>CM055276.1:2370484-3073018 GCA_029237695.1 Conchocele bisecta | reverse complement strand
TTCAATTCTGTCAATTCTGCACACGCATGTAAGAAGGACTACCATTGGTCAGAAACTGCACTGGAGAAATGGGTCACGGTCGCCGATCTACACATTCAATGTCGATGATTTATTTCTCATTCTGCCGATGATTCATTTTCTATTCTGCCATTTTGCTTCTTTAACTATCTCCAAACAGTCAAACGTTGACAAACCCATTCGTATTTAAACTCATTTGCGTTATAATTGACACATAATTCATGTACATGTAGATCTCCCGCGAGTACTGACGTCATTTAGTGTGTATCGCAAGGTACATTTGCCCCAGTTAAATCAATAATACACGCGCTGTGGCCTGTGTTCTGACTGCTGTCTGTGTTTATAAACAGAATGTGTGTATTGGGCCATTTGAGGAAACCATTTGTAGTATTTGTGTAGATACCATGGATACATGTACTAAGATGGTGTATACTGTAAATAATGCATGTAGACACATAGTTGCGAACACGTAACTTCGTAACTAGTAGACACAGATCCAATACCATTTGTTTCACAAGGTTAGATCTACTGTTAGAATACGACGTCATCTAATGTCATTTTCGAGCATAAAACGTTACCTGATAAATAGAATACCAGGCTAGTGTATTTTAATATCAAGTTTATCAGGCTCGGCTCGGAAACGGTAGGAATTCCTCGGCAAGCCTCGGAATTCCTACGCGTTTCCTAGCCTTGCCTGATAAACTTGATATCAAAATACACTAGCCTGGTATTCTCTATATATGGGCATGCTCTCAGGTCTAGCTATATCCCGGCTACTTTATGTTTGACCCTGTTTACATAATTGAGGAAAAATTCTGAATATTTTTCTTATTTCTCCTTCAAAGTATATATGCTTATATGGTGTGACCACTCATTTGTAATCATAATATAACCAAAATAACTGTCCATAAAGAAGTATAATATTGATATATTGGGTTATATTTTCGCATTGATATTTAAACCTGCAAGTGTACTCCACCATCTAGTAAAATGGACTAAGACCGATCTCAACCAATCAACGTAGAGATGACATACGCAACTAATTTTTGTGGACAAAAATGAATTCTGTCTTCACAAAATTGAATTTTGTGACACAGAATTGAATTTTGTGACACAGAATGACAGAATTGAATTTTGTGACACAGAATTGAATTTTGTACACAGAATTGAATTTTGTACAGAATTTACAGAATTGAATTTTGTGACACAGAATTGAATTTTGTGACACAGAATTGAATTTTGTGATTTTTAGTGTTACAAAACTCAATTTTGTACACATAATTAACCTGTCCTGCATGGCGCCAAACCCCGTAGTATCCCAACATGTCATATTGAAGTGATACAGTATCCAACATGTCATATTGAAGTGATACATGTAGTACCAAACAGTCATGAATTGAAGTGATAACAGTATACCTAACATGTCATATTGAAGTGATACAGTATCCAACATGTCATATTGAAGTGATACAGTATCCAACATCATATTGAAGTAATACAGTTACCCAGTATGTCATATTGAAGTGATACAGTATCCGAACATGTCATATTGAAGTGATACAGTATCCCAACATGTCATATTGAAAGTAATACAGTTACCCAGTATGTCATATTGAAGTGATACAGTATCCCAACATGCCATATTGAAGTGATACAGTATCCCAACAATGTCATATTGAAGTGATACAGTATAACCAAACATGTCATATTGAAGTGGTACAGTATCCCAACATGTCATATTGAGTGATACAGTATCCCAACATCATATTGTAAGTGATACAGTATACCAACATGCCATATTGAAGTGATACAGTATCCCAACATGTCATTTTGTCGCGATACAGTATCCAACATGTCATATTGAAGTGATACAGTATCCCAACATGTCATATTGAAGTGATACAGTATACCAACATGTCATATTGAAGTGATACAGTATCCCAACATGTCATATTGAAGTGATACAGTATACCAACATGTCATATTGAAGTGATACAGTTACCCAGTATGTCATATTGAAGTGGTACTGTATCCAGCATGTCATTTTGTCGCGATACAGTATCCCAACATGTCATATTGAAGTGATACAGTATTCCAACATGTCATATTGAAGTGATACAGTATCCCAACATGCCATATTGAAGTGATACAGTATCCCAACATGTCATATTGAAGTGATACAGTATCTACGGGGCGCCAAGTGGGACATGGCTCAATTTTGTCAACAAAATTCATTTTTGTGCCACAAAATTCAATTCTGTGTCACAAAATTCACTTTTGTGTTACAGAATTCAATTCTGTGTCACAAAATTCAATTCTGTGCCACAGAATTCAATTCTGTCCACAAAATTCAATTCTGTGTCACAAAATTCAATTCTGTCAATTCTGCACACGCATGTAAGAAGGACTACCATTGGTCAGAAACTGCACTGGAGAAATGGGTCACGGTCGCCGATCTACACATTCAATGTCGATGATTTATTTCTCATTCTGCCGATGATTCATTTCTCATTCTGCCATTTGCTCAACTATCTCCAAACAGTCAAACGTTGACAAACCCATTCGTATTTAAATCTCATTTGCGTTATAATTGTACACATAATTCATGTACATGTAGATCTCCCGCGAGTACTGACGTCATTTAGTGTGTATCGCAAGGTACATTTGCCCCAGTTAAATCAATAATACACGCGCTGTGGCCTGTGTTCTGACTGCTGTCTGTGTTATAAACAGAATGTGTGTATTGGGCCATTTGAGGAAACCATTTGTAGTATTTGTGTAGATACCATGGATACATGTACTAAGATGGTGTATACTGTAAATAATGCATGTAGACACATAGTTGCGAACACGTAACTTCGTAACTAGTAGACACAGATCCAATACCATTTGTTTCACAAGGTTAGATCTACTGTTAGAATACGACGTCATCTAATGTCATTTTCGAGCATAAAACGTTACCTGATAAATAGAATACCAGGCTAGTGTATTTTAATATCAAGTTTATCAGGCTCGGCTCGGAAACGGTAGGAATTCCTCGGCAAGCCTCGGAATTCCTACGCGTTTCCTAGCCTTGCCTGATAAACTTGATATCAAAATACACTAGCCTGGTATTCTCTATATAGGGCATGCTCTCAGGTCTAGCTATATCCGGCTACTTTATGTTTGACCTGTTTACATAATTGAGGAAAAATCTGAATACTTTTTTCTTATTTCTCCTTCAAAGTATATATGCTTATATGGTGTGACCACTCATTTGTAATCATAATATAACCAAAATAATGTCCATAAAGAAGTATAATATTATATATTGGGTTATATTTTCGCATTGAAATATTTAAACCTGCAAGTGTACTCCACCATCTAGTAAAATGGACTAAGACCGATCTCAACCAATCAACGTAGAGATGACATACGCAACTAATTTTTGTGGACAAAAATGAATTCTGTCTTCACAAAATTGAATTTTGTGACACAGAATTGAATTTTGTGACACAGAATTGACAGAATGAATTTTGTGCACAGAATTGAATTTTGTGACACAGAATTGACAGAATTGAATTTTGTGACACAGAATTGAATTTTGTGACACAGAATTGAATTTTGTGATGATTTTTAGTGTTACAAAACTCAATTTTGTACACATAATTAACCTGTCCTGCATGGCGCCCCGTAGTATCCCAACATGTCATATTGAAGTGATACAGTATCCAACATGTCATATTGAAGTGATACAGTATACCAACATGTCATATTGAAGTGATACAGTATACCAACATGTCATATTGAAGTGATACAGTATCCCAACATGTCATATTGAAGTGATACAGTATCCCAACATGTCATATTGAAGTAATACAGTTACCCAGTATGTCATATTGAAGTGATACAGTATCCGAACATGTCATATTGAAGTGATACAGTATCCCAACATGTCATATTGAAGTAATACAGTTACCCAGTATGTCATATTGAAGTGATACAGTATCCCAACATGCCATATTGAAGTGATACAGTATCCCAACATGTCATATTGAAGTGATACAGTATACCAACATGTCATATTGAAGTGGTACAGTATCCCAACATGTCATATTGAAGTGATACAGTATCCCAACATGTCATATTGAAGTGATACAGTATACCAACATGCCATATTGAAGTGATACAGTATCCCAACATGTCATTTTGTCGTGATACAGTATCCAACATGTCATATTGAAGTGATACAGTATCCCAACATGTCATATTGAAGTGATACAGTATACCAACATGCCATATTGAAGTGGTACAGTATCCAGCATGTCATTTTGTCGCGATACAGTATCCCAACATGTCATATTGAAGTGATACAGTATCCCAACATGCCATATTGAAGTGATACAGTATCCCAACATGTCATATTGAAGTGATACAGTATCCAACATGTCATATTGACGCGATACAGTTACCCAGCATGTCATATTGAAGTGATACAGTATCCCAATATGTCATATTGAAGTGATACAGTATCCAACATGTCATATTGACGCGATACAGTTACCCAGCATGTCATATTGAAGTAATACAGTTACCCAGTATGTCATATTGAAGTGGTACAGTATCCAGCATGTCATTTTGTCGCGATACAGTATCCCAACATGTCATATTGAAGTGATACAGTATCCCAACATGTCATATTGAAGTGATACAGTATCCAACATGTCATATTGAAGTGATACAGTATACCAACATGTCATATTGAAGTGATACAGTATCCCAACATGTCATATTGAAGTGATACAGTATACCAACATGTCATATTGAAGTGATACAGTTACCCAGTATGTCATATTGAAGTGGTACTGTATCCAGCATGTCATTTTGTCGCGATACAGTATCCCAACATGTCATATTGAAGTGATACAGTATTCCAACATGTCATATTGAAGTGATACAGTATCACAACATGTCATATTGAAGTGATACAGTATCCCAACATGTCATATTGAAGTGATACAGTATCCCAACATGTCATATTGCAGTAATACAGTTACCCAGTATGTCATATTGAAGTGATACAGTATCCGAACATGTCATATTGAAGTGATACAGTATCCCAACATGTCATATTGAAGTAATACAGTTACCCAGTATGTCATATTGAAGTGATACAGTATCCCAACATGCCATATTGAAGTGATACAGTATCCCAACATGTCATATTGAAGTGATACAGTATACCAACATGTCATATTGAAGTGGTACAGTATCCCAACATGTCATATTGAAGTGATACAGTATCCCAACATGTCATATTGAAGTGATACAGTATACCAACATGCCATATTGAAGTGATACAGTATCCCAACATGTCATTTTGTCGCGATACAGTATCCAACATGTCATATTGAAGTGATACAGTATCCCAACATGTCATTTTGTCGCGATACAGTATCCCAACATGTCATATTGAAGTGATACTGTATCCAGCATGTCATTTTGTCGCGATACAGTATCCCAACATGTCATATTGAAGTGATACAGTATTCCAACATGTCATATTGAAGTGATACAGTATCCCAACATGCCATATTGAAATGATACAGTATCCCAACATGTCATATTGAAGTGATACAGTATCCCAACATGTCATATTGAAGTGATACAGTATCCAACATGTCATATTGAAGTGATACAGTATACCAACATGTCATATTGATGTGATACAGTATCACAACATGTCATATTGAAGTTATACAGTATACCAACATGTCATATTGAAGTGATACAGTATCCCAACATGCCATATTGAAATGATACAGTATCCCAACATGTCATATTGAAGTGATACAGTATCCCAACATGTCATATTGAAGTGATACAGTATCCAACATGTCATATTGAAGTGATACAGTATCCCAACATGTCATATTGAAGTGATACAGTATCACAACATGTCATATTGAAGTTATACAGTATACCAACATGTCATATTGAAGTGATACAGTATCCCAACATGTCATATTGATGTGATACAGTATCACAACATGTCATATTGAAGTTATACAGTATACCAACATGTCATATTGAAGTGATACAGTATTCCAACATGTCATATTGAAGTGATACAGTATCCCAACATGCCATATTGAAATGATACAGTATCCCAACATGTCATATTGAAGTGATACAGTATCCCAACATGTCATATTGAAGTGGTACAGTATCCCAACATGTCATATTGAAGTGATACAGTATACCAACATGTCATATTGAAGTTATACAGTATACAACCATCAAGTCATATTGAAGTGATACAGTATCCCAACATGCCATATTGAAATGATACAGTATCCCAACATGTCATATTGAAGTGATACAGTATCCCAACATGTCATATTGAAGTGATACAGTATCCAACATGTCATATTGAAGTGATACAGTATCCCAACATGTCATATTGAAGTGATACAGTATCACAACATGTCATATTGAAGTTATACAGTATACCAACATGTCATATTGAAGTGATACAGTATACCACATGTCATATTGATGTGATACAGTATCACAACATGTCATATTGAAGTTATACAGTATACCAACATGTCATATTGAAGATGATACAGTATCCCAACATGCCATATTGAAATGATACAGTATCCCAACATGTCATATTGAAGTGATCAGTATCCCAACATGTCATATTGAAGTGATACAGTATCCAACATGTCATATTGAAGTGATACAGTATCCCAACATGTCATATTGAAGTGATACAGTATCACAAACATGTCATATTGAAGTTTTATCAGTATACCACATGTCATATTGAAGTGATACAGTATCCCAACATGTCATATTGAAGTGATACAGTATCCCAACATGTCATATTGAAGTGATACAGTATCCCAACATGTCATATTGAAGTAATACAGTTACCCAATATGTCATATTGAAGTGATACAGTATCCGAACATGTCATATTGAAGTGATACAGTATCCCAACATGTCATATTGAAGTAATACAGTTACCCAGTATGTCATATTGAAGTGATACAGTATCCCAACATGCCATATTGAAGTGATACAGTATCCCAACATGTCATATTGAAGTGATACAGTATACCAACATGTCATATTGAAGTGGTACAGTATCCCAACATGTCATATTGCAGTGATACAGTATCCCAACATGTCATATTGAAGTGATACAGTATACCAACATGCCATATTGAAGTGATACAGTTTTTATCCCAATCATGTCATTTTGTCGCGATACAGTATCCAACATGTCATATTGAAGTGATACAGATCCCAACATGTCCATATTGAAGTGATACAGTATACCAACATGCCATATTGAAGTGGTACAGTATCCAGCATGTCATTTTGTCGCGATACAGTATCCCAACATGTCATATTGAAGTGATACAGTATACCAACATGTCATATTGAAGTGATACAGTATCCAACATGTCATATTGAAGTGATACAGTATACCAACATGTCATATTGAAGTGATACAGTATCCCAACATGTCATATTGAAGTGACACAGTATACCAACATGTCATATTGAAGTGATACAGTATACCAACATGTCATATTGAAGTGATTACAGTATACCAACATGTCCATATTGAAGTGATTACAGTATCCAAACATGTCTATTGAAGTGATACAGTATACCAACATGTCATATTGAAGTGATACAGTATCCAACATGTCATATTGAAGTGATACAGTATACCAACATGCCATATTGAAGTGATACAGTATCCCAACATGTCATATTGAAGTGATACAGTATCCAACATGTCATATTGACGTGATACAGTTACCCAGCATGTCATATTAAAGTGATACAGTTACCCAGCATGTCATATTGAAGTGGTACAATATCCAGCATGTCATATTGAAGTGGTACAATATCCAGCATGTCATATTGAGGTGGTACAATATCCAGCATGTCATATTGACGTGATACAGTATTCCAGCTTGTCATACTGACGTGATACAGTAACCCAACATGTCATTTTATCGCGATACAGTACTCCATTATGCCGTGTTTGATCTACGTACATGTCAACAACGTTTAACGTTATGTCAACATGCCAGTTTTATTTGCACAATCACACTGTCTGGACATCATGTAATTCGGGTTACTGTGTGATTATAGCGTGCATGCCCTGATCAGACTATGCGGATGCCAGGCGGATCTGGGGTTACGCTGATCGCATGTCGATGGTCTAGTAGCATATGGTCGTAAGTAACATGCTTCACCATAGCAGTTGAGACATTATGGTACTAGACCATTGATATGTCGGGATGTCCTTTTTCTCATACACATATGTTTGTATGGAAACATGTGTAATGAAAACTTGCAAACTGTCACGTGATGGGCGAGCCAATCAATCAGACATACTTGTAGTTCTATAAATGAAGATTTTCATCCTGAATTAAATGTTCGGTAAGTTTTATGTTGTGTTCTTATTATTTCAGTTTCCTGTCCCACTACGATACATGCATTGGTTAAGCCCCGGTCACAACGAACCCACGACGCATCTGTGCAACGACACGACATAAAATTTGGACAAATCGTGGGTCGTCGTGGTTCATCGTTGTGGTCGTCGCAAGACAGTCGTACGAAATTGCGAGCGTCGTGGCATCGACGTGCCGTCGTGAGGCATAATTGGACATGCACCTTTTTTGTACCACGATTTATTGTCGTATCCACGTGTTGTGACTGTCGTGAGTCTGTCCTACGACAGTCTTGCGACAGTATTGCGACTGTCGTGCGATAATTATCTCGTCGTGGGTACCAGAAAATATGTTTTTAGTCAAACTTTCTTACGATTGTCGCACGACTGTTGTGCGACAGTCGCACGACTGTAGTACGACTGTCGCACGACTGCCGTACGACTGTCGCACGACCGTTGCAAGTGTGTCCAACGAGTGAACCACGACCTGATCACATGAAAAACAGCCCGACAATGCCCGACAACGCACGATGGTTACACGATTGTTGCACGACTGACTTGCGACATACACACGACATAACCACCATACATCTTTTTGTCTGTCGAGTACCCATCGCCGAACCATCGTGAATGTATCGCAGCACTTGTGACCACTCGAAATTTATTTCGGGCATCTTGCAAGATCTGGCCACGACATATATTTCCTGGGTCTCTCACGACAAAATATCGTACGATCCGTTGTGACCGGGGCTTACATGTGTGACTGACTGAGGATTAGTTCAATGGTTGCACTGGTTCGTCGACCACATACCCCGCCCTCTCCGCCACACCCGATGCACCACAATCCGAGTTAATGAACTTTACGACTTATATTTGCGCACGGTCTGATCATGGCACACACTACTCGCTATCCTGCACCGTTATAGCCCCGGTCACAACGAACCCACGACGCATTTGTGCCACGACACGATACGCACTTTTTATGGTATATATGCATCGTGACTGTCGCGAGTCTGTCCTAAGACAGTCTTGTGACTGTCGTGCGATAAATATATTGTCCTGGGTACCAGAAAAACATACTTCAGTCAAACTATATCGCATTAGTCACACGACTGTCCTACCACTGCCTCACGACAGTCGCAGGACAGTCGTGAGACAGTTGCAAGATTGTCTCACGACTATTATATTTCGTAAGAGGCTCGCACAACATTGCAAGTCTGTCATGGATTAGTCTTGCAACATATTTTCGTTTGTTGAAGAGGTATACAGCTCGGGCGAATGAACTCTTGAAAATAAAAAAATGTCTGTCGACAAGTGACCCACGACTGTCGCACGCGCATCCCACGAATCCGTGAATAACAGTCCCCACAATGCCCGACAACTCGTGGTGGTCCCACGACTGTCGCAAGACTAACTTGAGACATACCCACGACGGAACCACGACATATCTTTTTTTCCGTCGCGTCCCAATCGACAGACCATGTATCGTACGATAGCCCTTCTTACCACTCAAAACGATTTCGGGCATGACGGAAGATCTGGCCACGACACGTATATTAAAGGTCTACCACGACAAAATTTCGTACGATCCGTTGTGGTCGGGGTGTATCATATGAGCAGACGGGTCACAAAGTATGATTTATTTGTTTTCTAAATAAAACTGGCTGGGACCAGTTTTATTTTGTGTTCGTTAGCAGTCGAAAATCGATCCCCGGACACGTCGTCAGATTTCTGAGATATCTTGTATTTCCAGTTCTACTAGTCCTTTCGGATGCGGTCCCGTATATCAGATTTGACGGAGAGTCTGGGCACGTTAAAAACCAGAAGTATATTCCAATAATAATCTAGGCCCCTGTGCCCATTCATTTCCCGGCGTGTCTATTCATTTGTAGGTATGTCTACCAATATCCCAGTGTGTCCACACATTTCCTGGCGTATCTACTCATTTCCCGGTGAGTACTCATTAATCGGGATATCCACTCATTTCTCGGTGTGTCCACTTAGTTCCCAGTGTGTCTACGTATCTACTATTTTTCCAATGTGTCCACTCATTTGCCGGTGTGTCCACTCATTTCCCGGGGTGTCTACTTATATCCTGCTGTGTCCACTCATTTTCCAGTGTGTACTTATATCCCGCTTTGTCTACTCATTTTCCGTCCGTGTGCTACTTATATCCAGCTGTGTCCACTCATTTGCCGGGTTGTCCAATAATTTTCCGGCCTGTCTACTCATTTTCTGGGGAGTATATTCATTACCCAGTATGTTCACTGATTTCCTGGTCTGTCCACTCATTTCCCGGCGTGTCTACTCATTTTTCGGCGTGTCTACTAAGTTCCCGGCGTGTCCACTAATTTCCCGGTGTGTCCACTCATTTACCGGTGTGTCTACGTATCTACTCTGTTCCCACTGTTTCCACTGCTTTCCCGATGTGTCTACTTATATCCAGCTGTGTCCACTCATTTCCCGGTGTGTCCACTCATTTCCCAGCCTGTCTACTAATTTCCCGGGGAGTATATTCATTACCCAGTATGTCCACTCATTTCCTTGTCTCTCCACTCATTTCCCGGTGTGTCCACTCATTTACCGGTGTGTATACTAAGTGTCCGGTATGTCCATTCAATTCCCGGTGTGTCTACTTATATCCAGCTGTGTCCACTCATTTCCCGGTTTGTACACTGATTTCCCGGTGTGTCTACGTATCTACTCTGTTCCCGCTGTGTCCACTGATTTCCCGGGTTGTCCACTCATTTCCAGGCGTGTCTACTCATTTTCCGGTGTGTTTACTAAGTTCTCGGCGTGTCCACTCATTTCCCGGTGTGTCCACTCATTTCCCGGCCTGTCTACTCATTTCTCGATGTGTCCACGTATCTACTCTGTTCCCGCTGTGTCCGCTCATTTCCCGGTGTGTCCACTGATTTGCCGGTGTGTCTACGTATCTACTCTGATCCCGCTGTGTCCACTCATTTCCCAGTGTGTCTACTTATATCCAGCTGTGTCCACTAATTGCCCGGTGTGTCCACTCATTTCCCGGCTTGTCTACTCATTTCCCGGGGAGTATATTCATTACCCAGTATGTCCACTCATTTCCTTGTCTGTCCACTCATTTCCCGGCGTGTCTACTCATTTTCCGGTGTGTCCACTTATTTCCCGGCCTGTCTACTCATTTCTCGGGGAGTATATTCATTACCCAGTATGTCCACTCATTTCCCGGTGTGTCCACTCATTTCCCGGTGTGTCCACTCATTTCCCGGTGTGTCCACTCATTTCCCGGGGTGTCTACGTATCTACTCTGTTCCCGCTGTGTCCACTGATTTCCCGGTGTGTCTACTTATATCCAGCTGTGTCCACACATTTCCCGGTGTGTCCACTGATTTCCCGGTGTGTCTTACGTTATCTACTCTGTTTCCCGCTGTGATCCAACTCATTTCCCCGGTGTGTCTACTTATATCCAGCTGTGTCCCACTCATTTCCGGTGTGGTCCACTCATTTCCGGTCCCTTAGGTTTGTGTCTTCCGTATATTACTCCTGTTCCCGGCTGTTGTTCCATGATTTTCCCGGGTTTGTTCAACTCATTTCCCGGCGTGTCTACTCATTTTCCGGTGTGTTTACTAAGTTCCCGGCGTGTCCACTCATTTCCCGGTGTGTCCACTCATTTCCCGGCCTGTCTACTCATTTCTCGGTGCGTCTACGTATCTACTCTGTTCCCGCTGTGTTCACTCATTTCCCGGTGTGTCCACTCATTTCCCGGTGTGTCTACGTATCTACTCTGTTCCCGCTGTGTTCACTCATTTCCCGATGTGTCTACTTATATCCGCTGTGTCCACTAATTGCCCGGTGTGTCCACTCATTTCCCGGGGAGTATATTCATTACCCAGTATGTACTCATTTCCCGGCTTTTCTACTCATTTCCCGGGGAGTATATTCATTACCCAGTATGTGCACTCATTTCCTTGTCTGTCCACTCATTTCCCGGCGTGTCTACTCATTTTCCGGTGTGTCCATATTTCCCGGCCATGTCTATCTTTTCGGTTTTCGGGGAGTTTTATTCATTACAGTATGTCCACTCATTTCCTGGTCTGTCCACTTTCATCATCAGGTGTGTCCTCTCATTTCCGGTGTGTCCACTCATTCCAGGTGTGTCTACGGTGATCTACTATGTAGCTGTGTCCACTCATTTCCCGGTGTGTCTACTTATATCGCTGTGTCACTCATTTCCCGGTGTGTCCACTCATCACGGTGTGTCTACGTATCTACTCTTTCCCGCTGTGTCCACTGATTTCCGGTGTTCTACTTATATCCAGCTGTGTCCCACTCATTTCCCGGTGTGTCCACTCATTTCCCGGTGTGTCTTCGTATCTACTCTGTTCCCGCTGTGTCACCTGATCCCGCGTGATGTGTCTACTTATATCAGCTGTGTCCACTCATTTCCCGGTGTGTCCACTCATTTCCCGTGTCTACGTATCTACTGTTCGCTGTGTCACTGATTTCGTGTGTCTACTTATTCCACCTGATTTCCGTTTGGTGTCTACTATTATCAGATGTGTCCACTCATTTCCCGGTGTTTCCACTCATTTCCAAGTCTTTCTACACATTTCCCGGGGAGTATATTCATTACCCAGTATGTCCACTCATTTTCTGGTCTCTCCACTCATTTCCCGTCGTGTCTACTCATTTTCCGGTGTGTCTACTATGTTCCTGGTGTGTCCACTCATTTCCCGCTGTGTCCACTCATTTCCCGCTGTGTCCACTGATTTTCCGCTGTGTCCACTGATTTCCCAGTGTGTCTACTTATATCCAGTTGTATCCGCTCATTTCCCGGTGTGTCCACTCATTTCCCGGCCTGTCTACTCATTTCCCGGGTGTATATTCATTGCCCAGTATGTCCACCCATTTCCCAGTGTGTCCACTCATTTCCCGGTGTGTCCACTTATTTCCCGGCGTGTCTACTCATTTTCCGGTCTACTTATTTCCCGGTATGTGTACTTATTTCCCGGCGCGTGTATTTATTCACAGGTGTGTATCTATTTACCAGTGTCTTTCGTGGTAATCAACGATCACCGACATTTTAGTTCTGCAAAATAGCGTTCTGATTCCATTCCAAGCAATATTAAGCATTTTGAGACGATCCCCGTATGCCTAGTAACATCGACCCGCCTCAATTCGTGCGCGCATGCTCAGAACTGCTTCCGTCCACTCATATCCGGGTCCACTGAATTCCCGTTACAACGGGCCTATATAAAGACTGGAAATCACTACCATCGAGAGCATTGTTAACCGCTCTATCGTCGGCTGTAATACACGAAAACTGTAACAATGAAATTCTACCAAGCGGAAATTTAATTCCTTTCCAGAAGACTCGCAACGTTGCCGTGGCGCAACATGGGAATTTATGTTGTGACAATGATGTATGTACAAGTTATGTTGTGTAGAAACCATTTGTGTAGCAACGTTAACATTCTAATATTCAGAAATTCCAAAGAATGCACCTTATGACATTTCGATTCATACTTACAGTAGCGTTTTTCTGCAGGTCAACTATACGTACTATACCAATACTATACGTATACTATACCAATACGATATGTTTTCTATACGATATGCATATAATATAAACGTACGGTATGTTTATACCATACATACCAACCAATAACGTATAGATATACCATTCAAATCGTACGTTTATACGATTTTTATACATGTGTATAATTCTGGTACGTTTGTATCGTACAAACATACCAGATTATGGTATATTCATACCATATCCGTACGGATATATCGTATATACGAACGGATATCGTATGTTTGTATAATATTCGTATAGTACGTTTGTACTATACGATGATACGGTACAGACATACCAATATTATATGATCATACGATAAACTCATTAAATATACCAATACTATACGATTACGATATGTATACGATATTAGTATATACAAATAGGTACGGAGCAGAAAAGCGCTACTGTAGGTACTGTGTGCCACTTTGAACCGTGTCCCAAGAATACAAGGTCTGGAGACGCGTGTGACTGATGGCTGAATGTCATAGTTACTGTAGCAGATTCATGATTTTTTTTTTAATTATGGAATATAAATATATGTGTGGTTTATATCTGATAAACAGACGAGAAAGTCTTAATCGCGCACGTGCAGTAATAACGGCACAAGTCGTGATGAAATGGCACGACACGTCATCTTGTAACATTATAATTCCAGCACAAAATATTTACACAATTCCCTAACATTTGATTGGCCCATAGCAAGTCTGTGTCCAAAGTTTATATCCCAGTAAACTCCCACGCCGAACTACTTTCCATAACCGTGAGACGCAGTTAAAATAATTCTTAAGAAAACGGAAAATAAACACATTTTCTTGATGAATTTATTTCAAATGCTGGAATTATAAGGAATGAATGGCCTTTTTGTGGAATTTATCGGGGAATGTAAACTTGGAAAAGTCGCAGGAATACTGGACTTTTACCGCGAATTTTCCAAGTTTATACCCCGATAAATTCCACAAAAAGGCCATTCATTCCTGTAATGTTCCCGGCGTTCAGTTGTATTTTCTTAACACAACCATCACGACAGCACTTTAACGCATATCTTAAAAATACGCAATAAACATCGAGGAAACAATTGTTACTATTAGAGATAAACTAGAAGGATTCCATTCAAAATGGGATGACTTTGTACTAAACGTACAATAACATTAATTATATATTATTTGGTACATACACAATTGTGCTCAAATTAAAAGTAACCCATAGCTTACATTATTTTAACATGCTGTAACTCGCAGATAACTGACCATTTGAAAGTGACATATAGATCCCTAGTGCCGGTTTTGTCAGTATTCAAATATAAACGTGTGTGTTACATTTAGCACATGTCACTATTATAAAAGAGTTACTTACTTACGGTACTTACTTATACTTAAGGAATAAAAACATGGGCACTTGCGTTTACTTGAGTATGAAAAACATTTGATCTGTTTAAAGTGCGTGGAGTCCGAATGACTCCTCGCAAACTTTAAACAGACCAAGCGTTTTTTCTTACTACAGTAAACACAACTGCCCATGGTTTTATTACTTATCTTTACACTGCATTTTCGAATAGTTTCAAATATGTAAATAACCATATACGACGTAAAAATTAGGAATCTTATTGTTTTAGGTCGTTTTGTCGCAATTCATGGAAGAGCGATGTTGCCGGTCATTAGCGTGACGTTATTAACAACGACGACGAACGTCATGTAATCTAATGACGTCAAACAAACTTTAACGAATCAACAAACGTCGAGCGACGTCACGTGGGGCTAATGTAATGTACTGCGATATAAACGCAATATGTTGAATGGGCGTTTCTATTATGAATTTAAGGACAGTGTAAATATTATATTACAATGTATACATATTTAGTAATATTTACACTTTCTATACATTCATAATGCAAACGCATTTCTGATAGTTTCAAAAATGTAAATAACCAAATATGTCATTGTGTCGCAATTCCTGGAACAGCGACGTTGTGAACTTTACTTTAACAACATCGCGCGACGTCATGTACGTATGTATAATGTATTGAATTAGGGTGTAAACGCAATACGTCGAATGGGCATTTGCATTATGAATTTATAGGTGTAAATATTAGGCTTACTAAATAAAAGTTAGTAGAAAACACATCGGAGGCGAATTTTTGTAGCTAGCTCTTGACCGGCAACGTTGCTTTTCCAGCAATTGCGACAAAATGACGTAAAGCAAGATTACTCTTAATTTTAACGCCATATTTGCTTATTTACATTTTTTTTTTTTTTTTACTAAATGGTTTATTTTCAATTTTTAAATACATCATGTATCATGTACATATTGTATAGAACAAAACATAGATGAAATCACATGACATGTTACTAGAAAAGAGCATACATAATGTATTTAGAAAGTGAGCTTATTTAAGAAGAGTTTTTTTAAGAAGAGAGTTATAGGAAAGAGAGAAAAAAGAGAAAGAGGTCTTCCTTCTGTTCTCGTAATTCGTAATACATGTGATGTATAACGTTTATGTCAATAATATAATATAGTTGACATATAGTGTTAATAAGCATGTAATTAACTTTGCTACGCTTGGTACATATTGATCGTCTTTTTATTGTATTAATATTTCGTTTGTGGGTGTTAAAAGTTGAAATTACCCCATTTTATTATATGCAGATCTAGCTTGTCTTTCATTGTGGCTATTTCTTTTTCAATATTGATTCGTCTTTTCAAATATTTCATGAAGAAGTTAAATGACAATTCTTGTTTTTCATATCTACATTTAATGAAGAAATACTTTGCAAGTATGATAATGAAATTAAATTGTTTAGCGATAAGGTTTGTTTGGTTTACACCAAATGAAATCGTATTAAAGTTCATTTCGTAAACCACACCTCTTTCATTTAAGAATGTTCTTAGTTGTGACCATACATGTTGTACGTTTGGGCATTCCCAGAATAAATGTTTTATATTTTCCACATTCATGCTGCAAAAATCACATAAACTACTTGGTACCATGCCACAATTAAGTAATAATTTATTTGTGCCTATGATTCTCATTAAATATTTATACTGAAAATTCCGTAGTGTGGTATCTATTGTAAATTGCATACAAGTTGTGTATATATTTTTCCATTCGAAATTAAAATCGGGAAATTCATTCGTCCATTTCTGCTCTGATTTTATTGATTCTATGTTGTTGTTTTTTTTTTGTATTGTGTATAGAAGTTTATTTGCTCCATTGCTTGTCTGTACTTTTTGTAAAATAGGTTTCAGAGTTTGTACGGTATTTATGTTTTCTGTTTTAATTTTTTCTTTCCATTGCAGATTAATATTATTTACTAAACCTTGGTATTTGATAAAATCATCTGCCCTTATATTATACATTTCCGCAAAATCATTAAACCGATAAATTTGTTTACTCTATAATCATATAACTGTTCTATAAATGTAATACCCTTTCGTGCCAAGATTTGATGTATATTGTTTTGTTTTGATACTTTATGTTAGAATTATTCCATATAATTTATTTTGATATACTTTCGTTTTTTTCTGAGAAATTGATGTTAGCCCATGATGCCAACAAAACATTGAATAGGAAAGTATGTTCTTTACATAAGTGTTTTATATCCTGTGGTTTTATATTGCATTCGAAAAGTAGTTTCCCACCAAATGGTTCAAGTTTCTGTGTGTAGCAGTTTCCACTGGCCATGGTTTTTATCATCACATATTCTTTTTACCCATGATGCTTTTATCGCTTTTATAAAACTGTCTATATCGACCATCTTTAAACCCCCGTGTTCATATGTTTGAATTATTGTGTTCCGCTTTATTTTATCGGGTTTTCCATCCCAGAGAAAATCAAACAATTTCATTTTAATTGTTATATGCTATCTGGTGGGTCAGTAAGACTGTTAATGGATATATCAGTTTCGGAAGAGCAAATGTTTTGATCGCAGTAATTTTACCCTAATAAACTTAGTTTTCTTTTTTTTCCATGTCTCAAGATTTTTGACGAACTCTTTTATCTTCGAGTAAGGTTTAGTTCGTGCATATTTTTATTATCATTTGAAAAAGTAATGCCTAATGTCTTTGCGCTTGTTGATGTCCATATAAAATGCTTTGTAGGGCAAAAAAAAAAAATTAATGTTGTATTTTTTAGGGAACCCACCCGAAGAACTGTAGACTTTTTTGTATTGAGTTTGAGGCCCGAAATTTTACTGAATTCATCTATAAGGTATACTAATGTTTCGAATGATTTTTGTGTACCATCTAATATAAATGTAGCATCGTCAGCAAACATTGTCTTTTTAAGTTCTATGTTACTTATTTTTACCC
Source organism: Conchocele bisecta (assembly GCA_029237695.1). NCBI lineage: Eukaryota > Metazoa > Mollusca > Bivalvia > Lucinida > Thyasiridae > Conchocele > Conchocele bisecta. Next base: position 3,054,668 of record CM055276.1, on the reverse strand, counting down.
CAGATATATCTTTTTCATTGTCTATTGCTTTTGATAATAATTCTATTGCAATTATGAATAGGTATGGTGATAATGGACAGCCTTGACAGGACACCTCGGCTTATTGAGAAAAAATCTGATAAGAAACCGTTATTTGTAACGCAACTTTTTGCATCTGAATAAAAAAAGTTTAATCCAATTAATAATATCGTTGTCCGAAATTAAGATATTGCATGACCGTTAGAAGGTATTCGTGTTCAACTGTATCAAAGGCTTTTTCAAAATCTGCAAAGAATAATAAACCCGGAGAATTACTTTCATTCAAAAAGTCTACCGATTCGCATAATGTTCTGATGTTTTCTCCAATGTATCTCCCCTTAATGAATCCAGTTTGTGAATGATCTATTATTGATGGTAATACTTTTTTCAGCCGGTTTGCAATAGCTTTTGTAGCAATTTTATAATCGACATTAAGAAGGGATATCGGTCTCCAGTTTGTAGGAATGGATAAATCACTGTCTTTTTTTTGGTATTAATGTTATTACTCCATGTTTTTGTAATTCGCTCAAGTTTCCCTTCTCTAATGAATAATTCATGGAATTTATAAAATACTCTTTGATATCATTCCAGAATAGTTTGTAAAATTCAACCGTAATACCATCTGAACAACCTGGACTTTTGTTATTTTTCATTTCCTTTATGCAATTCTTACATTCATATTCAGATAACATGCCTTCACAATTTTGTTTCTCTTCTTCCGATAGTATATATTCATTATTATTCGGGAAAAAATCATGATTAGTTGCTTGCATGTCTTTTTTTGTATATAACTTTTTATAATATTCTTGCTGCTCATGTAGTATTTCTTTGTCATGAGTAATAATATTATTATTTATATTCAGTCTAGTTATAGTTTTATTTTCTGCCCGTTTCTTTTCGAGATTAGAAAAGTATTTTGTATTCTTTTCTCCACCCTCTATCCATTCAGCTTTGGTTCTTAATATTATTCCTCTAACCCGTTCTTCGTGTATATTATGTAGTTGGTCCTTCTTATTATTTAGTTCTGTTAAAAGGTCTTCCTCTGTAGTATTAGAGTATTCTGATTCTAATTTTTTTCTATATTTACTGTTTTTTTCTTTTCTATTGAAGCAAATCTTATAGTTTCGTTTCTAATCGTTCCTTTTATTATCTCCCATAATGTATTAGAATTTGCACCTTCATTCGTTTCAGCAACTAAAGAAATATTTTGTCTAATATTTTGTTGATATTCGGCATTTAACAGTAATTAGCTATTATTTAATTTAAAGTAACCTGGACCTCGTTTATTAGATTGTGTATGAATCGAGAAAAAAACCATTGAATGATCCGACTTATATCCTGTAGTAATCTTACTATTTGCTACACGATTTATTATGTTTTCAGAAATTAAAAAATAATCTAGTCTGCAAAATATTGGCGGCTTAGTATTTGAATGCCATGTATTTTTCTTGAATTGGGGTTAAGAATTCTCCAAATATCGAGTAGATTGAATTTATTCATGATAGATAATAATTTGTCTCGGGTCTTTTTATTAGTATCTTTTCTTCCATTTTTCTTGTCAAGATCCGGGTCTAAAATTGTGTTGAAATCTCCACCTACTATTAATGTATCAGTTTCGAAAGATTCTATATAAGTATCCATATTTTGGTAAAAGTTAAAGCTGTTTTCATTCGGACCATATAAATTAATTAGTGTATAATCATTTTCTGATATACTATTTTTAGAACTTGCATTCTGTCGGTTACTGCTTCGATATATTGTTGTATTTTATACTCAAAAATTGGTGATATTAGAATACCAACCCCTTCTTTATTACTAAAATTTCCACTGAAATAAGCATCGCCGTCCCATTCATTTTCCCATTGTATTTTATCATTTGCCGTAAAATGTGCTTCTTGAATAAAACAAATAGCAAAATCATTTTCTTTAATCCATTGCATCAGTTGTAAGCGCTTGCTTTTTGACCCCATACCCTTTACATTAAAAGTTCCTATTTTAATATCCATGTCGTTATGCTGTAAAATTGCTTATATATGGAACCAAGCGTAGCGTACAATTGACCTTAGATACAACATTCTAAACTTGAACAGAAGGAAAGTAGACATGGTTGCTAGGATTGTATTAGTAATGAAATGCCACTAGGGTCACACAAACAATTAGAAAGGCGATCATATTCGTTCACAATAATACCCCCATCGGTGGTCCATGATTTACAATTAATAACAGTATTAAAGAGTCTGCGTATCAGATATGTACGTGAAGTAATGGCCCCAATTAAATGAACAACATTCTTAGTGTAGATCTTAACATTATGTAAAACCTTTAAAAATACAGTCTCTTTAAAACGAAGCCCGTGGAGTACAAATTGATTATTTAAATTGTGGGAACACCGATGGATACAAAATCAATTACATTGTACTATTCAATAGTTTCGCATTGAAACAAACTCATATGTAATTTTACATTACATCGATTATTGATAATCAATGTTAAAGACAAAAACTATATTTGGCCCCTTGATTACAAAAGTTATCTGATCATGCAACCACCACCTGGACGTGAAAACCAGCCGGCCGACAAGCATAATCTGAGCACAGCTCAGATTCAACCAGTCAACCCTAGATAGACTAGATATAATTTGTCAATTTATCATAAATTAGATAATTAATAATTAACAAATACATGTATGTTAACTTCGACAATGATATTTAAAGGTTCTTGTATAGTTTGTCCCAGGTTAACACGACTATTTTCTTGCACATCTATCAGGAAAAAAACAACAACAACTAAACTGTATATTTCTTAGATAAAAGAAGAACCCAATTCATTCCCATAATGGTGTGTAACAAAGGCAAAATCGACTCAGAGTGTCTCCATCTCCATATAGAGGGGAGAGAGAGACCTGGGGGAAATACAATGATCAATTTATACATGTATATAATCCTCACAAAGTGGTAAAGCGAAAAACGAAAGTATGTGAGGATAATATTATACATATTATGACATGCATTATATTGTTAACTTTCTACTTTCACATGTGGTAACTATAGGAAATATCTTCGAATTCATATCATTACCTTGTACTAACATGGGTACCAATACAAATATTAATACAACATTGTAATAAATGTGCAAAAAATAAGCCAGACTTGAATAAAAAAATTACCTAAAACCTTTAAGACGGTTGAAAAAAAAGAAAGAAAAGGGAACTGCATGTATAATAAAAGAACTAGAATAAGCACAAAAATTATATTTTGTTTTTAATTAGGATCGAAAACAGAAGTTTTTTGATGTGGCTGTGCCAAAACAAATTGTTCGTGGTTCACTAACCTGGCTTGCATTGCAGTCGTTCACTGAGCACATGAGAAACTCGGCATAGCCTCGTTGGTCATGAGCTCAGTATACTCGTCCAATAAACATCAGCTTAAACAGTCACCAATTTAAGATCCCTTATTTTACCTGCTTGTATTTACATACCTTAAATTGACATTGTTTGATACACATGTATATAATGTAATAAGTATGTGAGATATGTCATTAATAACCATAAGCAAAAACAAACATGTACTGCGGACACGTGTTTGACGCGAATGGCAAAGAGTGCATAATTGGTCTAAGGGAGGTAACCTATAAGAGTTTCATCGATCATGCAGGATAATTTAGCTGGATGTCCGTTCGTGACTTCAATTTGCAGCTTTAAAAAAGGGGTATACTCCCCGTCCTGCATGCACACACCAGCACTGAATACGATCAGCATATACATCGCACTCTATATGTTTTACATGTATATAACAGAGGATAAATAATATATAGAGAGCAGTACAGTCCAATTCATCGCATGCATACACATGCTGATCAGGGCATATACTGTTTGGAAGCCCTACAGAAATAAGGTTCACTTTACTGGCAGCAGAGTAAAAACTCAATACCGTCTATGTTGTGAGCAGTTAGCGGATAGAGCTATATTTTATTATTTCGTTCGTTGTATTTGGGCGGCCCGCTGACAAAATGGACCTTACGCCACTTGCATAATTTTGGTCATCTTGGACACTCACTCACTGAGTAGGGTTAGAATTCGAAAGTTTTTACTGATGGTAATTGGCCAATAACAGTGAATGACCGGCTAGCAGTGCATAACCTGATCAGAGTGCACGGATGCGCATGCTGATCTGGTGCTACACTGGGCGCACATGTCGTATGGTTCCTTTCTACAGAAGCGTGGGGAAATTTACTAACATCCTATTGTTATACATGTACAGTGCGCCGCTGCAAGCGAAAAGGAACAATCTGCATCTGCGAGCAGACTTGGTCATTGTTTGGCAGGCGCCTCCATTTTGGCTAATAATACTTTTATAGCAGAACCATAGTCGTAACTGTATGGAACCGTGTAGACTCCGTACGGATACATACACTTTTACATTGTACAATGCAAATACACAAATGCACATTGGTACCATGTCGCATGCTCGGCAATTGCACTTCGGTTCACTGAATAAGCTATTCTCACATGGAGTGACCACATCAAACTATATTGTTCGTTGTTCGAATACCTGGTAAATGATAGCTTGTGGCCAAGTTTAATAGCCTAGATAACATTCTGTCCTGTTGCAAAGAGAGTCCGTACTACTCCGATGGGATTTCTATAATTAGTGTGTCAATTATAACGATTTTTTTAACGTGTCTACAAAAGTTACTAAATACACTTCAACCATTTTTTGCTCATGAACATGCCTCCAGCTATACTGTTATGGAGTTTACATAATGTTTGTTATCATCGCATTCCATCAACTAACGCCCAATGTATACTCCATAAAAGAAAGTCAGGCGCATGTTCAGTGCAAAAACGCTGGTGGTTGACTTCAGGATTTTAAGCTTATCGCGAAAGTCAATCGTCATAGTCTGCGGGCTTGATTTTTTCAATTGTACCGTTTGCTCGAAGTTTTATATAAATGTGCCCGTCTTTGCTCCATGCCCCTTCGGTTTCTCTACTGTCTCTCGCTTCTTTCAACACTTTCGCTTTTATTTGTGTTAAATCCTCTTGAATGTAAATTCCCGTACCTCTCAATTTAGTTTTTTTGTCTTTTAGCGCTCTGATCTTGTCATTTCGGGAGATAAATTTAATTATTATCGGCCGTGGAAATTGTCGTCGTTGTACTCCAATTCTATGGGCGATATCAATATCTCGCTCTTCAAGTGTAAGACCCATTTTTTCGTTTAATAGTTTCGTGACCAGCTTAGTCGTTTGTTCTGCTGTCTCTTTCTCGCCGTCGTTCTCAATTGGAAGTCCCGGTCCGTTTAATCTAACACTGTTTCGGCGTGTATATTGTTCTAACTCATCTATCTGTTCTATGTTGGCTTGCCTTGTCTGTTCAACTTTTTTCTCCAGTTTGGTTATGGTTTCATTTTTCTCAGTTATGGCAGTGTTCAGTGTCTTTATGCGTGTTTTCAGCTCGTCCGTTTCTACCTTGGTAGTATGAAGTTCTCCCTCTACAATATCGATTCTGTGTGATATGGATTTGTACACCTCAGCTTTGACTTTGGTAACTATATCACAAACTTTACTGTCAAACATATTTTTGAACATCGATTCTAATTCGTCTTTTGAAATCATATTGTCCATTGTGTTGTTTATTTTCTTCATTTGCTCGTAGATCGCTTGTATCGTTTTCTGATTTTCGGTGAACTTTTTCTCCATGTTTTTAATGTCCATTGTCGTGTCTGTTTCTGTTGGTTCAGTATTTTTCGATCGTTTCTTTTTTTTGTCTTTAGGTTTAGCGGCTTGGTTCTTAGAGTTCGTATTTTCTCCTTCTATCGATATATATTCTGTGTTGAAACTTTGATCACTAATGTCACTCAAGCTTGGAACCTCATGCCGTTTGCGTTTTTTTGTCTATTTCGTCACAAGTGTTCGTTTCATTCGTATCTGCACAAACCTCTGAGCTCATTGCGTTGTATATACTAATTATTTATTCTCATTTCAGTAGTGTACAATTGCATCCTTTCTCCTGAATAAGTGACCCGCTTATTTTCATTTTTGAATCTATCAGAAAATGCAGTGTAAATATAAGTAATAAATAAAAGTTGGTCGAAAACATATCGGAGGCGAATTATTGTAGCTAGCTCTTGACCGGCAACGTTGCTGATCCAGCAATTGCGACAAAATGACGTAAAGCAAGATTATTCTTAATTTTAACGCCATATTTGCTTATTTACATTTTTGAATTTATCAGAAAATGAAGTGTAAATATAAGTAATAAATAAAACCATGGGCTGTTGCGTTTACTGTGGTACATAATTATACATTTTGTCTGTTTGAAGTTTGCGAAGAGTTCTTCTTCGGACTCCTCGCAAACTTCAAACAGACCAAATGTATTATTGTACCACCTTAGTAAACGCAACAACCCGTGGTTTTATTTATTTTTAGTTCGGCATTCCTTCAACGAAACACACTAACAAGCAATCTAGATCGTATTTAGACTACAGGAGTGTTATATTTGGTTGCACTGGTCACAAATCACACAAACCCCATTTCTCCAGTCACAACCACATATAGGACCAAGCTATGTTTAATCAACGTAACCCCAATTTGGCAAAACAACGATTTTCTTCTGAAAAACATCTTTAGTTTTTAACATCAAGTCCAAACATTTTCTATTTATTTGAAACAAGTCGGTAGGCAAATAGATTAGAAATAGTAAATAATTTTACTGTCCATGTGAAAATTGAATATATAATTGTATTTCCTTTTATCTGTCAAAGAATAAAATATGTGATTTAGTTATATTTAATTAGTATTCGAAAACAGTATTTACGGAAAAAATAAGCGAGGAAACATTCAAGTTACACAACTTTAGTCCTGCAATATAAACATAAACACATCATGATTGGATATTCGGAACTGTGGAAAGCAAAATGTAAATGCTTGGATTTAACGACGGCACTGGCTCGATGACCTTGCATGTCGTCTCCCAAGAAGGGGAGAGAGGAAGGAGGTGGATACAGAAGAAACCGGCCCAGAGAAAACTAGCTCTTATTAGAATAGTCCCCTCTGGTTCTTGTACGTGCCCAAACTCGATCTCCTTCAAATCTGATACACGGGACCGCCTTTTAAAGTCCCCGAAAGGACTCGTAGAGCAGGAAATACAAAGTATCTCAGAAATACTGACGCCCTGGAACTGAACCCTGAATCGAAACCGGGACGCCAGCGTGGCAGTCCGACTGTGTAATTACCCCTAGGCCACGGTCTGCTCAATGTGGATAGCATCCCGATGTGCAGTGCATCTATTCTTCCATGTCTGTCAAACTGGACTCAAACAATCAGCTTGGCATAGGTGTGGCCTCGCGGATTCAATATACACCTGCCGCATTATTGTTGACATCCAGCGGGCAACCGTTTACGTCTGTCACTGACTAGGACAGATAAACAAAATGTATTCACCAATCAGCATAGCCAGAACCAGAACAAATCGTTTATTTTCGCAAAGAGTTTCAGTGCACACGCAGGTGGAATAAGAAACAAACAAGGCATGTATGATAAGTACTAAGCATGGTGACGTCTATAAAGCTCATGTAGGCAGGCGATGCGCCACGACGAGACGGGGTCCACAGATTACTTAAAATGAATTAACATTAATAATTGATTAGCAATGAGAACTTTTCAAACAATGATCAATTTACTCAACCTGGCATATGTGAATGCGTGTTATTACTATTATTATCATGATAATAATAATAATAATAATCTGACCCAAAATACCTGTCGTGCATGTGATAAGTGGTGGTACAGTCCGGGCAGCACAGATGTCAGTCAGAGCTGGGTCGGCATAGGCCACGAATGCACGTGAATTTTTTATTTTTTTTGTTAAATGAACAAATTCCAAGCATCAGCTCCATTAAATAGAATTCATGGTAGAATAATCACGGCCCCCATGTCCTCGTGGTACACCATACCCGCCCCGAGAAACCTTTGTCACATACATAGCATAGCATAGGTGTGGCTTCGATGAATTCAGAATACGCCTGTCCCAAAATCCACTTATCTATTTGCCTGCGGTCAAATCATCGGAAAAGTTGTTTGCTATGCCCAACTATTACTGACCTCCAGCGGCATCCGTTTGACCGTAGCTACACACGCGTGTCACTGATTATTTCAGCTAAAAATAAAAAAAATCATTTCAACTCGAAATTGTCAAAACACAAACTTATGCTGAAGTGACTATCTGCAGAGCATTAATTGCAGAATAAATTTATTTAGATTATGTCAGCATTTTGTAAAAAAAAATAATAGAAATTTAACATTTAATTCCACAATTTGTTCTGATTCTGGCTCGGCTGTCTGTTTGACCCGTGAATTACAACCGACTTTCGCTCAGATAGTCATCGCCGACGATTGCGACCAACGTATAAATAATCCAAGTATAACTAGGCGAAAAAAAAACAACAAACGTTTAACGTATATATTAAACGACAACAAGAGTGCCGAAGGTCACAATATACGCCCGTCGAGGCAAGGCCAGTCAACAAGGGGAGATAACTCATCTTGACGTGATAAACATGTAAACCAAATTTGGTTACGATCCGTCAAGTAGAACTCGACTTATTGCGTGGACAAGGATATAGTCCGAACATTAAAAATGACCGCCAAGGGGAGATAAGTCATCGGACATTTTTCAAAATCAATGGCTTCTTCGTCTTGCCGTAATAAACATGTATATCGAATTTGGTTATGATCGGTCAAGTAGAACTGGAGTTATTGCGTGGACAAGGATACAGAGTGCGAAAATTAAAAATGGCCGCCAAGGGGAGATAAGTCGTCGGAATTTTTTTCAAATTCAATAGGCTTCTTCGCCTTGCCGTGATAAAAATGTACACCGAATTTGGTTAGGATCGGTAAAGTACAACTTGAGTTATTGCGTGGACAAGGATACAGAGTGCGAAAATTAAAAATGGCTGCCAAGGGGAGATAAGTATCGGACATTTTTCAAAATCAATAGGCTTCTTTGTCTTGCCACGATAAACATGTATACCGAATTTGGTTTCGATCGGTGAAGTAGAAAAGTAGAACTTGAGTTATTGCGTGGACAAGGATACAGAGTGCGAAAAAAAAATGGCCGCCAAGGGGAGATAAGTCACTGGAAATATTTCAAAATCAATAGGCTTCTTCGTCTTGCCGTGATAAACATGTGTACAGAATTTGGTTAGGAGCGGTGAAGTAGAACTAGAGTTATTGCGTGGGCAAGGATACAGAGTGCGAAAAATAACAAGAGCTGTAGGAGAACAGCATAGCTCGACTACGAGGGTTGTCGATGTACACATACCTTGACAAAGAAGGTGGCTGCGGCCTGCATAAAAACCTTAACCAAGGTTGACTAAAAACATTAACCAAGGGAAATTAAGTAAGTAATTCAAGGTTAAATGTAGGTCAATGTCAGATATAGGTCAGGGGTTATTGATGTACGTCACTAGGAGATAAAGTTTTCCAAGTATGGTTGCTGTAGGCCCAGGAGTATTCCATATACAAGCTTGAGTAAAAACCTAAAAACCGTAACCAAGGGGAGATAACTAAGTAATCCAAGGATAAAAGTAGGTCAAGGTCAAAATATAGGTCAGGGATTATTGATGTACATCACTAGGAGATGAAGTTGTCCAAGTATGGTTGATGTAGGCCCAGAAGTATTCCATATACAAGCTTGACTATAAACATTAAGCAAGTAATTCAAGGTTAAATGTAGGTGAAGGTAAAATAAAGGTCAGGGGTTATTGATGTACATCCCTATGAGAAAAAGTTATCCAAGTATGGTGTCTGTATGCACAATAGTATTCCATCTACAAGCTCGACTAAAAACCTTAACCAAGGTTGAGTAAAAACCTTAACCAAGGGGAATTAAGTAAGTAATTTTAAGGTAAATGTAGGTCAAGGTCAAATATAGGTCAGGGGTTGTTGATGTACATCACTAGGAGATGAAGTTGTCCAAGTATGGTTGGTGTAGGGCCATGAGTATTCCATCTACAAGCTTGACTAAAAACCTTAACCAAAGAGAATTAAGTAAGTAATTCAAGAGGAAATGTAGGTCAAGGTCAAATATAGATCAGGGGTTATTGATGTACATTACTATGAGAAAAGGTTGTCCAAGTATGGTGTCTGTATGCACAATAGTATTCCATGTACAAGCTTGAGTAAAAATCTTAACCAAGGTCGAGTAAAAACCTTAACCAAAGGGAATTAAGTAAGTAATTCAAGGTTAAATGTAGGTCAAGGTCAAATATAGGTCAGGGGTTGTTGATGTACATCACTAGGAGATGAAGTTGTCCAAGTATGGTTGGTGTAGGGCCAGGAGTATTCCATCTACAAGCTAGACTAAAAACGTTAACCAAGGGGAATTAAGTAAGTAATTCAAGAGGAAATGTAGGTCAAGGTCAAATATAGATCAGGGGTTGTTGATGCACATCACTAGGAGATGAAGTTGTCCAAGTATGATGGATGTAGGGCCAGTAGTATTGCATATAGAAGGTTGACTAAAAACCTTAACCAAAAGGAATTAAGTAAGTAATTGAAGAGGAAATGTAGGTCAAGGTCAAATATAGATCAGGGGTTATTGATGTACATATATATGAGAAAAGGTTGTCGAAGTATGGTGTCTGGATGCACAATAGTATTCAATATACAAGCTTGACTATAAACCTTAACCAAGGTTGACTAAAAACCTTAACCAATGGGAATTAACCAAGTAATTCAAGAGGAAATGTAGGTCAAGGTCAAATATAGATCAGGGGTTATTGATGTACATCACTAGGAGATGAAGTCCAAGTATGGTGGGTGTAGGGCCAGTAGTATTCCTTATACAAACTTGACTAAAAACCGTAACCAAGGCGTGACTGTGACGCCGACGCCGGGGTGACAACATAAGCTCTACTTATTCTTCGAATAGTCGAGCTAAAAATGGCCACCAAGGGGAGATAAGTCATCGTAAAGTTTTGAAAATCAATAGGCTTCTTCGGCTTGCCGTGATAAACATGTATACCAAATTTGGTTACAATCCGTCAAGTAGACTTATTAGTTATTGCGTGGACAAGCTGTGCCCGCCCGTACAAGATGAATACATAATACGTCCCGTTTTTCAAACGGGCGTATAAAAACGACGAAATTATGCGGCAAATACATGATGTCCGTAAATCCAAACGATATTATATAAGAAACCTGTATCCACCAATCAGGTAAGTTGTACTACTGCTACGTCATATCGGTTATTTTTACAGCGCCACCTCGCGCCAGTAGGTCGCAGTAACAGGAGATAAGCGAGGACCAATTCACTGCCTGGCTCTGTATAGGTGTCAGATACGGTGTCGATACGAGAAATCTCAATATCACGAAAATACAAACGAACCGAAAATCGGTTATTAGGGTCGCCGTTGTGGTTTTTAGAGCATTTTGAAGAAAATCAGTGATAGTTTGTAATGTGACCTTTAAATTTGCATGATGATTAAGAAACGTGTACAAAAGTTTTACGTAAAAAAATGCTAAGTGTTTCCTCAAACATGTGAAGGTACATGCTGTGGCATCAGTGTGTTCCTAAAGCTCACATGTATCACGTGTCCAAATATTGAAGCAATCCGTCAAGTAATATTAAAGTTGTATGATGATGAAGAAACTTGTACACATGTTTTGAAGTAAAAAAAAGGCTATGTGTTTCCGCAACAATGTAATGGTCAAAAAGGTCATGGTCGTGTTATGACATAAGTGTGTTCCAAATGATCACATGTATCAAGTGTCCAAATATTGAAGCAATCCGTCAAGTAATATTAAAGTTGTATGGTGATGAAGAAACTTGTACAAATGTATTGAAGTAAAGAAAATGGCTATGTGTTTCCGCAACAATGTGATGGTCAAAAAGGTCAAGGTCGTGTTACGAGTCATAATGACGTAAGTGTGTTCCAAATTATCACATGTATCAAGTGTGTGTTTGTTTATTGTGTGTAACGGCCTATCAACAGCTAAGGTCGTGTAAGGCCGGGCAAACGGGTTCGATGCCGTTTTAACCTGCTGCACTGGGGGGGGGGGGGTGGTCCCAAAATCAGAACGGAATATCTACATCGAGAAAAAATATATTCAGCCCTGAAATTAGAATAAGCTGACCATAAGGTGCCCGGTCCATACCACACCAGTCACTTGGCACTCTTCCCCTAAAATAGGATTACGAATAATGATCGTAATACTCACATAAGGGGTACCAGATGGCCGCGGCCCGCATGTCGAGCCCGCCTAGGCATTTGATGGTCTCAGAGTGTATTTATTTGAATTTTGAATTAAGGGTTGTGGAGATATAATAATAAGGTATCAGGGCTCCAGATAAGGAATTAGTAATTGAGTAGTGTCACTCCATCATTAGCTCACCTGAGCGAAGCTCATGTGAGCTATTGTTACCGCAATGTGTCCGTCGTCGTCCGTCGTCCGTGAACATTTTCAAACGTCTTCTCCTCGGTAACCATTGGGTCTATAGTCACCAAACTTCATGGTCATGGTCCTTAGGTAGGGGGATTACAAAATTGTTAAAATGACGTCATTACGTATCCAAGATGGCTGCCGTCTAAAAATAGCACAAATTCTTAAAAAATCTTCTTCTCAAGAACCGCCAACCGGATTTCGACAAAACTTGGTAGGAATGATCGATGTACATTGCTCTTTCAAAGTTGTTAAAATGGTGACCCCGGGGTCAAAAATGGGCGTGGCCTGTGGTGTCAAATTGGGGTCAAATTTTATTTTTTTACTGAATATGGTCATGTCATATAACAAATTGAAGGTATCAATGAGGCGATCACTCTGGTTCATTTTTTGTCGAAATCTGATTGTTATGTCATCCAAGTTGGCCGCCGAAAAGTCAAAATGTCGTTCTTTTATTAAAGATTTCAAAATTCTTCTTCACATGAACCGCTTGGCCCATGGTAGCCAAACTTAAAAGTTATGGTCCATGGGTGAAGCCTTTTCAGATTTGTTAAAATGGAGGTCATCGCTAATCCAAGATGGCCGCCGTCTAAAAATAGCATAAATTCTTAAAAAATCTTCTTCTCATGAACCGCTAGCCGGATTTCGACGAAACTTGGTAGGAATGATCGATGTACATTGCTCTTTCAAAGTTGTTAAAATGGTGACCCCGGGGTCAAAAATGGGCGAGGCCCGTGGGGTCAAATTTTATTTTTGACTGAATATGGTCATGTCATATATCAAATTGAAGGTATCAATGAGGCGATCACTCTGGTGCATTTTTTGTCGAAATCGGATTGTTATGTCATCCAAGATGGCCGCCGAAAGGTCAAAAGGTCGTTCTTTTATTAGAGATTTCAAAATTCTTCTTCACATGAACCGCTTGGCCCATGGTAGCCAAACTTAAAAAGTTATGGTCCATGGGTGAAGCCTTTTCAGATTTGTTAAAATGGAGGTCATCGCTAATCCAAGATGGCCGCCGTCTAAAAATAGCATAACTTCTTAAAAAATCTTCTTCTCATGAACAGCTGGCCGGATTTCGACGAAACTTGGTAGGAATGATTGATGTACATTGCTCTTTCAAAGTTGTTAAAATGGTGACCCTGTGGTCAAAAATGGGCGTGGCCCGTGGGGTCAAATTTTATTTTTGACCGAATATGGTCACGTTATATATCAAATCGAAGGTATCAATGAGGCGATCACTCTGGTACATTTTTTTTCGAAATCGGATTGTTATGTCATCCAAGATGGCCGCCGAAATGTCAAAAGGTCGTTCTTTTATTAGAGATTTCAAAATTCTTCTTCACATGAACCGCTTGGCCCATGGTAGCCAAACTTAAAAGTTATGGTCCATGGGTGAAGCCTTTTCAGATTTGTTAAAATGGAGGTCATCGCTAATCCAAGATGGCCGCCGTCTAAAAATAGCATAAATTCTTAAAAAATCTTCTTCTCATGAACCGCTGACAGGATTTCGACTAAACTTGGTAGGAATGATCGATGTACATTGCTCTTTCAAAGTTGTTAAAATGGTGACCCCGGGGTCAAAAATGGGCATGGCCCGTGGGGTCAAATTTTATTTTTGACCGAATATGCTGCCATATATCAAATTGAAGGTATCGATGAAGCGATTGCTCTGGTGCAATATTTGTCGGAATCGGATGATTATGTCATCCATGATGGCCACTTAAAGGTCCATTTATTCAAGATTTTGAACGTCTTTTTCTCAGGAACCACATGGCCGATGCTGGCCAAACTTCATAGGAAGTTAAGATCCTTGGGTGAAGCATTTTCAGATTTTGTAAAATGAGTCATCGCTTAATCCAAGATGACCGCCATCTAAAAATAGCACAATTTTTTTAAAACACATGAACTCAATGTCACATTCTCCTCTGGTGTTCATGGAGTCAGGTGAGCGAATTAGGGCCATCATGGCCCTCTTGTTTCTTAAGCAATTGGGTATTTCAAAATTTTAATTGGGTAAATTAAAATCACACTACTGCTTGCACATCAACAGACAGGAATTATTGAACAGTTTGCTTAGAAATGAAAACATTGCTTAGAAATGAAAACAAGTCTTGGCATTTCATTAGAATTGTCTCTAGAGACAATTCTAATGAAATACCAAGATATATTTTCTTAGAAAATAAGAAAAATATGCTATATTTCTGGTCTGTTTATTGTCTTCTGCAGCATGATAAAGGTACTATAAAATTGGTATTGTTTTTTGATACTCGCTACTTCTGATTTCAATTGGGTTTTTGGCAATTTTAAGTGGGTATTTACGCAAATACGCAGCTTATCTGGAACTCTGACTGGTATGTAAAAGCTTTAACGCAAATTTTAAAGTCATTTGACCTTGATCTTAGGCATGTGGGCGCATGGGTGGGCTATAGAATGAAAATGTGGATGCTAATAAAGAATTATTTGAAGTAAATCAGAGTAAGTGTTGTGGAGATATAAGGTATGTACAAACTTTAACATAAATTTCAAAGTCATTTGACCATGTGGACCACATGGGCAGGGTATAGAATGAAAATATGGATGACGAATAAGAAGTATTGGATGTTGGAAGAAAATCTGAGTAAGTGTTGTGGAGATATAAGGTATGTAAAAACTTTAACACAAATTTCAAAGTCATTTGACCTTGACCTTCGAAATGTGGACCACATGGGCAGGCTATGCAATTAAAATATGGATGATGAAAAGTATTGGAAGTTGGAAGTAAATTGGAGTCACAATTGTGGAGATATAAGATATGTAAAAACTTTAATGCATATTTTATACTAACGCAAACTTCCAAGTCATTTGGCCTTGACCTTGGGGCACAGGGGCCACATGAGTGGGACACAGAATGATTTTATGGATGATGCCCAATAACTATTATAAGCATACAAAGTTTCAAGCAAATCTGACTTACGGTTACAGAGATAGTAGGTATGTGAAAACTTTAACGCAAATTTTTACAGAAACTTTAACGCAAACTTCTAAGTCATTTGACCTTGACGTAGGGGCACAGGGGACGCATGAGTGGGACACAGAATGAATACATGTATATGGATGATGACCAATAAGCATACAAACTTTCAAGCAAATCCAACTTACGGTTACAGAGACAGTAGTTATTTGAAAACTTTAAAACGCAAACTTCCAAATCATTTGACCTCGACCTTGGGCACAGGGGCCGCACGAGTGGGATACAGCATGAATATATGGATGAGGACTAATAAGCATATGAAGTTTCAAGTCAATGTGACTTAGGACTGCATAGATATAAGGTATTTAAAAACTTGAACACAGATTTCAGACGGACGCACGCACGGACACCCGGACGTCATTGTGATCACTGTCTCGCTTTGCAAGCGGGCTCGACAATAACTAGATTAAACTGTCACATACAAAATGTCAAAGACGTATGTGAGGGACAAACCAGTAGCCGATTTCATCAACATTGCAAAGTATACTTATCTAGCAAAGTATACTTTGAGGAAGAAATTTTCAATTTTAGCATAAATTTATTAATTTTTATTATACTGAATTTATTACATTATCACAGCCAAAATTAAATTCAGTATAATAAATCTGCATACCTACTTTTAATCATCAAATATATTCAGTCGTTAGTTCTAGGACATAATGCATTTCGGGAAAAATAAATGATTACTCCCTCAAAAGTATACTTTGCTAGAAAAGTATACTTTGCAATGTTGGTGAAATAGGCTACTGGTCTCCATTCAGGTAAGGATGAGTGAGTGAGTGAATATGGTTTAACGTCCGCTTTTCTGACATAGAGGTACAAGCCTCAGGGAGTCTACACGCAGACGGGTCAATGGGGTCGTGTCCCGTATCCACCTGTCCGAGGGGGGTAAATCCCAACTTCAGAACTCAATATTTACAATCAAAATATATATTCAGTCCTGAAATTAGAACAACCTGATCTGGTGCCAGGCCCTCGCCACACCAGCATCATTTATCCCATCCCCTAAAAGTAATAGGATTAGCGCTAATATTACTTTTATATATGGGGCAAGGTAAGGATGAACCCTGATCGTTAAATTACCCATTGCATTCTCCCACCTGCCACCTACTGGCATATATTTTGAGAAAAGTAGGTCATGGTCATCCAAATGACCCAGTGCGGTTAGGATATCAATGTAAGGAAGCTACTCATGAAGGTTGATGAACATCAACTAACGTATCAGGAGTATTGGCATTTCATTAGAAATTGGAGACAATTCTAATGAAATACCAAAATGTGTTGTGGTCTGTTTATTGTTTTCTGCAGCATGATAGATATCACATGTGTTTTGATACTCACTACTTCTGATTTCAATTGGGTATTTAAGCAAATATGCAGCTTATCTGGAGCTCGGATTTTAATTTATTTTACTGACAGAGCATGACAAATAGTTAGAAATTGTCAGCCACCATAACAGTGCAAGAAATTGCACCCCCATTTTTGGGTCAGGTGACTCCCAAACTGAAGGCTCAAATTGAGAAAATGAAGGCGGATATGATTGGCACGATGTTTAATGACCGTATATACAGAGTCAGGACAGACAGACAATCTACTTCTGCTGTGCCTTCCTCATCTTCTGCAGGACTTGCTGTTGTTCTTCACGCTTCCTCTTCGCCCGGATGTGCGTGCCGAGCTGTAAGTATATAATGCAGTTCCTTAAGAAATCAGTTGACACAGCTTCATACACAGCAAATGACCAATACATGCATGTAGTTCCCACATCAGTAAAAGTTACTTCCCTTTGCTGGATACAGGTAAACATATTTAATAATTTCTGTCTGTTGATGATGTGTAAACAGTAGTGACAATACTCAATTACTAATTGCTTATCTGGAGCGCTTGGCCCTATAGACAAATATTGGGAAATAATCACAGTATAGGAATTTTGCACATAAAAAATAACCCACTTGTCTTTACATATGATCTGTTTGAACAAATATATTGGTCAAGACACCAATATATATATCGGAGTGTATATATCTAGTCAATAACAATATTTCCCCTACTTGTTACATTTAGTTTTGCCCATAAAGATGTCGGATAAGGGAGACAACTCCATGTCACAATCACTCATCTGGGAACTACATTGTATGTACATGTATATCAATTAATTGCACCATTGTATCTTACAAAATTACCCAAAAACATATGCATGTGTGTCAACATACTATCAGAAACTGATATACAGCGGCAATGATTCAGATTGGAGATTTAACATTTTACCATACACATTCCTGAGCTCCTGTTAAGCTGCGGACCATCAAAAACTGCAAAAACCCTACTTAAAATTGGAGACACTCAAAATCCCCTCCGTTCATAATCCCCTCAGTCAGAAAAAGTGACTGTGTTTAACTGCAGCTAAGGTCATATAGAGACGGGATCACAGTTTCAAGTCTCATCCGACAGAAGAGTGGGATGGAAATACTATGTTAGTATTTTTCACGTCTAGGGTGAAAATTGAACTCACTACCTCCGTATTGAAGTCCAATGTCATATCCCCTAGGCCACACCCCATCCCTATCTCGCAGACACATGATCAGAAGTGCACCAGAAGATTAGGTGAGTAACATTCACCCACAGACTACTGCCAGTGATTGAGGGTCAGATTTGGTAAGCTGTACGATCATGGAGATCATATAAAGGTTGTCCTCATTCCATCAAACAATGGCAGCCAAATGGGGCATAAACATCAACATTTAGTCCCTTCAACCCTGGGGTACACCCGCTTCACTACGGAAAGTGTAAATACGCCAAACATGTACAATGTATTGGTCATACTTCTCACAAGTATACGATGTCACCCCATTTGAATCATTCACAAAAGTACAGATCCTTGATACAAGCCAAAAACGTAGATCCCGACTATACCAAACATACCCACATGTGACTAGAACATTGTTCAGCATTTACTTCACCAGGGTTAGAAACTAACAACAAGACTAGAAATGTGTCAAGAGACACGGATGCCCCCTCTGGCAGCATATATGAAACAACACTACAGTTTACTAAGTCATGTATGGCCTTGACCATCAGTCAGGTGGGATATTGAAATATGAACATTACATCAAATACTCAAACCAAGAAATTGTAGAAGCATCATGGACTAATACATGTACATTTACTGGTCAGAAGTGAGGGTATTGTAGAAAATATAGTTGAAACATGGCTTATTTATTCAGCCTGTAGTTACTCCGAAATAATGAGGACCCCGTCACATCTCTACAAGTGCTGAACAATTCACATCTCTACCAGTGCTGAACAATTCACATCTCTACAAGTGCTGAACAATTCACATCAGGGGCCTGTTTCACTAAACTTTGTACGACTAAAATGTTCATAAGTGCAAATTTAGAATCGTCTGGAAATTTCAATTGATGGATTTACATTTATTGCTCAATAAATGTAAATCAAATAATCGCTTACAAGGAAACATTGTTAATGTGGAATTTACAACTATCATAAGTTTGCACTTACGAACATCTTAGTTGTACAAAGTTTAGTGAAACAGGCCCCTGAGCCGCAAGTTCCTCACGACCAGCATTCAGAGATTAAGTACATGTAATATATACAAGTAGGGTGGCTGGTCAGATTTGGTATGTTTTCTGATCATGTAGCTCAGAAACACGGACCAATTATCATCACGCCAACCTCGACTTAATGAAATGCACAGATGTGAAGAATATCGGACAGTTGATACATACATAGGGTGTATTATTCAACTATCATAACATAATAATCGTTTATTCAATAGTATTCATAGTAATTAAACAAGATAATCCAAAACTGGAGAACAAACATTTAGCACGATTAGTCCAGGGCTCCAGATAAGGAATTAGTAATCAAGTATTGTCACTCATCATTTCTGAAGCAATTCGGTATTTCAAAATTTTAATTGGGTAAAATAAAATCACACTACTGTTTACACATCAACGCAAATTGAATCTTGGAAAAAAAACACATGCCTTGGCACTTCATTAGAATTGTCTCCATGCTATATTTGTGGACTGTTAATTGTTTTCTGCAGCATGATAAATGTACCATAAATCTTTTATTGCTTTTTGATACTCGCTACTTCTGATTTCAATTGGGTTTTTGACAATTTAAATTGGGTATTTAAGCAAATACGCAGCTTATCTGGAGCTCTGTGTGTATAAAAGCAGGGTGGCTGGTCAGATTTGGTATGTTGTCTGATCAAGTAGCTCAGAAACACGGACCAATTATCATCACGCTAACCTAGACTTAACCCTTTGAACACGAAAGCAAGCTGTATCGGTTTATGCAAACAGTGCAGATCCAGATGAGCTGGCTCGTAACGAGCCGTCTCATCAGGATCTACACTGTTTGAAAGTAATTTTCATATTTTTGAGAACAAGAAATACCCCCTTTTCATAAATGGACGAATCTGAAAATCATTTTGTGACCATTGGATTGGTCGGAACATTAGCATATCACAGTCCATTCCAGTTCCTTAGGGTTGAAAGGGTTAATGAAATGCATAGATAGTCCAAAACAGGAGAACAAACATTTAGCAGGTTTCGTCATACATTTTTTTCTAGGAATAGAACTGCAAGTATTTTGCGATTCACTCATAGTGACTATCTGACAAATTTGTTAACGTATTATGCTGCACCACAATTTTAGTGCAGGCTAAATGTCAGACGAATGAACAGTTTTCATGGACGAATCTTTCTAGCAAATAACTACCAACATATAAGGCACGGTGTGACAGATATCCAATGTATGTTGTTTTGCTTAACATACAATAAATGACACATTAGCAATCGCAGCATTTTAATTCTACATATTCCATTACAGGCTACCAGAAACTGTAACAAGCAGGGGCGATACTTTGGTTTGGCATATTTTGATATTTTCACTATACATGTATTAGGGATGTAATGATGCGCCACCTCACTACCTCACTACCTCAAGATATGAAATGTACTGCAATACTTTGGTCATGATACTAGGATATGCAGTCTCTGTGAAACGTGTCCGACTGACAGACATGTCCGGTAACATTTTTGCCAGTCCGACGATAAACCCTTAGTGGCTGAACCGAATGTCAGACTATTATTATATTTTTTTACCTTTCTACACTAAATTTCAAACCACCTTCGTTTGGCATTGTTTGGTATGCCCATTTCTCACTTACACCATTGAGACTCTTAAATATCAAACAAAATCAAATTATATTTTTATAAAAATAATAATAAAAATTTCGGTCAATTTTTGTCTAATCTGGTAAAACCGTATGTCGTGTAAAAGTCTGGCAGTTTCGTGGAGACTGGGATATGTCTCGCAATACTAGTCCGTAATTCACAAAATACATTTGCTATCATCCATATATTCAATATAATGCATAAAACCGAACCGGAAAATGATTCCAGACTACTGGATAATTTAATTTTATCATGCGTAAAATGTACAAACAGGGCCACAGATGCAAAGGCATTCATTCACCCACAGACTACTGCCAGTGATTCATGGTCAGATTTGGTAAGCTGTACAATCATGGAGATCATATAAAGGTTTTCCTCATTCCATCAAACATTGGCAGCCGAGTGGGACATAAACATCAACATTTAGTCCCTTCAACGCCTGGGTACACCCGCTTCACTATGGAACGTTGTAAATGTATTGGTCCTACTTCTCACAGGTATACAGCGTCACCCCATTTGAATCAGTAACAAAAATACAGATCCTTGTTGCAAGCCAAAAACGTACATCCTGATTATACCAAACATCCCCACATGTGATTACAACAGTGTTGGGCATCTACTTCCTCAGGGTTAGAAACTAACACGACTAGAAATGTGTCCACGGGAGACGGATGCTCCCGCTGGCAGCATATATGAAGGACAGCTGTAGTAATGTATGGCATTGAGCTACAAGTTGCAATGGAGCTTATTAATCCAGCCTGTACATATATGAAGGACAGCTGTAGTAATGTATGGCATTGAGCTACAAGTTGCAATGGAGCTTATTAATCCAGCCTGTACATATATGAAGGACAGCTGTAGTAATGTATGGCATTGAGCTACAAGTTGCAATGGAGTTATTAATCCAGCCTGTATATATGAAGGACGCTGTAATGTATCATTGAGCTACAATTGCAATGGAGTTATTAATCCAGCCTGTACATATATAAGGACACTGTAGTAATGTATGGCATTAAGACAGCTGTTATAATCCAGTATGCAATTGAGGCTTACAAGTGCATACATATCAGCTGTACAATATATGAAGGACAGCTGTAGTAAGTTATGCATTGAGCTACAAGTTGCAATGGAGCTTAATCCACTACATATGAAGGACAGCTGTAGTAATGTATGGCATTGGAGCTACAGTTGCAATGGAAGCTTATTAATCCAGCCTATATGAAGGACAGCTAGTATGTATGGCATTGAGCTACAAGTTGCAATGGAGCTTATTAATCCAGCCTGTACATATATGAAGACAGCTGTATATGTGCATTGATTCTACAAGTTGCAATGAGCTATATCCAGCTGTAACATATTATAGAAGACATCTGTAGAATGTATGGCATTGAGCTACC
Source organism: Conchocele bisecta (assembly GCA_029237695.1). Classification (NCBI taxonomy): domain Eukaryota; kingdom Metazoa; phylum Mollusca; class Bivalvia; order Lucinida; family Thyasiridae; genus Conchocele; species Conchocele bisecta. The sequence continues at coordinate 3,032,597 of CM055276.1, read as the reverse complement.
AGTTGCAATGGAGACTTATTAATCCAGCCTGTAATATATGAAGGAACAGTGTAAGTTTTGTATTGGCAATTGGGAGCTACAAGGTTGCAATTGGGGAAGGCTTATTCCATCCTGCCTGTACATATTATGAAAGGACAGCTGTTGTACTGTATGGCATTGTGCTACAAGGGGCAATGGGAGCTTCTTTAATCCAGGCCTGTAAATATTTGAAGGCAGCATGTAAGTAAGTATGGATTGAGCTACAAGTTGCAATTGGAGCTTTATTAATTCCAGGCCTGTACATTTATGAAGGACAGCTGTAGTAATGTATGGCATTGAGCTTACAAAGTTGCAATGGAGGGCTTATTAAATCCCAGCCTGTACATATATGAAGGACAAGCTGTAGGTAATTGTATGGCATTGAGCTACAAAAGTTGCCAAATGGAGACTTATTAATCCAGCCGGTGTACCATATATGGAAGGACAGCTGTAGTAATGTATGGCATCTTGAGCTACAAGTTGCAAATGGAGATTATTAATCCAAGCCTGTACATATATGAAGGTGGACAGCTAGTAGTAATGTATGGGCATTGAGCTACAAGTTGGCAATGGAGCTTAATTAATCCAGCCTGTACATATATGAAGGGACAGCGCCCTGTTAGTAATGTATTGGGCATTGAGCTACAAGTTGCAATGGAGATTATTAATCCAGCCTGTACATATATGAAGGGACAGCTGTAAGTAATGTATGGCAATTGGAAGCTACAAGTAGTTGCAATGGAAGTTATTAATCAGCCAGTACATTATGAAGGACAGCTTGTAGTTAATGTATGGCATTGAGCTAAAGTTGCAATGGGAGCTTATTAATCCAGCCTGTACATATATGAAGGGGACAGCTGTTAGTATTTGTATTGGCATTGAGCTACAAGTTGCAATTGGGGAGATTTTAATTCCAGCCTGTACCATATTTTATGAAGGACAGCTGTGTAATGTATGGCATTGAGCTTTTTACAAGTTGGCAATGGAGGTATTATTCCAGCCTTGTACATATCTGAAGGCCAGCTGTAGTAAAATGTTATTGGCAATTGGTCAAGTTGCAATTGGAGCTTAATTTATCCAGCCTTGTACATATATGAATGGATCAGCTGTAGTAATTGTGTATGGCATTGGAGCTACAAGTTGCAATGGAGCTTATTAATCCAGCCTGTACATATATTGAAGGAAGCTGTTAGTATGTATGGCATTTGAGCTACAAGTTGCAATGGAGCTTATTAATCTCACAGCCTTGTACAGATATGAAGGACAAAAGCTGTTGTTATTGTATGGCAATTGAGGGCTTACAAGTTAGAAATGCGGGCCTTATTAATCCAGCCTGTACTTTTATTTATGAAGGACAGCTGTAGTAATGTATGGCATTGGAGCTACAAGTGTTGCAATGGAGCTTATTAATCCAGCCGTGTACAATATATGAAGGGACAGACTGTGAGTAATGTATGGCATTGAGCTTTACCCAAGTTTGCATAATGGGGAGCTTATTTGAATCCAGCCGTGTACATTATATGAATGGACAGCTGTAGTAATGTATGGCATTGAGGCATACAAGTTGCAATGGAGATTATTAATCCAGCCTGTACATATTGAAGGACAGCCTGTAGTAATGTATGGCATTGAGCTACAAGTTTGCAATTGGAGGTCTTATTAATCCAGCCGTACATATATGAAGGACAGCTGTAGTAATGTATGGCATTGAGCTACAAGTTGCAATGGAGGGCTTTTATTTAATCCAGCCTGTACATAAGTGAATGGAACAAGCTGTAAAGTAATGTATGGCATTGAGCTAACAAGTTGCAATGGAGCTTATTAATCCAGCCTGTAACATATATGAAGGACAGCTGTTAGTAATGTATGGCATAAACTTGAAGCTACAAGTTGCAATTGGGTAGCCTTATTAATCCAGCCTGTACAATATATGAGGACAGCTGTATGTAATGTTATGGCATTGAGCTACAAAGATTAGCAATGGGAGCTTATTAATCCAGCCTGTACATATATGAAGGACAGCTGTAGTAATGTATGGCATTGGAAGCATACAAGTTAGCCAATGGGAGCTTATTTTAATCCAGCCTGTACATATATGAAGGACAAGCTGTAGTAATGTATGGCATTGAGCTACAAGTTGCAAATGGAGCTTATTAATCCAGCCCTGTACATATATGAAGGACAGTCTGTAAGTAATGGTATGGCATTGAGCTACAAGTTGCAATGGAGCTTATTAATCCAGCCTGTACATATATGAAGGACAAAGCTGTTAGTAATGTAAGTGGCATTGAGCTAATCAAGTTGCAATGGAGCTTATTAATCCAGCCATGTACATATATGAAGGACAAAGCTGTAGTAATGTATGGCATTGGAGCTACAAGTTGCAATGGAGCTTATTAATCCAGCCTGTTACAATATATGAAGGACAGCTGTAGTAATGTTAATGGCATTGAGCTACAAGTTTGCAAATGGAGCTTATTTAATCCAGCCTGTACTATTAAGAAGGACCAGCTGTAGTGAAAGGTATGGCATTGAGCTACAAGTTGCAAGGAGCTTATTTAATCAAGCCTGTACTAAAATGAAGGACAGGCTGTAGTAATTGTAGGCATTGAGTACAAGTTGCAATGGGAGCTTATTAATCCAGCCTGTAATGTTGAAGGACAGCTGTAGTTAAGGTATGGCAATGTGGCTCCAAGTTGCAATGGAGCTAATTAATCCAGCCGTACAATGTATGAAGGACAAGCTGTAGTAATGTATGGCAATTGAGCTAACAAAGTTGGCAATGGAGCTTATTAATTCCAGCCTGTTACATGTATGACGACCAGCCTGTTTAGTATGTATGGCATTGAGCTACAAGTTGCAATGGGAAGGCTTATTAATCCAGCCTGTGACTGTATTGAAGGACAAGCTGTAGTTAATTGTTGGCATTGAAGCCTACAAGTTGCAATGGAGGCTTATTAATCCATGCCTGTACATAAATGAAGGACAGCTGTAGTAATGTATGGCATTGAGCTAACAAAGTTGCAAAGGAGCTTATTAAGCCACCTGTACATATATGAAGACAGCTGTATAATGTAGCGGCATTGAGCTACACAAGTTTGCTAATGGAGGCTTATTAATCCACCTGTACATATTAATGAAGGACCAGCCTGTAAGTAATGTATGGCAATTGAGCTACAAGTTGCATTGGAAAGGCTTATTAATCCAGCCTGTACATATATTAAGGACAGCTGTAGTAATGTAAGGCATTTGGACCTACCTAGTTGCAACGAGCTTATTAATCCAAGCCGTTACCAGATAATGAAAGGACAGCGTATAATGTTAATTGGCCCATTGAAGCTACCAAGTTGCAATGGAAGCTTATAAATCCAGCCTGTACAGATAGGAAGGACAGCGTAGTAATGTATGGCATTGAGCTAGCAAGTTGCAATGGAGCTTATTAAAGCAATTCCACCTGTACATGTGATGAAGGACAGCTGTAGTAATGTATGGCATTGAGCAACAAGTTGCAATGGAGCTTATTAATCCAGCTGTAACATGTAATGAAGGACAGCTTGTAAGTAATGTATGGCATTGAGGCTACAAGTTGCAATGAGCTTATTAATCCAGCCTGTACATGTATGAAGGACACAGCTGTAGTAATGAATGGCATGAGCTACAAGTTGCAATGGAGCTATTAATCCAGCCTGTACATGTATGAAGGACAGCTGTAGTAATAGATGGCATTGAAGCCTACAAGTTGCAATGGAGCTATTAATCCAGCATGTACATGTATGAAGACACAGCTGTAGGAATGTATGGCATTGAGCTACAAGTTGCAATGGAGCTTATTAATCAGCCCTGTACATGTAATGAAGGACAGCTGTATAATGTAGGGCATTGAGCTACAAGTTGCAATGGAGCTTATTAATCCAGCCTTTACGTGTAAGAAGGACACTGTAGTAATTTATGCATTGAGCTACAAGTTGCCAATGGAGCTTATTACTCCAGCCTGTACATGTATGAAGGACAGCTGTAGTAATGTATGGGCATTGAGCTACAAGTGCAATGAGCTTATTAAACCAGCCTGTACAGGTAATGATGGAAGCTGTAAGTAATGTATGGAGCATTGAGCTACGAAGTTGCAATGAGCTTCATTAATCCAGCCATACATGTATGAAGGACAGCTGTAGTAATGTATGGCATTGAACTACAAGTTGCAAAGGAGCTTATTAATCAGCCTGTACATGTATGAAGAACAGCTGTAGTAATGTATGGCAATGAGCTACAAGTTTTGCAATGGAGCCTTATTAATCCAGCCTGTACATGTATGAGGACAGCTGTAGTAATGTTATGGCTATTGAGCTACAAGTGCAATGGAGCTTATTAATCCAGCCTGTACAGATGAAGGACAGCTGGTCAAGTAATGTATGCATGTGCTACAAGTGGCATTGCGAGCTTATAATCCAGCCTGTACGTATGAAGGCAGCTGTAGTAATGTATGGCATTGAAGCTACAGTTCATGGAGCTTATTAATCCAGCCTACATGTATGAAGGACAGCTGTGTAATGTATGGCATTGAGCTCAAGTGGCATGGAGCTTATTAATCCAGCCTGTATGTATGAAGGACAGCTTGCTGTAATGTATGGCATTGAGCTACAAGTTGCAATGGAGCTTATTAATCCAGCGTACATGTATGAAGGACAGCTTGTAGTTTAATATGTATGCAATGAGCTACTGTTGCAATGGAGCTTATTAACCAGCCTGTACATGTGAAGGACAGCTGTAGTAATGTATGGCATTGAGTAACAATGTGCATGCTTATTATCCAGCCTGTTACATGTATGAAGGACAGCTGTAGTAATGTATGGCATGAGCTACAAGTTGCAATGGAGCTTATTTTAATCCAGCTGTACATGTATGAAGGACAGCTGTAGTAATGTATGGCATTGAGCTACAAGTTGCAATGGAGCTTATTAATCCAGCCTGTACATGTATGAAGGACAGCTGTAGTAATGTATGGCATTGAGCTACAAGTTGCAATGGAGCTTATTAATCCAGCCTGTACATGTATGAAGGACAGCTGTAGTAATGTATGGCATTGAGCTACAAGTTGCAATGGAGCTTATTAATCCAGCCTGTACATGTATGAAGGACAGCTGTAGTAATGTATGGCATTGAGCTACAAGTTGCAATGGAGGTTATTAATCCGCTGTATGTATGAAGGAGCTGTAGTAAGTATGGCATTGAGCTACAATTGCAATGGGAGCCTATTATCAGTACATGTATGAGGACAGCGGGTGTAGTAATGTATGGCATTGAGCTACAAGTTGCAATGGAGCTTATTAATCCAGCCTGTAGGCATTGATACAAAGTATGAAGGACAGCTGTAGTAATGTATGGCATAACTGGAGCTACAAGTTGCATGGTAGCTTATTAATCCAGCCTGTACATATGTGAAGGACAGCTGTAGTAATGATGCATTGAGCTACAAGTTGCAGATGGAGCTTATTGAATCAAGCTGTTAACATATATGAAGGACAGCTGTAGTATGTATGGCAATGAGCTAACCAAGTGCAATGGAGCATATTAATCAGCCTGTACATATATGAAGGACAGCTGTATAGTATGTATGTTGGCATTGAGCTACAGTTGCAATGAGCTTATTAATCCAGCTGTACATATATGAAGGACAGCTGTAGTAATGTATGGCATTGAGCTACAAGTTGCAATGGAGCTTATTAATCCAGCCTGTACATATATGAAGACAACTGTAGTAATGTATGCATTGAGCATACAAGTTGCAATGGAGCTTATTAATCCAGCCTGTACATATATGAAGGAGCAGTGCTAGATACTGTATGGCAATGAGCTACAAGTTGCAATGGAGCTTATTAATCCAGCCTGTACATATGGAGGACACCGCTGTAGTAATGTATGGCATTGGTTGCTACAAGTTGCAATGGAGCTTATTAATCCAGCGTAGTACATATGATGAGCGACAGCTGTAGTAATGTATGGCATTGAGCTACAAGTTGCAATGGAGCTATGAATCAGCCTGTACATATATGAAGGCGACTAGCTGTAGTAATGTATGGCATTGAGCTACAAGTTGCAATGGAGGTTATTAATCCAGCCTGTTATATGAAGGACAGCTGTAGTAATGTATGGCATTGAGCTACACGGTGCATGAAGGCCTTATATCCAGCTTGTACAATATATGAATGACAGCTGTGTATTGTATTGGCATTGAGCTACAAGTTGCAATGGAGCTTATTAATCAGCTTCCTGTTACATATATGAAGGACAGCTGTAGTAATGTATGGCATTGAGCTACAAGTTGCAATGGAGCTTATTAATCCAGCCTGTACATATGAATGGCAGAGACAGCTGTAGTAATGTATGGCATTGTTAGCTACAATTGTTGCAATGTGGTGCTTATTAATCCAGCCTGTACATATATGTAAGGACAGCTGTAGTAATGTATGGCATTGAGCTACAAGTTGCAATGGAGCTTATTAATCCAGCCTGTACATATATGAAGGACAGCTGTAGTAGTAATGTATGGCATTGAGCTACAAGTTGCAATGGAGCTTATTAATCCAGCCTGTACATATATGAAGGACAGCTGTAGTAATGTATGGCATTGAGCTACAAGTTGCAATGGAGCTTATTAATCCAGCCTGTACATATATGAAGGACAGCTGTAGTAATGTATGGCATTGAGCTACAAGTTGCAATGGAGCTTATTAATCCAGCCTGTACATATATGAAGGACAGCTGTAGTAATGTATGGCATTGAGCTACAAGTTGCATGGAGCTTATTTAATCCAGCCTGTACATATATGAAGGACAGCTGTAGTAATGTATGGCATCGAGCTACAAGTTGCAATGGAGCTTATTAATGCAGCCTGTACATGTAGTTACTCCGGAATAATCAGAACTCGTAAAAATAATCTGGACAAGACACAAGTGCTGAGCAACCATCAGTAGCCTATTTCACCAACATTGCAAAGTATACTTTTCTAGCAAAGTATACTTTCAGGGAGTAATCATTTATTTTTCCTGAAATTCATTATTTCATATAGAACTAACGACTGCATATATTTGATGATTAAAATATGCAGAATTATTATACTGAATTTATTACATTATCACGGCCAAAATGGCTGTGATAATGTAATAGATTCAGTATAATAAAAATTAATACATTTATCCTAAAATTGAAAATTTCTCCCTCAATTTCTCAGGTCCGCCGATAATGATAAATATAAAATAGAAGAACGGCCACCCTCCACAGTGATTATATACACGCAGGATGACTGGTCAGATTTGGTATGTCGTCTGATCACATAGCTCAGAAACACGCACCAATTATCATCACATCAACCCAGAGACTTAATGAAATGCATTGATGTGAAGAATATCGGACGCTGAGGCATACATGCCTAGCATGGGGATTGAACTTGTGATCCCGGTATTGAAGTCCAATGCACTAGATAAAACCCAACCATTTAAGCATTGAAATATGGCACAACCTCATGAGGGACTACAGTCCAGCAGTCAACATTCAGTCGTGGATGTACAGAGCTCCAGATAAGGTGCGTATTTGCGTAAATACCCAATTAAAATTGCCAAAAAACCCAATTGAAGTAGTGAGTATCAAAAAGCAATGAAAAATTTGTGGTATCTTTCTCATGCTACAGAAAACAATAAACAAGACCACAAATATAGCATATTTTCTTATCTTTCCATGAAAACAGATCAAAGGAGACAATTCTAATGAAATACCAAGATCTGTTTTCATTTAGAAGCAAACTATTCAATAAGTTCGGTCTGCTGATGTGTAAACAATAGTGTGATTATATTTTACACAATTAAAATTTTGAAATACCCAATTGCTTCAGAAATGATGGAGCGACAATACTCACTTACTAATTCCTTATCTGGAGCCCTGGATGTATCAATCTTTATGGCAGTTATGTTTATTTCTGTGACGGACATGTGGCTTCCGACAAATGACCAGTATAAACCCAGACCGGAGTGACCAGGGTATGCACTGTTCATCAGTTTAGCAAGTAAGTCACAGACCCAATAGCCAGTATCACAAGTGCACCAGAAGATTAGGGGAGTAACATTCACCCACAGACTGCCAGTGATTGAGGGTCAGATTTGGTAAGCTGTACGATCATGGAGATCATATAAAGGTTGTCCTCATTCCATCAAACATTGGCAGCCAAGTGCGACATAAACATCAACACTACGGAATGTTGTAAATACGCCATACATGTACAATGAACTTGTCCTACCGTACTTCTCACAAGTATACGATGTCACCCCCATTTGGATCAGTAACAAAAATACAGATCCTTGCTACAAGCCAGAAATAAATGTAGGTCCTGATAACACCAAACATTCCCACCGGGATCAGAACATTGTTTGTCATTTACTTCATCAGGGTTAGAAACTAACAAAAATACGAGAAGTGTGTCCACGAGACATGGATGGCCCCTTGACCACAAGTTGGGTGGAATATTGAAATATGAACATTACATTGAATAGTTAAAACTAGCAATTAAAGATTTTTACATATTGGTGTTAAACGGCCTATCAACAGCCAAGGTCGTTTTTTAACAGGCCGGGCCAACGAACGTGTTGGATCCCGTATATAACCTGCCGCATCGAGGGGGACGGAATATTTACATTGAGATTTTTTTTGTAATAGTCCATACCACACCAAAATTACTCATATAAGGGGTTAAACCAGATTTCAACTCTCACATACAATAATGCCAGACTTGAGAGCCAAACCAGGCCTCTGGTCAGAATGATTGACTTATGTTAAATTACCCATCGCATGCTCCCAACCAACCACCACACAGGAATTATAGAAGCAGCATGGACACCACGAGTCAGACATGAGAATATCTCTGGTCGGAATGATTGACTTATGTTAAATTACCCATCGCATGCTCCCAACCAACCACCACACAGGAATTATAGAAGCAGCATGGACGCCACGAGTCAGACATGAGAATATTGTAGTAAATTGAAACGGGGCTTATTTATCCAGTCTACAGTTACTCCGAAACAATCAAGACCCGTCACATCCGGACGACAAGTGCTGAACAATTCACAACTAAGTCACATGTCCTCAACAGGGGACAGTTTCAATAAACTTTGTACGACAAAAATGTTCGTAAGTGCAAATTTAGGATCGCCTGCAAATTTCGATCGATAGATTTAGATTTATTGAGCATAGGCTGTGTATGCAGCCTATGCTCAATAAATGTAAATCCAATAATTGTTTTCAAGAAAACAGTGCTAATGTGAAATTTAGAGACTATCATAATTTTACACTTGCGAACATTTTAGTCGGCCGCCATGACATTTGTCACAAGTAGGAAGGCTGGTCAGATTTGGTATGTTGTCTGATCATGTAGCTCGGAAACACGGACCAATTATCATCACACCAAACTAGACTTAATGAAATTCACAGATGTGAAGAACAGCATAGGGTGTAAATAAATAAATAAGATACTTATTTTCAACCAGCTCCACGTTAGGATTGTCACAAGTAGGAAGGCTGGTCAGATTTGGTATGTTGTCTGATCATGTAGCTCAGAAACACGGGAGATATCATCACACCAACCTAGACTTAATTAAATTCACAGATGTGAAGACTAGGGCATAGGGTGTAAATAAATAAATAAGATAATTATTTTCAACCAGCTCCACGTTAGGATTGTTACAAGTAGGAAGGCTGGTCAGATTTGGTATGTTGTCTGATCACGTGGCTCAGAAACACGGGAGATATCATCACACCAACCTAGACTTAATTAAATGCACAGATGTGAAGAATATCAGACAGCATAGGGCGTAAATAAATAAATAAGATAATTATTAAAGTTATTTTCAACCAGCTCCATGTTAGGATTGTCACAAGTAGGAAGGCTGGTCAGATTTGGTATGTTGTCTGATCACGTAGCTCAGAAACACGGATGAATTATCATCATGCTAACCTCGACTTAATGAAATGCATTCATGTGAAGAATATCGGACAGCTCAGACATACATAGGGTGTAGCGACTGTAAAGGTCACAAAAGAACTATGCAATGCTGCTCTGAAATATTGATATCGTTAATCAAGATAATGCATTACTGGTGAATGAACATTTAGCATGTTCATAGAGGTTAAATGTTCATAGTCATATACGTTTGTCTAAATGTCGCATAAATATGCACTTTCTCTGGTCAAATCTCTGCCGCAAATAATTAGAGGAAGTAAGCAGGGGCTCACGTATATCCCCGGCCACCACCTGGACAAACAAATAAAAACTTTGAACGCAAATATTTTAAACAACTTTTAACCCAAATTCAAAGTAATTTGACCTTGGACATGAAGGCCGCATGGGTGCGGTATGGAGCGAAGAGTGGAACACATTTATTTGTACAATTAGAAATATGATCCATGTCATTGAACCGCGATACGTTATTATTAAGTTATACCATCAAGACAGATATTCTCAGATATAAAACTCTTACCACGGGGCAGTTTCACTGAACTTCGTAAGACAAAATGTTCGTAAGTGCAAATTTAGGATCGTCTAGAAATTTCAATTCATGGATTTACATATGCATATGCTCAATAAATGTAAATCCAATAATTGTTTACAAGAAAACATTGCTAATGTGAATTTTACAGACTATCATAATTTTACACTTACAAACATTTTAGTGGACAAAGTTTAGTGAAACGGCCCCCTGATCTCTACCACAAGGTCAAGACAGACAACAGATGCAAGTGTTAGATGGCTGGGCCAGCCGGGCTGCGGAGTTACGGCTCCTGTTTTATTTTCAACCTGCTCCATGTTACGATTGTCACAAGTTGGGTGGCTGGTCAGATTTGGTTATGTTGTCTGATCACATAGCTCAGAAACACGGACCAGATATCATCACGCTAACCTCGACTTAATGAAATGCACATATGTGAAGAATATCGGACAGCACAGTGAGTAAATAAACATAAGATAATTATTTTAAACCAACTTCCTCTTGGGATTGTCACAAGTTGGGTGGCTGGTCAGATTTGGTATGTTGTCTGATCACATAGCTCAGAAACACGGAGATACACACCAGAAACACACCAACCTAGACTTAATGAAATGCATAGATGTGAAGGTTCAAGAATATCGGATAGCTGAGACCAGGGTATGGGATCGCGTGGTCTATTGTTTACAGTGCAGTAATAGCGGCGCCCATGAGGTCTCCGGTAAATGCAGGGCTCAACACTAAGGCACGTCCGACCGACCGAGTCTAGTAAAAATTTGGTCCGGTCGTGTCAATTTTCCCGGAATACCATTGTCGGTAGCCCGACTGGTCTGGTAATAACAAACAAAACTTCCAAGAAAGATCGCTGATTGACAGTTCGAACATAGTTTATTTACAACTCCAGGCGGACTTGTTTGCCTAGGCTTCGGGTATGATATTTGTAGTAGGCTTCTGTATTTTGTACCCAAACTAAAACGTACCCATTTTATTTAAACAGTGGGATCAATGCTACCAACGAATATGATAATTTAATGAGGGAATTTAAAATTGTGTGTGCACTGATGTACGTCTCTAGTTCGTTCAGTTTTTTCGGCTGGACAGTTTACATATATTATCAACAATGCAAAGCTCAATACCACATTATTATATTCTGATGTAATTTTGACCGGATCCCGATAAAAGAACCAAAATAAATCATAACAAACATGTCCGGAGTAAAGCTAATTTACATAAGTAGTAGAACGATCTACGATTGGTTGCTGGTGCTTCATTCACCAAATAGCAATTTTTGATTGGAAGCTGTCAGAAATATACACAGAGCGTATCGTACGTATTGATCATACAATTCTCTTGAAAAAAATTCTCATTGCGCCGATCATGTAATCGGCCAGTGACTCAGCAATTACACACAGTGGATCAAATGTGCTGCTGAGCACGTGCTTTTACTAACATCCACATCGCTAATAAATCTTGTGCCCTGATATGAGCATATTGAAAATGAGTTCAACTGATATGGAATATTCTAAGTCACTTAAAGTTCTTGTTTTGTTGGGCTGGGAGGCAGAATCAGTGGACATTATAATTTGCCATTTAATGAATCATTATTCATTGATCCAACACCTTGGATAAGGTGAATTTAATCGTCACCAATCGAAAAAAAAAACACGAAATGTTCAAACCGGAAGTGCCTGCTGCTGACGTTTTTTGGCTTGTTTTCAGTAATGATGTGAATATTAGCTGCATTCCAGACACTTCCATGATTAATTTGTGTAGTTATAAGTTTATTATTACTCTTTCAGAAGTAAACAACTGGTTTCTTGAACGTTAAACCTTCCAATGATGCAACTAGTAAATTACATTGTTGCATAACCAGTAGTCGACATAACCAGTAGTTGGACACACTAATTACATTCAAACACATACATTACATGTACCTGTATCATCACGATCACTATGTTAGCCGATTTGAACATGACTTAGTACTGTGTTTCGTGAAACTGTGATGGTTAGTTACATTAATTATATTTTCTCTTGTCATTTACAATGGCCTATACGTTTTTTCAAATGTCCCCAACTTTGTGTATGAGGTGGGTCAACTGGCCCCACTTTAATAATTCCTGCAATACACACTGAATAGGTTTCAAAACTGTCCACTTCAATATTTCATAATTGATTATCATTGACATCTGCTTTATATGCATGTAGTACCAAACAATCAGTACAATCGAGTCCTAGTTCCTACAAGTACAATGGAACGTTAGTTGATAATAACTATACATCATTACATGTATAATTTAATAAAAACTTTGATAAATTAATGCAAGTTACGCTTCACTAGGTCAGGGCTAGTACAAATTAGGTCAGGGCTAGTAGTTTCTAAAAGTACTAGCCCGACTGGTCTAGTGGAAAAAAAAGTTAACGTTGAGCCCTGAAATGTTATTTTTCATCAATACAAATGCCGTTTCTTCCTTTTAATAATGACCATTTTCCGCCAATACTAAATTTAGCAGCATTACTGGTGTACATGTAATTAGTCTGAACATGCTGCAGAGAAATTTGAATCGGACCAAGTTTAAACAACATCCGATTCCGTGATTTGACCTTGAACACAAGGGCGTCATGTGTGCGTTGTAGAAATATATATAGGGTTGTTTTTCAGGGAAAAAGAAAGGTATCTCCCACTGCATGCTATCGGGACTTGGAAAATTATAATTTAAGGCAACAACAGCATATATGTAGTATACCTTGTTTTTTTCTGCGTAAGTTAGCTATATATTGGGAGATAATAAAATAAATAAGACAATATATGCAATTTTCACATGTCAAGGGCCATAACTCTTTGAATACTACATGAATCCGCATAAAAAACCAGGTGCAAAACTTCCACATAGTGACAAACATTCCTGTTTGCACCTCCAACTCGAACACTTTTGGAAATATGCTAGAGGCTCCGTACTCGAAATAAACATACCCTCTTTTTACAGAACTTCAGGGCTCTCTTGTCCTTTGAAATCCTCAACAATTCCTGTACCCGTCTTTCATAAGGGGCAAATCCAGTGATTTCTCGCACCAAGTCACGGACAAACCTCGATTTCTTCGTCACCCTCTGAAGATAAAATGGTAATGCACCGTGATGCAACTTGGCATTATTTAAGGAATAAAACCATGGGCTGTTGCGTTTACTGTAGTATTAAACAATAAATGCCACCTGCAGCATATTTGAGAAACTGTGACAAAAGTGGTTAACCGAAAAATGTGACGGGACGGACGGACCAAACACTATATGCCACCCGGTGGCATAAAAATATTTGGTCAGTGTGAGGAAGGACTGCTCATCTGAATCTACACTGTTTGCAACACTGCTAAAGAGGTCTGCAGTGTTTACAAGGTTACGGTTGTTGTACTCTTCTTGTCGCCCCATGTAAAAAAATCTAATAAAAAAACAAGAAATGCGTCGAACGCGGATGCCACCTGCAGCATATTTGAGAAACTGTGACAAATTGGTTAACCGAAAAGTGTGACGGACCAAACACTATATGCCACACGTTTCTTCGAAACCCAGTGGCATAAAAAATACTCAAAAACGACAACTACTTACAACAATAATGTCCAACAAGTCTTTATGCAGATGCTGCCAGCAAGGAAATCACACCATATGTTGTAGTTACAAAATAATAGCACATTTTTTTTGTTTTACATGCATAATTTGGCTTCTACACACACATGTATGTAAGGCCGGGCAAACGGGTTCGATCCCATTTTAACTTGCTGCATTTGGGAAAATCCCAAAATCAGAACTGAATATTTACATCGAGAAAAAATATATTCAGCCCTGAAATAGGATTAAAATAATCGTAATACTCACATAAGGGGTATAACCAAATTCAGCTGTCGCATACAAAATGCCAAAGACGTATCTGAGGGCCAAACCAGGTCTCCAGTCGGAATTCCAGTAAGGATGAACCCAAATTGTTGAATTACTCATCACATGCTCCCACCTGCCACCCACGTGTATGAACCTAAATATACATGCCCTATATCAAAATTGGTCTATTACCGGTACTTGCATATTACAGGTGTGTGTGCATTTTTATTGGTAGCAGTATCTGCATAATGACTTACAGATCACATTCATATGTATATTTATGTCCGTCACTATCGTTTTATTAGTAATTTCTTTTTTTATTAGATTTCAATTGACTTCACATGGGGCGACAAGATGGGTACAACTTAACCAATGTGTGCACCTATAATTTGTCGCACGCTGCACTCTCGTCACAGATACTAAAATCATGTACTGAATGGACAAAATTTGACTTACGCCTTTCCTTCGCGACTGCCGTTTGCTCGCAGAATCGATCTTCGTCGTCTTGTGGCCCTTTGTGAGGCCAATGGCCATTTCATACTTCAGCACCATTTCTGGAAATTAAAAAAGTGAGCACACTAAGCATAAATTACAATTGTTGTTGTCATGCAGGACGTGCTTTGGATTGAAGTTGAACACTGACCCGTGATCAATGGTCTTTGACCAGCCTATCTGCACGTTTTCCGCATTATAGGCAACAGGTTGCACTACATCGCTACACCACGGTTAACGGTAAAATTTTGCGTAATAGCATTTACACTTTGTGCACAAAATATAAAAAACCTGCAGAGTATTGTATTTCATACTTCGCTACATTGTTATTGAGAGACAATTGTAGAATACGACACAAAAATATTACCATAAATTTACCTAAGGTCTAGAGCAAAAAAGGTTGTTGTTTTTTTTAAGCCAGAAAAAATTATAACTGAAAAATTAAAAGATCGGTGTATAAAACAACTTATTTCTCATGAAAAGCTAGTGCAACTTTAAATCTGCTTCAAATTTCAAGTCAAAAGACAAAGGTTCCGAAGTTATGGTGATTTGAAGCACAGAAGACAGCCTAAATATTTTCTTTTTTGTTTAACATGCATTTTTTTTACTTTTATAAATATATTAATTTTAAGGCACAGGTAACCGGGAGCGCCGTGTGCAAAAACAGCTAGAGTGAAAATGGCCGCTTGCATGAGTTGCTATTTGATTTTGTTGTTTTCAGATGATTTGCAATGGATTTTGATTCAATTTCGTAACATTTTATTTAGCAACAGTTTGTTCATATTTATGAATAGCATGCGCAACGTTAGTTGCAGCCTGTAACTCTCCGACCCTCCCATACCAGTTACCAGTTCCTCCAATCGCATTACCCTGCAGAGTGGCGAAGCAGATATGATTCGCACTTTAGATAGTAATTACGACATTTTTAAAATACCTTTCAATTGAAATCTGTATTAGAATTATGAAACTGATATAACTAATACTTCTAAGGTAGTTTTTACCTTGCAGCATATCCAGGGAAACTAAGGTCGAACACAAATATTTGGCTGGTACCGATTAGGTCTTTAGTAGATTTTAGCTTAAATTTACTTAGTAGGTCTTGTGCATTGGTAAATTTATGAAATAATTTAGTGTAATATGGTAGTTTTCATAATACAGACATTTAATTCATATCAAAAATTGCTTATAATTAACATTTGAAGTGTGAATCAGATCTGATTTGCTACTCTGCATGGGGAATGCTATGGGAGGAACTGTAACTCTGGTACGTACAGGAGGGTCCGAGTTACAGGCTGCAACTAGCGCAACGTTAAATAGACGAAAACCGATTGGGGCAGTTTAATTATCCCTGCTGCGTAACCAGTGCAAATCTCTTCAAAGCCTTCAGACTATAGTTGACCCACGTGTAGTATTGATTGGCGCACATTGATTGGTTGCTCTTCTTGAATATCTGTCACTAACGAGATCACTCACTTGCAGTTCAGGTTTACCCGTTCTCTGTGCGATCAATTATGACCCTACGACCGTACCGAAAGGATTTAAGGTGTTCCTGAATACCTCCGGCTATATACAGGTACCGTGCTCGTACAATGTAGCCAGAAAAACACATTACAAATATGCCATGCAACAGACAAATATGTACGATGTTTCAATCATCAAATAATGCGTGTGTACATGGGTACAGGGTTTCGATTATAAAAAGCCATGTTCGACACCATATCAGAAAATTAAGCAATGATCAATTGATAAATGTATTTATAAACGGACTGGTACACATATTAAACAGAAAATTACAGACACAAAGCAAGATTGACAAGATTTATTTGCCGTTCATAAACACACTCACTGCTGTGTTTGCTGTTTCCGGAAAAGGAAGTTGATTGCAGAGTTATCCTTCTTGACCATGCAGGGACAAGTTTATTTCGCGGAGCAGTGTATCCGCCGTAATTATGTCCTGTATCGTGTGAGCTCCAGTTCACACTTTTCCATTTTGATACATTTTGTGTTTTAATTGCATTTTACACACAATATAATATTATGCGGATGTCACCGGCGCTTGGCCTCATATTATATCTATCTACTATCTATCTATCACTATCTACTACATCTATCTATCATCATCCATCTATCTATCATCATCCATCATCATACCATCCATTCCATCCATCCATCCATCCATCCACCATCCATCCATCCATCCATCCATCCCATCCTCCATCCATCCATATATCCCATCCATCTATATATCTATATATCCCATCCATCCATCCATCCATCCATCCATCCATCCATCCATCCATCCATCCATCCATCCATCCATCCATCCATCCATCTATCTATCCATCCATCCATCCATCCATCCATCCATCCATCCATCCATCTATCTATCTATCTATCTATATTTTATGTATATTCTATATATCTATCTATCCATCCATCCATCCATCCATCCATCCATCGGATCCATCCATCCATCTATTTATATATATATTTATTTATCTATTTTATCTATATATCTATCTATCTATCTACAGTGCGCGCAGCGCAATAACACAGTGTAATAAAACTAATAATACACTAGTGCAATAAATATGCAAATTAACTCGTTACAGAAAACAGGTCTGGTGACCAGTACAACTTCAATATATGATGATGTCCTTCTGCAATATATATAATCTAACATTTGTGATGATTTAATATGGTATTTGTTAAAAATATTGACTAAGTTCAGAAGAAACTCGGCTCAATCAGTAAATTATTTTAATAAATATCATATTATATCATCACTCATGTAAGATCTTCTACATAGTAAATATATGGTTAATGCCGCCGTCGATTATAACATATATTCGGTTGAGTCTTAGATAGCTTTATTGAAAGCGAGCCCCTATAAAGTTGTCGGGGCGAAACCGAATATATTTTATAGTCGACGGCACTATATAATCATGTATTTAATTTATAGCGAATACTCAACTTAATTGTTTGAACGTGCGTGACATCCCTCGTTATACGACACAACTCTAGCGACGTCATTCAAAGCAAAATGGCGGCGTCCACGCTAGGTAGATTCGGTATTGTATGTCATTAAATCTCCGATCTCAATAATGGCTGGCTTTAGACTTCACATTTGTCATAATAAGCATTACAATCATAAAGGACATATGTCCGTATCGTTGGTTACGTCACATATACTGTAAAGATGGACACAATTCAGCTGAATCCAAAGCGATTTCGATTTTAAAATTCTCTGCCATCTTGAATTTTTTGAGACCGACCAGAGGCCACGATTAGGGGTGAAAGGTGAACAAATAAAGGCATATAAAAAACGGCACTTCATGTATATTAGGCTACTTCAGGTATATTAGGTTACTTCAGATATAAACAGCATTTATTCAACCCCATTTAGTATGCTACATGGAGCAATGGTTGCGGTATAAATATATATATTGCATTTGACCCCACGTGACGTCGCGCGAAGTTGTTGATTCGTAAAGTTTGTTGTTGTTGTCAATAATGTCACGCTATTGACCGGAAACGTCGCTGTTCTATGAATTGCGACAACAATACATAAACCAAAGATATTCTTAATTTTAATGCCGTATTTGGTTATTTACATTTTTGAAACTGCAATGAAAATATAAGGAATAAAACAATGGGCAGTTACTTCTACTGTGGCATAAAACTGTACACATTTGGTCTGTTTAAAGTTTGCGTAAAGTTTTCGTACGGCAGTAAACTCAGCTGCACATGGCGTTATATTTGGCTATCATTAATATCTGATCATGGCAATACTTATGGTAGTCAAAGGTAAATAATATTATTCCAGTTGAAAGAATTAACCTTTGAATATAGGTGAAGGCGCTTAGCATTACACAAATATGTAGCAAGTCAACCGAAATCTCATAAATACCCGATTTTTGGCGGCCATCTTGAAAATATGATAATTATATACTGAATATTAGTGTAGTTTACGTAAATTCTTTAATATATCCATCAGAAATGTTTTTTAACAACTTACACCAATTTCCAAGTTAAGGACCATGACCTATTGGCTCATATATTGGCAATTTTCGACTTCCGTCAAGCATAAAGTTCAATGACCTTGAAATGACCTTGAACTTGGTTTAAAAAATGGCACCCGGATTTTTTGGAAAACTTATACATTCAAGTTTATAAAAACACCGGGTGTCATAAATTAACACGAGGTGCCGGAATCTTATATATGTACCTACAATTGCCTCTGTACTAGAAAGCAAACCGTCTATCTTTAGTTTACTGAACTCTTGTAGATAAAACGTTTATTTATAGCCAAATTGCAAACCGCCTAACTTTAGTTTACCGAACTCTTGTAGTTAAAACGTTTATTTATAGCCAAATTGCAAACCGCCTAACTTTAGTTTACCGAACTCTTGTAGTGAAAACGTTTATTTATAGCCAAATTGTGTTATTTCGCTATATTTAAAGTTTTCAACAGAGATAATGGCCAAAAATGAAAAATTATCCGGTTGATGTAATTTGGAAGTGATACAACAAATTTCGCGTTTGTAGATTACAGAATATAGGAGAAAAGGGTGGTTACAAACTTTTTCACAAATCACGGATAACCAATATATTAGCCGATAGTAGATATCTCACAATTTAATGCATATATCTCATGAATGTCGGCGCAACGCCGTGACGTTACTGACTGATTACTCGTTGGTGTATATTGGTTCAGAAACAGCATTGCATATCTTCAATTATATATATTAATTGTTTGTGTAGCAATTAATAGGCATATTAGTGGCACAGTGCTGTTAATGTATCATGACCATCATTGCATTTATTGCCAGTATTATTTTGATTAAATATTTGATAGTATAGATAGACATTTTTATTCCTAATAATCCTTTATGTCACACAGGTAATAAATAACATGCATACACGACGACATGAGGTAACAATATATGATATATATAGCATGAGTATGACACAATTACATTAGTTAGTGCTCGATGAAACATGATTGTATGTGGATATATATTTCATGAGAAGTGCACACGACAGAGGCCAATTTTGGTGCACACAATTGATGAAAGATATGCACGATAAATAGTTAATATTGTAAACATTTTCTTTGTGATAGTGGTTACATTGTATGCGAATATATACGGGGTTTATATATTTGGTATTACATGTAATGTTATGTTTTGTTTGCTGCATTTGTTTTCTGTTAGAGCGGTGATAGAGCACGTTTACACATTTGGCAATGCAAATGTGTGTGTAATGTATCTACACACAAACATGCAACAACAATGACAATGCTATTGAACAGTGTGGTTCAACTATTGAACAGTGTGGTTCAGCTATTGAACAGTGTGGTTCAACTATTGAACAGTGTGGTTCAATATACATTTATGATCGTAATTTAGTATGAACTGAAAATAAAAAGGCTCCACTAAATTTACTAAAGATTATATCTCTTCAATATCAGATGAAACACATTTACAGTTTTTATGATTCACCGGGGACTGACTGTAACACACTTAATGGGTTTCTGATTAGAGTATACACTATATAAGCAATGAATAATTAATTCAATATGTCTATAACTGAATTTGCATCATCATTGTGTACACGTAAGTGTATATTCGTGAATGGTGATTATCGGGTTTTTTTGCAAGTATTTTGAAAGTCCGGATCTGGATTTGGATGTATATGATGCAGTGCCTGTTACAGACTCACATAGAGAGAGAGAGAGAGAGAGAGAGAGAGAGAGAGAAGAGAGAGAGAGAGAGAAAGAGAGAAAAGAGAGAGATGCGACAATGCTAAACCTGAAGGGGTTGTTCGATGATTATTATTTTCCATACAAATTCAAGATGGCCGCCAAGAAAAACACAAACTAGTGAAACTACAAAACGGTAGACTGGTATCGAATTTAATTCAGAATACATGTATATTAGACAATTCCTATTAACTTATTTGTTGATGTCACAACATTAAACATGTGCGATTTGGCTTTCTTCTGCATACTTTTCAAAGACGCTTGAGTTAGATATGTATGTAAAATTACATGCTAAATTGAAAACTCCCTATTTCATATAGTGATATCATCCTCCCCCCTTTTCCCCCTCTTACTTCATCCAGTTTCATGTTTTGCCTAATAATATATTTCATACTTGTGGAATGGCTCTTACATGAAAATGAAAGAATGCGGTTTGGATATTATAATTTTCCTAAAAACTCTCCTATGAGAATATAGGTTAATTTTCATCACTAGATCATTTATAAAAAAAAAAGATCTGAGTCACAACATGGGGTTGTGGAATCATATACTCCTGTATAGTATACAAAGCTATCTTTTCAACGCTTTCCGAACCCAGTTGAGATATATGGTAACCCTTCTCTGTTTAAATGCCATACGTTGTCACCACCCACGTTCTCTAATGTATTAGTGGGTGGCAGGTGTGAGCATGCTATGGGTAATTTAAGGATCGGCATTCATCCTTAGCGGAATCCCGACCGGAGAACGGATTAAATAACCTTTTTATACATGTCAATTCCAATGCCTTTGCAAACGTGCCAATATATGGCAACCCACTCTCTTCCAAAGTATTAATAATTATATTTCGTTTGATCTTATCAATCTTTCCATTTCATAAAACCAACATTTTTATTTAGTTACTTCAAACATTTCAGGTGGTTCTGGTAGGACCGAGAAGCATTGAACTAACATTGTTGTTATATTATCCATCTGCTCTGTACACTTTCGCAGAACACTATTTTCTTGAAGTAAACTATATTTTATGGCCAGGAGTTTGAAAGCTCCTGCATGATTCCATATACTATTTCTATTTCA
Source organism: Conchocele bisecta (assembly GCA_029237695.1). Lineage (NCBI taxonomy): Eukaryota > Metazoa > Mollusca > Bivalvia > Lucinida > Thyasiridae > Conchocele > Conchocele bisecta. The sequence goes on along the minus strand of CM055276.1, from coordinate 3,010,854 downwards.
GTTTGATTTAATTTGACTTCATATTTTTATCATTAAACTTTATATGACGTGTATATATTGCTCCGAAAATGTACCACGGTAACTAAATTAACGCCATTGCGCGGTATCCGATGATCGGTCCCAGACTTGCCTGATAAAAGTACGTGGAATTATACTGTATCCAATCCGTTCAGTGAAAATACAATACATAGAGATATTTGTTGTTTTCAGTGTAAGATCGAATTATTTTTCATCGAGTGAACACCAAACGTAGTATTGACACGAGTGGCGAAGCCACAAGTGAAAATACAACTGTTCTCGAGACAAATTTTCTGTTTATTTTATGACGATATAACAGTATTTACGCTCTTTACTGATTTAGTATTTACATTAGAACCCGCATCGTACTTCTAGGAAACCTGTGGGGGCCTCATTCCTAAGGGAGACCAATTTACTAAAACCACTTGTTGCATAAAATATAATTCCACATTTTATAATTTATTATGTTGATATTCGTCTGATAATATTAAAATATAATAGATAAAATACATTTTACACAAATATTTAAACAATAAAATATATAATACGATTAACAATAATACACATTTTATTGATACATGTAGATTTGGCATTTTAAGCCACGCCCCTATGGCGCAATAATTTCTACATACAAATGTTTGACAGGAAAAATAGCCGCCACTTATTATTGTTCTTGTAGATAAATTCTGCCTTCGTAGGCACTGTGATTCATTCCGTGTCGATCTGATTTAAAATAACTGATAAACGAAAGTAACAAGATTTACTAACATAAATCTACCCACTAGTATATCACTGTACTGCACCATATTTGACCGTTTGTAAGGCAATTCAAGAAGCTGACCAGAAGGGTTGAATAAACAGGCTGTCGTTGTCTAATCTTGCCACGGACTGTTTGTACGGTACATACAATGGTTAACAGTTGCCGTAAGATTAGGTAATTCACATGGGACCCGTTTCACTAAACTTCTTACGACTGAAATGTTCGTAAGTGCAACATAATGATAGTCTGTACATTTCACATTACCAATGTGTTCTTGTAAACAATTATTGGATTTACATGTATTGAACATAGGCTGCATGCTCAATAAATGTAAATACATCAATTGAAATTTCCAGACGATCCTAAATTTGCACTTACGAACATTTTAGTCGTACGAAGTTTGGTGAAACGGGCCCCTGGTCATATCAATGGAGGCTAGAGTAGTAGTTCTCTTGCAAACCAAGAACAGAACATTTATTAATAATGGACTGGACAGCATCGGAACTGGTAAATCATTTTAAATATGAACCCGGCTATGGAATTTCCTTCCTTGTCGCCATGCCAAAGTAGTTCGGTTTGCAATGATATTTTTCACACTTCAAACCCGTATTTTTCATTGTTGAAAAGCGTATTCCTACAGTTTCAAACGGTGTACTATCATGTGATATTCCACTAATAAATCCCGGTAATTCACCGTCAGTCATAAAATAAATAATGATAATGTGCAACATGAGTATCACAGTTGTATTTTGGATGGCGTTCTTGTTGAAGATGGTGCAATATTAACTATAGTACGCTCTTCATTAACTGAACACATAACACACAAGGCTGTTTGAAAATGTCTTAATATAACATATTCAATAATATATGCATACTACATTATAATTGACGACGAGTGAGGACAGTGTAGATGTGCAGTAGATATATGACTATATACGCCACTCGGAAGTCTTCGTAACACGTGGGGCGATGCAAGGTGCCGATGGTAGTCCATGTCGGAGAGCCTACAATAATAACACAAATATATACTGTAGATGTAGGTAACACTGTCGACATTTGTATGATAGTCGTGTTCGGTGATTACCATGGTAATCACAGAATTTCGACTATCAATAAAAATTTAGAAACATCGGACTTTGCTCCGTGAATTATTCTATTGATAGTACTGTCACTAGTGCCAGGAGGCATGTGTGTCTTCGACTACGTCAGTAACGCTCATGGAAAATGGCAAAAACAATCGCACTTGCAAAAGTATGCAGTTTCAGGTAGTCGAGTTTGGAGATTAGCTTTACAACGTCTTGTAATTTTGCAAAGCATTTCTTTGTAGATACAGATGTGATGCTACTCTTACGTAGTTGCTGGATCGATGTTTTCGATGAACTGAACAGTACATGTTCTCAGCAGATTATGCGGATGGATGTACATGTATACTGTTTTACGTATTAATATACATGTCAACATACTCAACTTGCTATGTATATATTTTTTCTTTACATGATTTTCAAATGCATTGTAATACATCTTACGGTAGTATACATGTATATATGTTATCCCGTCAACACAGTGCGTATGTTCCGTGAAACATGGTGCCGTGAACCATTTTTGATATCCTATCAATACGACCTAATCACTGCGTATGAATATGTGCGGTGGCTGGGGTTATTTTTGTTTGCATTTAAAAGCCATTTGTAGGTGTTGACGGGATAAATAGAATAGTAGGTTAGTGCCGTGAATGGGAAACAAATATCTGGCGCGGCACGGAAACGGGATGTGCTCGGCAGAGCCTCGCCCATCCCGTTTCCTAAGCCTTGCCAGATATGCTTTTCCCATTCACGGCACTAACCTACTATTCTCTATATATGCTTACATTGTCCAATTAAATTGAAAATGTGTTGCCGTATCCAGCGTATAGTACGTATTGGCGGCCAACGTGTCGACGGATCGTACAAACATTAAATTACTCCTGCTGTCTAGTCCATCCAGAACGAGGCTACTTCCGTTTACCGCTATATCCGGGTACGTCTATACAAAGGAAGAAGAAACATTATTTGCATTAAGGCAACCGGCCCATGATATAATGCATATTCACATGCGCCAGTACATGAACATGTGTATATCAAAAACATTAACACATACAAATAAAGGAATTGGGCAAGTATAACATAGACATTATAAGACAAAAACCAAACACCCCTCCATGAAACCGTGTACGGGGAGAAGATACGTTGAATATTAACAAACTTGACGACCAGTGACCACACAACTCAATGCAGCGTGCTACATAACCCGGGCAAGGATGTTCACCTGGTTTCTCGTCTGATTTGAGTAGGTCTCACGGGACAGTGGGCGGCTAGCTTTAAAAAGGGAGTGGACGATTTTCTATATACTCCGTGATGCCTTACCACTCATTCCATTCAGTATTCAGACAGCTATATTATGTTGATCTAGCTTGTTGAGTGCAGGTTTGCATACTTTGTACTATTATTGTTTTATTGGGTAAAATACCCAATAAAACAATAATATTACAAAGTATTCTTACTTTGTTCATTTATTAATTGTTCATTTGTTCATGTTTATTCATACTCTAGTTTTCTTACTGTAAAGTACATATTATTTATTAGGATGTTTGCCGACGGTCGTATACCGCTGGTTGGGTCATATTGAAGACTCTCAAACAACCAAGACTGTTAATATACCCGTATCATCGTTCGGTATCAATATGTGTTATCTCTTGTGTTTTGCTGGCTCTTTAGATACAAATTGCTACGAATTTCGTGCAAAATAAGCGTGAAAGTATTGAAAGTTCTTGAGCTGGAAAGACGTACCGACCAGCTGTTTCCATGGTTTTCACTGTGCCCACAACGATATTCTCCACTGGACAATTTAAAACAGCCATGCACAGAGGTCCCGGACATGAGGAAACTGCAGACTGGGGCCACTAAGTGGTTTTGAAAGTGACGTTCTATGTATCTGTAAAACACGGTGACAGAGATATAGAGAAAAATAACGTTTCACCATGTGAACTGTACAATCATAATGAGTTTGACATTGACAGGAACGCTGAATTGTGTACCGTGCATCATTAAAACACAAATGTGTAGTAATATGGTTTCACTGATGTATGTTCAAAATAAGAGAGCAGAAGGATATACCCTTCAAAAACTAAAACTTAAAAAAAAACTTAAAAAAAAGTCCTTTCACCTTGACCATGAACAACACAGGTGTCGCAAGATTGATGATGATAAATACGTCTATGAAATTTCAAGCAACTTCGGGCCAGGGTTACAGAAATAACAGGTAGGCCAATACCTTAACGCAACTTTCTATTTTTTGACCTTGACCTTGGGTGGGCTAATGTCGAAAATATGGATGATGATATATACGTATAGGAATTTTCAAGCTAATAGACTAAGGGTTGAATATATACAGATATAAACTTGCGTTAACGTTTTTGTCTAAGTCATTTAACCTTGGTATTGAACATAGGGACTGCATGGGTGGGCTATTGAATACGTATATGAAGTTTCAAGCCAATCTGACTGAGGGTTGCAGAGCTATAACAGGTAACCAAAACGCAAATATTGCTAAACTTTAACATACATTCTTAAATAATTTGACATTGGCCTGGGACATGCCGGTCGCATTGTTGCGCTATTGAATGCAAATGTTGATGGTCACCGTGATAAAGAGGAAAATTAAGTTTAAAGTAAATCGGTTACAGAAATAATAGTCAAAAACGCAATTTGCCAAAACTTTAACGAAATTTTCTGAGTAACTTGACCTTGACCTTGGGAATGTGGGCCGCATCGGTTGGCTATGGAATGGAAATATATAGATGGTGATAAACAGGAAAATAAAGTTTCAAGTCAATGGGACTTAGGGTTGCAGAGGTAAATGTAATATGTTCCCTGCAACTTTAAAGCAAATCGGACGGACCGAGGGACAGCGGTATACTATAATATAATACGTAACGTTTTTGCAGACGGGCGAATAAGTGCAAAATGTGCGATTGCCATGGATACCTTTACTTTGTATTATTTACTGGTATATAATTTACCTCTGTACGGCTCTGTACTTGGGCACGGTTGATGGCGCCTGTCCCGTGTACTCCAGCATGCCCCAGCTACCATACTTGGACGGCGACCCAGTGGAGGAGAAATAGTTGAACAGCCCACCTACAGTTAAACATATGTGACTGTGACTGGAGAAATGGGGCTCGTGGATTTTGCCACCAGTGTAGATCCAGATCAGCCTGTGCATCCGCACAGTCTGATCAGGATCTGCACCGTTCGCCATTCCATCTATGAAACACACGCCATGTTTCTGACAACAATATATATATCATTATCAGGCTACAGGAGTGTGCTGTTTGAGGCGGAGCTACACTTGTCACCAATCCCAAAAGCCCAATTCATCCAGTCACAGCCACATATCGTTATCATGGTTATTCACCAACTTGTTTTCATCTACCAACATTATACAATTCACATATTATTTTTACTTTTGCCGAGTCTCCCTTTGTATTGAGTGTTGAGTATAATGCCAGTGCTAGGCATTTGCCGAGTCTCCCTTTGTATTGAGTGTTGAGTATAATGCCAGTGCTAGGCATTTGCCGAGTTCTCCCTGTATGAGTTTGTTGAGTAATAATGCTCCCAGTGAACTATGCAGTTTGTCGAGTCTCCCTTTGTATTTGATGTTGAGTAATAGTAGGTTTGCTATGCCGAGCTCCCTTTGTTATGGTCTATTTGGCATTTGGCTTTGCCGAGTCTCACTTTGTATTGAGTGTTAGAATATGCTAGTTTGCCCTAGTGTGAGTTCCCGAGTAATGCCAGTGCAGGCGTTTGTCCGAGTCTCCCTTTGAGTGTTGTGATAATGCCAGTGCTAGGCATTTGCCGAGTCTCCCTTTGTATTGAGTGTTGAGTATAATGCCAGTGCTAGGCGTTTGCCGAGTCTCCCTTTGTATTGAGTGTTGAGTATAATGCCAGTGCAGGAATTTGCCGAGTCTCCTTTGTATTGATGTTGATCTGCCAGTGTAGGCGTTTGCCGAGTCTCCCTTTGTAATGAGTGTTGAGTATAATGCCAGTGTTAGGCGTTTGCCGAGTCTCCCTTTGTATTGAGTGTTGAGTATAATGCCAGTGCTAGGCGTTTGCCAAGTCTCCCTTTGTATTGAGTTTTGAGTATAATGCCAGTGCTAGGCGTTTGCTTCATTATTATTGTGGGCGATAAGTGAACATTTGGTATTTTTGGCCGCCTGGCCGCCATTTGCACAATCTAGTTCGGACAATTGGCGAGTTGTTTTATTATTTTTCAAATATTATATGGATAATAAGTCAGTACTCAAAACAAAATGTTCACGAAATTCCCACGGGAGAACAGTTGACGACGGACTACATCGGCTATGACACACTGACACATTCATTAACACAAAGTAACAGGTGCAGTAATTCAACATTTGCAACATATCTATCAATTTCTTTCAGGTACTCGTTTTCACAGGTTGAAGTAACGGACCAAGGTCTAGACATACAGTCAATACATGTATACCTAAAAGTATCAATAAGTTGAAAAAAAATAAGATGTAAAACAAAGTTTGCTCCGTGTTATAACGGGGAGTAAAACAAGTTTAACTTACTGTTTTTCACTTATTGATACTTTTAGGTATATGTAATGTATTTATATACATTTATATACCTTGGTCCGTTACTTCAACCTGTGGTCGGTTTTTTTGTGATGTATTTTATTGATGTTAATTGTGTCCCCTCTTACACCGAGTTTGCTTTGTGCCAATGATAGCAGGCATTGGTGCCAAGGATATTTGCAATTTTCTGATGTCGTGTTCAGTGATTAGTGTGGATATATTGACCTTGTGTTGTACGTTTTCTCTTGCTAGTGTCCAAGGTGCGTGATCACGCGGTTACAACAACACAACGATTACTGAAATTTCCAGAAGTGTCTCCTATTCAAAGTACGTATTCTGTTATATTGTCCTTATTATGTAACGGATTTTGATGAAATATGGCACATCAAACGCGTTTGCTGCGCCACATTTCTTCAAAATCCATTGCATATCAAATAATACTTACTTTGGAGTGGGTGCGCTTTCAACACGTTCCGACATTGTTGTTGTTGTAGTAACCACGTGATCATGCACCTTGGTGTCTGACGATATCACGTGCACGGTGTGTGGTCTATAGTATCGCAATTAGGATGGTAGTCTATTCAGGTTTCAGTGTGAATCAGGTATGCCGGACTAAGTCTGCAAAATTCGTCGTACCTGGGTGTGTGTTATACGGCTCACAGTTAACGATATCAAACCACGCCTCCAGATTGTCGGTCACCACGTCCTCCATCAGAGCGTGACTGTTGAAGGAGACTGCTTGTTTCGTGACGTTATCATCGTTAATTCGGCTATTTTCGATACCGGGTCCGCCTTCGTACATGAGGAGTTTTACGCTGTGATTCTTGAATAGAAACAATCAATCATACAATAGTTACTGTTCACCACGGAGCCCCGCGCACAAAGGTGTTACGCGCGCAGCTGGGGGCCAAAACAATAATACGAGGGAACAAATTGTTAATTCGTGGGAACGAATTGTTAAATTGAGTGAACGAATTGTCATTTCGTGGGAACGAATTTTTAATTCGAGGGAACGAATTGTTATATCGTGGGAACGACTTGTTAATTCGAGGGAATGAATTGTTATATCGTAGCAACGAATTGTTAATTCGAGGGAACGAATTGTAAGATTGAGGGAACGAATTGTTATTTCGTGGGAACGAATTAATAAAAAAACATGTCCCCTGCGGGGCTGCTCCGTAGTTCACAACCATCAATTAGTGTACAATATGTCATCTGCAACGAGGACATTTGGAAAACTCGGAAATTCGACTGAACATCAGATAACTAGCCGACACTTGACCATACTATTCAAACATATGTGACTGGAGAAATCCTGATCTGAAATTTACATCAATTCTTGATCAATGCATTATATATACTAACTCATAATTGCATACACATTCCGGTAAATACTCATACTATTACTTTACATTTTACTGAGTAAAATCTCCGGAGCACACAATTTGTTCTATTATTATTAGTTGATACTTGGCGCATATACCTTTGCCACTTCCACGTAATGCTTGAAAGACGCCTCGTGTTTCGACATTTCGTCCTTACATAGCTGGGCTATCTGGTTAAAGCTCATCTGGGTTATATTCTGTAATAAATTACAAACACGTGTCAAGGGTTGCTATATACGGAGCCACGTAGGGGACGTAGACTTTTTTTTGATTAATTCGTTTCCACGAAATAACAATTCGTTCCCTCAATTTAACAATTCGTTCCCACGATATAATAATTCGTTCCCACGAATTAATAACTCGTTCCCACGATATAACAATTCGTTCTCATGAAATAACAATTCGTTCCCTCGAAATAACAATTCGTTCCCTCGAATTGACTCGATTTAACAATTAGTTCCCTCGAATTAACAATTAACTGTTAATTCGAGGGAATGAATTGTTAAATTGAGGGAACGAATTGTTATTTCGTGGGAACGAATTAATAAAAAAAAGAATTCTACGTCGCCTGCGGTGCTCCGTAGGTTAAAGCTCATCTGGGTTATATTCTGTAATAAATTGCAAACACATCTCAAGGTACGGGGCGCCAAGTGGGACATGGCTCAATTTTGTCAACAAAATTAATTTCTCACTTTTGTGTAACAAAATTCAATTCTGTGTCACACAATTCAATTCTGTGTCACAAAATTCACAAAATTCAATTCTGTGTCACAAAATTCAATTCTGTCAATTCTGTGTAACAAAATTCAATTCTGTGTCACAAAATTCAATTCTGCACACGCATGTAAGAAGGACTACCATTGGTCAGAAACTGCACTGGAGAAATGGGTCACGGTCGCCGATCTACACATTCAATGTCGATGATTCATTTCTCATTCTGCCGATGATTTATTTCTCATTCTGCCATTTTGCTTCAACTATCTCCAAACAGTCAAACGTTGACAAACCCATTCGTATTTCAACTAATTTGCGTTATAATTGTACAAATAATTCATGTACATGTAGATCTCCCGCGAGTACTGACGTCATTTATTGTGTATCGCAAGGTACATCTGCCCCAGTTAAATCAATAATACACGCGCTGTGGCCTGTGTTCTGACTGCTGTCTGTGTTTATAAACAGAATGTGTGTATTGGGCCATTTGAGGAAACCATTTGTAGTATTTGTGTAGATACCATGGATACTAAGATGGTGTATACTGTAAATAATGCATGTAGACATATAGTTGCGAACACGTAACTTCGCAACTAGTAGACACATATCCAATACTATTTGTTTCACAAGGTTATATCTACTGTTAGAATACGACGTCATCTAATGTCATTTTCGAGCATAAAACGTTACCTGATAAATAGAATACCAGGCTAGTGTATTTTAATATCAAGTTTATCAGGCTCGGCTCGGAAACGGTAAGAATTCCTCGGCAAGCCTCGGAATTCCTACGCGTTTCCTAGCCTTGCCTGATAAACTTGATATCAAAATACACTAGCCTGGTATTCTCTATATATGGGCATGCTCTCAGGTCTAGCTATGTCCCGGCTACTTTATGTTTGACCCTGTGTTTACATAATTGAGGGAAAATTCTGAATATTTTTCTTATTTCTCCTTCAAAGTATATATGCTTATATGGTGTGACCACTCATTTGTAATCATAATATAACCAAAATAACTGTCCATAAAGAAGTATAATATTGATATATTGGGTTATATTTTCGCATTGAAATATTTAAACCTGCAAGTGTACTCCACCATCTAGTAAAATGGACTAAGACCGATCTCAACCAATCAACGTAGAGATGACATAGACTATCCTACGCAAACTAATTTTTGTGGACAAAAATGAATTCTGTCCCACAAAACTGAATTTTCTTCACAAAACTCAATTCTGTCTTACAAAATTGAATCCTTTATAACAAAAATGAATTTTGTATACGAAACGTATGCAGAATTGAATTTTGTGACACAGAATTGAATTTTGTGACACAGAATTGACAGAATTGAATTTTGTAACACAGAATTGAATTTTGTGATTTTTAGTGTTACAAAACTCAATTTTGTACACATAATTTAATTAACCTGTCCTGCATGGCGCCCCGTACAAGGGTTGTTGTGAATAATATCCGAGAACTTCACTTCTATTGTATTTCCCACGATTCATGATATTGGTAATTGGTTGGTGCCTGCGTTCGTGTATTATTGCAAATTTACAAGAAATTCATCACTTTCATTGACTACCAGAAAATATGCATCGCCGGTGCGGTTTGATTACACCTATAACCTTCGGCCATAACAAGTTCTTCCTCTGTTAAGCGTCCGCGTGCGGGTAGGTTTCGAGAGTGGTTCTATGAAAAAACAAACAAACTGTGTATGCTAATTTGCACTATTTACTGGTGAAGTAATATGAAACATTTATTTGGGACTTGTCTAAGTTTTAAATCCGTTCAGCCTATGTATTGGAATCACGTCGGACAGTTAGCCATGCCCCAGACCCCCCTCGATGGGCACGTCCGTAGTGATATCTTGGAATAACCATAACAACAAAATGCATTGTGTTACTCAAAGTTTAACTGTCATACGCAACCGCTAATTGAAAACAATACTATGAAAAACTACTTGCACTGCACAATATCAACAACGGATGTTCTACGACACGTACAAAAATACATCGGATTATTTTGTTGCGCGTGATTTGCCCCCATTTGCGGTCATCGCTAAATTTAGTAACAGAGTTAACTCCCTCTGAATACTCTCCGAAACAAGCGACGCGTTTAACACACAAACTACATCAAGTTTGACCTTCCGACAGCCTATTTTTAAACTCACCCGACACCTGTGCGAAACAAAACTCGCACGTGTAGGTCTAACTGATGTTTAATCCTCATTCTCTCTCACTATCGATGGATTTACATCGGATTTTAGTGACATTCCCGAATTCGGCCTGATTGGCATTTGTCTATGGTGGCCAATACACGCCAACATGAGTGTCAATTCTACGTTCAGGGAAGGGGGTCAATAAGTCAGTATTTAAGGTGATAACTTACAGTCAGGGAACAAATTAATGACAGTATAACACATCCAGCGTATATTAATACCCATATTAATGCAAGTACTGAAATACGACAACAAAAAATCTAACAAGTTTGGGCTTCCATACATTGACAATTTTGTCAGCGGTTTCCCCAATGACGTCATTTGTATGTTTTAATATACTCGATCCGGGGCCAACTATTTCATTCACAAAACGGAAGTAAACTTGGCGATGTACCGATAAGGCATTTTCAGGCGCGACACCGCTTCCGTGGCGGAATTATTGTAACTATTGCTCTTCAATCAGTTTTCAATATATCTATGATGATCATAGATATCTGGAATCTGTATACTTGAATTGATGATGTCTTGTATATGTGTTACCGTATCTTTCTGATATTGCTATGCATAATCTGTAATGTTGTTGAATGTTTTGGTACATACTGTAGCAGTGCATACTGTACTTCAAGTTGTGCCATATCAATAGTTTACCCCTTAACCATTAAAACGCTGAAAAATAAAATTGCCGTCTGCTCATTTCGTATATTTTAATCTCTTTAAAAACCTGTTTTGGCAGCGCAGTAGAATCGTCTCCGTATGTTTTTGAGGAGAAATATAAAAATATTTAAAACAGCAGACGACAATTGTTGTTTCCAGCGCTTTAAAGGTACATGCCCACTCAGTAAGCCCAACATGTCATTTATAGGAATTAAATAAGTGTACAACTGATAGTGACGCGCGGTGGTATCAGGCTATTTTCATATGCACATGAGGCATGATATTTTTTAATTATTTATACTAAAGAAATGCGCCACCTGAAAAAATAATATTTTCGACAGATTTTAAAGTATGATCATTGCACATCATACAATAAATACAGAGATTAAATAGTAATGTCCGTTAACATTTTAAGCAAACACGGTTATCGCCCATGATATCAGTGTCTAAATTTACGTCTGATATAAAATGTATAATAATGCCAATCAGTACGTGGGATAATGGCGCATGGATGTTTATTTTGCCAGGAAATGTCTCAGATGATGTCTCTGATGTAAGCAAACACGGTTATCGCCCATGATATCAGTGTCTAAATTTACGTCAGATATAAAATGTATAATAATGCCAATCAGTACGTGGGATAATGGCGCATGGATGTTTATTTTGCCAGGAAATGTCTCAGATGATGTCTCTGATGTAAAGAACATTTTGTACCTACTGAGTGGGCATGTACCTTTAAGGGTTAATGAAACTGCAACACCAACAATCAATCAATCAATCAATCTAGTTTAATCTTGTAGTACCCTATGTTCAGTACTTTCAGTACTTTGATTTTTCTTAGCCTTGTTTGTTTTGGCTATCCAGGTGGACGCTTAACAGAGAAAAACAATGGCATGGCCATGGCCTTATGCCACACAGAAAAGAACGACTTATTCAATGATGGACGTGTCTATAAACTGCCGTTGCAAGGGTGTTAACCCGGGACTCGATTATAAGGTTTGATCATGTCCAGCCGTGTGCAAACGTTTGCCGAGGGAACGGTTTGAACCCAATGCCGCAGGCCGCGGGTTCAAACAGTTCCCGAGGGCCACAGCAAACGTTTGCACACGGCTGGACATGATCAAACGTTATTGTTACATTTCCAACAAAAAACTGATGTAATTTGAGCATTATATTCAGTATTTTCAGTACTTTTATAAATCGTCCCATTCACGTAGATGAATGTCATGAAGTAGTGACGTCATGAAGGCACTTCCGCGTAGTGACGTCATGAAGGCACTTGGTCTACGCGCGACCCCGGAATGAGCATTGCCTAAAGTCATATGCAAACAGCACGCGCTATATGTTTGCAAACAACGGAAACCATGTAACAATGCGTGTTAATAAAAGTATGATTGCATGACCACTACGTTGTTCGTCTTAGAGAGGTTCCAGAAGGGGCAACTCAGGTGGTGATCACAACAACTTTACTGTACCTGCAATTCCAGATGGCCTCCAAGATTATTATAGGAATGAATGGCCTTTTTGTGGAATTTATCGGGGTATAAACTTGGAAAAGTCGCGGGAATACTGGACGAAGGCCGGAAGGCCTCGTCCAGTATTCCCGTGACTTTTCCAAGTAATAATCCAAGAATTGTGTAAATATTTTTGTGCTGGAATTATTAAGTATTAATCTCAATTATTTATGAACGTCATTTCTAGTACCGGGTAATACAAACACAATAATCATCATGTAAACATGTAAGTGTTCGGTGGTTTTTCTTCATAATTCTGCTTGGGTTATGACATAAGTACAGTTTACGCCTAAAACGGCATGTTCTACACTATTGTCTGTTTCACGAAACCAGCCCAAATGTTACGGCCATATACACAATGCAAATACAATATATTTTCGAAAATATTAAATTTTGAATGAGCCTTCTTTTTATTTCGTGAAATTTGTCAAATATTGATTTTATTACGAATTAAAATGTGATTAGTCTATGGGAATTTAACATGGGGGAATATGAGGTAGAGGAGCTGGAGGAGGAGTCAAACAACGAACAATGTTGTAAATTGACTCCGAATCCTGGCTAGATAGTTTCGAAACAGTTACATTTTGAAGATTGATCCATCATTTCTGAAATTAGAAACAAAATCCCCATGTTAAATTCCCATAGACATCTTCACTCTCTTCCCATGTTAAATCCCCATAGACATATTGACTCTCTTCACCATTTCACAGAGCGAAGATATCTATGGGTATTTAACTTGGGGAAATTGTTCTTTCATAATAAAATCAATATTGGAGCAAATTTCACAAAATAAAAAGGTTTTTCTTTTGCATTTTTTTTTGTAGCAGTAAAATTTTGGGAGCTTTCGTGAAACAGACAGTTACGGTCGTCAACATATCCTACACAGACATTGATGCAGTTTATCAGACACGCCGCCTGAAATTCACAGTTTGGAAGGTATTAATTACCTCCATATTGTTTGCCAACTTGTCCATTATGACCAATACTAACGTGTTTCGTAGCAACGGAGTCGCACGAAAAGTAGCCAGTGATTCCGATTGCCTTGAACTTGGATATCTCGGTCCTAGATCGTCCAGTGCCTGTTGGGTGTAGTCCTGGTACCCGGTCTGCCACGCCCAGACAGGGAACAAACGGTACGCATCGCTGTCAAATTCCTGCAAAGAACGAATCTTGTATTTTTACTGAATGCCTTTGTTGCAATGTTTGGTGGAACTACATCAAGGTGTATGATCACGTGGTACTAACAACAACAACAAGTACCGATTCAAAGTATTATAGTGTCCTTATTACGTAACGGATTTTGATGTAATAATGGCGCACCAAACGCGTCTTGTTAAGCTGCATTTGGTGGTCTCTTTATTTTCGCCCAAACTTCTGTCGTTTTTGCAAAGAATCGATTTCCGTGTCGGCGGCGAAGAATCGATTTCCGTGTCTCCGACACGGAAATCGATTCTTTGCAAAAACGACATAAGTCTGTGCCAAACTCCATGGACCACCAAATGCATCTCATGAAGACGCGTTTGCTGAGCCATATTTCATCAAAATCCATTGCATATTAAGGAAAATATCAAATAATACTTACTTTGGAGTGGGCGACATTGTTGTTGCTGTAACCACGTGATCATGCACCTTGTACATGTAGTCGTGGGGACATGTAGTCGTGGGGACATGTCTAATATTCATCATTTGTAAGTTAATGTATGTACGTTCTGTGTTCTAGTTGTGGAGCCTTGCAGCGATACTCGCTTGGTGCCATTTTGTGTACGGTTGAATATTCTGTGATTACTAGTGACATACTTTATCACGAGAATATCGAGCATACCGACATAGATTCTTTTGTATTAATTCGTTCCCACGGAATAACAATTCGTTCCCTCAATTTAACAATTCGTTATCTCGAATTAACAATTCGTTCCCACGAAATGACAATTCGTTCCCTCAATTTAACAATTCGTTCCCTCGAATTAACTATTCGTTCCCACGATATAACAATTCGTTGTTATTTCGTGGGAACGAATTACGAATTAATAAAAAAGAAAGAATTCTACGTCCCCTTCGGGGCTCCGTACGAAAACTGAGAAGAAACATTATAATAAATGTTGCTGTGACTGCAGAAATGGGGCTATGGAATTTCTGACTAGTGTAGTTACTGATGAAATAGCACACTCATGCAGCCTGAAAACAAGCTATATTGCCTGTTACAAAATTGACTGGTGTTTCATTGATGGAATGGCGAACAGTGCGGTTGCACAGACTGATCTGGGTCTACACACATTCAGGTCGCCAAACCCATAAACCCCATGTGTTCAGCCGCAGCCATAAATGAAGAAACAACTCTAATTACATTAGCCCAGATATTCATGATTTCAGACGACCGGATATTGTAGTACTTCATCCCGGCTCTGTGCGCATGCGTGTCGAGACCCAGTCGCGTGCCTTGTTCCCGAGTGTAGATTGTCTGCCGAAAGATTCCATTCCACACCTCGTTGGAATATTCCAAATAGATCTGCAGGTACAGACACACAGCATGTATTATCTTTTATCTTTAATTATAGTTCGCCCTACTTTCTAAGCCATCGCTGGACAGTATTGTGCTTCACTTATTTCACATATTGCAACGTTTAACCCCAATAAGTTGTATATTAACAGATTCAATCATTGCCTGTTCGACAGGAAATGGAAAATCAATACTCGGATTGGACATAGCATCCACTGTACACTTGGCTGAACTATAAGTCAGTTAGTGTTACAATAACTTATACATATGTACATATATCGATATATCGCCTCGGTATCACATTTAATTTGCCACCTTCACATAAACAAAAATGCATCTTCTGATATTTTGTTATAGTCTTGGATTTTGTCTTTATTTTCATCTTGAAATATATTAAATACAGAAACAAACCATCAATAATTCCAGCACAAAAATATTTACACAATTCCCTAACATTTGATTGGTCCGTAGCAAGTCTCTGTCCAAAATTTATACCCCAGTAAACTCCCATGCCGAACTACTTTCCGTAACCGTCCGGCGCAGTTAAAATAATTCTTAAGAAAACGTAAAATAAACACATTTTCTTGATGAATTTATTTCAAATACTGGAATTATAAGGAATGAATGGCATTTTTGTGGAATTTATCGGGGATATAAACTTGGAAAAGTCGCGGGAATACTGGACGAGGCCTTCCGGCCTTCGTCCAGTATTCCCGCGACTTTTCCAAGTTTATACCCCGATAAATTCTACAAAATATTCATTCCTATAATATATTGGCCGCTACCTTGACTTCAAAATGGCCGCCATTATTGTTAATAATGATGCGTATGTGTGGCTTGTTGCGAGACAATTTTGCTGTGTTTCTTTTTAGATCTGTCAGTTATATACGTTAGAGAGTGTATGGAAAAGGTTATCAGAAATATATTTTGTATGTTATCCAATCAATCGTATTTCAAAATGGCCACCCAATCCAAAATAGTATTTACAATATAAGTGTTCAATACTGCGATATAATTAAGTTATCACCCACCGTTAGATCCGGTCTGAGGGTCGTCCTGACGAGCCGCGCGAATTGTCGGACAAAGTCATCGTCAGCGGCGTGTGGTATATTGAACCAGGGACTCGCGCCCAGCAGGTTGCTCACGTGCACGGCGTACTCGACACTCCCGCCCAGCGCTGTGGCCTGGGTATGGAAGTTCGGCAGGCGTCGAGTCGACCAGGTCGTCGGTTCTGGCTGCAACGTTCAACACCGGAAGTGATGACTTGAAATGTCAATTTCAAACATACATGTACATAGCACGACGTTATTGTTTAGAACCAGCACGGTTTAATTAGAATGTTTGAACAGTATACATGTACTATAGTAAGTGAATGCCAGCTGGCAGTCTCTGAACATGGACTTAGTTTAGGATCCGTGCAAATAGCAGTTCAAAGGATACGTTTAAAGGTACATGCCCACTCAGTAGGCACAACATGTTCTTTATATCAGAGATATCATCTGAGACATTTTCTGGCAAAATAAACATTCATTCACCATTACCCCACGTATTGACTGGCATTAGTATACATGTTATATCAGGCGTAAGTTTCCACACTGATATCAGGGGCGATAACCGTGTTTCATTAACATTTCAACGGACATTACTATTTATTCTCTGTATTTGTTTTTTCAGGTGACGCATTTAATTAGTATAAATAATTATATCTTATATATCATGCCTTATTTGCATATGAAAATAGCCTGATACCACTGCGAGTCACTATCAGTAAAATAAATATTACTAAATTATTATATCTCTATAGCGGGCACAAGTAATATTTACAACTGGTGGAATAGTGACACCATTATACACTTATTTAATTCCTTTAAAGTACAGTATGTGCCTACTGAGTGGGCATGTACCTTTAAAATGGCGATATATCTACAGGCGCTATAATTTGTTTTGAAATATAACAAACGTTCAATAGTGTGTGAATGTTTATATAAACGACTACGGCTACCAACCATGTGCCCATTTGTGTGGAAAAAATCCATGAAACGGATCTCGGAAAATCTCATGATGTTCTCGAGAAATGGTGGGTAGAACGGGAACAACTTGTAGCGACTTTCAAAGCCTGGTAGAATCACCCGGATGTCGTGTATCGGGTTGTCTGGATTGGTCGACTTCAGCATCAGGAGTACCCCGCTGTGACCTTCGTGCAGTTCTACCACCATGCGGCCTGGGAACGATTGTAAATGTAAATGTAAATGCTTAGATTTGACGACGGTACTGGCTCGATGACGTTGCATGCCATCTCCCAAGAAGGTGAGAAAGGAAGGAGGCGGATACACAGGAAACCGGCACAGAGGGCCTATCTCTTATTAGAATAATCCCATCTGGTTCTTTTAAACGTGCCCAGACTCTCCTACAAATCTGATAGAGGGGACCGCTTTTTAAAGTCCCCATCCGAAAGGACTAGTAGAGCAGGAAATACAAAGTATGACCTTGCATGTCGTCTTCCAAGAAGGGGAGAAAGGAAGGAGGTGGCTACAGAGGAAACCGGCCCCAGGGGACATAGCTCTCATAGCCCCTCTGGTTCTTTTAAAAGTGTCCAGACTCTCATACAAATCTGATACACGGGACCGCTTTTTATTTTTAAAGTCCCCATCCGAAAGGACTAGTAGAGCAGGAAATACAAAGTATCTCAGAAATACTGGAACTGAACCCTGAATCGAACCAGGGTCGCCAGCGGGGCAGTCCGACGGTGTTACCCCTGGGTACCCACGGTCTGCTCCCAGATGGAAGGATTGAATGGAGAGGCGTAGTTAGAGTCTGTGCCATCCCCTAAAATTTGGCCAGGTGTGTATAACTTTAACTTTGGAAAATATAGCTTTAAAGTCACTATAGTTGAGGAAATTAAATGTAGAATTTTAAATCAATATTATTTTCTGTGGAAGGTAGTTGCGGGCAGTAACTCTGCAAAACTCCCGTACCGGATGGTACGGGTGTTTTACAGAGCTACAGCCCACACATTTGGGGGAGGATGCTCCTGTATATTTCACGAAATAAAAATTAAGCTCATTCTTAAATTTTGCTACAATTTAATATTTAGCCGTAAAATCTGGGCAGGTTTCGTGAAACAGATAGTAGCACATGGTTACGCCACTGTAATGGATGGTATATCTGATATTCAACACAGACGTTTTGGTAAATTGTATAATCTCGGTTTATGCCCATTTCGTCTAATCCCATTTCGTCTAATCCCATTTCGTCTAATCTCATTTCGTCTACACTTTTTGCACTTTGTCCAATTTCGTATACAACCCGTCACTATAGTTAATCAGAACCACAAATGAACACGGGGGTTGGCCCCTTATTCCGCTGACCCCGTGAATTAGACTCGATCAAACGTATAGCTGTGTTCATCTACTATCAACACTGTTAATGTGTGTTTTGTCTATTCCAGCAACCGGTAACAGAATCATATACATTACAACAAAGTGATCCGGTTTTAATTTTATCTGACTGTAACTAAATATATGAGTATGCTTGTTTATTAAAGTTATCAACAAACAAAACATTTATGAAGAAAATAAAAATGAAGTAAGACAATTTATCTTCACATGACATGTATATATCATAGCAGTTGCGAACAGTATCTCTTGCAATGAAGCGAACGGACGGATATATCGTCCGTAGCAGCTGATACGGACGATACGGGAGTAGATTGTGAGAGTTACTGTTCGCAACTAATATCATAGATGCTACAAGAAACAATCATACACACCTTTGCCATGGTAATGAATGGTTTGCTTGGCGAACCGCAGTCCAAGTTCACCTTGACCCTCATACAGTATTGTGTAATTGCCCTGCGGAGCATGTACTCCTGCGTTCGCCCGCAGCATAAGCTTGACCAGGATCATGTTGGCTGAAACACGACAAGGGAACGGCTAAGTAAATAAAGCACTGGTGGATAAATCGTGACCGGGATGGTAAAATGGTTAAACAATTCTTAATTATGTTTAGAAACTAGAAAACCTCACTTACATCATGTACATAATGGAAGTATCATACTTCAGCACTGTAATTACAATAAAAGCTTTAAGCACTGAAATACATTACTCGTGTATGATATCATGAAGCCTTGATGCCTCACGGGTGCTGTCTTTACTTACTTACCCAATGTGATTACGTACAGTTCTAATGCACTCTATAAATATCACGCAATCTGATTGGCTGATGGTCATACATTACAGGTATATCATTGTTGATGAACGGTCGCAAATTATTTCAATATGTATTCCTACGCCAGTGGTAAAGGAGTCCATTATAAATAGGTTAACCGCATTGTAATTTTGAAATTTGCGGCTTATATCAGAAAATGATAGGTCGGAAAACATGCTTAATGGCTCCGCTAGCGCGTCGCCATTAAACAGATTTTCTGACCTATCATTTTCTGATATGCGCCGCTCGCATAGCGTGGAAACTTTACGGACCCGTTCTATAGCTGATCATCGTTTGATTCAAAGATAATTGCTTCGTAAATGTGATAGCATATATGTATAACATATATGTGAATACTGCCTCGTTACTGTATCCTATACAACACATGGAGTAGCCAAGTCGGCCATCTTTGTGTGTTCAAACCATCAGCCAGTTTCACCTGTTCTGCCGTTTGACGAAGAACTCAACATATGAAGTAGAACATATGATATAATATAGCTAATCACATCTGGAAAAGCCAGGAGAACGGACTCCTATCAATTATATTACACCAAACTGTAAAATATGTTTTGTGCCTGTGTTTTTAACAACATGGACCACCATTATAAATGGCTTCATACAAAGAAAATCACACAGGTGGGTCCAGGGGTATGCTCCCCCGGAAATATTTGAAATCTAAGAAACGTGAAACGCCATTTCCTGCATTCTCGGTGTCCAGTCTTGAGGGCCCAAAGCATACCATGCTATAGTGTCTTTTGATATGAAGTTTATCAGGCTCGCCTCGGAATTTTTCTTTTAACATTATCGAAAAAATATATTGTTTTGCATCGTTTATATGGCCATAACATTTGTGCAGGTTTCCTGAAACAGACAATAGCTGTTCACCACGTCATTGAGACTCACGCTCCAACCGTGCCGGATACCCGTCCGGTCGCCACACTACACTATCGTGTTCGTGCGTGTCCCAGTCTTGCCGATGCGGGCCGTCCGTTCGCTCCGTGATCCAGTCCTGTGATGCTTTGGCCACGTCGACAAACTTCAGCTCCGTGGACCAGTACGTCACTCCGCCCAGGTTTATTCCCACGGAGACGTTGCGGTTTACCATTCTGTGTCACAATAAACATGGTGTATGTGGTTACAACAACAAGTACTGAAACTTCCAGAAGCCCTCCGATTCAAGGTACGTATTTTTTTATTTTGTCCTTATTATGTAACGGATTTTGATGTAATATGGCCCATCAAACGCGTCTTGTTAAGCTGCATTTGGTGGTCTCTTTGGCCCAAATTTCTGTCGTTTCTGCGAAGAATCGATTTCCGTGCAAAAACGACATAAGTCTGTGCCAAACTCCCGGGACCACAACATGCAGCATATGAAGACGCGTATGCCAATGTATGCGACTGTGCTTTGCGAACTTGAACAGGCATTATTATCATAAATATACACCAATAAAATCCATACAATTAAGGATACAAAGACCAAGGTGCATGATCACGTGGTTACAACAACAACAACAACAACAATGGCTGAACGTGTTGAAAGAGCACCCACTCCAAAGTAAGTATTATTTGATATTTTCCTTCATATGCAACGGATTTTGATGAAATATGGCGCAGCAAACGCGTCTTCGTGAGCTGAATTTGGTGGTCCCGGGAGTTCGGCACATACTAATGTCATTTTTGCGAAGAATCGATTTCCGTATCAGTAGACACGGGCATCGATTATTTGCAAAAACGACAGACGTTTGGGCCAAATTACCGGGACCACCAATTGCAACTTATCAAGACGCGTTTGCTGCGCCATATTCCATCAAAATCAGTTACATAATAAGGACAAAATAAAGGAATACGTACTTTGAATCGGATGGTTTCTGGAAGTTACGGTACTTGTTGTTGTTGTTGTAACCACGTGATAATACACCTTGAAGACTGCCTGCCCGTCCGGTTTAGAGAGGGTCTACTATAGTTGAAATTCAGTTGTTTATTTCATAGTTTAGTAATGAAGTAACAACCGACAAGACACTCACATGTTCGGGTCGTATGTGCTACAATTTCTCCCCTTGTAGCCCTCCCAGCATTCACACTGCCCCTGCCAGCAAGTTCCGTACTGACACGCATGCGCACAACCGCAAACACCAGGGCCGATGCATGGACGCCTAGACAGAACAAGAGAGAAAAAAGACAATATACGCTTCGTTTGCAACAACTTTATAGAAATGCTTGACATTTAGCTGTCACGTAAGATCGAAACGATATCTGGACATTATTACTAAACACGAACGTTACATATAGGATGGATAAAAAACGTCCCCAACATTCGAATTGCTATTCTCTAAAACTATTTAGGAATGAATGGCCTTTTTGTGTAGTATTCGTCCAGTATTCCCGCGACTTTTCCAAGTTTATATCCCCGATAAATTCCACAAAAAAGGCCATTCATCCAGCATTTGAAATAAATTCATCAAGAAAATGTGTTTATTTTCCGTTTTCTTAATAAATATTTTAACTGCGCCTGACGGTTACGGAAAGTAGTTCGGCATGGGAGTTTACTGGGATATAAATTTGGACAGAGACTTGCTACGGGCCAATCAAATGTTAGGGAATTGTGTAAATATTTTTGTGCTGGAATTATTGCATAATAATTCGGTATTATTTCTCTTATCACTTCATACATTCGTCCATGACGTCTAAACGTTTCAACGCGTTAACCTTGTTGTTATGACAAGAACAAAAATCATGATCCAAAAAACTGAAATGCAATGAGGGTGGATAACAAAAGTGCCTGGGGTGCGTTTCACTAAACTTCGTACGACTAAAATGTTCGTCAGTGCCAAATTATGGCAGTCTGTAAATTTCGCATTAACAACGTTTTCTTGTAAACAATTATTGGATTTACATGTATTGAGCATAAGGCTGCATAAATGTAAATCCATCAATTGAAATATTAAGACGATCCTAAAGTTACACTTACGAACATTTTAGTCGTACGAAGTTTAGTGAAACGGCCCCCAGGTAACTTCGGAATCCAAAGATAATGGTGCCAGCTGCAGTTTGTATTAATTATTATTAACATACACTTACTTTTATGCATACACAGAGGGATGAGTGTGCATGGTGGTATAGCTGAGATGAATACTTACCTGCTTCACAATGACACTCCCACACACACCTGAGTTCCCGCGTCGACCATGTCCACCCGTCGTCACACTGACACGTGTTGTCTACAAGACACTCGTGTAGTTAGCCACACATAAATAAATTTAAGGGATTCGTCAAGTTACAAGCAATTCTATAGCACGGTTTGGTCGCATATAACTTGGAAAAGTCGCGGGAATACTGGACGAGGCCTTCCGGCCTTCGTCCAGTATTCCCGCGACTTTTCCATGGGGAGACCAGAATTAGCGAGCGGTTTGTCGACCGTACAGTGAGACAGACAACCGTGATGGGGTTCTGGGGTTCTGGGACAAAGTTTAGTATCACATGTACCTCACAAATAATCAATCCTAATCGATGTTATAAGCACTGGCTAAGCATTTGCTAAGCCGTGGCTTAAATGTTACTTATTTACGTTGCTTAGAATTGCTTATTTTTGAGGTAGTACTAAACTTTGTCACAGAACCACAATTTTATCAGAGAAACGGGTTTACGAAGAAAAATGATGAAATGTTACACTATCATGAACAAACACGTGTGGTCGACCATCGGGGCCTCGGAGCAACATGTGTACCTACGAGTATGTAAAACACCAAACAATGAATGTAATACATACACACCTGCTGTCTGTGTTCCACGTTTTGCTGCCGACGAACTTTTGGCTATTAAGCACATTAAATCTAAAAAATATTTAAAATAAGTACTTTTTTATCAATAACAAAAAATTCACCCTCTGCAAAAAAAATATTTGATGAAATTCCATCAAATATTGATTTTATTGCGAAAAAACGGTTTTCATATGGGAATTTAACAGGGGGGCTAAACATAGATTTTGTTTTAATTATTTGTGGACCGATTTTCAAAATCTAACTTTTGTTTTCTTAGTTACATCATTTTCAAGCTATCTCGCCAGGTTTCGGAGTCAATTTCTAATTTTTTTCTTTTGGAAATTGACTCCCCATGTTAAATTCCCATAGGAAAAATCGTTTTTTCAAGAGGCTGATTTGGGGAGGGTGACTTTTTTATGAGATTTAATGTGTTTAATGGCAACAAGTTAGTCGGCAGCAAAACGTGGAACAGACAGTAATTCATTAACAAAACACATCATACACAGGTAGAAGATAATTGTATCTCGACTATACCTGCGATGCACACGCCGTGCCCCTGGCATCCACAGTCCAGAGAACAGTCGGCCGCGGTGTAGCCATTGTAACATTGACACTGTCCCGGGTGGCCGCTACACTCCCCCTGCCAGTGGCAGTCCGGACACGGCGACTCCAGCAGGAAGCCGCTCACGGTACCCGCCCTGCAAGCACACGGGGGTGGGTGGTGGCGTTTCGCATTAACACTGTTTTCTTGTAAACAATTAGTGGATTTACATTTATTGAGCATAGGCTGTAAATGCTCTTTATTGAGCAAATGCAGCCTATGCTCAATAAATGTAAATCCATCAATTGAAATTCCCAGACTATCCTAAATTTGCACTTACGAACATTTTAGTCGTACGAAGTTTAGTGAAACGCCCCAGCTGGTGAATAACACGTGGTAGGGATGGTTACATCGGTAACTATTTTCTAATTATGTTAATAAATAAAATTTGCCATTAAACAAAATTTTTTTTTACTTTCTGCGTTTTCTTAAAATAATTTGGAAATTGTTTAACCAGTTTACCAGAGATACAAATCCTACATAATCAGCCTATGCTCAATAACTGTAAATCCAATAATTGTTTACAAGAAAACATTGTTACAGTGAAATACAGACTATCATAAGTTTGCACTTACGAACATTTTAGTCGTACGAAGTTTAGTGAAACGGCACCCAGGTTAACATCAGGTTATAGTATATACGTACGTTAGTATTGCCACGGCGCACAGTTGCAAGGAAATCGTCTCCAACGACATCGCGTATCGGGGTGAGTGTCATTGCCTGGTGCAATTCACACGATTTTATATACCTCTCATGCCTAACTTGACCACAAGATTGTGACTGATACACATGATAAACAAACCTCTCTTCTCGCAGGACCACAATTTTGTCGCAAACCATGTTGGAAACCGGGCATCCGTATATGTAACGGCAGCCGTGACGACATTTGACAACATTCGCAAACAGCGGACGTGCTCCCAAAATGTCTTCGTAATTTCTGTTTTTACAAACTGTTTCACTGATGAAACGACTTAATAAGCGCGGTTTGTCGAGGAATAATACTAGAGTCGCTTATCGCCTTAGTCGGTATTGAGGGAATTCCATTCCGTGTTTGGAGAGTCATGGGGGCCGTGTCACTAAACTTCGTACGACTAAAATGTTCATATAAGTGCAAATATAGGATCGTCTGGAAATTACAATTGATAGATTTACATTTATTGAGCATATGGCGCAGCCTATGCTCAATAAATGTAATTCCGATACTTGTTTACAAGAAAACATTGTTTTTAATGTGAAATTTACAGACTATCGTAATTTTGCACTTACGAACGTTTTAGTCGTACGAAGTTTTGTGACCCCCCCCCCCCCCCCCCCCCCACCCCCCCCCCCCCCCCCCCCCCCCAACCCCAGGTACTCTCCGACTTGCACTGTATCGAGTCAGAACAGTGTACACTGGAGGACGTACAGACGGATGGCCATAGGAAAACAACATCGATCAAGAAACCTGGGGGCCGTTTCACTAAACTTCGTACGACTAAGATGCTCGTTGTTTACTCGGAAGCCGACGTACACTCGTGTATTATGTCCCGCTATTCAAAATGTACGATGGAATATCCTCTATATAACGCAATAATGAGCCGGCTCATCAAGATCTACACCGTTTAAAAATATTAAGAAAGAGGTCTCTATTGTTGAAAGGGCTAATGAATACTAGTCTGCTTACATTGCAAATGATATCAGTTAGACTTTCAGGGGCGGATCCAGCATTTGAGAAACGGGGGGTGTCTAGTTACCGAGGTAACTCTTACAATAGGAGTAATTGCAAGAGTTACCGTTCGCAACTAGGGGGTTGTCCTATTGTTGAGCTCTTCGAAATGCACTTTTCTGTGTGTTCCGGCATTTAAATTCAGACTCCAACTGGTGGGAAACTGTGATATATGTAAACTCCGTGCCTGAACGGGGAGTGCAACCCCGGACCACTCCCCCCATCTAGATCCGCCACTGACTTTCAATTTTAAACACAGTGTCTATGTAACCCTACCTTAGAAATGCGTGGAATTCCTACAGCAGAATTTAACAAAGAAACTGAAGGTTTATATTACTACTTACGCAGCGGCCTAGAAAATGAACCCTATATCCGTATAGGCCCAGGTCGGCCTACACATCGACCCAGTCTGATCAGGACATACGATGTTTGCTGTTCAGTAACGTTAGTTGTTTTATGGCACCTGCAAAACGATTAACGTTTTATCCGAATGTGTGAATTCATGAAATACAGTTGCCGCATATTCTCTAATTGCAAGTCGGCGGCCGGGGACCGGGTTTTCCCAATCAAATGATCAGGGCCAATCAGGCCGGTAGGCAGGAATTAATTTAGTGGGGTGCGTTATCGCGGCGCGAAGGGCTAAACAAGTTTTTTGCACATCCACGGCGGACAAACATCGGCAGATTAACACTTTCACCCCTAAGTAACTGTTTGGATTTTGATATGTTAATTTTGCAACCAATCCAATCATCACAAAAATAATCTTCAGACCAGTCCATTTATGAACATGAGGTGTTTGTGTTCTCAAACTTATGAAAATTACTTGCAAAAGGTGCAGATCCTGATGAGACGGTTCGTCACGAGCCAGCTCATTTAGATCTACACGTTTTGCCTATACCACTATACAGGCATGTGGTGTTGAAATGGTTAAGGGGGTACGCACGCACCCATGGCACGCCCTCTACATACGGGCCTGCAAATCCTGGTCGCTATTCCATTAGTGTGCAACTCTCAATAACTATTTATTCGAGCCCTGACTGCTTACCTTCCCCTGATAAACAGGATCTAGACTGGCCGCAGATGCCCGAATGTCGATTGTCTCCCCCTGCCGCCGCGATGTAAGTATATCATGATTAATGTTCAGCATCAGGCTCCCGGCAGCTTCCTTTCGTTATAAAATCGTGTATAACACTCTGTCTGGCGTAATTTTAGACCAAGCAGCTGTTAGCATACCTCCATTGAATAAACGAGATACAAGAAACCGACACCCTCGCCAGATCCGTTGCCAAAATATAAGATAAGAAACTTCACTGTAGTGCTGTGAGTCGGTTACGTGTGGAAACTTCAATTAAACCGAACTACATTATGCGTACACACGCGCTTGAGTTTTGCGGAACGATATAAACATGTGCAATGCATGTATGGATGTAATTATCTTAACATACAATTTGAACATTTACTCGAGATAGTGCAAGTTGGATGTCAGTTGAACGGCAACTTTGGATATTATTCCGACATCTTGCACCAACCAACTGACACAATGACATTCCACAGGATGGTCGAGTGTAGTGTAGTGACAGCCGCTGTGATATTCTTGCTCGCCCAGTGTGTTCACGGAATACAGAGACGGCCACGGTATAGAAAGTACCAAGCTGATGGCACGAAACAAAGAATTCCAGGGTATGCAGGGGTGGATCCAGGATTTATCTCTAGATGGGGCGTGGATTTCAATTTTCATAAAATTCCGATTATTTTTTCTGCATTTCTTTTTATTTATCATCAAAATTATATAGAGGATATTCCATCGTACATTTTGAATAGCGGGAAATAATACACGAGTGTGCGTCGGCTTCCGCGCAAGCAACGAGTGAGCGTAGCGAACGAGTTGCTTGCACGGACGCCGACGGACACGAGTGTATTATTTCCGCTATTCAAACATGTACGATGGAATATCCTATTTATTACACTTCCACGGCGGATATATATGCACATTTAGTCTAATTTTTATATTATAATCAATGAATTGTGTGCGCATGAATAGTTATACAATAACGTGTTTTCCCGCCTTTTGAAGTTACGTTGTGTGACGTGTGTGACGTCATGTAAACCTTTTGAAATCCAAATTACGCAGCTGTTTCTATGAACCAGATATATTTGAGTGCATGTTTGGAATGTGTTGAATCACATTAACATTCTAGATTAATCGAGACCATTTCCAAATTTTCAATTAACTTTATTTAAACATTTTGCATGATAGCTCGTGGTTTCCAAGAAAACAGGCGCGCAATTACGGGTGTTATCCTCATGGTGTATTATTTGTAAGGAGTTGATTAATTACGGGTTTTCTCTCACAGCGAAACCCGTGCAAATAATTTGCAAGAGTGTAATAAATGTTGTTACCACTCAGTTGAACCGTCTCGACGAGACGGTTCAACTGAGTGGGTACAACATACACTTTGTGTGAAAATTAAGGAAATCATCAGATCTTTCCACGAAAAAAAATGGGTTAAAATCTAAACTCGACCAATTTTAGAGGGGGCGTGCGCCGGACACGCCCCCGACTGGATCCGCACCTGGTATGCACAGTCGAGCCCCTCTAAACCGGACACAAATACAATTTAGTTCTACTTAATTATAATCGGGTTCATTGCTATTTATCTCCGCGGAGTATGTCTGTTCGTGATTGCAAAACGCCCACGCGTGTCTTGGAGTGCGTTTCTGTCTGTTTTACAGTGGAACCTCTCTAAACCAGACACACTGGGGACCTCCCAGGGTGGTGTCCGGTTTAGATAGGTTCCACTGTACAAGTAAAATGTCAAAATGATGTATATTATTATTTAATAAAATATGTTTATACCAAGTAAAATGTCTCGCTCGTGGAGAACACGCATAGCAATCAAATGCATTTTATTTTATCTAATTCTATGGACAGTGTGCTACATTCAATTATATATGTTGACGTGCTATATTAACTATGTTATTCAGTGTCAACAAATAGAGTTGTGAAATAGTATGCTAGTCGTTATGAAACGATCAAGTTTCTTTTACATAGACACCGTTTAAAGGTACATGCCCACTCAGTAGGCACAACATGTTCTTTATATCAGAGACATCATCTGAGACATTATCTGGCAAAATGAACATTCATTCACCATTACCACACGTATTTATTTGCATTATTATACATTTTATGTCTTACGAAAATGTTCACAATCATATCCGGGGCGATAACCGTGTTTCCTTAAAATGTTAACAGACATTACTATTTAGTCTCTGTATTTATTTTTTGATGTGCAATGATCATACTTTATAATCCGTCGAACATATTATTTGTTCAGGTGACGCATTTAATTAGTATAAATAATTAAGAAATGTCATGCCTCATTTGCATATGAAAATAGCCTGATACCACCGCGCGTTACTATCAGTAAAATTACTAAATTATTATATATGTATGATTATAAAGATTATAAAGCCCAGAGTATAAAGTATGATCATTGCACATCACACATTAAATACATAGAATACATAGCAATGTCCGTTAACATTTTAAAGAAACACGGTTATCGCCCCTGATATATGTGTGGAAATTTACGTCTGATATAAAATGTATAATACTGCCAACCAATACGTGGGGTAATGGTGTATGAATGTTTAATTTTCCAGAAAATGCCTCAGACATTCAATATTTATTGATAATGAGGAAGTGAATGTGTTTGATTTTAAAAAGCGAATTTAGGTTAGTGAGACGCGTTTTTAGTGCAGTTTACACTCGAAATCTTTGAGATCTGTAAAATCTATGCAGAAAACCAACCTCAAGCAGCGGTTTCGACACGCTGTAACACATTGTACATGCGAGTAACAATTACGAATTCGTGTGGCTTTTTCTTTCAATGGTGACGAATGCGTTTTGTACCTTTCATAATCACATAATCTTCAGACCCGGGCGCATTTGAATTGTTTTGTACATTGGTTAGAAAGGCGTTTCATGTATATACAAACACTAATTGACCATCCAAGACACGCTAGAATCACCTGTGGACATAAGGTGTATGTCGCTATACAGCATCTATGCATGAACTTATAATTATCATACACGCCAAAAAATGTATATACGGCGTTTGTCCAACATTTGTAGAAAAAAGCTTTTGACTTTTAAGCAAAATGCGTTTACGCTTCATAATTAGATCTTGATCGACAACATGTTTTTATGTTGGGGATAGAGAATAGTAGGTTAGTGCCGTGAATGGGAAAACATATCTGGCAAGGCTTAGGAAACGGGATGTGCGAGGCTCACATCACTAACCTAAGCCTACAAAAATAGCGTTAAAATGCAAAAAAATAACCCCAGCCGCATCCTCAAAATCGGAGAATCGACTAGTATGACAACCGCACATATTCATACGCAATGATTAGGTCGTATTGACAGGATATCACAAATGTTTCACTGCACCGTGTTTCATGGCACTTATGCACTGGGTAGACGGGATAAATGATACTCTTCCTGCACACTCGTTTTAGGAGCAGCAGATGTTTTATCTAATTCTGGCATTTGTCTGGATAAAAACAGAGCAAATGACTTTGCAGAACTGGAAATCGTCCAATATTATATCTGAAAACGTAAACATGTAAACAGGATAACATACCGCCCGCATCTGTTGGTGCTTCTCCTCGAACATTGAATGATTTGGTTTTTCTATCACATCCTGCTCTATCAGCGATTACCTGCATGTTTATACACGTGTGAATAGTTCCTAGCTACGATGCCCCACAGGGGACGTATAATTCTTTTGTTATTAATTCGTTCCAACGAAATAACAATTCGTTCCCTCAATTTAACAATTCGTTTCCACGAATTAACAATTCGTTCCCTCAATTTAACAATTCGTTCCCACGAAATAACAATTCGTTCCCTTAATTTAACAATTCGTTCCCACGAAATAACAATTCGTTCCCACGGGAACGAATTGCTATATCGTGGGAACGAATTGCTATATCGTGGGAACGAATTGTTAATTTGAGGGAACAAATTGTTAAATTGAGGGAACGAATTGTCATTTCGTGGGAACGAATTGTCATTTCGTGGGAACGAATTGTTAATTCGAGGGAACGAATTGTTATATCGTGGGAAACGAATTGTTAATTTGAGGGAAAGATTTGGTAAATAGAGTGAGCGAATTGTTAATTCGAGGGAACGAATTGTTAAATTGAGGGAACGAATTGTTATTTCGTGGGAACGAATTAATAAAACAAATCCATGTCCCCTATGGGGCTCCGTACGTAACTGTGCCCGTATGTACACAAGGGATACCTCCCATAGTTCTACACGTCCGAATCGAATATAAATCAGAAATAAAATAACTACAAAATAAAACACGGTGGTCTGCTGGGATTTGATTTGTTTTTCTTATGAGTTAGTGAACCGATGTTTTAGTAATCTTAGATCCAGTGCAGACAATCTACAGATTATCTGAACGTATATATAATTCTGCAACATCCATATGCTGCGAAAGCGCAGACAATTGATCACTGGCTCACCTAACCCGACTGTTCTATCTGTACGAAAATTCGGGTTATGACTCACCTGTAGCATATTTCACCAACATTGCAAAGTATACTTTTCTAGCAAAGTATACTTTGAGGGAGACATTTTCAATTTTAGGATAAATTAATTAATTTTTATTATACTGAATTTATTACATTATCACAGCCATTTTGGCTGTGATAATGTAATACATTCAATATAATAATTCTGCATACTTTTAATCATCAAATATATGCAGTCGTTAGTTCTATATGACATAATGCATTTCTGAAAAAAATAAATGATTTCTCCCTCAAAGTATACTTTGCTAGATAAGTATACTTTGCAATGTTGGTGAAATAGGCTCATCACAGTCAGTGGATCATACACGTGCCATAGACGGTGTGTGATATCGAAACGCCGAGTCCGTCTGTGCTTTCGCGGCCTAGAAAGTTATTGGGGGGGAATCATAGCTAGTTATCTCCCGTTGAATTTATTTATAGAAATCCGGTTCAAATTGTGTAGTTTAGGGCCTTATTGCTTGTATAAAGGGCAAATATAGCATGGTGTGTTGCGAAAAGTAGCAATTATAGTGATTTCGACTAGTGTTGATAAAGATCATACTTCATATATACGCAATCTGATTTATGACTACATTATTTGTCAGATTCCTATTTTTTCACCTTAATATTAGTGTTATTGCAATCAGTATAGGCTCAGATCAGATTGAACAGGTGTACAGTCTGTTCTGGGTCTATACTGTTCGCAAAACTCAATTTTGTGCTATTTAGTAATACATTAAAGCGCTGAAATACATCATAGGACCGGATCACTATAAATAGATTTGCAATAGGACATAACTAGCTACGATCCCTCATTACTGTTCGCCATCAGTGGACAAGGTGTATGATCACGTGGTTACAACAATAGCACCAATTACTGAAACTTCCAGAAGCCCTCCGATTCAAAGTACGTATATATTCTTTTATTTTGTCCTTATTATGTAACGGATTTTGATGAAATGTGGCGCACCAAACGCATGTTGTTAAGTTGCATTTGGTGGTCTCTGTAATTTGGCTCAAACTTCTGTCGTCATTGCGAATAATCGATTTCCGTGTCTACTGGCACGGAAATCGACTCTTCGCAAAAACGACATAAGTCTGTGCCGAACTCCCGGGACCACCTCATGAAGACGTGTTTGCTGCGCCATATTTCATCAAAATCAGTTGCCTATCAAGGAAATAATCAAACAATACTTACTTTGGAGTGAGCGCGCTTTCAACACTTTATGACATTGTCGTTGTTGTTGTAACCACGTGATCATGCAACTTGGTGAAGAACCAGATAATACTGAATGGTTGGCAAGTGAACCTCGAATGACACTGGTATCAACATTCGTTACATTGGTTTAGTCAGTGGGTGGTGTTTTACACTTGCAGGCCAAACGTTTGTGGTTCCACTTTCCAACGATGCTGTCGGGGTTGGTCCAAATCCCTCGGAGGACGCCGGTGTATAGTGCGTAAGTATGCACGATGTACAGGAAATACACGTATACCATACAGGTTAGCCACCTCCAAATAGTTTTACTATATAATTTAACCGAATGCCATCCAATAAGGCCAGTCTCTCCTACTTTCACTATTCGTATGGATGCTGTGCGATCCACTTGTACATGACATGCAGCAAGTCTGTACTGGTTCTGCATGAACTAAACAATAGGTTCACTGACTCCTAAGAAAGAAAAATCCAACCTTGTCATATTCTCCAATATTGTTTACATTTTTTGGCCACGGAAACTCTGTTTACATCACGTGACCAACATGTTCGGTGTTTTCTTTTAAATGCTACAAATATGCTGAAAACTGGTGTTAAAAGCATTGGGTAATAATGGATCATGATTTGCAAGCAAACGGTGTCTGTGACCTCAAAACACCTGCACGATTTGTTATACCGGACTATTTTTGCCTGGGCGATTTCGCACCATTTGGTATCCTCTAACCTATACTGCATGTAGCTGTATAACCCGAATGCTTTGTCTGTAACGCAGGGCGACTTGTAAGTCGCCTGCGTTACCGACAGATAATTCGGGTTAGTATAGGTCTGAGTACATGACTCTACTGTCTGTTCCACGTTTTGCTGCCGACGAACTTTTGGCCATTAAACACATGAAATCTAAAAAAAAATTAAAAGTAAGTACTTTTTCATCAATAACAAAAAAGTCACCCTCCCCAAACAATTTTGTTTGACGAAATTACATCAAATATTGATTTTATTACGAAAAAACGATTTTCCTATGGGAATTTAACATGGGGAGTCAATTTCCAAAATTTTTGTTTTTTTGATCCTGAAGGATCAAAAAACGATTTTTTTGGGAAATTGACTCCGAAACCTGACGAGATAGTTTGGAAATGATGTAATTAAGAAAACGAAAGATAAATTTGAAAATGATGTAATTAAGAAAACAAAAGATAAATTTGAAAATCGGTCCACAAATAAAAAAAATATTTAAAAAAAATCAATTTTTAGCCCACATGTTAAATTCCCATAGGAACATCGTTTTTTCGCAATAAAATCAATATTTGATGGAATTTCATCAAATAATTTTTTTTGGGGAGGGTGACTTTTTTGTTATTGATACAAAAGTACTTACTTTTAAATATTTTTTAAATTTAATGTGTTTAATAGCCAAAAGTTCGTCGGCAGCAAAACGTGGAACAGACAGTAATTACATTTCATCACACTGCATTACATAAGCGTTATGATGGACCGGAGTAGTCTTTCCAAATGTGCGTTTGAAGCGTTCTTTGTTTACTTTCTACTTCGTGGAGAGTGACCTAATAATTGTGTTAATATACACTTTATTAGGTAAGTTTATTGTAATTTTCTTGCGTCATATTGTAGAATTTTCTCTCAATAACGATATAACGAAGTATGAACGTCAACACCCTGCAGGTTTGTTCTATATTTTAGTGCGCGAAGTGTAACATGTAAATGCTATTACGCACAGTTTTACTGTGTAGCGTGGTGTAGCGATATAGTTCAACCGGTTGCCTATAAAGCGGAAAACGTGCAGCTATGGTTAGTATAGCTATATAGAGGGAAGTCGAAGACGCACCATCTCAATATACCCACGTTTCCAAATGTTTAAGTCCGACAATCCATCGGCCGGGGGTAGAATATAAAATACAATGTATCCTGCGCATCTCGATAAGAAAGTCACATACGGTACCAAATATAAAGTCTCCAGTTAGTACGGTTTAAAGATTTTGATTCTTACAAGAAAAGTGACGAACGGACATACGACGGACGAAAGAACGAACCATACAGTATTGAAGTTATCGTGTGGAAACAACACAATTGCGGAATTTATAATACTTTATATGTATATATATAAATATATTAGCTGCCGTGATCTTGAACGTGATCAGACAACGCCACTTTCAATAGATGTGATGTTTGGTGGACATCGGCCAAAGGGTATTTGAGTTATCGTGCGGAAACTAAACGACAGCTAACATACCCGTGTCCATCATTGATTAAAACTATAAAGTATGGATTGATATATCTTTCAGGGGCGGATGGGTAGGGGGGGGGGGGGGTTCCGGGGTTGCAATCCCCCCCCCCCCCGTTCAGCCACGGAGTTTACTAATATCACAGTTTACCACCAGTTGGAGTCTGAATTTAAATGCCGTAAAACACAGGAAAGTGCATTTCGAAGAGCTCGAAACTAGGACAACCCCCTAGTTGAGAACGGTAACTCTTGTAATTACTCCCGTACCGTCCGTAGCTAGCTACGGGCGGTACGGGAGTAGATTGCAAGAGTTACCTTCGCAACTCGACAACCCCCTGTTAACCAAAATGCTGGATCCGCCCCTGTCTTGTAATAACTTCACACAACTGTTCCACACAAAAACACGATGTCACTATTGTGCCACGCACCACACCCAGTTCCCTGGTTTGAAAGTCAGTGTCACAGCGGGGGCATTCGTGTGCCGACAGGCCACAGGATTTATTTTATAAAATCTGGACAACCGTGTTGCTACAATGATCGCAGTGTATCCAGATACTCCATTGATACACGAGCACTACCATAAGAAAAGAATCGAGTAAATATGATAGTGATAAAAAAGGTATTCACATAATACATGTACTCCACTTTATGACAGTGTATTTTTAAGTCGCCCTGCATTACAGCAGACAATTCGGGTTAGAACAGCATATGCTCATTCGTGGGATACGTTTTGTAAGCACAAGCCTACGGGTACATGTTTATCCCGTCAACACAGTGCGTATGTGCCGTGAAACACGGTGCCGTGAAACATTTTTGATATCCAGTCAATACAATTTTTGCATTTTATAGCCATTTGAAGGTGTTGACGGGATAAATAGAATAGTAGGTTAGTGCCGTGAATGGGAAAAAATATCTGGCGCGGCACGGAAACGGGATGTGCTCGGCAGAGCCTCGCCCATCCCGTTTCCTGACCCTTGCCAGATATTTTTTCCCATTCACGGCACTAACCTATCATTCTCTATATATTCTACGTCAATTGTATGTAGCAATAAACAAATATGTTCTTCATGTATTAGAATGCTACGGAGCCCAACAGGGGATTTAACAATTATTTTCCACGAATTAACAATTCGTTCCCACGAATTGACAATGCGTTCCCTCAATTTAGAAATTCGTTCCCTCAATTGTTAATTCGTGGGAACGAATTGTTATATCGTGAGAACGAATTGTTAATTCGAGGGATCGAATTGTCATTTCGTGGGAACGAATTGTTAATTCGTGGGAACGAATTGTCATTTCGTCGGAACGAATTGTTAATTCGTGTGAACGAATTGTTAATTCGAGAGAACGAATTGTTAATTCGGTGGAAAGAATTGTTAAATTGAGGGAACGAATTGTCATTTCGTGGGAACGAGTTGCTAAATTGAGGGAACGAATTGGTATTTCGTGGGAACGAATTAATAAAAAAAATCCATGTCCCCATGTTGTATGTTACCCTATATTTGTGACAGCCGTGTGCTTGGGCGGCTGTGGAGACGGGGGAATGTGTATGAGGCCGGGTCTATGCTACTGCTCCACCGGCCAGATATCCCGCACTTGTGGCGGCGGCGCATCAGGTACAAACTTGCGGAAGCCGAACATTTCTTTAGTCCCGTATCGCAGTCACCATTTCACCCCTTAATCACTGGAATGGATTTCGATTTTGCATCCAACCAAATCGTCACGAAATGCTTTTCAGACTAATCCATTTATGAAAAGGTGATGTTTTTGTTCTCAAAAATATGAAAATTACTTGCAAAAAGTGCAAATCCTGAGCCGGCTCATCTGGATCTACACTTTTTGCCAATGCCATTATACATGCATGTGGTGTTGAATGGGTATACGGGACGGAACACCACAGATTGTGAAATGTATGTTTATGTTGTTAAAATGTCAGCTCATTGAACGGGCATTATGTGCTCGAGTTCACTTCATATTGATATATCTGGCTAATAAACGGCAGAACTCCGCAATGTCCGGTTTTATACACCGTCTTTAACCAGTTCACCCCTAAATAATTGGAATGTATTGTGATATGTTAATCATCCAATCATCACAAAATGATTTTCAGACTAATCCATTTATAAGAAGGTTTTTTTCCCCCCTATTATAAAAAGATATGAAAATTACTTGCAAACAGTGCAGATCCTGATGAGACGGCTCGTTACGAGCCGGCTCATCTGGATCTGCACTGTTTGTAAACACCAGGTCTGAGAGGGGTCTGTAGTGTTGAAATGGTTACCATGGTTACTATTGTTCTTGCAGCATCGAGCCTGTGCGACAACCCCTGCGTTAACGGTGGTGCCTGTGTGGACCGGAACCTATGTCGGTGTCCGTCTGGATTTTCTGGCGGAACTTGCGAGAATGGTAAGCAATGCGTACGTTCTACTCTATTCTACTCAGACAAACACCGAGATAGTGTGTGAAATGTGACCGTGAGTAGATGTATGTGGTAAGTATGGTATTTGCAGTTTAGTGTAGACCTACATCAATCTGCTCACTCACGCAGTCTGATCAGGGCCTTCATTGTTCGCCATAAATCATTCAGTGAAGTACACGACTAGCTTCCAGCATCTGGGTGGTTTTCTAACTTTTCCGATCTACGTTTTTTCGACGAGACGTAATCATTGACGTCATTTTTACAGTATACATAGTATTTATTTATAATATCTTCCTAACTAATTAACGGACTAAAGTTGATGATATATAACGCACTAAAGACGGTGACTTAATTACGTTATGGTTACACGTCTTTCTTTCTTATCAAAACCGCATTTACTTTCAGGAAGAATCGAATACCGTTTATTAATTAATTCTATGTACATTATCTAGATTGTTATTTACATTACCGTCAATAACCGTCAATTCGTCGTCAAAAAACGACATAGTTATGAGATTAACAAACTGCACAATAAAGGGCAGCCAGAATAAAAAGCTGTCACTCCGTTAGAAAGATATTAAAGGAAATCTCCTGTAAACATATATAAAAACATGGCGTCACGCCTGTCGAACACCACGTGATCCCAAACCCCGCCTTCTACGTAGCTATATTCCTATCAGGCTGCATATGTGCAATGGTAGACATATTTAAGAGCCCGACTGGCCGCATACACAGTAAACCCAGTCACAGACCTAGATCACAGTTTACCACCAGTTGGAGTCTGAATTTAAATGCCGTAAAACACAGGAAAGTGCATTTCGAAGAGCTCGAATATAGGACAACCCCATAGTTGCGAACGATAACTCTTGCAATTACTCGCGTACCACCCCTCCCCGTTCCCCAAATGCTGGATCCGCCCCTGGATACACTATGTCCCAGATTAGTCGATGCATGTTCACTGTTCGAAACAGTTGAGATGTCACTCTAACAGAACATGTTTATCCTTATAATAATGAAACTGTGTGTTGCGTAGTATGAGTTCCATCACGGCCTTTAATACAAACTACTGTCCAAGGGCCTATATAGACACATCTTTATATGGACGAGTTCATCGATGGCCGAATTGGTACAAGGGAGTATCAAATTCGCAAGTATAGACACTATTTTAATTGGAATATCTCGGAGTTCTACGTTGAACATTTCTTTCTGGCGTACGGCGGCGGGAAAATGTGAACAAAATGTAGCCCCAATTCTCATGGATTCGTGCCCTTTCATTGATTCGTGCCCCTAGAAAACAAGTGAATAATACGCATATTCTAATAATAGTGTTAATGGTATTTTAAGTTGTTTCCCACGGTTTTCTAAGTTACAGTTACATACAATATGTGATTTACCAGTACCATCTATTTTGTGATATTTCTACATACTTCCCATGGGCGGATTCAGGGGGGGGTGGGCCCCCCCTCTAAAATTCTCCAAGTAAAGATTTTTTGCAAGTTACAAGGCACGTTTCTACGTACATACTGTGACGGTGTCAATATTTTTGCTCCAAAATGCACCAGAACGCAGGAAATGCGATGTAGATGTCAAAAAAAATCCCCATCCCACCCCCCGGACCCCCCTAGCGCTATCCCGACCTCTCGATTATAGTCAAGTATTGCAAAATAGTTACGCCCCCCCCCCCCAACCCGAAATCCTGGATCCGCGCCTGCTTCCTTAATCTGAAGAGGGTCTGTTCACAAATTATGCATAACGTGATGTATGTTGATTTCTAGGTGAATTTAGACTTCACATGACCATATTTAAATTTGATGCATCTAGGCAGCAACACTTTATTGAATGAGTGATTAAGGAATGTCGCTCAAATTTGAAAAATGTAGTGCACAAACCTGATGAGAAGTTTCAAGATCAATTAGGTGACTTAGGTGGGTTATTTCTAGACTAGGGACTCGTAAGACTTTCATAAACAACAATTTTGGCGAATACCTTCTGTGTACTCATAGTCCAGTGTTTGAACTTTATGTTGATGTATACATTTTCAGGAATTAATCAGAATATAACACACAATATGAATTGATGTGCTTAGGGGCACGGATCCATGAGAACAGTGAGTATACATACGAAAATCTATACATCAAGCAATCCGTACTGATGGAAGAGACAAATAAGGGTAATATTAAATTCACATATTGAAGTGAAGCCAGATATACTAGAGCAAATGAGCACTGTAGTTCTATAACGGAAGACTATTATTTTAATCTCGTCTCACATCTGTTATTTTAGCTTGATTTTCTCGGCTACACGGATGTATCCCATTCTGTCCTCACGTTTTGCGAATAAAACGCAGGCACAGTTTTTTCCAGGGCGGGGTGGTATTGGCAGACTTCTTAATTCAAATAGTTTACTATATTTCAAAACGAGCAAAACACATTGTGAAATCTAAAATTGATGCCACTTAGCGTTCAGTAGAAACTATATCCTTGATAAAGGCCTTGTGCCGAAACGTCGGAAAAGTTGGTTCCTGGTTTTCGCATTTGCTGGGCCTTGTTTCATAAAAATCTGTTATTCCGTAAGTAATATCTTAAAGGAAATCTACTATAAAAACATGACGTCCCGTCATTTGCAAACCACGTGATCCCACAGTCACACTAATAGCTAATACAGCAGCAAAATTTTTAGCATGCATTTCTACATAACATGTCTAAAAGTGTCGGATCAGGGGCCTGTTTCACAAAACTTTGTACGACTAAAACATTAGTAAGCAGAGCTCCAGATAAGCTTTGTGTCTAAAGTGTACTATACCCCCTGATTTTAAAATCATTGCGTATTTTACTTTTACAAATGGATTATTGATTTTCTTCATTGCTACCGTAAATAGGGAACAAATGATAAACAAATATAACAAATTTAAAAATTCACTTATTTGAGCTGCAAAAACCCAAACACTGTTTGCTTTTTGCAGCTCAACTATTAAAGTGAATTTTGACGTTATGACAGTATTTTCACTACTTAATTTGAAAATCAATGCGTATTTTCACATTGCTGTGCGTATTTTGTACTCCCACTTTTGATAATCAATGCGTATTCAGCTAAAATAACTGCGTAAAATACGCCAATACGCACCTTATCTGGAGCACTGAGTAAGTGAAAATTTAGGATCGTCTGGAAATTTCAATTGATGGATTTACATGTATTGACCATACAGCCTATGCTCAATGAATGTAAATCAAATAATTGTTTATATTACCAGAAAACATTGTTAATGTAAAATTTACAGACTATCATAATATTGCACTTATGAACATTTTAGTCGTACAAAGTTTAGTGAAACTGCCCCCAGATGTTATACAAAAAGATTAATTTTTGTTCAGATTTGCGTACTGGACCGTGTTTCACCCAAGTCTCTAACAACATGTGTCGCGGCCAGCTGACCGGCGTGTCCTGCACGAAGCACCTGTGCTGCGCCACTATCGGCATGGCCTGGGGCAGCCCCTGTATCGAGTGCCCCGCGAACCCCGACCCCTGTCGCCGTGGCTACATACCAAACCTTCAGAAGAATACATGTCAAGGTAAGCGTGGAATCGGAAATAATAATAACAAAAAATACTTCTTAAAACAATATATTTCGCAGTTGTTATTAAACCCTTGATATGCTGAATTAAATTTTATCATCTGCTCATTATTTTTTATTTTCGATTTTTATCATCAAAAACATAGTTTGTCTGCACTTTAGAATCATTTCCGATGGAAATGATTCTAAGGTGCTGCCAAACCATGATTTTAATGAGAAATATGACAAAATTCGAAACAACAGCAGACGACAATTTGCGTTTCCCGCGTTCCAAGGGTTAATGAAGATGCTGCAAGTTGATCTATTCAAGTGATGGCTTCATAGATAGTCTCGTGGGTAAGCATTGGACTTCAACACCGACGGTGAGACGTTGAACACATTCACTTTTCACTTTCAGACATTGACGAATGTAAAGCCATACCCGGCCTGTGTGTCAGCGGTACTTGTGTGAACACGGTCGGCTCGTACATGTGTCACTGCAAGGAGGGCCAGACACAGAACCCCGCCACGAAGGTTTGTGAAGGTGAGCACCGGGAATATAGTTGATGTGCTACAATGTTCAGAGATCTGTGTTATGTTTTGTAAATTTTGTCAATGATCAGTGCTCCAGATAAGGAATTAGTAATTGAGTATTGTCACTCCATCATTTCTGAAGCAACTGGGTATTTCAACATTTTAATCGGGTAAAATAAAACCACACTACTGTTTACACATCAGCAGACCGCAATTATTTAATAGTTTGCTTCAAAATGAAATCATGTCTTGGCTTTTCATTAGAATTATCTCCTTCGAGACAATTCTAATGAGATACCAAGATGTGTTTTCAGAAAATTAAGAAAAATATGCTATATTTGTGGTTTGTTTATTGTTTACTGTAGCATAATAAAGAGGTGGCGCGTTATTATTGTAAATATTGTTGTAAACACGTGCTATTTTTAAATAGTTTACGTCATATGTTGTAGACATGGTATTTGTATACCAGCGCAAACGCATTAACATTCGATATAATTGCTAATAATAGTAACATCGTTTAGTGCTCTAGTGGGTAGATCTGTTGTTTGTGATTGGACGGTCGTGAGTTCGAATCCTGCCAAAGGCATACATTTTGCTCTCGCTTTTACTATTTTGGCGCCAGAGGTAACGCACACATCCCGAAACAGTCGTGCATTTACTTTTACACAATATTATAAAACACTTCACTTTGAACCTAATCATTGTGAAATGCATTCTGCACATTCGTGTGTTATTGTGAAAGTCCACCTCGACTCACTACAAATGCAAATATGGAGAACACCATGTCGAAAAATAAACCTCTCACTTCAGATAATAAACAAATAAATAAATAAACGTGGATGCATGTGGTTCATAATTACCATGTCCATTGTTGTTACATGTAATAAAGATGCATTAAAAAGAAAAAGAAAACACAAAAACAATATTTAAAAAAAATAATATGGCCAAAGTGAGGATCGAATGCATGCAGTGCAAAATTAAAATCAAGTGCCACCGTCGGCCGCCAGTTTACCCACTGCTCCAGTATGAGAAACTGTTTTTTCAATCGCAATATATCGATCATGACTATAGCGACGCGCCATAATAAACAGGGAAATACCTACAGGAATTCCATGTTTATTTATACACCAATGTTTATATAAACAAAGCATGTAAACAACGCCATGTCAGGCTGGTATACTTATACCACACATTTATGGAAGTGGATTTGTGTGAGATACGGCGATAAGTCTTGTGAGTTCCAGGGGCCCATTTCACTAACCTTTGTACGACTAAATAAAATGTTCGTAAGTGCAAATTTAGGATCGTCTGGAAATTTCAATTGATGGATTTACATTTATTGACATAGGCTGCATATGCAGCCTATGCTCAATAGCTGTAAATCCAATAATTGTTTGCAAGAAAACATTACTATGCAATTTACAGACTATCATACTTTTGCATTTACAAACATTTTAGTCGTAATAAGTTTAGTGAAACAGCCCCCTGATGGAACTGTGCTCAGTATGTGGACTTGTCACAAAATCTATTAATTGGTTTTCATTTGGGAAATGTTTGGTTTGTGCGGCCATGGTTTATCACAAGTTGTATGATTTGCAGTGTCCATCAAGCAGACAATATCATTGGACCAACTTTCAGCAAATGAAAGGTTCATTTTTAATAAATTTAATATGATCAAAAAATTTGGGCATGTTTCGTGACACAGACATTAGTCCTTTGCAAAGCACTCGCTTCGTTCTACGTCCACAAGTATATTACTGAGTTCCCTCATCCTGTCTGCATTTCGATTCGAACCACGGGCACCGATGAGTTCCCATTGATGTGGTACCTGCAGGAGTGCTACTGATTCAGAGCTCCAGATAAGTTTTGTATCTAAAGAGTATTATACCCCCAGATTTCAAATTCAATGGGTAATTTACTTTCACAAATGCACTATTGATTTTCTTATTAAATAGGGAACAAATGATAAAAAAGAAAACAAATTTAAAAAATCACTTATTTGAGCTGCAAAAAGCAAATTTGCTTTTAGTAACTCAACTAAGTAAATTTTCAACTTTATTACAGTATTTTCACTAATTAATTGGAAAATCATTGCATATTTTCACATTGCTGTTGAGTATTTTGTACTCCCACTTTTGATAATAAATGTGAATTATGCTAAAATTAGTGTGTAAAATACGCCAATAAGCACCTTATCTGGAGCTCTGACCAGGGTTCCATTAAGGAATTAGTAATTGAGTATTTCTGAAGCAATTGGGTATTTCTAAATTTTAATTGGGTAAAATAAAATCACACTACTGTTTACACATCAACAGACAGCAATTAGTGAATAGTTTGCTTCTAAATGAAAACATGTCTTGGCATTTCATTAGAATTGTCTGAGACAATTCTAATGAAATACCAAGATGTGTTTTCGAGGAAAATAATAAAAATATGCTATATTTGTGGTCTATTTATCATTTTCTGCAGCATGTTAAAGGTACCA
Organism: Conchocele bisecta; assembly: GCA_029237695.1. Classification (NCBI taxonomy): domain Eukaryota; kingdom Metazoa; phylum Mollusca; class Bivalvia; order Lucinida; family Thyasiridae; genus Conchocele; species Conchocele bisecta. Next base: position 2,967,164 of record CM055276.1, on the reverse strand, counting down.
CAATTTTTTTTATTGCTTTTTGATACTCGCTACTCCTGATTTCAATTGTGTTTTTTTTTTGTTTTTATTTGGGTATTTCAGCAAATATGCAGCTTATCTGGAGCTCTGACTGTTTGTCCTTGTCCTACCTGTAGATATAGACGAGTGCCGAACCCAGCCAGATATCTGTGGAAGCGGGCGATGTGTGAACACAGATGGCAGTTACTTCTGCTCGTGTGATTCTGGATATGAACTGACGTCTGACAGATCACACTGTATAGGTAAGATGATTGTTTCATTATGTATCTACCCACGAAATACATAGCTATGCGATGTAAATAAAAGTCATACTTTGTCGTTGATGAAAATAAACAATTTCCGGTGAGATGCCAAAACTCGGGGATTCTTTTTTTCTCTCGAAAATTGTAATTTTTTATCGCCAATTCTTTATTTTTATCCCATCACGGTCGCATATGCGTACGTCCAGTAACTATATTCATATGCGCACATGCCAAGCTAAAGTAGTATACACATGTTTTATGCAGTATACAGTCCTAAGAACTAACTAATTTGCTTGGTGGGGTATAGAATAAATAGAATATTCATATTTTTGCAACAAATATGACAGATATGTTCATCTCGTGGTGTGAAATGTGCATATTTCACACCACTAGATGAACATACGTCATATATGCATATTCTCTATATATCCCTTCAGATTTTCAACTTGACATCATGTTCACATGTATATGTTTATCTATAGTTCTGCGTAATGTTTGTGAAAAAAAATTGAGTATATTTTAATATCTGCAATGTCGTTAGATTCTGTCGACATTTTAGTAAAATTTGATTTATAATATCAATTCAACATAATACGGCTGATTTCCATATACATGTGTGTCTTCTAACATAAAGAAACTACCAGTATAAGTGAAATTTATAAAAAAAATATCAAAATTGAAACACAATTTGTTTTGATTAGCAATGTTATATATCATTTCCAAGTTTTTAAAATGTCCTAAAACGACCCCATTTGTTTAATCACACTTTAAAATAGTGTTCATTGCACATGGTTATTTTGTTTGTTTGCAGCAATTAGTCGGAACTACTGCTTCAAGCGGGTGACTCGGGGACGGTGTACAGATGAGATCTCCACGAAAACGTCGCTCCAGGACTGCTGTTGTGGGGTGGGGAAGGGCTGGGGAGATAGGGACCTCTGTCAGTTGTGTCCAGAGAAGGGCACAGGTAGGATAATAAAGCTCTCTGTTGGAAAAAAGAACATAATATTTTCATGGGGAAAAAATGATGATACATGTACATGTATATATTTTGCATGAAAATATTTTTCTTAATCATAACATTTTTTTATTTTTTTTTAAAAATCTGACTTATTCTTTTTTTAATGATATCTTTAGCCAAAAATTATTGTTAAACATTGATAGAAATAGTAAAAAAAAAATACGTTCCCTGTGTTACATTCTGTGTAAAAACAGAAACAAATATATTTTTAGCCGTTTTCGAAAGCAGTGATATACATGTATTTCATTTAATAGTTGAAGTAAAAAAAGTACCACTGTTGTATATACATGTATATATATATTTGAAGGTCAGACAATATAACAATCATTCATGTGCAAAATTTAAATAGCTCTGAAGCCTATTTCACCAACATTGCAAAGTATACTTTTCCAGCAAAGTATACTTTGAGGGAGAAATTTTCAATTTAAGGATAAATTTATTAATTGTTATTATACTGAATTTATTACATTATCACAGCCAAAATGGCTGTGATAATGTAATAAATTCAGTATAATAATTCTGCATACTTTTAATCATCAAATATATGCAGTCTTTAATTCTGTATGAAATAATGTATTTCGGGAAAAATATATGATTACCCCCTCGAAGTATACTTTGCTAGAAAAGTATACTTTGCAATGTTGGTGAAATCGGCTACTGATTGCCTATATGAATTTTGCAGATGCGTTCGGACGCCTCTGCACCACCCCGTTACCGTACGAGCCAGATGAATGCTCAGATTACCGAGCCTTGTGTAAAAATGGCCGCTGCGTCGACACGCCTTACTCTTACCGCTGTGATTGTTATGACGGTTACACCATTGGAGATTCAATCACAGAATGTATTGGTAGGTAATGCAGGGCTCCAGATAAGCTGCGTATTTACTTAAATAACCAATTGAAATTGACAAAAACCCAATTGAAATCAGCGAGTATCAAAAAGCAATACAAATTTTGTGGTACCTTTATCATGCTGCAGAAAACAATAAACAGACCATAAATATAGCATATTTTTCTTATTTTCCATGAAAAAACATCTTGGTATTTCATTAGAATTGTCTCCAAAGAGACAATTCTAATGAAATGCCAAGACATGTTTTCATTTCGAAGCAAACTATTCAATAATTGCTGTCTGTTTATGTGTAAACAGTAGTGTGATTTTATTTTACCCAATTAAAATTTTGAAATACCCAATTGCTTCAGAAATGATGGAGTAACAATACAATGTACTCAATTACTAATTCCTTATCTGGAGCCCTGGTAATCTATTGTCTATTAAGGCAACTGTGGTGGCAGGTGGGATCATGCGATGGTTAATTTAACAATCGGGTTTATCCTCACTGGAATTCCGACAGACCTGGGTGTTCACATACGTCTTTGGCATTTTGTATGTGACAGTTGAATCTGGTTATACCCCTTATGTGAGTATTACGATTATTCGTAATCGATTTTAGGGAAAGGGGCCAAGTGACTTTGGTGTGGTATGGACCTGGCACCAGGTCAGGTTATTCTAATTTCAGGGCTGACTATATTTTTATGTAAATATTCTGATCTGATTGTGGGATTTTTCCCATGTTGATAGGCCATCAAACACCAATAAACAAACAAACAAACAGTTATTTTTGAGGTACCGATACCTTCCTTTGTTTTTCCGTTCATTGGGTTGGTTGTCCAATGCATATTTTAAATTATTGTGTTGGACATAATGTTGGTGGGGAGATGGATACACATGGGCTTGTGGACAAACGGCAATTTCTAGTTTCGATGCTGATTTTATTGTGCTCACTACATACATGTGTATTCCTGTCTATATATGTGGCTGTGACTGGAGAAATGGGGCCTATGGGATTTGTGGCCAGTGTAGCTCCTGATCAAATAATAAGTATGTTCTAGTAGACTGATAACGATCTATATTTGTTGTTAGTAGCGTGACGTATGTTTCATTCATGGAATGGCGAACAGTGCAGATCCTGATCAGACTGTGCGGATGCACAGTCTGATCTGGATCTACACTGGTTGCAAAACCCATAAGCCATGTATGACCTTGCTGTTGAACAACACAAACAAAATTAATCGATGCATGTGTTGCAGATATTGATGAATGCATCCTGCAGAATGGCCTGTGTTTGAACGGGCGTTGTGTGAACACCCCGGGCAGTTTTGAGTGTGTCTGTGACCATGGCTTTGTCTTGGCCCCGGGCGGCAGACACTGTACCGGTAAGCTAACTGTTTCATTATGCCACTGCAGCGATAGTTATATATACAGCCCTACCATCGTGTGCAGGAGAGCATAACGTACAAATTTCAGCTGTCCCACTGATCCATACGCAGTTGTGTCGGAAAATATTATTTTTTCCTTGTCCGGCCAACTACTTAAGACAGTTTTTGGCTGATGTTCTTCATATTCAATATACAACCCTACCATCAAGTGCAGGAGTGCGTAACATAAAAATATTCGCTGTCCCACTGATACATCCAGAGTTATGCCCCTTTTGATTATGAAAATATTTGTTTTTCCTTGTCCGGCGAACTACTTCTACAGATTTTGGCAGATTCTCTTCACACTCGGTATACATCCCAAACATCAAGTGCAGGAGTGCGTAGCATAAAATTTTCCCTGTCCCACCGGGCCATCCGCAGTTATGCCCCTTTTTCGATTCTGAAAATAATTTGTTCTCCCATCACTCACTCAGTGATTGCTGTTGCTCAACAGCAGTGGCATTTTGTTTTACAAACAATTATCTAGTATTATATATTACTGTAAAGTCACTCTTTTTGTTACATTTTCGAAAATACCCAATTAAAATTGCCAAAACCCTTGAAATCAGAAGTAGTGAGTATCAAAAAGCAATGAGAACAATTGTGGTACCTTTATCATGCTGCAGAAAACAAAACAGATCACAAATATAGCATATTTTTTCTTATTTTCCATGAAAACACATCTTGGTATTTCATTAGAATTGTCTCCAAGAAATGCCAAGACATGTTTTCATTTCGAAGCAAACTATTCAATAATTGCTGTCTGTTGATGTGTAAACAGTAGTGTGATTTTATTTTACCCAATAAAAATATTGAAATACCCAATTTCTTCAGATATGATGGAGTGAAAATGCTCGATTACTAATTCCTTATCTGGAGCCCTGAAAAGAGTGACTTTACAATAATATGTATTAAATGTGCTTCCTTCGGAGGTTATTGGAAATTGCTATTTCATTACACATTTGTGAAATACCTGGGCCATGTCCGTCTATCAGCCTGTCCATTCAGAGTTGACCCTTTCAATCATAGAGACATTAAAGCCATAATATGCAAACACTGTAGATCTTAAAGGTACATGCCCACTCAGTAGGCACAAAATGTTCTATATATCAGAGACATCATCTGAGACATTTTCTGGCAAAACAAACATTCATTCACCATTACCCCACATTTTGATTGGCATCATTATACATTTTATATCAGACGTAACCTTCCACACTGATATCAGGGGCGATAAGTGTGTTTCCTTATCATACTTTATAATCTGTCGAAAATAATTATTTTTTCAATTGACTCATTTAATTAGTATAAATAATTAAAAAAAATATCATGCCTCATTTGCATATGAAAATAGCATGATACCACCACGAGTCACTATCAGTAAAATAAACATTACTAAATGATATACATGTACCTGTATAGCGGCCACTCGTAATTTTTAAAACTGGTGGAATAGTGACACAATTATACACTTATTTAATTCCTATAAAGAACATTTTGTGCCTACTGAGTGGGCATGTACCTTTAATGTTGGATTGTTGCGAGCCGCCTCGTCTGGATCTGTGCTATTTGTCATTATTTTCAATAGTTTGGATCGCAAATACCCATTTTATTATAAATGTAATAGTGCAAATATTAGCATGGAGCAGTCTGTCAAGATATTTAGGGGTGAAAGGATTAATTTCCCAATGACACTATTAAACACAGAAAACCTGGGGCCCGTTTCACTAAACTTTGTACGAATAAGATATTCGTAAGTGCATATTTAGGATCGTCTAGAAATATCAATTGATTGATTTACATTTATTGAGCATAGGCTGCATATGCAGCCTATGCTCAATAAATGTAAATCCAATAATTGTTTACAAGAAAACATACATAATGTGAAATTTACAGACATAATTTTACACTTACGAAGATTTTAGTCGTACGAAGGTTAGTCAAACGGCCCCATGAACTCTGTCATCTAACTGTATACACATAAACAACATACTATGAAGTTAGCACCCTTCTACTGGCACGTTCGATTCTGAATATTTATTTCATATAAATAATTATTTTCTTAAAAACTATGCATATTTCTCAGATATGAACGAGTGTGAACACAGTAACATGTGTCCGAATGGCCAGTGTTTCAACATGGATGGCACATACAAATGTCGCTGTAACCAAGGCTACAAGCAGTCGCCGAACCAGCAGGTCTGCATAGGTACGTATGGAAAAGTGGGACAATGGACCAATTGTATACATAGGGCACTAAACATGGAAAATCAGTAATAACTTCCCTTAGAACAACATCCGGGGCATCATCTGGGTTGACATAGTTTTTCGGCAGAGCTCCAGATAATACGCATTGATTATCAAAAGTTGGAGTACAAAATACTCATAGCAATGTGAAAATACACATTGATTTTCAAATTGAGTAGTGAAAATACAGTAATAAAGTTAAAAATTTACTGTTTGCTTTTTGCAGCTCAATTAAGTGAATTTTGTATTTTTAATTTTTTTTTTTTATCATTTGTTCCCTATTTAATAGGGAAGAAAATCAATAATACATTTGTAAAAGTAAAATACGCATTGAATTTGAAATCTGGGGGTATAGTACTCTTTACATACAAAACTTATCTGACATCAGTGTTACCCCAGAATGAGTTCTAAGGGAAGTTACTCATGATTTTCCAAGTTCGATAATCTGTCTATAAGACTGGTCTATGTTGCTTGTCGCTGAAACCACGTCTGGAAGTGCTATCCAGTGTTGAATACAAATGTTTGATCTGCCCTAGTTAAACAGTAGTTACTTTCATTAGAATATGCACATGTGATAAAAACACATGTCATACATGTATACACATGTCATATATATACTTGTCATATACATGTATACACATGTCATATATACACTTGTCATATACATGTATACACATGTCATATATACACTTGTCATATATACACATGTCATATACATGTATACACATGTCATATACACTTGTTATATACATGTATACACATGTCATATATACACTTTTCATATACATGTATACACATGTCATATATACACATGTCATATATACACTTGTCATATACATGTATACACATGTCATATATACACATGTCATATATACACTTGTCATATACATGTATACACATGTCATATATACACTTGTCATATACATATATACACATGTCATATATACACTTGTCATATACATGCATACACATGTCATATATACACTTGTCATATACATGTATACACATGTCATATATACACTTGTCATATACATGTATACACATGTCATATATACACTTGTCATATACATGTATACACATGTCATATATACACTTGTCATATACATGTATACACATGTCATATATACACTTGTCATATATACACTTGTCATATACATATATACATGTCATATATACACTTGTCATATACATGTATACACATGTCATATATACACTTGTCATATACATGTATACACATGTCATATATACACTTGTCATATACATGTATACACTTGTCATATATACACATGTCATATACATGTATACACTTGTCATATACATGTATACGCATGGCATATATACACTTGTAATATACATGCATACACATGTCATATATACACTTGTCATATATACACATGTCATATACATGTATACACATGTCATATACACATGTCATATATACACTTGTTATATATACACATGTCACATACATGTATACACATGTCATATATACACTTGTCATATACATGTATGCACATGTCATATATACACTTGTCATATACATGTATACACATGTCATATATACACTTGTCATATACATGTATACACATGTCATATATACACTTGTCATATATACACATGTCATATACATGTATACACATGTCATATATACACTTGTCATATACATGTATGCACATGTCATATATACACTTGTCATATACATGTATACACATGTCATATATACATTTGTCATATACATGTATACACATGTCATATATACACTTGTCATATATACACATGTCATATACATGTATACACATGTCATATATACACTTGTCATATACATGTATACGCATGGCATATATACACTTGTCATATACATGTATACACATGTCATATATACACTTGTCATATACATGTATACACATGTCATATATACACTTGTCATATATACACATGTCATATACATGTATACACATGTCATATACACATGTCATATATACACTTGTCATATACATATATACACATGTCATATATACACTTGTCATATACATGTATACACATGTCATAAAAACACATGTCATACATGTATACACATGTCATATATACACTTATCATATACATATATACACATGGCATATACATGTATACACATGTCATATATACACTTGTCATATACATGTATACACGTGTCATATATATAATTTTAATCGGGTATTTAAGCAAATACGCAGCTTATCTGGAGCTCTGGCTTATACATATTCTTTTTTGTTTGTTTGCCAGATATAGATGAATGTCATGAGAATGGGCGACTTTGTCACAATGGAGAGTGTGTCAATTCAGATGGTAGCTATCGGTGTATATGCAACTCTGGATATCGGCTTTCTCCAGATGCCGCATTCTGTCTCGGTAAGACTTGTACATCAAAACCATCATTATGTCTCGGTAAGACTTGCAGGTCAAAACCATACATTGTGTCGAGGTAATGTTTCTCCACTATTGTAGCTGATTGAATTCTGTACAGAAAAACATTTCCGTGGACGAAGTCCACCAAAATATATTTACATACAGATTCAATCGCATATTTATTGTTTACGGTACTTTCATATTTACGGGAACCATCTATATCCATTTTTAAACAAAAATAAATGAAATTTGACAAGTAAAATTGAGTGAAATCGAATCGAAAACCTGTTGATGACTTCACCTCGTGCGTGGATTTGATTCTTAATGACAATCGTAAGCAAAGCTGTTGTATTGTATCATTTATTTACGTTGGTTGCTCGATCACCGGCATGCGGCGCAGTTCCACAACAATAGCACATCTTGATGGCGTATAATATAGCAAAATATTATTGGAATACACAACAGTTTTGGAGAATTTATCGGGGTATATACTTTTAAAAGTCCAATACCCCAGTAGCCGATTTCATCAAAATTTCAAAGTATACTTATGTAGCAAAGTATACTTTGAGTGAGTAACCATTTATTTTTCCTGAAATGCTTTATGTCATATAGAACTAACGACTGCATATATTTGATGATTAAAAGTATGTAGAATTATTATACTGAATTTATTGCATTATCACAGCCAAAATGGCTGTGATAATGTAATAAATTCAGTATAATATAAAATTATAAATTTATCCTTAAATTGAAAATTTCTCCCTCAAAGTATACTTTGCTAGATAAATATACTTTGCAATGTTGCTGAAATATATAACTAGGCTACAGATAAAGTCTCCAAAAATGTTGTTTATTCCATATAATTCCAACCCTATTCTATTTTAAAGTGATTAAACGGAGGTTAAATCCTATTTTTCATAGTTTTGTTTTCCAAAAATTCTGGACTTTATTGATATGTGAAATCTTACCATATACCCAGATGTGGCTACCTCCGGCCAATGAAAATGCTGAGAATCGTGTACATCAGTTGGAGGTGGAAATATTGCAAACTCAATGGGAGCAATATGAAAGTACTTAAAACGTTTTCCATACTGTGCTCAACTTGGGCTGACTGTATTAACCCTTAGACCGCTACACACAACAATTGTCATCTGCTGTGATTTTGTACCTTCGGACATCTGCGTAATTTCATGAATACTTTTACAAAATTTACAATATTTTCCGTAAATCGCGTCAATAGTTCACACAATTTTCAGAGTATGATTCCGTATTTGTCAACTTTTGACGCCATTTACGGAAAATATTGTAAATTTTGTAAACATATTTCATGAAATTACGTAGATGTCCAAAGGTACAAAATCACATGGCATGTCTCATATAAGAACTAGGCCCTGTTTATAAACCTTTCAAAGCACGGTGTCGTGCTCAAGTCAGGTGAGACCGAGTCGGCCGAGTTAAGCACGACTCAATTAAGTTTGACTCAATATGTTCGGAACATGTTTAACCCTTAGAATTCTGGGAATGGAATTGACGTGTGCTGTTGTTTTCTATTTTGTCTTCCTTTTCAATAAAAACATGCTTTGACAGCACTTTGTGCTGCCAAACCATGTTTTGACTAGAATAATGGAAAATAAAAAATAAAAAGCAGACGACAAAATTGAATTCAGCAGTTTAAGTGTTAATGACTGCGGGTGCTGATGTTTTTTTATTAGACTACAACGAGTGTGGGACGACGGGAATGTGTGCCAACGGTCGCTGTCGCAATCTCGACGGAGGCTTCAAGTGTCTCTGCAACCCGGGCTACATCCTCACGCCCAGTGGAGAAGTCTGTATAGGTAACTTGTTTCCGCTCTCGCATACCTCACTACCTACACCCTAAACTCACCTGGCCGATTAACACCAATCTGATGTTCATGATTTTTAGAAATAGAATTACATGTATGCTGTAATTATTTTCCCCATTAATTACTTAGTAGGCACAAAATGTTCTTTATATCAGAGACATCATCTGAGACATTTTCTGGCAAATAAACATTCATTCACCATTACCCCACACACTGATATCGGGGGCAATAACCGTGTTTCCTTAAAATGTTAACGGACGTTACTATTTATTCTCTGTATTTATATTTTGATGTGCAATGATCATACTTTATAATGGGTCGAAAATATTCAGGTGACGCATTTAATTAGTATAAATAATTAAAAAACATCATGCCTCATTTGCATATGAAAACAGTCAGTATCAGTAAAATAACTATTACTAAATGATTATATCTGTATAGCGGGCACTCGTATTGTTTAGAACTGGTGGAATAGTGACACAATTATACACTTATTTCATTTGTATAAAGAACATTTTGTGCCTCCATTGATGCAGCCTGGTGTATATGCAAATGCATGAATAACTCACTTTAGCACCAGTGTGAGGCCCAGCCAGGGGTCTGTGTTAGGCAACTGTATCAACGTCAATACAATGAATCATTTAATCCATGGTTTGTGTTGTTGCAGACATAGACGAGTATGAGGCCCGTCCAGGGGTCTGTGTGAGTGGCAACTGTATCAACATCAATTCAATGAATCAGTTAATCCATGGTTTGTGGTGTTGTTGCAGACATAGATGAGTGTGAGGCTCGGCCAGGGGTCTGTGTGAGCGGCAACTGTATCAACAACCAGGGCAGTTTCCACTGCGAGTGTCTACAGGGCTTCACCCTCGGGCCAGACCGGCGCACCTGCCTCGGTAACTCATAGAGAAGACTATGCTAGTTTCTTTTGATATCAAGCATATCAGGCAAGGCTCGGAAACGTGTAGGAATTCCAACCGTTTCCGAGCCGAGTCTGATAAACTTGATATCAAAAGACACTAGCGTGGTATTTTAATTATCACGTAATGTTTTAGGCAACATAATGGCATGGTGTTCGTTGAAAAGAACGTATTTCCGTGATGTAATTCCACAGATGTGATTTGGTAAACAGGGCTCCAGATAAGGAATTTGTAATTGAGTATTGTCACTCCATCATTTCTGAAGCAATTGGGTATTTCAAAATTTTAATTGGGTAAAATAGAATCACACTACTGTTTGCACATCAGCAGACCGCACTTATTGAATAGTTTGCTTCTAAATGAAAACACATCTTGGTATTTCATTAGAATTGTCTCCAAGGAGACAATTCTAATGAAATACCAAGATGTGTTTTCATGGAAAAATAAGAAAATATACTATATTTGTGGTCTGTTTATTGTTTTCTGTAGCATGATAAAGATACCACAAATTTTTCATTGCTTTTTGATACTCACTACTTCTGATTTCAATTGGGTTTTTGGCAATATTTATTGGGTATTTACGCAAATACGCACCTTATCTGGAGCTCTGGGTAAAGTAATATGACACCGATCGACCAATAGGTATCACCAGAAACTTTGTAAAGCATTTATGGCAATTTTAGATAGAACGTTTCCTCAGTCAAATTATGAGTTTAGTAACTGCATGATAAACTGCGGATGTCAGGCTCCAGATAAGCTGCGTATTTGCTTTAAATACCCAATTAAAATTGCTCAAAACCCAATTGAAATCGGAAGTAGCGAGTATCAAAAAGCAATAAAATATTTATGGTACCTTTATCATGCTGCAGAAAACAATAAACAGACCACAAATATAGCATATTTTTCTTATTTTCCATGAAAACACATCTTGGTATTTCATTAGAATTGTCTCCAAGGAGACAATTCTAATGAAATGCCAAGATATGTTTTCATTTCGAAGCAAACTATTAAATAATTGCTGTCTGCTGATGTGTAAACAGTAGTGCGATTTTATTTTACCCATGCATTAAAATTTTGAAATACCCAAATTGTTTCAGAAATGATGGAGTGACAATACTCGATTACTAATTCCTTATCTGGAGCACAGGGATGTGCCTCTGATTTGAGGCTACACTAGATGCGTATGTTGTAAGGTCCCTTTCTGAGCCGGGCTCCGATAGTAAATATATTTATAATGCTTTAAGTGACTAAATGGAGTAGAATCAGGCATATGCAACATTTTGTTTATAAACTTTCATGAAGGTATTGGTGCTGTATTCAATTATCAGGTTATACATAAATTTCATCATCGAATAATTGAATGACTTTTTGTATTTTGTTTTATATTGCGTTTTTTTTATTTTCGAACCCCCCCCTTCTGAAAAGATGGCAAAGCCCCTGGTGTTTATATATATGTAATGTGTTTGTCGGCAGCAAGATTATTCATAATCCTTCTACTGTTAGGGGAAGTGGCCAAGTGACTTTGGTGTGGACCTGGCACCAGGACAGGTTATTCTAATTTCAGGGCTGAATATATTTTTTCTCGATGTAAGTATTCCGTTCTGATTTTGGGAATTTCCCCCCAATACAGCAGGTTAAATACGGGATTGAACCTGTGGCCCGGCCTTACATGACCTTAGCTGTTGATAAGCCGTTAAACACCAATAAACAAACAAACAGACAGTAGTTTAACCAATGCTACCACCGCCGATGCCTCGTAAGCTATCCGCTGTGGAAGTGTAATAAATAGGATATTCCATGTTTGAATAGCGGAAATAATACACCTGTGTCCGTCGCTGTCCGTGCAAGCAACTCGTTTGCTACGCTCACTCGTTGCTTATGCGGAAGCCGACGCACACTGTATTAAAAATGTACGATGGAATATCTTCTATGGTCTATCAGACCCATCACATTTTCAAAAGGATCATCTGCTTTTCAATATTATATAATTAAGGTGGACATGCAGAAATTTTTAAGAATAGTTTTAGCCCCATTTATGCAGAAAACCTGCTCGAGTACTTGGTATCAATACCAAAGTCGCATAAATCAAATATAGTGGGACCCCTCTAAACCGGGCACTCGGGGGGGGGGGGGATATGGATGTTTAACTTCAATGTGTTTCGCTGTTATATATCTCTGATTACAATGACTTTTCATGATTGCAAAACACTATAATTAGTCATGAAGCGCTAACATGTCTGATTTACAGTGGGACATCTCCAAATCGGACACCCTGGGGACCTCCCAGGGTGTCCGGTTTGTAGAGGTTCCACTGTAGTCAATGGGACAAGGACAACATTACTTTATGTATGCTTTGACCGACCACGTATCTGATCTGCAGACACGAGGAAAGACCTGTGTTTCATGACGGTGCGACGAGGCACGTGTGTGGACGCGTCGCGCATGTTGGCCACAAAGTCGCAGTGCTGCTGTTCGCGTGAGATGCCAGGGCGGGCTTGGGGCGTGCGATGCGAGCCGTGCCCCGACATGGATCACCCTGCACACTCGCTCCTCTGTCCCAACGGGCCAGATACCGACCATGAAGGGGGAGGTGGGTACACCCAACACACGGCCTTGGTAGTACATGACACTATTGGAGATGATTCTTGTGTGCTGTCCAGCATATTTTCATCATGAAAATTGGAAAAGATGAAATGGAACAGCAGATAACAAAATTAATCCAGCTTTGTAAGAGTGAATTATTCCAACATGGTTCTGAACATGTACTCTACTTTCAATGTCAATAATAATGACGGAGATATTTAGTGTCGGGTTTACTGTGCTCAGAACATTCCATAAACGCGGACCCTCTGTGTGTATCTTTATGTCTCACCACGATAGTGTTGGGGGCATTTAGTGTTACCCTTGTCCGTCCGCCTGTCCGGGCTGGCGAGTGGGTAGTTATGTGGCTGAGAGAACAATGGTAACTGTAAATTCCATTAATTCCATTCTGTTGTGTAGCTATTTCACATTTATGTAGCTAATTTAAACAAAAGAATAGCCACTTAACTATCCATTCATGAGAACGTCCGTCCGTCCGTCCGTCCGTCCGTCTGTCACCTATCTTGTAACTTGGTATGTAGCTACCTTATGATATGTAGATGCACACAGTTTATTTTGCTTTTTTATTCGACCCCCGGGTCATGGATTACGTTTTCGACATAGAATTTGGAAATTTTGCCATGTAACTTGTAAAACATTTAAACTACTAGCTACAGACCTGAAACTTGGTATTTAGCTTCCTTATGATCAGTAGATGCGCAAAGTTTATTTTGATTTTTTATTCGACCCCTGTGTCATGGATTATCTCCCTCTTCGACTTGGAATTTCACCATTTTGCCTTGTAACTTGTAAAACTGCTAAACCATAATAACTGGAGGCTTGATGCTTCGTATGTAGCTTCTTTATGGTGTGTAGATGCACGGAGTGAATTTCTAGTAATGCTTTGACAATGAGCCATGGATTATCTCCCCCTTTTGGACTTGGAATTTTGCCTTGTTTACTACCAAACCGTATGTCGGGCATCCGTGTTCTATTAACACATTTCCTAGTTTGTTTACTCGTTTGTTTGTTACAGACATCAACGAGTGTGCCCTGATGCCGGACATCTGTCACGATGGCGCCTGCAGGAACCTACAGCCCGGCTTCGAGTGTATTTGTAACCCGGGTTTCCGTTCCCAGGGCAGGCAGTGCATAGGTACGGAACGGAAACGCGGGCCGCCATCTGCTACGTGGCAAATGTGTTAAAACAACTTCCTGCTCGAAATCTGGCAGTTTGATTGACCTGTGCCAACTTCCACAGTTGCATCAAGATCTAATTTTGCTTTCGGTAGTTAGCATGCTCTGGCCATGTACGTATGTCGTGAGGTACCTTAATAACCATAAATATTTGGACACAATTTGCTTTGGGAAACCCCTATTAAATAGGGGTTTCCCAAAGCAAATTGTATCCAAATACATTGTTATTGTGATTAAACCAATACTGCCATACTAACCCTAAATATTGGCACGCTCGCTGTCATACATTTTTATTTTTATGCGTTTCCCCAAATAATTGGTGTCCAAATATTTAGGGTTATTATGATACTTGCATACAGCCAGGGGTGGTGGGGGAAGGGGGGCATATGTGTATGAATAGACAACTAAGATGAAGCCCGTGGCATTCAAATTGCCTCTGTTACAAACTTCCAACATGTTGTCGTTGTTATGCAATTTAAAGATCATAAAATCTACAGAAAACCTTATAATTATATTATATTATTATTATATTTTTATAAATAAAATGTAATTGACTAAACTTGATGTTTGTCGCACCCGCTTACATTTTTGGTTAAAGTTTTTTGATTTACTATCAAAGCCTCGGCGGGCGCGACATGCTGGAAGCGGCCATCTACTGTCTGTTCCAGGTTTTTCTGCCGACAAACTTTTGGCTATTAAACGTATTAAATCTAAAAAACATTTAAATGTAATTACTTTTTCACCAATAACAAAAAAGTCATCCTCCCCAAATTTTGTTGTTGAGGTAAATGAGTTGGGGGAGGAGTCAAAAAACTATTTTTTTTTGGAAATTGACTCCGAAACTTGGCTAGTTTGCTTGGAAATGATGTAACCAAGAGAACAAGTTAGATTTTGAAAATCTGTCCACAAATAAAAAATTATTTAAAAAAATCTATTTTTAGCCCCCCTGTTAAATTCCCATAAGAAAATAGTTTTTTCGCAATAAAATCAATATTTGATGGAATTTTATCAAATAAAAAAATTGGGGAGGGTGACTTTTTTGTTATTGATGAAAAAATTCTTACATTTAAATATTTTTTAGATTTAATATCCTTAATAGCCAAACGTTCGTCGGCAGCAAAACGTGGAACAGACAGTATAGCTATTACTGTCGATTGTGATGAACATGCACTTTAACCTATGTCAAATACTTCATGATGCACACATGAAATTGGCAATGGCAGCATCAATATTTATCATGCACTGAACGGTAAAGAAATAAGATTAAATTTGTGAAATATTTTACGCGAAAAACAAAACACATTTCAAAAGTGATTCTTTATGCGTATCCTAGGGAGGAATCCATCCGTAAAGGATTCATAATTATGTACGTCTGGGTCCAGGGGGCCGTTTCACTAAACTTTGTACGACTAAAATGTTCGTAAGTGCAAAATTATGATAGTCTGTAAATTTCATATTAGCAATGTTTTATTGTAAACAATTATTGGATTTACATTTATTGAGCATAGGCTGCATATGCAGCCTATGCTCAATAAATGTAAATCCATCATTTGAAATTTCCAGACGATCATAAATTTGCACTTACGAACATTACAGTCGTACGAAGTTTAGTGAAACGGGCCCCTGGTGATTTGGTGTAGTAAGGGTTCCTGGCATCAAATCAGAACATCTGCCTTACAGTTTCAATGTCAAAAGTATTGTGCTACTTGTTCAGTGCTCCCCCCATTGATATACAACCTTGCTGTTGAACGGACGTAAACTCTTATCATTTGGTAATTATGCAGTGCTCTTGTATTCATTTGACATAACGTTGACGCATTTAAAAATTACACCAGGTCAGCTTATTCTAATTTCAGGGCTGAATAAAAAGAATTCTCGATTTAAATATTCCGTTCTGATTTTCGGATTTCCCCAATGCAGCAGGTTAAAACAGGATCGAACCAGTTTGCCCGGCCTTAGCTGTTGATAGGCCGTTAAAAACAAACAAATAAATAAACCAACAAACAATACAATCAAGCCTATATTTATGCAATGATCATAAGAAGGTTTTCATGTGATCGATACAGACATAGACGAGTGTGTGGAGAGCCCGCGCCTGTGTGATGGGGGCCAGTGCCGCAACGCCCCGGGTTCGTTCTCCTGCTCCTGCCCCATCGGCTCCCAGTTCAACGCTGACCACCAGATGTGTGAGGGTACGGCTGCCAGATAATACCGTATTTATTCTAATATACACCCCCAGGGCTATGCCTTTCGTCGGGATCAAAACGTGGAAAACAGGATCAAAATATGTTATTTTCACATTAAATAGCTTTTGTATGTGAAAATAACATATTTAGAAAGCAAATATGGAAGGGGGGCTACTATTAGAGAGGGGGGCTACTGTTAGAGAGGGGCTACTGTTAGAGAGACAGGGCTACTATTAGAGAGTGGGGGGCTACTATTAGAGAGGGGGCTACTGTTAGAGAGACAGGGCTACTATTAGAGAGGGGGGCTACTATTAGAGAGGGGGCTACTGTTAGAGAGACAGGGCTACTATTAGAGGGGGCTACTATTAGAGAGGGGGCTACTGTTAGAGAGACAGGGCTACTATTAGAGAGGGGGCTACTATTAGAGAGGGGGCTACTGTTAGAGAGACAGGGCTACTATTAGAGAGGGGGCTACTATTAGAGAGGGGGCTATGTTAGAGAGACAGGGCTACTATTAGAGAGGGGGCTACTATTAGAGAGGGGGCTACTATTAGAGAGGGGGGCTACTGTTAGAGAGACAGGGCTACTATTAGAGAGGGGACTACTATTAGAGAGGGGGCTACTATTAGAGACTGGGCTACTATTAGAGACGGGGCTACTGTTAGAGAGACGGCTACTATTAGAGAGAGGGCTACTATTAGAGAGGGGGCTACTATTAGAGAGGGGGCTACTATTAGAGAGGGGGGCTACTGTTAGAGAGACAGGGCTACTATTAGAGAGGGGGCTACTATTAGAGAGGGGGCTACTATTAGAGACTGGGCTACTATTAGAGACGGGGCTACTGTTAGAGAGACGGCTACTATTAGAGAGAGGGCTACTATTAGAGAGGGGGCTACTATTAGAGAGGGGGCTACTATTAGAGAGACAGGGCTACTATTAGAGAGACAGGGCTACTATTAGAGAGGGGGCTACTATTAGAGAAGGGGGCTACTATTAGAGAGGGGGCTACTGTTTGACAGGGCTACTATTAGAGAGGGGGCTACTATTAGAGAGGGGGCTACTGTTAGAGAGACAGGGCTACTATTAGAGAGGGGGCTACTATTAGAGAGGGGGCTACTATTAGAGAGGGGGGCTACTGTTAGAGAGACAGGGCTACTATTAGAGAGGGGCTACTATTAGAGAGGGGGCTACTATTAGAGACGGGGCTACTATTAGAGACAGGGCTACTGTTAGAGAGACGGCTACTATTAGAGAGGGGGCTACTATTAGAGAGGGGGCTACTATTACAGAGGGGGGCTACTGTTAGAGAGGGGGCTACTATTAGAGAGGGGGCTACTATTAGAGAGGGGCTACTATTAGAGAGACAGGGCTAATATTAGAGAGGGGGCTACTATTAGAGAGGGGGCTACTATTAGAGAGACAGGGATACTATTAGAGAGGGGCTACTATTAGAGAGGGGGGCTACTGTTAGAGAGACAGGGCTACTATTAGAGAGGGGGCTACTATTAGAGAGGGGGGCTACTGTTAGAGAGACAGGGCTACTATTAGAGAGGGGGGCTACTGTTAGAGAGACAGGGCTACTATTAGAGAGGGGGCTACTATTAGAATAAATACGGTACCAACATTTCCATCATAATCGTAATGGGTCGTCTTTATATGTGCATGTTTCATTGATTGAATGGCGAACAGTGCATATTATGATCAGACTCTGCAGATGCACAGGCTGATCTGGATCAGAGTGAAGATGTCTATGGGGATGTATGTAACAGTGATTTTTTGTTCAATTTCAGAAATAGTGGACCGATTTTCAAAAACTAACTTTTGTTTTCTTAGTTGGATCATTTCCAAGCTAACTAGCCAGGTTTCAGAGCCAATTTCCAAACTTTTTCCTCCTCCACGTTCTCCACCTCTTTTTCCCCCATGTTAAATTCCCATAGAGAAATCATTTTTCGTAATAAAATAAATATTTGACAAAAAATTACGAAATAAAAAGAAGGCTCATTCTTAAATGTTGCTATATAGAGCATATTCATATTTTTGCAACAAATATTTATTATATATTATATATATTATTATATACCGCTCCATGGAAATTAGCAGTTTTTTAGACTGCATACGGTAATGAATTTGTATTTGCAGCCTATTTGCAGTCCGGCACTGCAGGTGCGCGTTATGAATATAGATAGCGGAAGTAGTCGTATTTTCACCGGAAGTTGTTTATTTCATCGATGAGAACATATGACTTTTATTTACATCGTATAACTATGTATTTCATGGGTAGGTATATAATAAAAATTAATATTACTGAAAAAAAAAAATTTTTACGTTGTAGATATATCTGTAACATTTGGGCAGGTTTCATGAAACAGACAGTAGTATGCTTCTTCATTACCATTCTCCGTATTTTCATTCCATAATCCAGCAATGTGACCCACACAAAGTCAAAAATGTATATTAAACCTTTTGCAAGATTCAAGTTAATGAATTGTCAAAAATAAAATGTTCAGAATACCCTGATATGTATGGTAGTCAGATTAACTCTTTGCATGCTGGGAAACTTGTGGGCTATAAATAGTTCAAAACTAGCGGACAATAATAATTCATCATATTTTCTTGTATTTCTCCCCGTAAATATCATGAATATGTCTTGGAATTTCATTAGAATTGAGTCCTGAGGACTCAATTCTAATGAAATTTCAAGACATATTTACAGAGAAATAAAACATATACTCCTAATTCGTTTGGCGGATATTTTCGCCGCTAGCATGCAAAGACTTAAATATTGCTACAGTAGATATATGTCCATAAAATGTAAATGTAAGGCAATTTTCATTCCTTTGTATGACAAATCAACTTCTTTTAAATATATATATATCAAATTTTGTTACACGACTCCAGATAAGGAATTTGTAATTGAGTATTGTCACTCCATCATTTCTGAAACAATTGGGTATTTCAACATTTTAATTGGGTAAAATAAAATCACACTACTGTTTAAACATCAACAGACATCAATTATTGAATGGTTTGCTTCGAAATGAAAACATGTCTTGGTATTTCATTAGAATTGTCTTCTTGTTCTTGGGACCCCAGTTTTACAATGATAGATGAGTAAATGTTACGTATTTCCACAGATATTGACGAGTGTGAGTCGTCTCCCTGTATCGGCGGGACGTGTATAAACGTTGCGGGCAGTTTCCGCTGCGCCTGCAACCAACCAGGCTACGATCTTGACAGCAGCCGCAGGATATGTATAGGTATGTCACACATGCATAGACCAGGATATCTATAGGTATGTCACGTATAGACCAGGATATGTATAGGTACAACACACATATTATATATAGACAAAGATATGTATAGGTATGTCACACACGTATAGACCAGGATAGTATAGGTAGCACAACACTATAGACCGGATAGAATATGCATAGGTATGTCGCACACGTATAGACCAGGATATGTAGTATATCACACGTATAGACCGGGATAGTATAGGTATGTCACACACGTATAGACCAGGATATGTATAGGAATGTCACACGTATAGACTGGGATATGCATAGGTAGTCGCACAGTATAGACCGGGATATTAGGTATGTCACACACGTATAGACCAGGATATGTATAGGTATGTCACACACGTATAGACCAGGATATGTATAGGTATGTCACACACGTATAGACGGGATATGTATAGGTATGATATGCATAGTATGTTGCACACGTATAGACCGTGATAAGTATTTGTATGGCACACACGTATAGACCAGGATATGTTATAGGAAGTCACACACGTATAGAACTGGGATATGCATATATGTCGCACACCCCTATAGACCGGAGTAATGTATAGTTATGTCACACACTAAACCAGGATATGTATAGGTATGTCACTCACGAATAGACTCTTAAAATGTATAGGTTATGTTCCACACAATAGACCGGGATAAGTAAAGGATGTCACACAATCGAAAAACCACGGGATATGATATGTACTAGGTATGTCACAACCCACTTAATAGACCGGATATGTATAGTATTCACACAACGTATAGACCGGATATGAAGAGGTAATCACACACGTATAGACCAGGATCGATATGTATAGGTATGTTCACACACCACCGTATAGACGGGATATGTAAAAAGGTAGTCACACACGTATAGACCAGGAAAGAAATGAATCGGTAACTTCACACACGTATAGACCGGGATTGTATAGGTATGTCACAGTATGGGACAGATAGATATGATAGGATGACACGTAGACGATATGTAGTATGTACACACGATATAGATATGTATAGGTAGTCACACGTATAGACAGGGATTAGTATAGGTATCACACCCGTATAGACCGGGATATGTATAGGTATGTCACACACGTATCAGACCAGGATATGTATATGTATGTCACACGTATAGACCGATAGATATGTATACCGGTATGTCACACACGTATAGACCGGATATGTAGGTATGTCACACCAAGTATAGACCAGGATAGTATGGTGTCACACACGTATAGACCAGATATAGATATGTAGTAGGTGTCACACACGATAGACCAGGATAGATATGTATAGGTATGTCACACACGTATAGACCAGGATAGCTATGTATAGGTATGTCACACACGTATAGACCGGGATATGTATAGGTATGTCACACACGTATAGACCAGGATAGATATGTATAGGTATGTCACACACGTATAGACCAGGATAGGTATGTCACACACGTATAGACCAGGATATGTATAGGTATGTCACACACGTATAGACCAGGATATGTATAGGTATGTCACACACGTATAGACCAGGATATCTATAGGTATGTCACACACGTATAGACCGGGATATGTATAGGTATGTCACACACGTATAGACCAGGATATGTATAGGTATGTCACACACGTATAGACCAGGATATGTATAGGTATGTCACACACATATAGACCAGGATATGTATAGGTATGTCACACACGTATAGACCGGGATATGTATAGGTATGTCACACACGTATAGACCGGGATATGTATAGGTATGTCACACACGTATAGACCGGGATATGTATAGGTATGTCACACACGTATAGACCAGGATATGTACAGGTACGTCACACATGTATCACGGGATATTGTATAGGTATGTCACACACGTATAGACCAGGATATCTATAGGTATGTCACACACGTATAGACCAGGATATGTATAGGTACAACACACATATTAGATATAGACAAAGATATGTATAGGTACAACACACATATTGGATATAGACCAAGATTTGTATAGTTTTGACACACATATTAGATATAGACCAAAATATGTATAGGTACAACACACATACTGAATATAGACCAGGATATGTATAGGTATGTCACACACATATAGAACAGGATATGCATAGGTATGACCAAGATATGGTATAGGTACGACACACCTATTGGATATAGACCAAGATATTGGTATAGGTACGACACCCCAACCCAATTCTTTTTGGTTTAGACCAAGGATATGTATTCGATTCGACACCCATATTGGTTATTTTTTTACACCAAGTATGTACAGGTATGACACACATAATTGGTTATTAGACCAGGATATGTATCAGGTACGGACACACATATTAGATATAGACCGGGATATGTATAGGTACGACAACACATATTGGATTATAGACCAGAATTTGGTTTAGGTACGACACGGCCATATTGGATATAGAACCGGGATATGTATTTTTTTTTAAAGGTAGACAACGCATTTGGATATAGACCGTGGGGGGATATTGTATAGGTACGGACACACTATTGGATTATTAGACCAGGATATGTTTATTGGTACGACACACTTATTGGATAATAGACCAGGATATGTATTAGGTACGACACACCATATTGGGATATTGAACAGGATATGTAGGAGGTACGACAAACCAATATTGGTTATAGACCCAGGATATGTAGTGTTCGGGACAAACATATTGGTTATAGACCAGGAATATGTTATAGGATACGAACAGCACATATTGGATATTAGACCAGGATATGTTAGGTATTGGGACAAACATATTGGATATAGAGGGATACGTATAGGTACGCCAACATTATTGGATATAGACCAGGGATTTGTATAGGTACGACAACATATTGGATACTAGACCAGGATAAAAAATGTATTAGGTACAAAATTTATTGGATATAGGACCAGGGATATGTATAGGTACGACACACATATTGGATATAGACCAGGGGGGATTATGTATAGGTACGAAACACAACTATTGGATATAGACCAGGTAATGGTTATAGGTAGACACACTATTTGGATATAGACAGGATATGTAAGGTTACGACACAATATTAGGATACTAGGACCAGGGATATGTAGAGGTACGACACACATATTGGATTATAGACCAAGGAATATGTTAGGTACGACACGCATAATTTGATACACACTGGGATATTGGGTATAGGTTTACGACACGGCATATAGGGATTAGCCGGGATATTTTGGTATAGGTACGGGACACACATTGGATATAGACAAGGGATATGTATAGGTTACGACCAACATATTGGATATAGGACAGGATATTGGTATAGTACGACACACCCCATATTGGATAATGACCAGGATATGTAGGAGGGTACGCACACACATTTGGTTATATACAGGATATGTATAGATTACGGACACATTATTGGTTATACACCAAAGGATATGTACAGGTATGACCAACATATTGGGTTATAGACCAGGATATTTGGTATAGTGTACGGACACACATATTAGGATATAGAAGGGATTTGTATAGGTACGACACAACATATTGGATATAGACCAGGAATATGTATAGGTACGACACGGCCTCATTGGTATCCGAAACGGGGAATATTGGTATAGGTACGACCACGGCATAATTGGTATAGACCGGGATATGTATTAGGTACGGACACCAACATATTGGATATTAGACCAGGATATGTAATAGGTACGGACACACATATTGGATATAGACAGGATAGTATAGGTTACGGACACAAATTATTGGATATAGTCCCAGGGATATGTTTAGAGGTACGACACAAACATATTGGTTATTAGACCGGATTGTTAGAGTGTTCGACCACACATATTGGTTATAGACCAGAATATTGTATTAGTACGACACACTTATGGATATAGACCAGGATCTGTATAGGTTGGTTATGACAACATATTGGATATAGACAGGGATATGTTATAGGTTACGACACCACATATGGATATTAGACCAGGGATATGTATAGGTTACGAAACCCCACATATTGGGATTATAGACCAGGATTATGTATAGGTACAACACCATATTGGATATAGACCAGGAATATAAAAAAAACAATGTATAGGTTACGGACAACATAATTGGATATAGACCAGGATATGTATAGGTACGACATCACATATTGGATATAGGTACCAGGTATGTAGAGGTACGACACACATATTGGTTATAGACCAGGCTATTGGTTTTTAGAGGTAGACACACTATTGGTTATAGACCAGGATAGTATAGGTACGACACATATTGGATATAGACAGGGATATGTATAGGTATTGGACACACATATTGGATATAGACAGGATATGATATATGGTACGACACACATATTGGATATAGACCAGGATGTATAGGTACGACACAATATTGGATATAGACCATATGTATAGGTACACACTATTGGATATAGACCAGGATATGTATAGGTACGACACACATATTGGATATAGACCAGGATATGTATAGGTATGACACACATATTGGATATAGACCAGGATATGTATAGGTACGACACACATATTGGATATAGACCAGGATATGTATAGGTACGACACACATATTAGATATAGACCGGGATATGTATAGGTACGACACACATATTGGATATAGACCAGAATATGTATAGGTACGACACGCATATTGGATATAGACCGGGATATGTATAGGTACGACACGCATATTGGATATAGACCGGGATATGTATAGGTACGACACACATATTGGATATAGACCAGGATATGTATAGGTACGACACACATATTGGATATAGACCAGGATATGTATAGGTACGACACACATATTGGATATAGACCAGGATATGTAGAGGTACGACACACATATTGGTTATAGACCAGGATATGTAGAGGTACGACACACATATTGGTTATAGACCAGGATATGTATAGATACGACACACATATTGGATATAGACCAGGATATGTATAGGTATGACACACATATTGGATATAGACAGGGATATGTATAGGTACGACACACATATTGGATATAGACCAGGATATGTATAGGTACGACACACATATTGGATATAGACCAGGATATGTATAGGTACAACACATATTGGATATAGACCAGGATATGTATAGGTACGGACACACATATTGGATGATAGGAGAGCCAGGATATGTATAGGTATGACACACATATTGGATATAGACCAGAATATGTATAGGTACGACACACATATTGGATATAGACCAGGATATGTATAGGTACGACACATATTGGATATAGACCAGGATATGTATAGGTACGACACACATATTGGATATAGACCAGGATATGTATAGGTACGACACACATATTAGATATAGACAGAGATATGTATAGGTATGACACACATATTAGATATAGACCGGGATATGTATAGGTACGACACACATATTGGATATAGACCAGGATATGTATAGGTACGACACACATATTAGATATAGACCGGGATATGTATAGGTATGACACACATATTGGATATAGACCAGGATATGTATAGGTATGACACACATATTGGATATAGACCAGGATATGTATAGGTATGACACACACATATTAGATATAGACAGGGATATGTATAGGTATGACACACATATTGGATATAGACCAGGATATGTATAGGTACGACACATATTGGATATAGACCAGGATATGTATAGGTACGACACACATATTAGATATAGACAGGGATATGTATAGGTATGACACACATATTGGATATAGACCAGGATATGTATAGGTACGACACATATTGGATATAGACCAAGATATGTACAGGTATGACACACATATTGGATATAGACCAGGATATGTACAGGTTTGACACACATATTAGATATTGAACAGCATATGTATAGGTATGACACACATATTGGATGTAGACCAGCATATGTATAGGTATGACACACATATTGGATATAGACCAGCATATGTATAGGTATGACACACATATTGGATGTAGACCAGCATATGTATAGGTTCGACACACATATTAGATATTGACCAGCATATGTATAGGTATGACACACATATTGGATATAGACCAAGATATGTATAGGTACCACACACATATTGCTTTATTGTGAGTTGGCATTACCAATATATGTTCTGAAACGTTGGTAATCTGGGCTAGATTAACGCAGGCGGTTGTGTAGCGAGTGATGTGGCCAGCTATTTCTGCCTTTCAGACAACCGCGTCGGCTCGTGCTGGCTGGAGGTGCGCGAGGGCCAGTGTGAGGCGAGCGTGAAGCGGCCAATGACGAAGGCTGAGTGTTGCAGCACGGTGGGTAAGGCGTGGGGCAGTCCCTGCGAGCAGTGCCCGTCTCCCGGTAGGTTTCCCACAGCCAACGGCATTCGGTATGTGGGGTCCATTTCACTAAACTTTGTACGATAAAAACGTTTGTACGAATAGTTTTATTAATATGTTTCTCACATTAGAGGTTAAAGGTCATTTGTATGATAGATTTTTGAATAGCTGTTTATTCTAGATTTTCAATAGCTATTAAATGAGGATTTTCAGAATGTGGCAACTGTTCAGTTGTCGAATAATGTAAAATTCATAGTAATTGTTTCCCCTGGACGAATGTCAGAAGGCGCTATGGACCACCACACATGCATAGACCACAATCCAATAGTGTGTCGCATGCAAGAATCAGGCATGGGAAATTTCCGGATTAATTCGGAAATCCGGATTTGAGGTGGCGATTCTTTGATTTTCCCCAGCGGAATCCCTGTTGTACATGTACTGACTTCTTGTTGCAAGTATTATTTTAAATTGAAATGGATTATGTTACCAATTTTTCCTAATTATAGCATATTTTTTCAGGGGAAAATGTGATCTATTTAATGCTAAATATACCTCAGAATGAAGCACAGAGCATCTAGAATTGAAAAAAAATTATGGGGGGGTGGGGGGCATGCCCCCAGACCCCATAGCAAATCGCAGCGCAATACGCTGCTCAAATAATTTTCAGGATTGGGGATAGTGTTCCACTCCCATGCCTGAAGAATGACAACTACCTTTTGGAATATTTTCGTTAAACTTCACACATGCATAGACAATTTAAGGTGTGTCACACGCAAGATTAACACCTGTCGCTGTATTAACTCGTTGCATGCTAGCGGGGAAAATTAGGACTATATGTTTTATTTCTCTCTGTAAATATGTCTTGGAATTTCATTATAATTATAATCCTCAGGACTCGATTCTAATGAAATTCCAAGACATATTCATGATATTTACAAGGAGAAATGAAAGAAAATGTGATGATTTTTGTCCGCTAGTTTTGAACTATTTATAGCCCACAAGTTTTCCAGCATGCAAAGAGTTAACATATTAGTTTTCTCCCTCTATTCTTTTCTTGACTGCGTGTATGCAGGGAGGGGGAACAGTTATCTGACCAACATGTCTAATTGTTCTGCCACTTTCAGCACAGCTGCGATGTCCGCCGGGCTACTATTATCGCGGAGAAGATTGTGTTGGTTAGTATTTCTGTGGTACCGTATATTTCTTTCACAAAAATACATCGTTTTCAACTTATTAATTTTCTACACTTTTGCATACAATCCTGTTTATGGTATACAGTGTGTGTAATCAACTCCTCTGACAGCTTTCTGTCATTCAATCTGAAACATCACATATGTCTTCTACACATATTGAACATCAGGGCTCCAGATAAGGAATTAGTAATTGAATATTGTGACTCCATCATTTCTGAAGCAAGTGGGTATTTCAAAATTTTAATTGGGTAAAATATAATCCCACTACTGTTTGCACATCAACAGACAGCAATTATTGAATAGTTTGCTTCGAAATGAAAACATGTCTTGGCATTTCATTAGAATTGTCTCCTTGGAGACAATTCTAATGAAATACCAAGATGTGTTTTAATGGAAAATAAGAAAAATATGCTATATTTGTCGTCTGTTTATTGTTTTCTGCAGCATGATAAATGTACCACAAATTTTGTATTGCTTTTTGATACTCACTACTTCTGATTTCAATTGGGTTTTTGGCAATATTAATTGGGTATTTAAGCAAATACGCAGCTTATCTGGAGCCCTGGAACGTGTACACCATGGTGGTCTTTTTTGATGAACATTTATAGTACGGCCTTTCGAACCTAGCCATTTCTTTACACTTTTACATACAATCTTTTATCATGTTTATAGGGTATATATTTCAACTTTATGACAGTATTTTCACTACTCAATTTGAAACTCAACGCGTATTTTCACATTGCTGTGTGTATTTTGTACTCCCACTTTTGATAATCAATGCGTATTCAGCTAAAATAATTGCGTAAAATACGCAGCTTATCTGGAGCTCTGTACACAGTTTGTGTAATCAGCTCCTCGGACACATTTCTGTCAATCAATCTGAGACTACAAAAGTCTTCTACACATCTTGAACATGTGCACCATGATGTATTAAAGAAAACACTTTTACACCAATTTGCACACAGCCTTGTGTAGGGTATAAGAAGTTGAGCGTGACTGTTGTAGATGTGGACGAGTGTTTCCTGTTCGCGGGTCTGTGTGAGGGCGGTGGTCGCTGCACCAACACCGACGGCTCTTCACCTGTAGCTGCCCGGCCGGCCTGCAGCTTGACGCCACTGGCCGCCGCTGTGTCGGTACGTCACCCGCATTGGACTCCAGTCATCAGTGTCAGTCACCTTTCCCAGTGGATCAGTGTATCACTTTCCCAGTCGATACACTTTCCCAGTCGGATACAGTCCCAGATACATGATACCTTTCCCAGTCGGATACAGTGTATCAGTCCCAGTCGATACACTTTCCCAGTCGGAAAACACTTTCCCAGTCGGACAGTGTATCACCTTTCCCAGTCGTCATACACTTTCCCAGTCAGATACACTTTCCCATCGGATACAGTGTATCACCTTTCCCAGGTCGGATACACTTCCCAGTCAGATACACTTTTCCAAGTGTACGGTACACCTTTCCCAGTCCCGATACACTTTCCCAGTCAGATACAGTGTATCACTTTCCTTCCCAGTCCGATACACCCTCCCAGTAACAGATTATTTCCCCAGTCGGGTACAGTGTATCACCTTTACCCAGTCGATACGAAGGTGTACACCTTCCAGTCCCGTCAGATACAGTGTATCACCTTTCCCAGTCAGATACAGTGTATCAAGTATCACCTTTCCCAGTCAGATACAGTGTATCACCTTTCCCAGTCAGATACAGTGTACAGTCAGATACAGTGTATCACCTTTCCCAGTCAGATACACTTTCCCAGTCAGATACAGTGTACATTCAGATACAGTGTATCACCTTTCCCAGTCAGATACAGTGTATCAAGTATCACCTTTCCCAGTCAGATACAGTGTACATTCAGATACAGTGTATCACCTTTCCCAGTCAGATACAGTGTATCACCTTTCCCAGTCAGATACAGTGCATCAACTTTCCCAGTCAGATACAGTGTACACCTTTCAGTCAGATACAGTGTATCACCTTTCCCAGTCAGATACAGTGTATCAACTTTCCCAGTCAGATACAGTGTACAGTCAGATACAGTGTAACACCATTCCCAGTCAGATACAGTGTATCACCTCAGAATATTGTGTTTCCCATCAGATACAGTCAGCAGATAGTGTCCCATCACAGTGTACAGTCAGATACAGTGTATCACCTTTCCCAGTCAGATACAGTGTTACACCCGCATCAGTACAGTCAATACAGTGAACACCATTCCCAGTCAGATACATACACAGTCATGTACAGTCAGATACAGTGTATCACCTTTCCCAGTCAGATACAGTGTATCAACTTTAATTATTTTATTTATCTTTAATTTAAATGACGCAATAAACTTACTGATGCAATCAACAGTATGATGTCATTCATGTCTTAATGACACACGGGTTGGGTTAAAGAGAAAAACAACTGGAAAGTGGGACATAATACAAGTTTCACAGCACATATGGACAGTGTTGATGGGATGCACATGATTTTCACCTCGCTGATGTCACACAAATGTACGTGTAGTAGATGTTATTACAAATTAATGTTCACAGATTCTGCAAAAACCAGGAACCCACTCTTCCGACGTTTTGGCACAAGGCCTTTATCAAGTACATAATTAGAATCTACTAAACGCTAAGTGGCATCCATTTTGGATGCCACTTAGCATTTAGTAGAAACTAATTCCTTGACAAATGCATTGTGCTGAAATGTCGGAAGAGTGGGGTCCTGGTTTTTGCAATGTTCAACATATCGTATTATTGAGGAAAGCTTAAAAATGTTCAACCCTGGCCCATGTATCGTGTTACAGACACGCGGAAGTCTGCGTGTTATCTGGACTACCGGCGCGGTGCGTGCACCGGGGGGCTGGACGGGCTCTACACCAGGTCTGTCTGCTGCTGCTCTGTCGGCCGTGCCTGGGGTGAACAGTGTAGTCCCTGTCCCAGTCGTGGATCTGGTGAGTAGTCCATGGCCTCGTTTCTTATGAAACCTGTAAACTTGTTTGATAAATATCATAATATAAACTGTTGACTGATTTCATAGGAAACTCCGCATAGTCTCGTTTCTTAAAGAAATCGGTTAACTCGTTTTATAAATATCATATTAAAATTGTTGAATGATTTCATAAGAAACTCGGCAGTCTCGTTTGTTAAGAAATCAGTAAACTCGTAAATAAATGTCATTAAATCATCACTCGTGTATGATTCTCCATGCACCAGTGTGCGTGATCAGTACGGCTTCAATTAATGCTTCTTAGCTTAGGCAATAAATATAATTCAACATCTGTGTTGATTTAATATGATATTTATTAAACTCGTTGACTGATTTCATAAGAAACTTGGCATAGCCTCGTTTGTATTAATAAAATCAGTAAACTCGTTTGATAAATATCATAATAAACTCGTTGACTGATTTCATAAGAAACTCGACAGTGCATCATTTGTTATGAAATCAGTAAACTCGTTTAATAAATATCATAATAAACTTGTTAACTGATTTCATAACAAACTCGGCATAGCCTCGTTTAGCCGAGTTTTTTATGTAATAAGTAAACTCGTTTGATAAATATCTTTATAAACTCGTTGACTGATTTCGTAAGAAACTCGGCATAGCCGCGTTTCTTATGAAATCAGTAAACGTGTTTAATAAATAGCATGTAATTTCTTAGATTCTCTACGTACCTTTCAGATGACTATGAGCAGCTCTGTTCGAAGGGCGGTGGATACTACCCTGGTCCAGACTTTCCCCTGGACATCAACGAGTGTATCATCATTCCCGGGATATGTCGCCACGGCGACTGTCGCAACTCGCCCGGCAGCTTTGTCTGCACCTGCAGCTCTGGCTTCGCTCTGGATGACCGCGGGTTTAACTGTACAGGTTTGTATTCATTAGAACTCCAGATAAGCTGCGTATTTGTTTAAATACCAAATTAAAATTGCCAAAAACCCAATTGAAATCAGAAGTAGCGAGTATCAAAAAGCAATAACAATTTTTTCTTATTTTCCATGAAAGACAATTCTAATGAAATGTCAAGACATGTTTTCATTTCGAAGCAAACTATTCAATAGTTGCTGTCTGTTAATGTGTAAACAGTAGTGTGATTTTATTTTACCCAATTAAAATTAAAATTTTGCAATACCCAATTGCTTCAGAAATGATGGACTGAAAATACTCAATTACTAATTCCTTATCTGGAGCCCTGTACATGAAGTTGTCCAGGGACAGTAGTGTGGCCCCTTAACTTGAAAACAACAGATTATCTATACATGTTCACTGAAGGAATGTATATATCACCATGCACATTTGAAAATAAGTGGTTACATCAAACCACAATAACCTCTTGGTATCTGCATACATGTGATTAAATGAATCTCCTTTCGTAGGGTTCAGTTAATATATATAGTACAATAAACATTTAGAATATATTGGGTAGAGCGTCGGACTGCGGATCGGGAGACCCCGGGTTCGATTCCCACCTCGACCCGCTCCGAATGGCCGATTCGGCATGTCCTTGGGCAAGACAACTTCGTGCTAGCCTTGTCCTTTCAGATGGGGACTAGTCGGTCCCGACATGCAAGGTCATCGAGCCAGTGCCGACATTAAATCAAAGCATTTACATTTAGAATATATTTAATATGTGCTTGGATATTTTCATAATTATAAATCCTAGATGGTCACCTAATATAAGTTTTTACACTATTTTGTGCACAATAATACAAGTTTTACTTTTATAGAATGGCATATTATCTGATTATTGCCTGGAAATTGTTTGTATTGACGATTTTGAAAATTGACATTTCAAAATCCATTCCAGTTGTTTAGGGTTGAAAGTGTTAATACTTGATATGACAAGGAGTATTCAGTGCAACCTCTCTACAACAGCCATCCATGGGAAGACGCAAAACTGGCTGTTGTAGAGAGGTGGTTGTTGTAGGGAGGTTAATGCTGAATTAAATGTTGTCGTCCGCTGTTTATTTATTTTCTTCGATAATTCTCATCAAAAACATGCTTTGGCAACATTTTAGAATCATTTCCAATGGAAATGATTCTAAAATGTTGCCAAAGCATGTATTTATTGAGAAAGAAGGCAAAGCAACAGCAGACGACAATTTTTGTGTTCAGCAGTCTAAGGGTTATATACAGAGGAAATCATCCATTTGGGATATACAATAGTGGCTGTTATAGAGAGGATGTTGTTGTAGAGAGGTGCCCGTTCGGGGAGGTTCGACTGTATGTCTATATACATGTTCTCACAGTGTTTGTCTCTACTATACACAGATATTGACGAGTGTAAGATATCCTTTGGTATCTGTGCGAACGGACAGTGCATAAACACCCCAGGAGGATTCCGATGCGAATGTGATGCAGGATTTGTGGGCGTTATGTTGGATCAGATGTGTATGGGTAAGTTATTTTGGGCCACCAGCTGACAGAAGGGAGAAAAGTGTGATCTAGACAAGTCCTACACTGTTCGTGATTCCGCCACTGATGTTGGCTGTCTGTTGTTAGCAAAATGGTTAGATTCTAATCCTACTGAAAAATGGTTACTGTCTGTTTCACGAAATCTGCCCAAATTTTACGGCTATATAAACAATTAAAAAACATTATTTTTTTGGATTATATTAAATTAAAGGAAAATTTAAGAATGAGCCTTCTTTTTATTTCGTTAAATTTGGTAAAATATTGATTTTATTACGAAAAAACAATTTCCTCATGTTAAATCCCCAGACATCTTCACAGAGTGTATTGGGGATTTAACATGGGGACATTTTTTGAATTTCAGAAATACTGGACCGATTTTCAAAATGTAACTTTCGTTTTGTTAGTTAGATCATTTCCAAGCTATCTAGCCAGGTTTCGGAGTCAATTTCCAAATTTTTTTGTTTTCTGACTCCTCCCACAACTTCTCCATCTCCTTTTCCCCCATGTTAAATTCCCATAGACATATAAATTTTTCGTAATAAAATCAATATTTGACCAATTTTCCAATAAAAAGAAGGCTCATTCTTCAATTTTGATAAAATTTAATATTATCCAAAAATATTCTGTTTTTGCATTGTTTATATGGCCATAAAATGTTGGTAGGTTTCGTGAAACAGACAGTAGATCTAATCCTACTGCAAAATGGTTAGAACTAATCTGAATGTACACTGTGTGATCTGATCACAGTCTGCATGGTTCACCAATCAGTCGTGAA
Organism: Conchocele bisecta; assembly: GCA_029237695.1. Classification (NCBI taxonomy): domain Eukaryota; kingdom Metazoa; phylum Mollusca; class Bivalvia; order Lucinida; family Thyasiridae; genus Conchocele; species Conchocele bisecta. The sequence goes on along the minus strand of CM055276.1, from coordinate 2,933,243 downwards.
ATGCCTGTTAATGCTTGTGACAAACAGTATATATCCTTATTTGACTGCAGGAATTTACTAGTAGACTGGCGCAAAACCGGCCACACTTGCATTAAGCACCGTTACTCCAGGCACTGTTTCCTATATATATATGGCTTTGACTGGAGAAATGGGGCTAATGGTTTTTTTTTTACCAGTGTAGATCCAGATCGGCCTGTGCGTCCCACAGTCTGATCAGTATCTGCTCTTTGCGCTCCTTCCATCATTAAAATACTCGCCATACTTCTAACATGTTATATAGATCACTATCAGGTTACAGGAGTGTGTTATTTGATCAGGAGCTATACTTGTCCATGGCTCCAGATAAGCTGCGTATTTGCGTAAATACCCAATTAAAATTGCCTAAAAACCCAATTGAAATCCGAAGTAGCGAGTATCAAAAAGCAATAACAATTTCGTGGTACCTGTATCATGCTGCAGAAAACAATAAACAGACCACAAATATAGTATATTTCTTTTATTTTCCATGAAAATACATCTTGGTATTTCAAAAAGAATTGTCTCCAAGCAGACAATTCTAATGAAATGCCAAGATATGTTTTCATTTCAAAGCAAACTAATCAATAATTGCTGTTTGTTGATGTGTAAACAGTAGTGTGTATTTATTTTACCCAATTATATCTTTAAATACCCAATTGCTTCAGAAATGATTGAAGTGAAAATACTCAATTACAAATTCATTATCTGGAGCCCTGCTTGTTAGAAATCCCATAAGCCCCATTTCTCCACTCACAGTCACATATGACATTGTTGCTGAACAAATGGATCCCAATCAATCAATCTATCAATGACTCCATGTGCAAGCCATCCATCCATGCATCAACCAACCTGTGAATGCTCCATGTACAGATGTGAATGAGTGTGAGGATGACGTGTCCCTGTGTCGAGGGGGCACCTGCACCAATGAGCCCGGCTCCTACAGCTGTACCTGTCCCGACGGCCTCCAGCTGTCCGAGGACGGCCGCCAGTGTGACGGTATGATACCATAATTGTTATGTCACAGTCAAAATATGAAAAATTGTATTTTTCAGTTGAAAAAGTTGTGTATTTTCAGCATAGGTAATAGTTATTGTATCCCCCGGACTACCGTCGGGGGATACTATGGATTTGACAGCGCGCCGCGTCCGCGTCCGCCGCAGACACTTCTTGTCCGGAGCATAACTCGAACACCCTTTGGAATATTTTCATGAAACTTCACACATGCATAGACCACGACCCGAAGGTGTGTCGCGCACAAGAATGACAACTCTTGCATAGCTAATTTTTGAGTTATCTCCCTTTTTTGTTTCTCGCACTGATTTCGTGTCCGGAGCATAACTACCACCCTTTCGAATATTTTCATGAAACTTCACACATGCATAGACCACGACCCGAAGGTGTGTCGCGCACAAGAATGACAACTCTTGCATAGCTAATTTTTTAGTTATCTCCCTTTTTGTTTCGCGCACTGATTGACCATAACTCGACCACCCTTTGGAATATTTTTATGAAACTTAACACATTCAATTAGACCACGAACCGAAGGTGTGTCGTGCACAAGAATGACAACTCTTGCATAGCTAATTTTTTAGTTATCTCCCTTTTTTGTTTTCGCTCACTGATTTCCTGTCCGGAGCATAACTCGACCACCCTTTGGAATATTTTCATGAAACTTCACACATGCATAGACTATGACCCGGAGGTGTTTTGTGTCGCGCACATGAATGACAACTCTTGCATAGCTAATTTTTCAGTTATCTCCCTTTTTTGTTTTGCGCACTCTACAAACTGGACAATAATGCATGAAGACCTGTTTTCTCGTCTGCTCTGTATACCTTTTCTCGTGTGCTCTGTACACCTTACCTGTAGAGAGAACAATAGAAACTGGGAGAACCATGTGCTAAGCATGGGCTAGCATGTGCAGATGTCCACTGCTTGACCACTGCTTGACCACTGCTGACCAGGTAATTTATACAGGTAAATCACTACATTGGGTACTGTGTTGAAAATATTGTGGCATTATGTGGACCTCTGCAGATATATGTAGATAAATATAGGACTATTGAAAAAAAATCTGGTCTCCAATAGCAAGCATTATTATTTTTAAACTTTTTTTTGTCATTTTTTGTTTGTTTTTTTTCATTATTTTCATTTTTTTTTTCATATTATTTTTCAATTTGACTGGAAAAAAAATCTGGGCTCCAGTAGCAAGCATTATTATTTTTAAACTTTTTTTTTCCATTTTTTTTTTTTCATTTTTTTTTTCAAATTATTTTTCAATTTTTGTCCAGTAGCAGAAGGTCGTAAGTGCTATATACAGACTATTCACCTGTACATGTGCTAGCATGTGCAACTGACCACTGACCACTTACAGGTAATTTATACAGGTAAATGATTATATTACATTTCCGTAAACTGTGTTGAAAATATTGTGGCATTATGTGGACCTGTGCAGATATATGTAGATAAATATAGGACTATTAAAAAAAATTCTGGGCTCCAGTAGCAAGCATTATTATTTTTAATTTTTAAACTTTTTTTCCATTTTTTTTTTCATTTTTTTTTTCAAATTCTTTTTCAATTTTTGTCTAGTAGCATAAGGTCGTAAGTGCTATATACAGACTATTATCATATAATAAAACAATTATTGACTAGTGAGCCATAGAATATAATCTGATATTCTATGGTTCACTAGTCAATAATTGTATAATATGTTCGGGCCAGTGAAAATTGCTTTCGGGCCCAGGCTCGAGGTCAAGGCGGGACAAGGCGAGGCATCTGATTCCGCGGAATTCTTGTTTACTTATCTCCCTTTGTTGTTTCGTGCTCTGATTTTGTATCCAAAGCATAACTCGAACACGCATATACGCATTGCTCTAATGGTCCTCTACGCCCTCCGTGCCAAATCCACGTTCGTTCTGCCCCCGTCAAGCCCAGGGTCAAGGTCACATACTTAGTGCTTCAAAAACATTAACGCTTGGGTAAATATCTTATACTTTCTGTTTTCTTTCATGGATCATGGATCATCTTCATATTTCATATACGCATTGCTCTAATGGTCCTCTACCGCCCTGTGCCAAATCCACGTTCGTCCTGCCCCACCAATCCCAGGGTCAAGGTCACGTACTTGGTGCTTCAAAAACTTTAACGCTCAGGTAAATATCTTATAATTTTTATTTCCATTCACGGATCAACTTCATATTTCATATACGCGTTGCTCTAATGGTCGTCTACCGCCCTGTGCCAAATCCACGTTCGTCCTGCCCCGCCAAGCCCAGGGTCAAGGTCACATACTTAGTGCTTCAAAAATCTTTAACGCTCGGGTAAATATCTTATAATATCTGTTTTCTTTCATGGATCATCTTCATATTTCATATACGCATTGCTCTAATGGTCCTCTACCGCCCTGTGCCAAATCCACGTTCGTCCTGCCCCCGCCAATCCCAGGGTCAAGGGTCACATACTTGGTGCTTCAAAAACTTTAATGCTCAGGTAAATATCTTATAATTTTTCTTTCCATTCACGGATCAACTTCATTATTTCATATATGCGTTGCTCTAATGGTCCTCTACTGCCCTGTGCCAAATCGACGTTCGTCCCGCCCCCGCCAAGCCCAGGTTAACATCATATACTTAGTGCTTCAAAAACTTTAACGCTCAGGTAAATATCTTATAATTTCTGTTTTCTTTTCACGGATCAGCTTCATATTTCATATATGCATTGCTCTAATGGTCCTCTACCGCCCTGTGCCAAATCCACGTTTGTCCTGCCCCCGCCAAGCCCAGGGTGAAGGTCACATACTTGGTGCTTCTTCAAAAACTTTAACGCTCAGGTAAAAGAAAATTTTGACTTGCAATTTGGCCTCATTTATTATCATAGCGATATGTGGGACTTCCGTGTTCTATGAACAACATTTTCTAGTTTATTAAACTTCACACATGCATAGAAGACGACCCAAAGGTGTGTCGCACGTAAGAATGACAACTCTTGCGTCGTTAATTTCTTAGTTATCTCCCTTTGTTGTTTCGTGCACTGATTTCGTGTCTGGAGCATAACTCGAACACCCTTTGGAATATGTTCATGAAACTTCACACATGTATAGACCACGACCCTAAAGGTGTGTCCCGCAAGAATGACAACTCTTGCATCACTAATTCTTTAGTTATCTCCCTTTGTTTTTCCGTCACTGATTTTGTCTCCGGAGCATAACTCGAACACCCTTTTTTCAAACTACTTGTGTATCTGGGGAGGGGGATACACATGCGCTTGTCGACAAGCGTCCATTTCTAGTTTTAAATATCTTTACTGATAGTTAGTCACGCCGCTATCTCTGGTCATGTGCAATATAACTGACTACTGTTACGTCGAATTCCGCTACTGTTTAGACCGAATTACAATTACAAATTGATAAGCACTTTAATGTTCCATAAAACCACAACATAACTTTGATTATCCCGTCAACACAGTGCGTATGTGCCGTGAAACACGGTGCCAAGAAACAGTTTTGATATCCTGTCGATACGACCTAATCACTGCGTATGAATATGTGTGGTTGTCATACTAGTCGATTCTCCGATTTTAAGGATGCGGCTGGAGTTATTTTGTTTGCATTTTAAAGCTATTTGTAGGTGTTGACGGGATAAATAGAATAGTAGGTTAGTGCCGTGAATGGGAAAAAAATATCGCGCCAGATATTTTTTCCCATTCACAGCACTAACCTACTATTCTCTATATATCAATGTGGTTTATGGGATACTGTATGCAGTTCTATGACTGGCGCTACTATTAAATTTCAGTGTACTGGTATGTATAGTTTTCTAAATATCATCCATGTTTGTAATGCAAATAATACTAGTTTCACAAAATTCTGACAATATATGTTATACATGACGTCATTGCCGTTATTACGTCACACGTGTAGTGACGTTATTAAAGTGATAGTCCACCCAACTTGTTCCCAGTAAACAGGGGGGCCGTTTCACAAAACTTTGTACGACTAAAATGTTCGTCAGTGCAAACTTATGTTAGTCTGCTACAATGTGTCCTTGTAAACAATTATTGGATTTACATTTATTGAGCATAGGCTGCATATGCAGCCTATGCTCAATAAATGTAAACCCATCAATTGAAATTTACAGACTATTCTAAATCTGCACTTACGAACATTGTAGTCGTACGGAGTTTAGTGAAACGGCCCCCAGTTGTGTTTATATACTAGTTTTCTTGTGTGGTTTAAGTCTTAAGTTTTCATGATATGGAATTTTTTTCTCCACTTTCTTGTACCCCCACATATATGGTATTAGCACTCTGTTGAATCGTCGTCTCGCGATGGTCCATCTGAGTGGTAAAATAATATACTTTCAGTAGGAAATAAGAAAAATGTAACGATTATATCTGAGGATGGGTTAACCTAACCTTTTCAACCCTAAGTAACTGGAATGGACTGTGATATGTTAATTTTCCGACTAATCCAAACATCGCAAAATGATTTTCAGACTAGTTTATTTATAAAAGGGGGGTGTGTTTTCTAAAAAAATTGAAAATTACTTGCAAAGAGTGAAGATCCTGATGAGACGGCTCGCTACGAGCCGGCTCATTTGGATCTACACTATTTGCAAACATCGCAGAAGAGGGCTGTAGTGTTTAAGGGGTTAACGCTCAGAGAACCGCACACGTTTGTAAGCCTAGACATGTTTAACAGTGAATGTCAATTTTATATCTTGTGGGTGGCTGGTCGGGCGAACTTGAAGGCTTAAATTAATGATATATAGGAATTCACGATTTGCCTGGTTTGGCCCTCAGTTACGTTTTTATTTTTAGGTCATTTGTTACCTGGGCGTTGAATTGTGTTATTACCCATTATAAAAGTAGTAAGATTATTACTGATCCTACTGTGGCAAGGACCTGGCATCAGATCAGGACTTGTACAGGTAATATATGGGATTTATTACTAAACCCATTGAGCAGGCTTTAAATGACCTTAGCTGTTGATAGGCCGTTAAACCCCAAGAAAGAAACAAATGAACAAAACTTTGGAATCTTAGTTTCTATTGCAATCTCAACATTTTATATTTATATTAATTATTTGCAAACATCATAAAAGAGGTCTGTAGTGTTGAAAGGGTTAATAGTGATGATGTCCTCACTTCAGATGTGAATGAGTGTTCGTCCAGTAGCAGCATCTGCTCCAACGGCTACTGCGAGAACTTCATGGGCGGCTACACATGTATCTGTCTCGACGGATACCACCAGAACGCTCAACGGACCACCTGCCTTGGTAAGCCGAAGTCTGCTACACGTTTTTCTGCCGACAAACTTTTGGCTATTAAACACATTAAATCTAAAACATATTTTAAAAGTAAGTACTTTTTTATCAATAACAAAAAAGTCACCCTCCCCAAGAGTTTTGTGGACCGATTTTCAAAATCTAACTTTTGTTTTCTTAGTTACATCATTTTCAAGCTATCTCGCCAGGTTTCGGAGTCGATTTCCAAAAGTTTTGGAAATTGACTCCCCATGTTTATTCCCATAGGAAAATCGTTTTTTCACAATAAAATCAATATTTGATGGAATTTCATCAAATCATTTTTTTTGGGGAGGGTGACTTTTGTTATTGATAAAAAAACTACTTACTTTAAAATATTGTTTAGATTTAATGTGTTTAATAGCCAAAAGTTCGTCGGCAGCAAAACGTGGAACAGACTATAAGTCTGCTACACATTGTTGAACACAGAATGCCAAGTAGCACATCAGCTTAGAACTAGTGTAAAGTGCCAACAAAATATAATATAATTATAATCACATATTGTTTTAAAGTCACTCTTTTTATTGTAATAAAAAGAGTGACTTTAAAACAATGTGTATTAAATGTGCTCCCTTCGGAGGTTATTGGAAATTACTAAATTATAATCCATTTGTAAAAGCAAAATACGCAATGATTTTTAAATCAGGGGGGTATAGTACACTTTAGACACAGAGCTTATCCGGAGCTCTGTACAACTACCGCCTATCCCGTGCCATCTTGTCTAAACGTAAACATGCAATTCCATTTGCAGTGAAGCACCGACTGTAAGTGTTGGCCAAAGTTGTAAGTTTCTCGTGTTGTGTGGCAGATATTGATGAATGTTCGGAGCTGAATGGTGGCTGTGAGGCGCGCTGCGTCAACACACCCGGGGCATTCGACTGCGACTGTGACGATGGCTACCGACTGCTGCCCAAGGATGGCAAGACGTGTCTGGGTAAATACACAATACACGGCGCCCCTGGCCTCTATTCTCCATACTTTACTTGGGATTAAAAAATTGCATTTGAAAATGTACAAATTCCATGATAATTATATTCATGTTTTCAGAATTTTCAGGATCATTTGGGAGTTGCATTCAGCCCTCCGAACATGTTTTTAGTCATTAGACACTGATATTTGTATTATTTTATAAACGTATTACGTGTACAACTTCAAGAATTACTTCCATTATAAAACTTCTATATTTATGTTTGGAGATGTTATTATCTGCCTTAGTGATATCAAATTCGTATTTTCGAAACTTGTACTCAAAATCAGGCAGTTTGATTGGCCGAGGCTGAGCTATTGCTCAGCCTCGACCAATCAGACTGCCTGATTTTGATCCTGAGCATGAAAAAACATGGCTTTGTTAAGTTATTAAATTCTGAATATTCAAGTAAAACATTTCAAGTAAGCAATGTTTGGTGAATACAAGGTCAGGTTACCTTACTCCTGACATTCTATGGATTTGCGACATTAAAAAACAAAACAAAAACTTGTCTAAAACAGACTTGTAGTTTGCATACTACAATTTTGTTAGGGAATTAGATTCTCGTATTCTTATAATCATATATACATGCATGTAATAATTCACATGTTATAATTCTCCATTATATAATTTTATGGACATCAAGCAGTTTGATTGGCCAAGAGATGCAGTTTAGCCTCAACGAATCGAGCTACTTGATTTTGTGCATAAAAATTGTACAGTGTAACCTCTAAACCGGACACCCTGGGAGGTCCCCAGGGTAGGTCCCCAGGGTGTCCGGCTTAGAGATGTTCCACTGTAATACAGACAGATGAGCACTCCAAGACATGCATGGGTGCTTTGCGATCACGAACATGCATTTTAATAGGGGAAAGTGTCAATTAAATCCATCAAAATGAAGCATACACATGTTTACTGGGTGTCTGGTTTATAGAGGTTCTACGGTATATTGATATTTTGAATGCCCCTCCTACATTGTACAGACATTGACGAGTGTGGTGTTGGCGACACGTGTAAGGGCGGGAAGTGCCAGAACCTGCCGGGCTCACATCGGTGCACGTGTGTCGGCGGACTGCGACTTTCTGAAGACCAGAAATATTGCATAGGTCTGTAGTAGTATTTGAAATTCGAAATTGAAATTCTCTGTATATCCCTCATATTTGAGTAAGACTGGATAAATGAGGCTTATGGGATTTGCAACCAGTGTAGCTCCTGAACAAATAACAGACTTTTGTAGTGTCATACTGCTTGTTAGAAATGTTTCATTGATGGAATGGCGAACAGTGCAGATCCTGATCAGACTGTGCCGATGCACAGGCTGATCTGGATCAACACTGATCGCAAAACCCATAAGCCCCATTTCTCCAGTCACAGCCACTTATAGGTCTGCAATAGCGTTTCGCTGTTGGTCACATTTGGATATCAATATATCATATAATCATTATCTGGGGCCCGTTTCACTAAACTTCGTACAACTAAAATGTTCGTAAGTGCAAATTTAGGATCGTCTGGAAATTTCAATTGATTGATTCACATTTATTGAGCATAGGCTGCATATGCTCAATAAATGTAAATCCAATAATTGTTTACAAGAAAACATTGTTTATGTGATGTTTACAGACTATCATGATTTTGCACTTACGACGAACATTTTAGTCGTACGAAGTTTAGTGAAACGGCCCCCGGGTCATTATCTGGTATCAAGCTAAACTAAAGATCTTGCAGGTGAATAGGTATTTTGATCGACTGTATAGATCTACTTTATACATTTGTAGTTTTAAATAGCCTGGCATACCATTTACTATATATAGGTGTATAGTGTTACGGTGTAATATCTACATATTAGAGGCATTCACATTTTATTAAAACATTTCTGTTTTTATTTTGGTATTTTTCCTCTATCACAACGGGTGAAATATTGGATTCGACCCCATTAACCAGGACAAAAGTGAAGTGTTGACAGGCCGTTAAACACACAGGTGGAAGACTCGGACCTATGGCACCATGACCATATACATTAGCAACTCCAACCATACAAAGTTCGTCCAATTTTGATCGTTCACCGATCTAAAAAACACCTTTTTTCTACTTTCATTCATGATTCGCATACTATCAGATTATGTCTTCCGGAATCCAGAAATAGGTTGAATGACGTCATACAGTTTAGATTTAGCCAATCAAAGATGTTCTTTACATAGACGCTTCCGGTTGTATTATGGAAGATGGTGCATTGACCCGGTTCCAGATAATGAACGAAATTAGACAAAAAAGTATTTTTTAGATCGGTGAACGATCACAATTGGACGAACTTTGCATGGTTGGAGTTTCTAATGTATATGGTGATGGTGCACCACTTTAGTTTGAGCTGGCGATCAGCTATCGGCGAAATATGACCGATAATCCACGCCGGACGGCCTCCGATTCTGTGTGAGATTCTTTCGTACACGCAACTTTCGCTTTGGATATACAAAATGCGAATAACTGAATAAAAATTAAATGCTGGAAAGAGCGATTTGAAGTGAATATATTCACACACCTAATACCTTTATCGATTGCCAGCGACAGAAATCATACCTTTAATCGATGTGTATTGTGTTTGTGCGAGTTGGAAACGAGAGGGCTCTTTCTATAATGGCCATATTTATACCCACCTTCTATAAATAGAAGATGGTAATGTACGAGACCAAGTGGGTGGGGTAATGGTTTTTTTTTAATAGGCATTTTTTTGGTGTCATAGGTCCGAGTCTTCCACCTGTGGTTAAACACCATTAAATCAAATCAAATCCGACGAATGTGACAAAACATTGGTTGGGGTTAATGTTATCTGTATGTTATGGACAAAACAATGTTATTTTCAGACATAGACGAGTGTCTGCGGGGCAAAGACGTGTGCGTGGATGGTGTGTGTCAGAACACCCACGGGTCCTACGTCTGTGTCTGTGACGATGGGTATGCTGTACAGGACGAGCTGGGCCCACAGTGTACAGGTATGGTGGTACAACATCATAATTACGTGGCTCTGGCTGGGGAAATCGGGCTTATGAGTTTTGCTATCAGTGTACCTGCACATTCTGATCAAGATCTGCAATGTTCGCGATTTGATCAATGAAACATCCTTCAAGTACTATAGCTCGATATCAGGCTACAGGAATGTGGCGTTTGATCCGGAACTACACAGGTGACAAGCAGCCATATTTAGAACATTCCATGACAGTGCCCGGTGGATGGGAGGGTATCTATATCTTCTCAGGGAATCATACGGACATCACACCTGGGGCCAAGTGATCTGTAGCCTATTTCATCTTCATTGCAAAGTATACTTTGAGGGAGAAATTTTCAATATGAAGATAAATTTATTAATTTTTATTATACTGAATTTATTACATTATCACAGCCAATGTAATAAATTCAGTATAATAATTCTGCATACTTTTAATCATCAAATATATGCAGTCGTTAGTTCTATATGACATATAAATAAATAATTACTCCCTCAAAGTATACTTTGCTAGATAAGTATACTTTGCAATTTTGATGAAATCGGCTACAGGTGTAGTTAAGTGCCCAGGCACCAGATCAGGATACTGTCTTTCAGTGCTGAAATGTGTTAATTTAATTCTAGTGCTGAATGTTCCATATGGGTGACGTCCTCTGTATGACCTTACTGTTGAACGGACGTAAAATCTCACTCAATCACGCACACAAATCCATGCTATTTCGCCAATTGAAAATGTGGTGAAGATTGTATACTTTGAATTCTGCAAGTATTAATGATAGGAAAAAGAAGTGTTTGTGTACATAACCCTTGCCATGTATTATGTGTATTATTCTACACGGCAAAACCGCAGACCCCCACATACATTTATATAGAGTTAAAAATTAGTGTTTGTAACGAAGATACATCAAACCTAACAGAGGGACCATATAAGCAAGTGGGCTTAAGTTGAGGTCCAACAGATCCAGTTAACAATTCAGGTATCCAGATAATGTGTCAATAGGAGCTTCTTTAACTGTGACATAAATGTTGGTGTCACTGGAGAAAAAGGGCTGGTTTTGTGACCAGTGTAGATCCAGATCAGCCTGTGCATCCACACAGTCTGATCAGGATCTGCACTGTTCGCCATTCCATCACTGAAACACCCGTCCTGCTTCTAACAAGCAATATAGCCCGTTATCAAGCTACAGGAGTGTGCTCTTTGATCGGGCGCTACGCTCGTCACAAATCCCATAAGCCCCATTTCTCCAGTGACAGACAGAACTTGCTCTGTTGCAGATATTAACGAGTGCGAGATTGGAGCGGGAATGTGTGACGTGAATGCGCTGTGTATCAACACCGAGGGCTCGTACAAGTGTGACTGTCTCCCGGGCTACGAAGGGGATGGATACACGTGCCGAGGTGGGTGTTCAGTATCAATAAACCCCTCTAAACCGGACACTTGGAAAATATAGATGTTTACCTTAGATGTGTTTCGCTGTTATGTATCTCCGATTACAGCGACTTTTCATGATTGCAAAACACTAGAATGCATCATACAGTGGAACATCTCCAAACCGGACACCCTGGGGACCTCCCAGGGTGTCCGGTTTGGAGAGGTTCCACTGATTTCCTTTAACATCTTTATAATGGAATGACTGATTTTTATGAAACTGTTTCAAACATAGCGCAGTAAATGCGGAACTGGTTGCCTTTTATTGCGTTGTTTGCTTTAATCTCATAATTCTGTCATTTTGATGAAGAATCGGTTTCGGTCAATGTAAATAAAAATCTTGATCACGTGATTGTAAGAAATAAACGGTACTTCGTGAAAGAGATAAGTTATTATAAAGAACATTTAGAGCACACATAAAACACATTGTCATCTTCATTGATGCAATATTTTGCATCAAAATCCATCTGGTTGTTAGGAAGATTGTAAAGAAAACTGTTCGGAAACCACGTAATTCCATACATTACGTTGTGATGGTAAGAAATACGTGGTATTTTTCAGTGGTCCGAATAGCTCTGTTAGCTCATGTTCGCGTCTGAGAGTAAGCTGCACATTTTTAGGGCCCTGCCGACATTCGGCGCCCATAGGTTTTGACATGTCTGTCCGTCTGTCTGTCCGGGCTAACATCCAGGAGTTAAGAGCTAAGGGGCGGAGCCTAAGACAATAGATTCCTTTGATTCATTCCGTAAGCTCCTAATTCTATTGAAATTTAGGAGCTATTCCTTTGATCTTTTAAAGAGCAAATAGCTCATAAACCCGAAATGTTAGAACGTCCGTCCGTCCATCCGTTTAACTTTTGGATGTTTTTGTAAGATTTTCTAAAATCACCTATAGGGGCCTACGTGCGGTGACATACCACATTTTCTAGTTGTCCCTAGATCTAATGTATTATTTTTCCAGCATTGTAATGTCAATGTAACTTATTTTGCCCAATAGTCTACAAACAAACTTTGCTACATATTCCCAAGTTTGGTTTAATATTGTAAGCCAATTGGATTATTATATTTGAAACAAAATCCTTGAAATTTCTGTACTCTTGTCTGCTCTTCCTTGTGGAATGGACAGTAAACACAATTCACTCAATTACCAGCTAACTCCATTTCAGACAAACCATGTAATTGTTTACCTATTCTCATGAAAAATGTATGCAATATCCCTTAAATGACGTCAAAAGTTGACGAAATAGTCAGGCATATACAGAATAGAATTACACATTTGCCCGTTTCTGTCCTTTTTTTCATGATCGTTTTAGGTACCGAATTCACATGGCTTGTGTAATTTCAGACATGAATGAGTGCCTGCACGGTGGTGGGGGATGTTCGACCGACGCCAAGTGTATCAACACCGCAGGCAGCTTCAGCTGTGTCTGTGATGACGGATTCACAGGCAGCGGGTTTGAATGCTCGGGTATGACCACAGTCAGTTTGTATATACAGTGGAACCCCTCCAAACCGGACACCCTCTATACCGGAATTCGCGCTATACCGAACATACGACCACGTCCCGAATATTCTGCTATATAAACACATTAGTTTCTACCCCTCTATTCCGGAACCCCTCTACTCCGTAATCCGGACGCCATTTCAAGTCCCAAAACCATATTTCAGCGTTAAAATAACCCCGAAAAACCGGAAACACGGTCACCTGTCAGGATGTCATCCAAGAAATACACCGCACCCAATTTCAATGTTGTTGTTTCAAGCGGGTGTCAAAATCACATCGTGTTTACAATAGACTGGTTCCCGGTAGTATTGTTCAGCTCTGGTTCACAAAATGCAGAGCCACGAGAATGAGACGATTCTAATGGACTTCCAACTTGACATTTGTGTGGAAGAAATAACAAAATTGATAAAATTACGCACATTAACTATCCATGCGCTAAGCGGCGTGTTTTTTGAACGTCATAAGCGGCATTACAAAGTTAAGAATTTATTCAATACATGCGACCTAAATACGAGACATGTTTGCTGTTTTACAAGCTCATTACAATAGCATGGATCACAATTTAATTATACGTGTACGTAACAATTACGGAAATAAAATAATCGGCACATTATTTTTGTGAACCCACCGACCGATTAATTGAGATAATCTGATAATTACTTAACGAGGCTGTAAACTCGTGACTGTAGCCTGTGGGCTATTGTAGCAGCTCGCGGTAACTACACAGCACACGCGAAATGTGTCATATGCTCTTTGCGACCAGTGTATACCGTAGACTCAGATTACATTGCGAATCTGCACTATTTGCTATACCCCTTGCGAATCTGCACTATTTGCAATGTCAATAAAAAAAAACACATTCTGGTCTTAAAAGAGCGCTCCAGCTGATCGAGAAAGTTCCACAGTGGCATAAAATACTTAGGGGCCTTTATCCCATGTCATCTGCACTCTGTTTATTGGGAATTACACATGATAAAACACAACTGGGTAGCCGAGCCCCCGTTAAGTTGCGTAATTGGGGGGTACATTTCTTATTTCTCCATACAAATGGCAAGTTGGGAGTGCTTTAGAATCGTCTCATTCGGACTTAACTTTGTAATCAATATGGTAATAATGGTATATACTATACAAATCCCTCTAAACCGAAAACCCCTATAAACCGAACTTTTCAGTCTGTTCCCAGGGTGTTCGGTTTAGAGGGGTTCCACTGTATGTCCATTCACAGGTAGTGGGTTTGAATGCTCAGGTATGACCACAGTCAGTTTGTATACGTCCATTCACAGGCAGTGGGTTTGAATGCTCAGGTATGACGACAGTCAGTTTGTATACGTACATTCACAGACAGTGGGTTTGAATGCTGAGGTATGGCCACAGTCAGTTTGTATATATGTCCATTCACAGGCAGTGGGTTTGAATGCTCAGGTATGACCACAGTCAGTTTGTATACGTCCATTCACAGGCAGTGGGTTTGAATGCTCAGGTATGACCACAGTCAGTTTGTATACGTCCATTCACAGACAGTGGGTTTGAATGCTGAGGTATGGCCACAGTCAGTTTGTGTATATGTCCATTCATAGACAGTGGGTTTGAATGCTCAGGTATGGCCACAGTCAGTTTGTGTATACCGCGGTATGTCCATTCACAGGCAGTGGGTTTGAATGCTCAGGTATGGCCACAGTCAGTTTGTATACGTCCATTCACAGGCAGTGGGTTTGATTGCTCAGGTATTACCACAGTTAGTTTGTATACGTCCATTCACAGACAGTGGGTTTGATTGCTCAGGTATGACCACAGTCAGTTTGTATATATGTCCATTCACAGACAGTGGGTTTGAATGCTGAGGTATGGCCACAGTCAGTTTGTGTATATGTCCATTCACAGACAGTGGGTTTGAATGCTCAGGTATGGCCACTGTCAGTTTGTATGCGTCCATTCACAGACAGTGGGTTTGAATGCTCAGGTATGACCACAGTCAGTTTGTATACATCCATTCACAGGCAGTGGGTTTGAATGCTCAGGTATGACCACAGTCAGAGTGTATACGTCCATTCACAGGCAGTGGGTTTGAATGCTCAGGTATGACCACAGTCAGTTTGTATACGTCCATTCACAGACAGTGGGTTTGAATGCTCTGGTATGACCACAGTCAATTTGTATACGTCCATTCACAGGCAGTGGGTTTGATTGCTCAGGTATTACCACAGTTAGTTTGTATACGTCCATTCACAGACAGTGGGTTTGATGCTCAGGTATTACCACAGTCAGTTTGTATATGTTCATTCACAGGCAGTGGGTTTCAATGCTCAGGTATGGCCACAGTCAGTTTGTATATGTCCATTCACAGGCAGTGGGTTTGCATGCTCAGGTATGGCCACAGTCAGTTTGTATACGTCCATTCACAGACAGTGGGTTTGAATGCTCAGGTATGACCACAGTCAGTTTGTATATGTTCATTCACAGGCAGTGGGTTTGAATGCTCAGGTATTAACACAGTCAGTTTGTATATGTTCATTCACAGGCAGTGGGTTTGAATGCTCAGGTATTACCACAATCAGTTTGTATATGTTCATTCACAGACAGTGGGTTTGAATGCTCAGGTATGACCACAGTCAGTTTGTATACGTCCATTCACAGGCAGTGTGTTTGAATGCATAGGTATGACCACAATCAGTTTGTATACGTCCATTCACAGGTAGTGGGTTTGAATGCTCAGGTATGACCACAGTCAGTTTGTATACGTCCATTCACAGGCAGTGTGTTTGAATGCATAGGTATGATCACAGTCAGTTTGTATACGTCCATTCACAGGCAGTGGGTTTGAATGCTCAGGTATGACCACTCAGTTTGTATACGTCCATTCACAGACAGTGGGTTTGAATGCTCGGGTATGACCACAGTCAGTTTGTATACGTCCATTCACAGACAGTGGGTTTGAATGCTCAGGTATGACCCCAGTCAGTGTATACGTCCATTCACAGGCAGTGGGTTTGAATGCTCAGGTATGGCCACAGTCAGTTTGTATACGTACATTCACAGGTAGTGTGTTTGAATGCATAGGTATGATCACAGTCAGTTTGTATACGTCCATTCACAGGCAGTGGATTTGAATGCTCAGGTATGACCACTCAGTTTGTATACGTCCATTCACAGACAGTGGGTTTGAATGCTCGGGTATGACCACAGTCAGTTTGTATACGTCCATTCACAGACAGTGGGTTTTAATGCTCAGGTATGACCCCAGTCAGTGTATACGTCCATTCACAGGCAGTGGGTTTGAATGCTCAGGTATGGCCACAGTCAGTTTGTATACGTACATTCACAGGTAGTGAGTTTGAATGCTCAGGTATGGCCACAGTCAGACTGTATACATCCATTCACAGACAGTGGGTTTGAATGCTCAGGTATGACCACAGGCAGTTTGTATATGTTCATTCACAGGCCGTGGGTTTGAATGCTCAGGTATTACCACAGTCAGTTTGTATATTTTCATTCACAGGCAATGGGTTTGAATGCTCAGGTATTACCACATTCAGTTTGTATATGTTCGATTCACAGGCAGTGGGTTTGAATGCACAGGTATGGCCACAGTCAGAGTGTATACGTCCATTCACAGGCAGTGGGTTTGAATGCACAGGTATGGCCACAGTCAGTTTGTATATGTTCATTCACAGGCAGTGGGTTTGAATGCTCAGGTATGACCACAGTCAGTTTGTATATGTTCGATTCACAGGCAGTGGGTTTGAATGCTCAGGTATGGCCAGTCAGAGTGTATACTTCCATTCACAGGCAGTGGGTTTGAATGCACAGGTATGGCCACAGTCAGTTTGTATATGTTCATTCACAGGCAGTGGGTTTGAATGCTCAGGTATGACCACAGTCAGTTTGTATATGTTCATTCACAGACATTGGGTTTGAATACTCAGGTATTACCACAGTCAGTTTGTATACGTTCATTCACAGGCAGTGGGTTTGAATGCTCAGGTATTACCACAATCAGTTTGTATATGTTCATTCACAGGCAGTGGGTTTGAATGCTCAGGTATGACCACAGTCAGTTTGTATACGTCCATTCACAGGCAGTGGGTTTGAATGGTCGGGTATGACCACAGTTAGTTTGTATATGTCCATTCATTGGCAGTGGGTTTGAATGCTCAGGTATGACCAGTCAGTGTGTATACGTCCATTCACAGGTAGTGGGTTTGAATGCACAGGTATGGCCACCGTCAGTTTGTATATGTCCATTCACAGGTAGTGGGTTTGAATGCTCAGGTATGACCACAGTCAGTTTATATACGTCCATTCACAGACAGTGGGTTTAAATGCTCAGGTATGACCAGTCAGTTTGTATACGTTCATTCACAGGCAGTGGGTCAAACTTCACAGTTATGGTGAGTGGGTGAAGCTTTTTCATATTTGTTTAAATGGAGGTCATCGCATAATCAAAGATGGCCGCCATTGAAAATTAGGTCAAGTTCTTAAAACATCCTCTTCTCACGAACCGCCAGACCAATTTCACCGAAGCTTGGCAGGAACGATTGATAGTGAATGCACTTTCAGATTTGTTAACATGATCACCCCGGGATATGGTCATTTTACATATCAAATTCAAGGTATCTAGGCGAAATGGACGTTATCACATAATGTTATGCCAGGGTGTTACCCATTTCATAAATGTTATATGACACGCGTGTAATAACATCTGGAGCAAACTTGATTGGTTAGCTACAACACCATAATTACGTATTTGTATTGTGCGCTAATGTTACATCAAATGAACAAAATGAAGATGTTCCAATTGACGTTAAGAATGGCGCGATAAAGCAATGATTCTTTTTCGTTGACGTCATCACGTCTTAAACGTCATTAGAAGCGTCAGTGACTCCGTAAAAATACTACACTTGTTAGAATGTGCTCCAATTTACTATAAATATGAAGTGCTTACAAAGTATGGAAACATATAATATGGTATATTTACAATGGGCAAGGCTTCAGATAAGGAATTAGTAATTGAGTATTGTCACTCCATGATCATTTCTGAAGCAATTGGGTATTTCAAAATTTTAATTGGGTAAAATAAAATCACACTACTGTTTACACATCAGCAGACTGCAATTACTGAATACTTTGCTTCTAAATAAAGACATGTCTTGGAATTTCATTACAATTGTCTCCTTGGAGACAATTCTAATGAAATACCAAGATGTATTTTCATGACAAAATAAGGAAAATGTGCTATATTTGTGGTATGTTTATTGTTTTCTGTAGCACGATAAAGGTACCACACATTTTTCATTGCTTTTTGATGCTCACTACTTCTGATACTCACTAACTCGTTTCCAATTGGATATTTATGAAACTCGTCAGCCAATTTGGTTTCACGTTCAGTGATGTCATTAGTATGTGACGTTACATCATAATGTCATAATATGTGTGTGCTGACGTATACAAGAGTTCTCACTGCAGAGCTGCAGTTAAGGTGCGTAACTTGATCAACTTTGGGGAGACTTTCGTTATTTCTTCGCCAAAATTGGCAAGTTGGGATTGCTTTAGAATCGTCTCATCGAGACGATTCTAAAGCAATCCCAACTTGCCATTTTTCGTGAAGAAATCAGAAAAATACCTGGAAAATTTGATCCAATTACGCACCTTAACTGGAGCTCTCTCACTGGACATATTGGTTAAGATTTCAATAAAGTTTTTGTTTTCATTCTATAGTATTACCCTCACAGTTGAGTGACCGTCGTTTTAGAATAATTGTGTGTAACTGTAGTCTTGATATGTGCCGTTTTTCAGACGCTGATGAATGCCAGCTGAACGCGAACCTGTGTCGCGACGGTCAGTGCTACAACTATCCCGGCGGATACAGGTGTCAGTGTAACATGGGCTTTGCCACGTCCGATGATGAGAAGGAGTGTATAGGTAATGTTGGGTGTAATAGTAATGTGGGTTGTAATAGTAATGTGAGTTGTATTAGTAATGTGGTATGTATTTTTTTGCAGTACGCGTACGTTGGTTCGTTTTCAATCTACTAACATTTAGCTAGTGTAATGAATCACTTGATGTTTTGTATTTGTAGATATAAATGAGTGCATCCTGTTCAAGAATCTGTGTGTGAACGGGGAATGTGAGAATCTGCACGGCTTGTTCCGCTGCAACTGTCAGCATGGCTTCACCATCGACAATTCTGGTGGCAACTGTACTGGTGAGTACCCCACCCACTGTGGCTAGTGTTTCATCGCTGACGAATGTCAGAATTGATCATTGGTCATTGACAGTGATTGATTTACCTTATGTAATATTTGTTGTACAGGAACAATAATGCTCAATAGACATCCAAACCAGAGGGCCGTTTCACTAAAATTTGTACGACTAAATGTAAGTGCAAAATTATGATAGTCTGTAAATTTCACATTAACGTTTTCTTGTAAACAAGTATTGGATTTACATTTATTGAGCATAAATATGCAGCCTATGTGCAATAAATGTAAATCCATCAATTGAAATTTCCAGACGATCATAACTTTGCACTTTAGTTGAAGTTTAGTGAAACGGCCCTCTGTACCAAATGTGATAGCGTTTCACAATCGCTCTAGAACCGGATGAGCCTGCAGATTTCATATGTCTGGACATGTTCAGTAGCGCTCGTCACTCAGCCACTGACACAATCCTGCTGACTGACTGATTGATCCCACTCCAACTTCGGAGATAACAGAGCTGTCCAGTGCAGAACTGACTTCCAGTCACAATACTTACATACAAGGAATATTGGATTTCCTCAGTGTCTGATGGGTCAACATCGGCCTGGTCTCTTAAAGTGTATTTTATCGAAAATCTTTTGAAATGTTTGAAGAGATGAGGCCCGTTAATAAAATCTTTTACTGCTGCTACATACAAAAGCTCTGCCTTGCTGTTACATGAAATAACCCTGTACATATGTCACGTGACAAACGCTGTGTTGCATGCCAATTAACAGATTCATTTTTATCACGTTGTCATATTTGTGGCTGTGACTGGAGAAATGGGGCTTATGGGTTTTGCGACCAGTGTAGATCCAGATCAGCCTGTGCATCCGCACAGTCTGATCTGGATCTGCACTGCTCGCCATTCCATCAATGAAACCAGGCACGGATCCAGCCACCGGGTCCACCGGGTCCGGACCCACCCCTGCTTGCTGAATTTGTTTTTATAAATCGTTATTTCACATTGAAACACTGGCATAAATGCCTGGAAATCACGTCTAAGGCGTTCTGGTTTCAAAAAAATCTTGGGGGAAGAACCCCCAAGCCCCCCCCCCCCCACCATACGCACTCGCAATTCTTGAACCCACCCCTGCAAAAGATTCTGGAACCACGCCTGGAAACATCCGTCGTGCTTCTAACGAGCAGCATAGGCTACAGTCGTGTGTTATTTGATCAGGATCTACACTGGTCAGAAATCCCATAAGCTCCATTTCTCCAGTCACGGCCTCATTTATGTTTGTTCCTGTACATTCAGATATTGATGAGTGTGATAATCCAGAGAACTGTCTCTATGGCGACTGTGTCAACAAGATCGGCAGTTACCTGTGTCGGTGCCCGCCCGACTTCCAGCTCAACCCCACCGGGACCGGATGTATAGGTGGATACAACATAGCACATGTTTCTCCGTGAATCGTTGTCGGAATAAGTTGCTTAGATAATCTCAGCTCTATGCATGCCTTTTACTATTTCATCTGTCTTTTATATTTTCTGTAACAGATGAAACCAGTAGCCGATTTCACCAACATTGCAAAGTATACTTATCTAGCAAAGTATACTTTGAGGGAGAAATTTTAAATTTAAGGATAAATTTATAATTTTTATTATACTGAATTTATTACATTATCACAGCCATTTTGGCTGTGATAATGTAATAAATTCAGTATAATAATTCTGCATATTTTTAATCATCAAATATATGCAGTCGTTAGTTCTATATGAAAATAGAAATAATGCATTTACTCCTTCAAAGTATACTTTACTAGATAAATATACTTTGCAATGTTGGTGAAATAGGCTACAGAACATGTAAAAGACAGATGAAATAGTAAAAGCCATCCATAGAGCTGAGATTATCTAAGGAATAAGCTACATTTCTTGATAAAGTGGTATGGGTAGTGGCCTCACATTAGGTAGGTATCAAAATACTTTCATAGTACTTGTATTTCCATCCCGCTGGTCTTTCGGATGAG
This sequence comes from Conchocele bisecta, assembly GCA_029237695.1. Classification (NCBI taxonomy): domain Eukaryota; kingdom Metazoa; phylum Mollusca; class Bivalvia; order Lucinida; family Thyasiridae; genus Conchocele; species Conchocele bisecta. The sequence goes on along the minus strand of CM055276.1, from coordinate 2,911,815 downwards.
ACTTGAAACCCAGGTCCTAAATGCCCCTTAGCTGTTGCTGGGACGTTCCAACCCTTTCACTTTTTTTCTTGAGAATTCATTGGCGTATATATATAGCAAACTTGTAAACACACAACTACCTAAATTGGTTGAAGGTTGGCATCCGAGTCTTAACGGACGTGCGCACTAATGCTTATGTGCATTTCACATAAGAGTTTACCTCTGAATACAACCAAAATGTTTACTTGTTGAAACACCAGAAATAAAACTCAATAAACTGAAATTACTTGCCATACGTTGCTACGGTACATTAAATGTTGACATTGATATTTAGGGCCCCGCCGAGATTTGTCGGTGCCCAATAGGTTTCGCCCTGTCTGTCTGTTTCTCAAATCACCTATAGGGGCCCTAAGTGCGTCCACAGACCAAATTTTCTAGTTGAAATATGAACAAAACATAGAAATGTAAAGTTTCACCATCCAGTAACGAGTATTATCTTAACCCTTACAATGCTGAATTAAATTGTTGTCTGCTGTGTAATTTTTAATTTCCAGTTTTCCTGGCAAAAACGTGGTTTAACAGCAATTTAGAATCATTTCCATTGGAAATGATTCTAAAATGCTGTCAAACCACGTTTTTCTTGAGAAAAAAGAGAAAATAAGATGCAACAGCAGACAAGAATTTTTGGTTCCCGCCTTTTACGGGTTACTGACATTGTAGACACGCGCCACGGCACTTGCTACATGGACGTGCTGGAGCAGCGAGTAACGGGCCGATGTGGTGACGTAATTGCGCGGGACGTTGGTCGCGCCACGTGTTGCTGCTCTGTGGGTAAAGGCTGGGGCCAGCGGCGGCCATTCTGTGACATCTGCCCTCGCAACGGAACAGGTATGTTGTATTGAGGGAAAGAGCATCGCAAAGTCTGTAGGGTACTTACCCATGGAATATTACAAGGACGACATATTAATTCATATTAACCCTTAGACCGCTACACACAACAATTGTCGTCTCCTGTTGCTTTCATATCTTGCCTTATTTCTAAATATAAACATGGTTTAACAGCACTTTAGAATCATTTCCAATGGAAATGATTCTAAAGTGCTGTCAAAGCATGTCGGAAATGATTCTAAAGTGATGTCAAAGCATGTTTTTTTGTGATAAAAATGGAAATAGAAAATAAACAGCAGACGACAAAAAATGATATAGCGGTGTAAGGGTTAAGAAACAAATACAGCTTAGTGTGAAGAGTTTTGCTACAGCTTACACCCAAAATATTTGTGATTTATGTTAATGTTTTGGTAGCTGTAAAATTTATGTTGAATACCCACATCAAACAGCGGTTTCTATCGGTGTGACAGAATTTATGAAAATTTGCGGGAAAATCGTATAACATTGGTGAATGGGAGTTTCACACCTTCTCTATTACACGCGGGTGAATTTGAATTGTTTTGTACATTGTTTAGAAAGGTGTTTCATGTAAAACTAACAATAGTTGAACATCCTAAACACGCTAAAGCACATGTGTTTGAGTCCGCTATGTATGTTGAGTCCGCTATGTATGTTGAGTCTGTATGTTGAGTCCGCTATGTATGTTGAGTCCGCTATGTATGTTGAGTCCGCTGAGTCCGCTATGTATCTTGAGTCCGCTATGTATGTTGAGTCCGCTATGTATGTTGAGTCCGCTATGTATGTTGAGTCCGAGTCCGCTATGTATGTTGAGTCCGCTATGTATGTTGAGTCCGCTATGTATGTTGAGTCCGCTATTGTTGAGTCCGCTATGTATGTTGAGTCCGCTATTGAGTCCGCTATGTATGTTGAGTCCACTATGTATGTTGAGTCCGCTATGTATGTTGAGTCCGCTATGTATGTTGAGTCCGCTATGTATGTTGAGTCCGCTATGTATGTTGAGTCCACTATGTATGTTGTGTCCGCTATGTATGTTGAGTCCACTATGTATGTTGTGTCCGCTATGTATGTTGAGTCCACTATGTATATGTTGAGTCCGCTATGTATGTTGAGTCCGCTATGTATGTATTGAGTCCACTATGTATGTTGAGTCCGCTATGTATGTTGAGTCCGCTATGTATGTTGTGTCCGCTATGTATGTTGAGTCCACTATGTATGTTGAGTGCACTATGTATGTTGAGTCCACTATGTATGTTGAGTCCACTAGTATGTTTTAAGTCCACTATGTATGTTGAGTCCGCTATGTATTGATCCACTAGTATGTTGAGTCCGCTATGTATGTTGAGTCCACTAAGTATGTTGAGTGCACAATGATGTTGAGTCCCGCTATGTATGTGAGTCCGCTATGTATATGTTGAGTCCACTATGTATGTTGAGTCCGCTATGTATGTTGAGTCCGCTATGTATGTTGAGTCCGCTATGTATGTTGAGTCCGCTATGTATGTTGTGTCCGCTATGTATGTTGAGTCCACTATGTATGTTGAGTCCGCTATGTATGTTAGTGCATGTATTTGTGTCCGCTATGTATGAGTTCCACTATGTATGTTGTGTCCCGCTAATGTATGTTGATTCCACTATGTAGTGGGGGGGGGGTGTCCGCTATGATGTGACCGCTATGTATATGTTGAGTCCGCTAAGTAAATATTGAGTCCGCTATGTATGTTGAGTCCGCTAGTATGTTGAGTCCGCTATGTAAGTTGATCTGCTATGTATGTTGAGTCCGCTATGTATGTTGAGTCCGCTATTGTAGTTGTGTCTGCTATGTATGATGAGTCCGCTATGTATGTTGATTCCGCTATGTATGTTAGTCCGCTATGTATGTTGAGTCCGCTATGTATGTTTTAGATCGCTATGTATGTGTTAGTCCGCTATGATGTTGAGTCCGCTATGGTTTGTTGTGTCCGCTATGTATGATCCCCTATGTTATTTGTGTCCGCTATGTATGTTGAGTCCACTATGTATGTTGTGTCCCGCTATGTATGTTTGAGTCCACTATGGTTATTTGTGATCCGCTAGTATGTTGAGTCCGCTATGTAATTTAGTCCGCTATGTTGTTGATGTGCTATGTATGCTTGAGTCCCTATGTATATGTTATGTTATTTGATCCCTATGTAGTTGATGCACTATGTATGGTGGGGGGGGGGGGGGGGGAGTGCACCTAGTATGTTGAGTCCCTATGTAGTTGAGTCCCCATGTATGTGAAATCGCTATGTATGTTGAGATCCGCTATGTATGTTGAGTCGCTATGTATGTTGAGTGCACTATGTAATGTGAGTGCCCTAATGTAGTTGAGTCCGCTATGTAAGTTTTGAGTCCGCTATGTATGTTGAGTCCACTATATGTTGATTCCACTATGTAGTTGAGTCCGCTAGTATGTTGAGTCCACAATATGTTGATGCCCGCTATGTATGTGAGTCCAGCTGATGTATGTTGATTGCACTATGTATGTTGATCCCTATGTAGTTGAGTGCCACTAATGTATGTTGAAGTCCGCTAATGTATGTTGAGTGCCCACTATGTATGTTGATCCACTAAGTATTTGAGGGCTATGTATGAGTGCACTATGTTGTTGATTCCACTATGTTTTTGAAGTACCCTGTAGTTGAGTGCACTATTATGGGAGTTCACTTTTATGTTTGATTCCGCTAGTTAATTTTGAGTCCACTATGTATGTGATGCACTATTATTTTTGATGCACTATGTAATTTGATCCGCTATGTATTGTTAGTCCACTATGTATGTTGAGTGCACTATGTAATGTTGAGTCCACTTTGTTTGTCCGCTATGTATGTTGAGTCCACTATGTATGTTGAGTGCACTATGTATGTTGAGTGCACTATGTATGTTGAGTGCACTATGTATGTTGAGTCCACTATGTATGTTGAGTGCACTATGTATGTTGAGTCCGCTATGTATGTTGAGTGCACTATGTATGTTGAGTGCACTATGTATGTTGATGCACTATGTATGTTGATGGCATTTATGTTTGAGTCCACTAATGTAGGTTTGAGTCCACTATATGTTTGAGTGCACTAATTGTATGTTGAGTCCGCTGTGTATGTTGAGTCTCAGCTATGTAACTGTTGAGTGCCGCTATGTATGAGTATCCTAACAAAATTTTATTTTTGTTAAAGTGGACCATCAGTGTTTGAGCGACGAACATTTGGCTATTAAACACATTCAATCTAAACAATATTTAAAAGTAAGTACTTTTTTATCACTAACAAAAAAGTCACCCTCCCCAAAAAAGATTATTTGATGAAATTCCATCAAATATTGATTTTATTGCTAAAAATAGATTTTTTTAAAAATATTTTTTTTATTTGTGGACCGATTTTCAAAATCTAACTTGTTTTCTTAGTTTCATCCTTTTATAAGCATATGCCTGTCATTCTTAAAAACAAAAAATGTGTCTTTTCAGTTAAATGTGATTTGATGTATTTTTTTACAGTTGCTTATAAAACGTTGTGTCCTGCTGATTCTGGGTTCCGGCCGAATCCCGATACACTGTTACCCGAAGGTGAGGTTTTCTTGTACAACCATGTGGAATACATGTAACTTCATCCACTTTAAAACCAACAACTGCCAAACTTTTATCAGCACAGTTGTCAACAGTTGTATACATTAATAACTGACAGTGTATACCACTTGAATGTGTCTTAACCCTTACACTACTGAATTAAATTTTGATGTCTGCTGTTTGATATTGATTTCCATTTTTCTGAACAAAAACTGGCAGCACTTTAGAATTGTTTCCAATGGAAATGATTCTGGGACCTGTTTCACTAAACTTCGTACGACTAAAATGTTTGTAAGTGCAAATTTACGATCGTCTGGAAATTTTAATTGATGGATTAATGCATATGCAGCCTATGCTCAATAAATGTAAATCCAATAATTGTTTACAAGAAAACATTGTTAATGTGAAATTTACAGACTCGTAATTTGCACTTACAAACATTTTAGTTGTACGAAGTTAGTAAAACGGCCCCCTGAAGTGCTCCAAAACTATGTTTTTATTGAGAAAAAAACAAAATATTAAACAACAGCAGACGACAATTTATGTTTCCCACATGCTAAGGGTTAACCCTTAGACCGCTACACACAACAATTGCTGTCTTCTGTTGCTTTTATATCTTGCCTTATTTCTTTCTCAATAAAAACATGTTTTGACAGCACTTCAGAATCATTTCCAATGGAAATGATTCCAAGGTGCTGTCAAAACGTAAATTATTCTAAAGTGCTGTCAAAGCATGTTTTTGATGATAAAAATGGAAAATAGAAAATAAACAACAGACGACACAAAAATTAAGATAGCGGTCCAGAAAATGCAACATCGCCCTCAATAATTTGCCTGTCTAATTTATGCACCAGGTTTTGCATGACTTGCATTTTTCCTTCTGTTTTGCAGATATCGATGAGTGTGTTGAGGTCCCAAATATTTGTAAAAATGGCGAGTGTCAGAACACATTTGGCAGCTTCATCTGCGTGTGTCCCCCGGGATTCCGAATGGACGCCCACATGGAGTGTATAGGTTAGTCCACAGTGGAATCTCTTTATAGCACATCCGCAATAATTATGCACTTTATTCAGTGGAATCTCTCTAAACCGGACACCAAGAAAACACCTGTGATCTTATTTTTGATGAGATTCTTGGTCATTTATCTCGGGTGTTAATGTATGTTCGTGATCGCATAACAGACAACTATGGCACAGAATGATCAAATGCCTGATTTACAGTGAAACCTCTCTGAGCCGGACACCCTGGGGACCTCCCAGGGTGTCCGGCTCAGAGAGGTTTCACTGTAAATCAGGGTGTAAACCAGGGTGTCCGGTTTAGAGGGGTTTCACTGTAGAATATTTGCTGAAAGGTTATTGTCAACATTTGTGTATATGTGTATATGGCATACATATATTAGCATGCGCATCAGGGGCCCGTTTCACTAAACTTCTTACGACTAAAATGTTCGTAAGTGCAAATGTAGGATTGTCTGACAATTTAAATTGATGGATTTACATTTATTGAGCATAGGCTGCATATGCAGCCTATGCTCAATAAATGTAAATTCAATAATCGTTTACAAGGCAACACTGTTAATGTGAAATTTACAGACTATCATAAGTTTGCATTTACGAATATTTTAGTCGTACGAAGTTTAGAAGCGGTCCCCAGCTGTTTGGCCTGTGTTAGGAGATTACTCCACGTGTTAGTTCGGTTGAATATGTGTTAAAACAAACTTTAATAGCTGCCATTGTTAAGTTGGATAGCAAGATATGTATTGTATTTCCTGATGTAAGAATTTAGTTATAAGCATAGTTATACCTCCGGCTTGTGAAGTATGACGAAGAATATATTGTTTTCTCCATTCTGTCTGTCTGTAAATAACACAAAAACTTACTATTTCAATAAATAATAAAGTTTTTATTTGTCAGTCCAGGCAGTGGCCGGGTTATATACAGTGTATCCCGAGTAGCTTCCAAATTCATGCAGCCAAAGAAAACTACTGTCTGTTCCACGTTTTGCTGCCGACAAACTTTTGGTTATTACACTCATCAAATCTAAAAAAATATAAAGTACAATTTCATCAATAAGAAAAAAATCACACTCCCCAATTTTTTTATTTGATGAAATTCCATCAACTAATGATTTTCTTGCAAAAAAATAATTTGTGGACCGATTTGTGTTTGCTTAGTTGCATTATTTCCAATCTATCTCGCCAGGTTTGGGAGTAAATTTCCTTTTTTTTTTTCAGCATCGTCACTCTGGAGCCCGTTTTTGCCCCATCTTAAATTCCCATGGGAAAATTGTTTTTTCGCAATAAAATCAATATTTGTTGGAATTTCATCAACAAATTTTTTTTGGGGAGGGTGACTTATTATTATAAAGATTATTTGTTAATCTAGTTTTAAATGCAAGCGTACATGTCGATTTTAGCACGTTAACACAGGCCAGTGTGTCTGTCTCGGCTAGTGCCATCTGGGTTTGTTTACACATTTCTCGCGGGTGCCCGGTTCCTTAATTAGGTATGCATCATCAATCTTACAATGCGCATGGTACTGCCGGGGCACCCAATCATTTTGAAATGCGGGGTCTGCGGCGGCTTTGTTCACGGCGTCATTCTAATAATGCGCATAGGGGCCGTCCAATCATAGCGAAACGCGGGATCTGGGGTTACGCGGGTTGTGCCTCGTTTGCATTGGCCAATCGCTGTGCCTTGCTTATCGGCCTATGTCCAATCAGAGCGCTAGCCCCGAGCGCGGGGCTTTGTCGACCGACGCCGCGGCATTCCCAATTTCCGCGCCATAGATAGCGCTTCGTATCAGTTCCAACAATTTGCCCACCCACCCATCCCTTGTATTATTTAGTTAGTTGTAGCTAGTCTATGAAACCATGGTGAGATCATGTGTAATAGATTTTGCACAGTACACGTGTACAGTGTGCATGTGTGGTACATGTACAATGTACATCTGGGGCTACACTTTTGGATATGCATAATCATATACGTATACCCAATGGTATAATTTGCACTTCCGTGTCTCTATGCATATCCAAGTGTATATTACTTGTCATCAATAATTATCATTACAAGTCTAATACTTGCAAAATATTAATAACATGGTTTTATGCTCCCAAAATCACTGTTTTCATGTTATACTTTATTATGTCCCATGAAACGCGTTCACCTGACAATGGCCTATATGTGGGTCACCAGACATGGTCTAGCACCTAAGATTGATTAATATTGGTTAATGGTGTTTAACGGCCTATCATCAGCTAATGTCATTTGAGGCCGGTCCAACGGGATGGACTATCCCACTTCCAAGAGCAACACGAGTATGTTATCTAGTGAGGCCCCCTTATCTTATTATACATTGATGGCCAACCCCGGACCCGGATCGGGGGTTGGCTGTCGGTGTTATAACGTACAGTGGTGGCCAACCCCTGACCAGAGTCGGGGGTTGGTTGTCAGTGTTATAACGTACATTGGTAGTCAACCCCTGACCCGTGTCGGGGGTTGGCCGTCGGTGTTATACATACATTGGTGGCCAACTCCTGATCCGAGTCGGGGGCTGGCCGTCCGTGTTATACATACATTGGTAGCTGGCCACTGACCCGAGTCGGGGGCTGGCTACTTGTGTTATAGCGTATCATTTAATGATGAAAAATACTTGCACTTAAATATTTTTTAGATTCAGTGTGTTTAATAGCCAAAGTCTTAATTGTTGGCAGCACAACGTGGAACAGACAGTAGTTCACATTGAAATATAATGGATGTATCGCTATAATAATAATTGTCAGCACGATGACCTCCATCTACTGCTCACCCTGATCAAACTACAGGACAGGTGGCTGTGACTGGATAAATGGGGCTTATGGGTTTTGCAACCAGTGTAGATCAAGATCAGCTTGCGCAGTCGGTCAGGATCTGCACTGTCTTGACCTACACTCATCCCAATTACAGTTGGCATTATGGTGATACTGTACGACAATATTTAAGGTTTAACCACACTAAATCATCAGATATTCATGTGCGGTCAGTAGTCAAAAGTAGTACGTTAACAAAAATAAGCCATCTTTGTTTTGCCATAGACACTCTTTGCTTGCAGAAACCAGTCAATTGATGCACTAATCTACTTCACAGGCATATTAATGTATCATTTACATCAGTTTCAAGAATATGCTTTGGGATTATTTTGTAAGTCGGAGCATGTTTGTCATGTGAGGTGGTTTCAATTTCAGACGCTACTGGAAAATAGAAAATAAACAGCAGACGACAAAAAATTAAGACGGCGGTGTAAGAGTCATTGCCTATAAAGATGATTTGTATGTGCTGACAAATCGTGTTCATTGAAAACATTAGCAAATAAAAAAGTTAGAAGAAAAACAGCAGACGTCAAAATAACAAAATCTAATGAACTTTTTTTTACGGGGTTAAACGCAATTCCATTCCCTTTATGATGAAAACATTGAAAGTTGTCTATTTATCCAAAAAGACAACTTTCCATGATTTCGACATTAATGGAATGGAATTGTTTTGGGATCATTCTATTGTTTTCCATTATTTTCCAACATTTGTGTTGTAGACATCAATGAATGTGAGGAGCAGCCATTCTACTGCGGACTGGGCACGTGTGTCAACAGTCGCGGCAACTTCAGCTGTATCTGTCCCGATGGATATATGCCAATGCCCGGGGAGGGCTGTATGGGTATGTCCATGCACATAGAGGATATTCATAGTTTTGCAACGAATACGACATATATGTTCATCGAGTGGTGTGAAATGTCCATATTTCACTCGTGAAATATGGACATTTCACACCACTCGATGAATATATATGTTGTATTCGTTGCAAAAATATGAATATTCTATTTATTATATACCGCTCCATGGAAATTAGCAGTTTTTTAGACTGTATACGGTAATGAATGTGTATTTGCAGCCTATTTGCTCTGTTTTCTTTCTAAATACAGAATATGAATATGAATAGTGGAAGTAGTCGTATTTTCACCGAAAGTTGTTTATTTCATCGATGAGAATATATGACTTATTTACATCGCATAACTATGTATTTCATGGGTAGGTATATAATAAAATGCTATATTCATTCTGATGATGAGGTCTGTACAAATTTCACTAGTTCCACTATTTGTAAAATATTTGCCCATGTTTCATGAAACGTGCCATAGTTTGTGTTTGTTTCTAGACATGCGGAAGGACTTCTGCTATGCTGCCCTGTTCAACAGCACGGACCCTGCATACCCGCCGCGCTGTGAACACCCCGTGTCGGCCCAGGCCACGAAGCGACAGTGCTGCTGTGTTAGCAGTGTAGGACAGGGCTGGGGTACACCCTGTGAACCATGTCCAATCAAAAATTCAGGTAACTATATGTGATAAAGTTGTTCTTATTGACTTCCTTACTTCTTTGGTTGTACTCACATTAAATGAAATCTGTATTATTTTTATCAACTTCTTTCTCTTCTTTCCATGCATTATCAATGTGGAATCTGATAGTTTTGCTTTTATTAAATAAACATAAAACTAATTTCCAAGTTTCCTTATTGCTTCTACCAACACATAATGTCAATACTAGATCCGTGCACAGTGACTATAAAATGCAGGGGCCTAGAGCTGTTTCACTAAACTTCGTTCGACAAACATGTTCGTAAGTACAAACTTATGATAGTCTGTAAATTTCACATTAAGTATGTTTTCTTGTAAACTATTATTGGATTAACATTTATTGAGCATAGGTTGCATATGCAGCCTATGCTCAATAAATGTAAATCCATGAATTGAAATTTCCAGACGATCCTAAATTTAGGAAGTTTAGTGAAACGGCTCCCAGGTCATGTATGATCTTGTGTGTACATATTGGTGCCCTTCTCTGTCACGTAAAGCTGTTGCATTAAATGCTTTTATTTAACGACAGCACTGGCTCGTTGACCGTGCATGTCGGGACCGACTATTTAAGTCCCCATCCGATAGGACTAGGCTAGCACGCAGTTGTCTTGCCCAAGGACACGTCGAATCGACCATTCGCAGCGGCAGAGGTGGGAATCGAACCCGGCGTCTCCCGATCCGCAGTCCGACGCTCTACCTACTGAGCTAATCCAGCCATCATAGCTGTTGCATTATCTGTCGTATGTGTTTTATGCTTGCAGCAGAGTACCTGGAACTGTGTAGACCACTCCCTATAAGAGGTAAGGACAGCATAGAGAGTCAGAAGCAAGGAAAATGAGGTCAAACATATTAAAATCTTGTATAATAAGAGTGGTCGGTGGAAAGAGTGAAAAAGCACCAAGGTGTATTCCACGATTAATGATAACTGCACAGTCCCACAATTTAACCCTTTCCCTGATAGAAACGACCTTTCACGCCTCTGCAGAAGATGTCTTTAGAAAACATTGTGGGAAAAGGAGAAATTGCTTGTAACAAGCAATTTCTCCTTTTCCCACAATGCTTTCTACTCTATCAGATAATTTAACCATTATTTGACCCAGCATTTGATTCTTTTATTCAGATGTTTTCGATTTGGAAGAGTCGAAATATCGCAAAACAGGGAAAGGGTTAAGCAATACTACAATAAATAACATAAATTAAACAAATAAATACAAAAAAAAAACAATAGAAATGCTTTTGGTCATACAAGTCGATCGGGCCCATGCTATATTGGCAATCGATTTGGATTTTTTTCACCGAGCTTCTACCACTGAATAATGCTTTACTACGAGTGACCATTGGCAGAATGTTACTTCTGTTAATGAATGGTAGCTACTGTAGCCTTCATAATCTAGGCTCGTCCTTGGGTACTGTAGCCTTCATAATCTAGGCTCGTCCTTGGGTACTGTAGCCTTCATAATCTAGGCTCGTCCTTGGGTACTGTAGCCTTCATAATCTAGGCTCGTCCTTGGGCACTGTAGCCTTCATAATCTAGGCTCGTCCTTGGGTACTGTAGCCTTCATAATCTAGGCTTGTCCTTGGGTACTGTAGCCTTCATAATCTAGGCTTCGCGTCCTTGGGTACTGTAGCCTTCATAATCTAGGCTCGTCCTTGGGTACTGTAGCCTTCATAATCTAGGCTCGTCCTTGGGTACTGTAGCCTTCATAATCTAGGCGCGTCCTTGGGTACTGTAGCCTTCATAATCTAGGCGCGTCCTTGGGTACTGTAGCCTTCATAATCTAGGCGCGTCCTTGGGTACTGTAGCCTTCATAATCTAGGCTCGTCCTTGGGTACTGTAGCCTTCATAATCTAGGCTCGTCCTTGGGTACTGTAGCCTTCATAATCTAGGCATGTCCTTGGGTACTGTAGCCTTCATAATCTAGGCTCGTCCTTGGGTACTGTAGCCTTCATAATCTAATGATCTGTAGAGAAGCCAATGTATATTTAGGGGTGAAATGGTTAAACATGTGGGTTACCGACTGATGAAACAGACGTTGATTAGGTGCTAATAAATTTGCTGATGGGTATAAGGTTAAGTGGGCATTTGCAATGTATATTTTTCTGTTGGCCATGTTTGGCAATTAGCATGGATCTATCGATGTGTTAATATTTTGTTGCAATTTTTTTTATGTCGTCTGTATTTTGGGTGTAGTGAGGTACTACTATTTTGGGTTGGTGGCAGGTGGGAGCATGCAATAGGTAATCTAATGATCGGGGTTCATCCTGACCGGAATTCCGACTGGAGACCTGGTTTGGTCCTCACATCAGACATGGGAAATTTCCGGATTAATCCGGAAATCCGGATTTGAGGTCCCAGGGACCACTTTTGTAAATCTTGTAAATCCGTTGAGAATGGCGATAAAAAATTACAATTTTCGAAAAAAGAAAAAATATATTTTTTTTAATTTTTTTATTATTTTTTTTTTTAATTGGCGATTATTTTATTTTCCCCAGCGGAATCCCTGTTATACATGTACTGACTTCTTGTTTCAAGTATTATTTTAAATTGAAATGGATTATGTTGCCAATTTTTCCTAATTATAGCATATTTTTTCAGGGGAAAATGTGATCTATTTAATGCTAAATATACCTCAGAATGAAGCACAGAGCATCTAGCAAATCGCAGCGCAATCCGCTGCCCAAATAAATTTTCAGGATTGGGGATAGTGTTCCACTCCTATGCCTGTCACATACGTCTTTTGCATTTTATATGTGACAGTTGAATCTGGTTATAGCCCTTATGTGAGTATTACGATTATTCGTAATCCTATTTTAGGAGAAGGGGCCAAGTAACTTTGGTGTGGTATGGACCTGGCATCAGGTCGGGTTATTCTAATTTCAGGGCTTAATATATTTTTTATGTATTCCGTTCTGATTTTGGGATTTTCCTCCCAATGCAACAGGTTAAAATGGGATCGAACCCGTTTGCCCGGCCTTACATGACCTTAGCTGTTCATAAACCATTAACCCTTACTACGCTGAATTAAATTTTGTCGTCTGCTAGAAATGTTTTATTTTCAATATTTTTCGATAAAAACTTGTTTTGACAGCGCATGAGAATCGTCTCCACTGGAGACGATTCTCATGTGCTGCCAAAACATGTTTTTTGTTAGGAATTAAGGTAAAAATGAAAAAACAGACAACAATTTTCGTTTCCCGCATTGCGAGAGTTAAACACCAATAAACAAACAAACTTGCATGCGTTAATGATTTGTTGCAATTTTTGGATGTCCTCTGTATTTCGGGGTGCAGTGAGGTACTACTATTTTGCAGAGGATACAAATGAGTGTGCGATATACCAGTACCTGTGTGAGAATGGACTGTGCATCAACACGGACGATGATCAAGGATTTCGATGTGAATGCAATGAAGGATTTCTGTTTAACACCATCAGTAAACGATGTGAAGGTAACATTGTCATCTCCCGACTGATTTGTTGTCTCGCCCGCGAAAGCGGAAAGCGAGACATAGGTTTTGCTTTTCTGGAGTCGGCGGCGGCGGCATCCTTCAATGTTAAGTTTTCGTGTTGCGATCATTACTTCAACACCTTATCAGCTACAGTCATCAAACTTTATACATACCTTTACTATGATATGTAGATGAATATAGGACTATTCTCTGGGCCCCAAGGTCAAGGCCCCAGGGTCAAGGTCAAGGCCGAACAAGGCGAGACATTTGATTCTGCGGAATTCTTGTTTTCTATGTTTAACCCTTACACCGCTATCTTAATTTTTTGTCGTCTGCTGTTTGTTTTCTATTTTTATCATCAAAAACATGCTTTGACAGCACTTTAGAATAATTTAAAACGTGCTTTGACAGCACTTCAGGATCATTTCTAATGGAAATGATTCTGAAGTGGTGTCGAACCATTTTCTATTTTCCATTTTTATCATCAAAAACGTGCTTTGACAGAACTTTAGAGTAATTTAAAACATGCTTTGACAGCACTTCAGAATCATTTCCATTGGAAATGATTCTGAAGTGCTGTCAAGCCATGTTTTTATTGAGAAATAAGGCAAGATGTAAAAGCAACAGCAGACGACAATTGTTGTGTGTAGCGGTCTAAGGGTTAAGCAATATATACTCAAAATTAGGGAGAGTAGTTATAAAAAGCTCTCCCAATCCAAATTATGGAAATGTATTTTTATACTGAAGCTGTAAACAATATGCTATTTATATATGTTTAAGCCAGTAGAATAAATAGAGAATAGTAGGTTAGTGCCGTGAATGGGAAAAAATATTTTTTCCCATTCACGACACTACAGAGTGGCCTGCGGTTACCAAGGTCTCTTACCAGGCGAATTGCAATTCCTGGAGCGCAGGATTGCAATTCGCGTTCCCATTAATTGCAATTGGTAATTGCAATAAAATCGAAATAGTTGATTTTTTATAACGAAAAGATATATTTTCCTATCTGTATTTAGCCATTTAAAATCCAATAAAATATACATAAATAGTAGAATTAGGTGTATATATACGCGTAATGCTAAGTTTTTACCGCAGATAGCGAAAGAATGACCGCATAAACGGTATTGCGAAAGAATGACCGCACAAACAGTATCGCGAAGGAATGACCGCAATTAGACTGCAATTTCAGAGGGGACGAATTGCAATTCAAGGACTGCTGGATTGCAATTCTTGGTAAGAGAATCGCAGGCGGGAGTGTAACCTACTATTCTATTTATCCCATCAACCCCTTCAAATACCTTTAAAATGAAAAAAATAACCCCAGCCGCATCCTCAAAATCGGAGAATCTACTAGTATGACAACCGCACATATTCATACTTGTTGGTTAGGTCGTATTGACAGGATATCAAAAACGTTTCACGGCACCGTGTTTCACTGCACATACGCAGTGTTGACGAGATAAAACATGCATGCTTTTACATAGTGTTTTGCATCATTGAACGGCAATATCCAAACACTTTCCTACACTAGTACTGTCTGTTCCACGTTTTGCTGCCGACAAACTTTTGCCTATTAAACACATTAACATGATTAAAGTTTAAAAATATTTAAATGCAAGTACTTTTTCATCAATAACAAAGAAGTCACCCTCCCAAATTTTTTTTATTTGATCAAATTTGATCAAATATTGATTTTATTGCCAAAAACCTTTTTCTTATAGGAATTTAACATGGGGGCTAAAAATAGATTATTTAATTTTCTTTTTTTATTTGTGGACCGATTTTCAAAATTTCCAATTCACCATTTCCAAGCTATCTAACCAGGTTTCGGTGTCAATTTCCAATTGTTTTCGTTTTTTGACTCCTCCCCAGCTCCTCCTTTTCCCCCATGTTAAATTCACATAGTAGGAACATCGTTTTTTCGCAATAAACCAAATAAAAAAAATTGGGAAGGTGACTTTTTTGTTATTGATGAAAAAGTACATACATTTAAATATTTTTTTAATTTAGTATGTTTAATAGCCAAAACTTTGTCGGCAGCAAAACGTGGAACAGGCAGTAGACAGTAATGTGTGCTTGTGAAACTTTCTGAGCATGTTCTCCAAATTTATAATTGAAATCACGCATTTTGATGGGCTGAAAGTGAGCACATCTCCGCTTCGACAAATCAACTTTCCAGATTTTGAGCATGAGAATAGAGAATATGCTCTCAACGTTGTATATTCCAGCCATGCATGTATAAGAACCCGGCTAATACATCAGCCATATACAACTAGGGTAGAAATCGCACAAAATGGTTGATTAACCCTTTCAACACCACATGCCTGTATTGTGGTATTGGCAAAAAGTGTAGATCCAGATGAGCCGGCTCGGCACGTGACGAGCCGTCTCATCAGGATCTGCACTCTTTGCAAGTAATTTTCATATTTTTAAGAACAAAAACAGCCCCTTTTCATAAGTGGACTAGTCTGAAAATCATTTTGTGACGATTGGTTTGGTTGGAAAATTAACATATCAAAATCCATTCCAGTTACTTAGGGATGAAAGGGTTAATGACAATCATGTTTTCTGATCATTTCCATGTTTACTGTTTCTGCATTTCCGCTATTCCAGATGTGAATGAGTGCCAGCGTCGGCGACGTCCATGCCACGGCAATGCCATCTGTATCAACACAATGGGCAGCTATATCTGCGAGTGTGTGCCGGGCTATAAACTCTCGTCAAACAAACGTCGCTGTGTAGGTCAGTACATCTGTTGGCTATAGAATACCATTAGGACAGTTGAACTGATCTGATAAAATTGACAAACTACTTGCTTAAATACCCAATTAAAATTGCCAACAAACCCAATTTAGTATCCAAAAGCAATAAAAATGTTGTGGTACCTTTATCATGCTGCAGGAAAAAATAAACATACCACAAATATAGCATAGTTTTCTTATTTTCCATGAAAACACATCTTGGTATTTCATTAGAATTGTCTCCAAGGAGACAATTCTAATGAAATGCCAAGACATTTTTTCATTTCGAGGTAAAATATTCAATAATTGCGTCTGTTGATGTGTAAAACAGTATAGTGTGATTATATTTTACCCAATTAAAATTTTGAAATACCCAATTGCTTCAGAATTAAATGATGGAGTGACAATACTCAATTACTACCTAATTCCTTATCTGGAGCCCTGGAATACAACCTTGGTTGATCACAAGACAACATTAAACCCATTCAAAACAACCAAATTACATTATTTTCTGTTTTTCCTGAAATTGATCATTCACATTAACATATGAATGCAGTCGTATATGCAGTTACCAAAATATGTGATTGTGCTATTGATTTATGATTTTTCCCTGTATATTGCTTTATTGATTTATGATTTCTCCTTGTACATTGTATCTTAAAATGCTTTGACCCGATCTAGTAGTGATTGCGCTTGTGACCAACATCCAGATCTACACCATTTGCCATTCAGCCGGAGAACAATCCATTTTCCACCCAGCAACCAATGTGCATTATTATCGGGTTACGCAGGGGCAGATCTGGATCTCCAATGGTCACAAATACATCAGATTGTGGCCCCAATTTAGTTGTGTTCAAAGCAGCTTGTATGTGAGCAGATATCGATGAATGTCGAGATGTGGCGGGGGTCTGCACCAACGGGAACTGCAAGAACTTGGAGGGCAGCTTCCAGTGTATCTGTCACGATGGGTTCTACCTCTCACCATCCCGCGACTCCTGTCTCGGTACGTGTATAATTATGACATCATTACATTGTCACGCTGTACTTAATTTATCTTTGGAAAAAAGTAAATAATTAGAGAGCTGATTAAGTCATTCTGCATGTTAGTTGTATTTGGTTAACTGTTTTTATCCCGTCAACACAGTTCGTATGTGCCGTGAAACACGGTGCCGTGAAACACATTTGATTACATGTCAATACGACCTAATCACTGCGTATGAATATGTGTGGTTGTCATACTAGTCTATTCTCCGATTTTGAGGATGCGACTGGGGTAATTTTTTGCATTTTAAAGCTATGTGTAGGTGTTGATGGGATAAATAGAATAGTAGGTTAGTGCCGTGAATGGGGAAAAATATCTGGCGCGGCACGGAAACGAGATGGACTCGGCAGAGCCTCGCCCATCCCGTTTCCTAAGCCTTGCCAGATATTTTTCCCATGCACGGCACTAGCCTACTATTCTCTATCTCACCACCTCTATATCATCAGGCACTGGTCTCCATCCATGTTTAATAAGGCACATTTGCAACAATCTATGTCATTTTGTACCTATTAAGAATATGTGAGATTTTTCATGAAAAATATTTACAGAAAGTTTGATAATTCCGTTAAATTTCATCAAAAGTTGATGAAATTTTCGTAGCAAATGCGGATTATAATTACGAATTTCCTATGTACATTTCATCAACTTTCAGTCATTTCCAGAAAATATCGTAAATTTGTATATTTTGTAAATATCTTTTGCACCTCTTCTTAGGTCCTCGTAGGTAAGGTCATTAGTACTCAGGCGCAGGAATTTTCAGGAAATATCCTGAAAGCACGATTTGAGGTTTGTGATAATTGCAGAAAAACACTTGTTTCAACATGGGAAGCACACTTTTACACATTTGTGGGTGCAACAATGTTTTGTTTTGCCATTTTTAAGATTTGGCATTTTGGAACTGTTCCACCCCTGCAGTATTGTACAAAACACAATGTCTTCTTAAATATTGTATACAGATGTTTGTCTTGCATGTTTACCTTGCAGATGTTAACGAGTGTGAAGCGAGGCCTGGAATCTGTCGTAACGGGTCGTGTGACAATCAGATAGGCTCGTACAAGTGTACGTGTGGCCAGGGATTCCGCTTGACACAGAACGAGGAGTGTGAAGGTAATGTGCTCGACCCTTTCAAACCCACTGATCCTAAACCATGTGCAAACTCTGTAGATCCAGATGAGCCGGCTCGTAACGAGCTGTCTCATCTGGATCTGCAGTATTGCTCAATTCTAAAAACGATCTGGGGCCCGTTTCACTAAACATCGTACGACTAAAATGTTTGTAAGTGCAAAATTATGATAGTCTGTAAATGTTACATTAACAACGTTTTCTTGTAAACAATTAATGGATTTACATTTATTGAGCATATATATATAGGCTGCTCAATAAATGTAAATCATCAATTGAAATTTCCAGACGATCCTAAAGTTGCACTTACGAACATTTTAGTCTTACGAAGTTTAGTGAAATGGGCCCCAGCTTTCCAAAATTTGGTATGGAATATGGTCCAAAATTTGGTTTGGCAAAGCCAATGTATATTTAGGGGTGAAATGGTTAAACATGTGGGATACC
This sequence comes from Conchocele bisecta, assembly GCA_029237695.1. Taxonomy (NCBI): domain Eukaryota; kingdom Metazoa; phylum Mollusca; class Bivalvia; order Lucinida; family Thyasiridae; genus Conchocele; species Conchocele bisecta. The sequence continues at coordinate 2,893,171 of CM055276.1, read as the reverse complement.
TAGTCATGAAACAGACTGTATGACAACATCAACTCTAGATCTACTGTCTGTTCCATGCTTTGCTGCCGACAAACATTTGGGTATTAAACGCATTAATCTAAAAAATATTTAATTGTAAGAGTCGCCTTACCCAAATTTTTACATTTGATGCAACTAAGAAAACAAAATTTACATTTTGAAAATCGGTTCACAAATAATAATGTGTTTAAAAAAATCTATATTTACCCCCCATGTTAAATTCCCATATAAAAATTGATTTTTTCTCAATAAAATCAATATTTGTTGGAATTTCATGTAATAAAACATTTTGGGGGTGACTTTTTGTTATTGATGAAAAAGTACTTGCATTTAAATATTGTTTTAGATTTAATGTGTGTAATAGCCAAAAGTTACACATGTATGACAACAGAAACTATAACTAAACACACAAAACAATTAAGAAGTGTAAATAATGTTTTCTTAATGGATTGGTATTATACATGGTTTCTTTACTGAAAAAAAATATTAATTTTCCTTATAAATTGTGTGATTTGTGCGTAAATTACACCGGGACACCAGATGTACAGTGCAACCTCTACAACAGGCACCCATTGAAAGACACAAAACTGGCTGTTGTAGAGAGGTGGCTGTTGTAGGGAGGTTAATGCTGAATTAAATTTTGTTGTTTGCTGTTGTTTTTTTTCTTCGATATTTCTCGTCAAACGCATGCTTTGGCAGCATTTTAGAATCATTTCCAATGGAAATGATTCTAAAATGCTGTCAAAACATGTTTTTATTGAGAAAGAATGCAAAAGCAACATCATACGACAATTTTCGTGCTCAGCAGTCTAAGGGTTAGATATAGAGGAAATGATCCATTTGGGATATAAACTAGCGGCTGTTACAGAGAGGGTGTTGTTGTAGAGAGGTGGCTGTTCGGGGAGGTTCGAATGTACATAAATTATAGAATCACAGAAAATTATAGTTTAATCATTGTTGTACACATTTAATACAGGAAACATTATTGTGTTGTTATGATTAACATTTCATATTTATGTACAGTGTAGTGTAATCTTTGTCATTTATTTACTGTTGTCAATATTTTACTCTGACAGATATTAACGAGTGTCGACAGTTCGTTGGTATATGTGTAAACGGCAACTGTAGAAACACGCCCGGCAGCTTCCAGTGTCTGTGCCTGCCCGGATATACGCTCTCATTGGACAAGATGAACTGTCGAGGTATTGTCATATAGTTTTTAAATTGTTGAACAATATACAATTATCACATAGTTGTGAGGTCAATACGTGGCTTTATCGCCCCGATGAACATGATATCACTTTTATTGGGTCGATAAAACCACTTATATTCGTCAAGTTGATAATTGTTTTATTATCAATTAAAGAAATTCCCATAATTTATTTATTTATATTTATATATAATTTTATTATTATTATGTGTGTCCCCATTTCAATATTATAGCATCTGACCAATCGCAGACACGGATATTATTTAATTTATAATAAAATTAAATGTAGCATGTTATAAACAGATATCCAGTAATTTGCTGGGACAGTTACTTTCTGATTTTCCAGCAGATAAAAGCAATAAGCACACGGTGCTTTTAATTTTCATATCAAATTTGCTTGCTCTCATGTTTATTCAATATATTTCGGTAACCAAGAACCCACCCTTGAAAGAGTGGTGGGTTCTTGGTCAATACTAAAGAAGTATTGTTCTTTCTTCTATTACTTTGCTGTTGCTGTCACTTGTTTGTTTCATATTGTATTTGCTTGTTGTAAGCTGAGGGCTTAAATAAGTAAATAAGAGAAACCAAACTTATAACAATAAAATATGTTTAATATAATCTAATAACGACATCTCGTGTTATATAGCTATGTGTATTTGATACAGATATTGATGAATGTGCCGACGACACAGACGTCTGTAGTAACGGGCTGTGTAAGAACACGGACGGTTCGTTCCAGTGTTCCTGCTTCGACGGCTACCGACTCTCACGGGACAGGGAGGCGTGTGTAGGTCTGTACTTTACCCTGCGGAGATCATCTCGTCAAACCAAGATTGGTATCAGTGTAAATTCAGTCTGCTGATAGAAACTGTGCAGTATATAACAACCATGTTATAACAACGTACAATATTAACTCTTAGACCGCTACTCACAACAATTGTCGTCTGCTTTTGCTCTTATATCTTGCCTTATTTCTCAATAAAAACATGGTTTGACAGCACTTTAGAATCATTTCCATCGGAAATGATTCTAAAGTGCTGTCAAAGCATGTCTAAAATTATTCTAAAGTGCTGTCAACGCATGTTTTTGATGATAAAAATGGAAAATAGAAAATAAACAGCAGACAACAACAAAAATAAGATAGCGGTCTAAGGGTTAAATATTACAATATTGCAGATTTTTGTCAAACCCATTTCTGGAAAGCAGGACAGTTTTCTGACTGCCCGGGAGGCTTGTGTGTGTCCATGGGTTCGTCCGTGCGTCCAGTTGGCCGGAGTTTCTCCAACCTGCTACTAGAGCAGTGGCCATTTCACTAAATTTTGTATGACTAAAAATGTTTGTAAGTGCAAAATTATGATAGTCTGTAAATTTCACATTAACACTGTTTTCTTGTAAACAATTATTGGATTTACATTTATTGAGCATAGGCTGCATATGCAGCCTATGCTCAATACATGTAAATCCATCAATTGAAATTTCCAGACGATCCTAAATTTGCACTTACAAACATTTTATTTCTACGAAGTTTAGTGAAATGGGTCCCAGTTGTCTCATTTTTGCCACATTTTTGTCTCACCCATGATGGTGGAAAGTGAGACACAGTAGTCACAATTCCGATGCGTCGGTTGTCGTCATCAACAATTTGGGACGTAAATTTTGGATGTAGCTAAATTTCCCATACCTCTTGATCCATTAGTCGGATCATTACCAAACTTGATCAATAGCTTTCTGACATTGATAGCGATCCACACAGTGTCATTCGGGTGACCTTGACCTTAATCTTGGTGACCTTAACCTTTGTGGGATGCAAATTTTGGACGTAGCTGCCAACTTCCCATTATCTCTTGGTCCGTTAGTTGGATCATTACCAAATTTAATCAATACCCTTCTCACAATGATGGCTATCCACCCACTGTCATTAGGGTGACCTTGACCTTCAGCTTTTTGACCTCAACCTTTGTTTTGATAAGTACATACGTCCAAATATTGAATATCTCCTGATCTGTTAGTCATGTCATTACTAAACTTCATAAATAGCTTCCTCACATTGATAGCTATCCATCCAGTGTCATTCTGGTGACCTTTACCTTGAATTTTTGTGGCGATCACCTTGTTTAGTGGCTGAGACACTCCATCGATCGCCTTGTCTTGTTTTTACTTCCATCAATATTATCCTTCTGTGACCCACCCATGCAGCCACATGTCCAGTGTCAAGGTCAAATGGCTCAGAAATTTGTATTTCTTACAACAGTTGTTAAAGTGTCAAATACACGTAGCTTGTATTTCGGCAACCATAAGTCAGATTAAGTTGAAACTGCATATTCTTGTTTATCATCAATATGTTAATATTATACTCGTCAGATGATGGTCAAATTGGTGGTTTTGACATGCAGGGATGGTGGGTCCTGTGCTATCTTCCAAGATATAAATGACTATAGTCTGTTTCACGAAAGCTGCCCAAATTTTACGGCCATATAAACAATTCAAAAACAATATTTTTTTCGATAATATTAAATTAAAGGAAAATTTAAGAATGAGCCTTCTTTTTATTTCGTGAAATTTGGTCAAATATTGATTTTATTGCGAAAACAAATTTCCCCATGTTAAATCCCCATAGACATCTTCACTCCGTGAAGATGTTTATGGGAATTTAACATGGGGAAATTTTTTAGAATTTCAGAAATACTGGACCGATTTTTAAAATTTAGCTTTTGTTTTCTTAGTTAGATCATTTCGAAGCTATCTAACTAGGTTTCGGAGTCAATTTCCAAAACAAATTGTTTTTTGACTCCTCCCACAACTCCTCTACCTCTTTTCCCCCCATGTTAAATTCCCATAGAGAAATCAATTTTTCGTAATAAAACCAATATTTGACCAAATTTCACGAAATAAAAAGAAGGCTCATTCTTAAATTTTGCTTTAATTTAATATTATCGAACAAAATATTGTTTTTGCATTGTTTATATAGCCGTAAAATTTGGGCAGGTTTCGTGAAACAGACTATAATGAGTTCATATGTGTCTGTGACTGGAGAAATGGGGCTTATTGGTTTTGCGACCAGTGTAGATCCAGATCAGACTGATCAGGATCTGCACTATTCGCCATTCCGTCAATGACACATCCGTCATGTTTCTAACAATGAATATAGATCGTTATCAAGCTACAGAAGTGTGCTATTTGATCTGCAGCTACACAGGTCACAAATCCCATAAGCCCCATTTCTCCAGTCACAGCCACATATGGGCATTGTGTGTGTTATTTTCAGCTAATAAAATAAATTAATAAATTATTTTCAGCTATATTAGAACCTCTCCAACTGGACACCCTCCGACTGCCACAGGGTGTCTGACATAGAGGGATTCCACTGTAGGTCGTGTTTAGAAGTTCAAAACACATCGGGATGGGTTGTGGCCTAGGGGTTGGAACACCTGACATCCAATCTGGAGGTTGTGGGTTCAAACATCGCCTAGGGCATCAAAAAAATACTTTCATAGTATTCCCATGCCACTGGATGAGACTTTAATCTGTGGTCCCGTTCTATATGACCTTAGCTGTTGCTGGGACGTTAAACCCTTTCACTTTCATTTTTCACTTTCAAAACACATCTTTGTGATTTACAGTCATAGATATCATTGCTCGAGATCAGTCCCCAGGAAACCCGTCAATACACATTGAGGTCGGACCTTTTAGAGTCGTTGTACTTTGTATATGTAATACCATGTAAATACATTGTAATGCACTGTATTTCAGACATCGACGAGTGCCGAACGATCCTCGGTGTCTGTAACAATGGCGAGTGTGTCAATACGGACGGCAGCTACGAGTGTCGCTGTCCCCAGGGATTCATACTCACTCACGATGGGCACTCGTGTATAGGTAGTTACATACCCGTCATTTCTATTGTTGTTCATATTTTTATTGTTACCCTAATCATCTGATTGCCTACCTCGTCTAACATACTATTTTACTATTGTTTTTATTCTTGGTCTACATTGCTTGGCCCTAAATGATACTCTTTTGTGTTGGTGGGCCGTTAAGCACCATTCCTGACGGCAGAACATTCTCCTCTTTTTCACAATTTCGCCTGTCACAAATTTTCATCTTGTGATTTATAATTTTATCTCCAGATTTTTTACAGTCTTAACCCATTACACAGCTAACTTAATTTCTTGTCGTCTGCTGTTTATTTTCTATTTTCCATTTTTATCATCAAAAACATGCTTTTGACAGCACTTTAGCATAATTTACAACATGCTTTGACAGCACTTGAGATTCTGAAATGCTGTCAAAAACATGTTTTTATTGAGAAATAAGGCAAGATATAACAGCAAAAGCAGATGACAATTGTTGTGTGTAGTGGTTAAAAATAATTTCTGAATGCAAATTTGATGGCATTTCTCAGCCAGTGTCGACCAATTTAAGTTTCATTGCCATTTTTGCACACTTGACATTAATTTGTACGACTAAAATGTTCGTAAGTGCAAATTTAGGATCGTCTGGAAATTTCAATTGATGGATTTACATTTATTGAGCAGCCTATGCTCAATATGTGTAAATCCAATAATTGTTTACAAGAAAACGTTGTTAATGTGAAATCGACAGACTATCATATGTTTGCACTTGCAAACATTTTAGTCGTACAAAGTTTAGTGAAATGGCCCCCAGATTTCAGAGCTTCATTTTCGTAAATCTCCTTCTATGGAGGTTTCACTTTATGACAGGTGTGTTACTTATTTCTGCTCATACCAGTGTTTTGTATACACATATATATATAATAAATAATAATAGAAAGAAGCTGATTGATTATAAATGTGTACATGTGTGTAACAGAGCCTGCATGCAGCCTATGCTGCTACTTACAGTATCATGGATGGTAACCCCTTTCTACTGTCACATGTTTACCGTATTTATTCTAATAGTAGCCCCCCCCCCCCCCCCCTCCCCCCCCCCCCCCCCACCCCCCCCCGCCCCCCCCCCCGGCCCCCCCCCTCCCCCCCCCCCCCTCCCCCTCCCATATTTGCATTCTAAATATGTTATTTCACATACAAAAGCCATTTAAATAAATGGCTTTTGTATGTGAAAATAACATATTTTGATCCTACTTTCCATGTTTTGATCCCCACGGTATGCATAGCCCCTGGGGCGTTTATTAGAATAAATACGGTATATGTATCTCAGACACGCGGTCGGGCAACTGTTACCGGCGGTTCGAGGGCGGACGCTGCCTGGAGCCCCGGCAGGTCAACATGACCAAGACACAGTGTTGCTGCACGGATGGCGAGGCCTGGTCCTTCGCCGGCTCCCAGCTCTGTGACGTCTGCCCGAAGAAAGGAGAACGTAAATATGGCTGTGACTGAAGAAATGGGGCTAAGGCGATCTGTGACCAGTGTAGCTCAGAGATCCAGATAAGCTTTGTGTCTAAAGAGTACTATAGTCCCTGATTTGAAAATCATTGCGTATTTTACTTTTACTTTTATTGATTTTTTTCATCACTAAATAGGAAACAAATGATAAAAAAATATATCAAATTTAAACATTCACTTATTTCAGCTTTTGCTTCTTGCAGCTCAACTAAGTGAATTTTCAACTTTATTACAGTATTTTCACATTGATGTGCATATGTTGTACTCCCACTGTTGATAATCAATGCGTATTCTGCTATTAAATAAGTGCGTAAAATACGCCAATACGCACCTTATCTGGAGCTCTGGTAGCTCCTGATCAAATAGCACACTTCTATAGCCTGATAATGCTATATATTGCTTGTTAGAACTAGAAGCATGGTGGGTGTTTCATTGATGGAATGGAGAACAGTGCAAATCCTGATCAGACTCTTGTCGCACAACTCAGAAGTCCCATTTCTCCAGTCACAGATGTAAATATGATCAAACACTGTGCAGCAATAAGGGCTTTTCTCGCACAGTAGATTTTTATCTGCCTGTTTGAAAACAACAACATGACATTAAAGTAGTTTGTGAAGACCAACTATTTGACTGATTATAAAACGTGTACGTGGACATGCTGGTAATCCAGAGTGTAAGCCTCGCACTCTGCCGTGGAACTGGAGTATTTGGAACTGGAGTATTATACGTTAACCATTTCAACACTACATACCTCTATAGTGGTGTTGGCAAAGAGTGCAGATCCATAGATGAGCCAGCTCGTGACGAGCCATCTCATCAGGATCTGCAAGTAATTAAAAAAAAGTTCATATTTTTTTAGAAAAGAAAACAACCCCTTTTTATAAATGGACGAGTCTGAAAATAATTTGGATTTGTTGGTTCATCAACATATCACAGTCCATTCCAGTTACCTAGGGGTGAAAGGGTTTCTGTCATGTCTAGTTCTAGAACATGCCAGTTTCGCCATCGGCTGTCCCTACCATCATGACCATCCATGGTTAGATGAGGGCCGTCTGTAAATCACAAATTCCTGAGGCTATACCGTTCTCATCCAGTTCTCTGATACTCGTTCCATGGACGCTACTGGGGCCCGTTTCACTAAACTTTGTACGACTAAATGTTCGTAAGTGCAAATTTAGATCATCTGGAAATTTCAATTGATGGATTTACATTTATTGAGCAAAGGCTGCATATGCAGCCTATGCTCAATAAATGTAAATCCATCAATTGTTTACAAGAAATTTACAGACTTTCATAATTTTGCACTTACGAACATTGTAGTCGTACGAAGTTTAGTGAAACGGCCCCCAGGAGATGCTGTCTTGGGTGTGTACCATCTCACTTGTAAATGGCAATGTTTCTTTCATCACCTGAACATCTTGTTATGACGTGTTGTATCCCATTTCATAAATGTGATATGACACACATGTAATAACACCTGGAGGGAATTTGATTGGCTGACTGCATCACCTTAATTACGTGTTTGTATTATGCGCCATCATTATGGAAAACAAACAAAACGAAGATGATCCAAATGACGTCCCTAATGGCGCAACAAAGCAACAATGTTTTGACGTTGATGTCATCCTATTTTAAATGTCATTAGAAATGTCTGTGACTCGGTAAACTCAATACAATTGTTAAAATGCGCTCCAGTTAGGTAATATGAAGTATTTACACAGAACAGGAACATATTTATAAATGTATTTATTTCTAGTATTAAAACTATTTTTCTTGGTGGAGCTTTTCAAGTCGATGCGAAATTAATCAATGGCGACTTCTCACTGAAACGTATCAGATATCTTCAAGTTTTCTGCTACTTGTGAGTGTGAAGTCATGTGATAAACAGAATCTCAAACTCGTTTACATTTGATATGAGATTTATGAAACTCGTCGGCATTTGTATGCACCTCGCCATATAGGCCAGAGGCTCAGTGCATAAATTGTGTGTGACTCGTTTCATAAATCTCGTATCAAATGGAAACTCGTTTGAGATCCTCTATTTATTTTCTGTTGGTGTTGACTGAGAATTATGTTTTGTTTCTTACACAGCTGCGTTTGAAGACCTGTGTGCTGATATGGGACGTGGCAAAGGACAGAGTGGCAACCTAGGTATTTTCACTTTTTTATCAACCGCTTCTATGAAGAATTCAATTTTGTCTCTCATCTACCCTTTTTAAATCTTCTGTGTTTGTCTCATCTACATTAGTGGAAAGTGAGACATAGCGGTCACAATTCTGGCATAGGCATCGTAGGTTTGGGCAAATGTTGCAAAAAATGTTGCATATCTTCAATCTTCTAAGCCTTCAGGCCGAAGTAGACACACTTGTAGTATATTTCATCACTCTTCTTGTAAATGTTCACCAATTAGATCACTCACTTGTATTTTATTAGAACATATAACATGGGGTGCGCATTAATTTAAAATTAACACATATCACATTTCTTGACATATAAAGTACAAATAATTCTCCAATGTCACAGTCACATAAATTAAGCATTCACAATAATGACTATACTCCTTCATCACAAGTTATTAGTTAATATAGATAATATAGTCACAGCTAACACATATATCAATGTTATTTCATAAAGTTATATAGTCTCTACATGTATTTCAAATAACTTCCTTGACAGAAAATATATAACATTTTCTCATTGACACAATGTGCTCATAGATATTATCCCAAACTATACTTTTCATCATATGTAGTAGTATATAGGGAGTCAAAATGATACCACCTAACGGTGGTATCATTTCTCCTCCCTATATACTACTCCACCACCCCCCGAAAAATCAAAAATTGGTTAACGAGGAAATTGTCTCCCACCAACCACGAAATATTCAAAATTGGTGTCATAAATACATCATGTTTTTTTCACGTCCAATTGAACAGATAAAACAATAGTCTTAAAAAGGATTTATTTTTGACACCAATTTATGAATTTATTCTAATAAGTTTCCGATTTAAATGCGTCCTCGCGCAATAGTCTATATTCCAACACCATATTTTCCTCCTCCGATATAGCTAATTGATTCCGTAGATCAGCAATTAATTCTACCAGCTCTAGTCTACCACGTTCACCTGTAGCCACAGGGCAGCGTAGTTGCTTATGTCTACAAAGGTTAGTTTGGGCACTAACGAATTTACAAGGGCATCTGGGGCATTGAAATTGCGGGGGGACACAAGGAAACTTTCTACGTCTCGCTAGATGCCTTCGTAGATAGTCTTTACGCGTAAACGTCTTACAACAAGTCTCACACTCCATTATATATGTATATGTTTATGTTTATATTCAATTGGTCGTAAAAAAAAACATAATGTTTTCAAGACCAATTGAACAGATAAATTTCATAGGTTATACAAAAGTATATTACAGAAAAATATGATAACGTCAGAAACTAGAGCAGAAATAGAAAGTTTGAGAAGAAAAGCCGAATCTCTAGGGATTACTTATAGTAAACGGTTGAGAGTTAGGGGGTTGACAAAGTTGATAAATGCCACAAAGAATGAGGCGTTTACAGAAAATATGATAACGTCAGAAACTAGAGCAGAAATAGAAAGTTTGAGAAGAGAAGCCGAATCTCTAGGGATTACTTATAGTAAACGGTTGAGAGTTAGGGGGTTGACAAAGCTGATAAATGCCACAAAGAATGAGGCGTTTATGAAGCGGTTTACCCGCGCCCACAAACGAGGAGCCTTTAAAGATATATCCAAAGCGGAGGAAGTAGGTAACAGAATTCAAAAAGAAAGTATTGCGGGGTTAAGGGCTAGTGTAATGAAACCTTCAAGCACAAATAATTTGTCCCAAATTAGACGCCAAAATAATAATAAGAAAAAATCTATCGTTAGTGCGATAGTGGAAAAAGGTGAAGAAATATTGGGGGCTCACGATGAAACATTGGAAAAGGTAGAAAATGGAAGACGGGTAGTTACATTATCCTTTCGTAAAACATTAACATTAACGAGTCTGAACGCATGTCCGATAAACTCGCTCCGTATCTAACAACCAATTTTTATTTGAGATATTCATATTCTTACAAGCTAGAACATATGGAGGAAATTAAAAAATGGAAAACCTAAAACTATAATATTTCACAAAAATCTCGGTGGTAGCGAACCACTATCATCAATGAAAACCGTTAAAAAATGGCTGTCAGATAAGGAGCAAACACGAATAATGTCCGATAAAATAGACAGACCAAATACAAAGTGGAAGTTTGTAAGATGGGTAGAGGTGTTTGTAAAGCTAATACAGGGTAGTAGGGGAATAGATTTGGGACTACAATCCAAAGAAGCAGCAGGAGGAGAACTTCCAGAATGGTTGAGGAATAGAAAAGGTATGTATTCTTTAGATAAGTATAATGACGACCTTTGTCTGTTCAGGTGTCTAGCTATGCACCTTGATAAAAAGATCAGACCTGACAGATGTACAGAAAAGGCGAAAGAACTTAGTAAGCAATATTTCGGTAGTAATGTGGTTTCACCAATTTCTTTTTCAGATCTGAAAAAGGTTGAAGAGTTTTTTAAAATCGGTATAGAAGTATATCAACCCACCGAATGTAATGTATGGTGGTTGAAAAAGGTACCAGCACACTATAAGGTAATAGGTAATAAACCAATGACAATAGGACTGTTTAATAATCACGCATTTCTGATAAAAAACCTTAAAAAACCTATCTAAAATTTACGCCTGCGATAATTGCAAGCAGAAATTCACGAAAGCGAGTAATATGAAGAGACACGGACCAACATGTATGAGAGGTGAGACAAAAGTAATATGTGATGGTAATTATTTAGAGCGCCCGCGTTCGTCGTTCGAGAAAGCGTTTTACCCAAAAGGTTCTAACAGTTATGGGGCGATCGATTGGATGTATTCTGTGGAAAAGCGGGAGGGAATTCACATTCACCACGAACAGTGCGGACACGGAGGTGAAAGATGGATTTTAGGAGCTCCGGTAGATGGATACTGTCCAGAAACCAATACCGTATATCAATATCACGGCTGTTACTGGCACGGGTGTGAGATTCATGCAAAGCATAGAAAAGAAGAACGCGCATCCACTATGAGAAGAGATAAAGTTATTAGAAAAAGCAAAGAATTCAACCTAGTAGTTATGTGGGAATGCGAATTCCAAAGAACGGGTAAAGATATAAAGATCGGTTGTGACACTACCTTTATCCATATCAGATAGTAGACGATTTTGAGGCATATCTCCAGCCAGAAGTTGAAACTACGGTAATAGTTTAGAGTACGAAGCTGAGCACGTTCCGGCAAGCGTTAGTATAGGAGATAATTTCTCAGGAACAGTAACTCATATTTGTGATAAAGATCCCGCAAAACTTATATAGAAAAATTCGTAGAAGATTTGAAAGTCAGGGGAAAAGCTATAAGAGAAGAAGTGTGGTCAAGATATAAGTTTAAATACGGAATATTTACGTAAAAACCAAATCGCCAAAATCGAACAGTGGATAGAGCAAGTACCGGTTATAGGTTTTAACAGCAGTAAGTACGATATAAACTTAATAAAGAAATACCTAGTAGGCGAACTGACATCAACAACAAAGAAAGTAATGGTCGGAAAACGTGCAAACGCAACAATATTTCTATTTACTACCAGAATTTAGATTTCTTGATGTAATACTTTATCTAGGACCTGGTGTAAGTTATGATAGTTGGATAAAAGCCTACGACTGCAAAGGACAGAAATCTTTCTTTCCTTATTTTGAGTGGTTCGATTCTCCAGACAAACTGGATTACCCAGGACTACCGGATATAGAGAATTGGTATTCCAAACTATCTGGGAAAATGTTAATAGATGAAACAGAATTAAGTAAATGTCGTAGAATTTTCGAAGAAAATAATATGAAAACTTTCAGAGATTGGTTGAAATATTATAACGATTTAGATGTAGCACCGTTCCTAGAAGCGGTGGAAAAAATGTGTGAATTTTATAAACACAGAGGTGTGGATATTTTCAAAGATGCGGTAACACTACCTGGAGTTAGCTATACAATATTTATTGAGAGGAACCATTAAAGAACAAAAATCTTCAAAGAACGATTATACCGGAAGGATGCTCTATATGCACCAAAAGAAGAAACATACGAAATGATGAAGGACGACTCTAGTTGGTGTCCCATCAATAGTATTTACACCGCTATGCAGAAGCCGTGTTTCCAATATTAGAATCAAATGAAAGTAACAAACCTTGCAAGGCTGTGGGGTACGATGCAAACGCGTTATATTTATCTACGTTAAATAAAGAGATGCCGTGTGGGAGAGAAACTATACACCATAGATACCCCACATAACCCTAAATTTATTAAAAAGTTTTGTAAAAGAGTTTTATCTGGAGACTGGTTTGGGTTTGCGGAGGTGGATATAGAAGTTCCACACAACTTAAAACATAAGTTTTCTGAAATGTCCCCAATATTTATAAACAGAGAAGTAGAGGTTGATGAAGTTCCCACACACATGTTAAAATATTGGAAGATACTGGAAGAACTAGAGGAAATGGAAGAAAATTGGTGGGATCTATGACCGCCACTAAAGTATTGCTGTACGCGCCATGTTGAAATGGTATTTAAAACACGGCCTAGAAATAACGGGAGTTCATCGTGTTATAGATTATATTAGTGGTAAACCCTTCGAATGGTTCGCAAAAGAAGTTACAGCCGCAAGACGAACAGGCGATGTAGAACCAAATAAGAAACCAGTAGCCGACATAATGAAATTATTAGGAAACTCGTGTTGTGGAAAAATGATAGAGGCAACGGAGAGACATTTAAATACGACATATACGCGAGACGAAACCTGTGTTGACAAAGCATTAAGATCCGCGTATTTTGATGATTTGGAAGAGATAGGATATGCGTACGAAATATCTTCAAGAAAACCCAGGTGTGCGCTAAAGAGACCATTCCATTGTGAATAGCGGTTTATCAACTAGCTAAATTGAGAATGTTGGAATTTTACTACGAATTTCTAGATAAATACATAAAAAGAGAAGACTTTGAATTAATACAGATGGATACAGATAGTATGTATATAGGAGTTAGTGGAAAAACGATAGAGGAATTGATTAGACCTAACTTACTAGACGAGTTTGAAAAAGAAAAAAATAAATGGTTGGCTTGGGATAAATGGAGCGAAAGAGAGCCCGGACTTTTCAAAATGGAATTTAGCGGGATAGGGCGATAGCGTTATCTAGTAAGTGTTATTTTGTAGAAAAAATTAATTTCACTAAAGATAATTTGGAACAAATTAAAATTAATAAAAACTCTGCGAAAGGAATGTCCAAGAGAACTAACAATTTAAATTGGGATAGATATAAACGAGTACTAAGTGAAACTACAGAAGTGATCACATTATAGATGTAGCACAAAATAGAGGATTTAAAATGAAAGACGGCGTTATGAAAACGTACTGTCAACAAAAATTAGGACTCTCGGCATACTACGATAAAAGACGCGTGTTACCAGACGGAATACATACAGAACCTCTATTGATTTAAGTAATCGGGGGTAGCTGGGTGTCAGAAGACACTATAAGAAGTTCTTCGCGAACCAAACCCTCGAGATGGCCCATCATCCAAATAGTAGAGCACGGGCTCATCGGGTTTGGTAATAGATCGATCTAGATGATATACATTGAGAGACCACACTGGATCAGTCGCGCGGCGGCTGCCACCTTCGAGCTCTCCCGGTTGATAGAGGTACCGGACGTCAATATCTGATGGAAGCCGCTGCTCCTCTAAACCAACGGGTCGCCCCGCGCGAGACGGCAGAGGGCTTGCTCGTCACCCTTTAAACTTGATAGCATCTACAGGCTTCTTACCTATCAATCTGGTCACCTCTCCGTTCAGTGAGGAGACCACGGCGGGCAGTATGGCCACCCACTCGGTCGATCGCGAATGAGGGTCTACAGTTCTTTAGCGTATTGGTGTCCGAACAGTCTCTCAGCCAGGGTTCGATTGAAGCGTTCCACGATCCCCTGGTCCCGGTGGATGTTGACGCGGCGCGTCTGATAGAAACTTTATGCTTAGACAATAGATGAGAGACCGCGCCCATGAACTCGCGGCCGGGATCGACCTGGAGAAGATTCGGCCATTTGAGAGGACTCCTCTATATTCGGAAAGAGCCTCGCCACTTCCTTAGACTCTTTAGTGGCCAACGGCTCAGCCCCCTTGTAACGACTCGCTACGTCAACGATTGTCAGTGCGTACTTGTACGTTTTTTGCGACCGACGCGATCGTGAGGGAGAAACAGGAGATCCGCTTGGTGAACTTGGTTCGGCACCGGCACGTCGAATTTCGGTCGGCGCGGAATATTGTGAGGCGCGGGTAAATAGATCTGCCAGATGGCCTGCTTCTTGAGCCATTCCTTGACAGCGTTTTCTGAAACCTTGGTCGCCGCCGCGAGGTTCTTGATGGCCGCGAGTCCCTTCCAGTAGCCGCGTGGACTATAGTATGTATTCGACAGCTTGCGCGTTAGTTTGGTATCAAGTTTGCGCGTGTTCATCGTATGCGAAGTATTCTAATATATCGGACAATCTCCAACATGCCCTCGCCAGTTCGTCCGGTAACTGCGTCGTTAATAATAAACCTTTGTTGGAAGTTTCGCTGCAGCCCCAATCGCGTTTGGGTTGGAACAGGAGAGGGAAATCTAATTCATCCAAATCGGGCCAGACGAATCATACTCTTTGCACCAGGTAAACGATGTTTTTGGGCAGTGTAGCCTACATCAATCATAGCGTTATAAAGTTCGTCAACTAACATCGTTCTATATATAATATATATAAAAAAAAAAATAATTAATTAATTAATTTAAAATCTCGATTGAATATAATAGCCGGCGAGACCCACCACACCCATTCCCACGATGATGAACGCGATCTCGCGTCCTTTTGGGGCTCTGACGGTACATAGAAATCTGAAAGTTGGGGCTCGGGATCCATTGGATCGAGACTTTTGTGCGGATATGCCAGCGCGTACTCGCGGTTGGCTTCTTCAACGTTCTGAAAAGTTTGCGCGGCGTGATTTTCGCGGCGAAGCTCTTCATTGACCCAGTCCAGATGGGCGGTTCGTTTTTTCGACCATGCTTCCTTTGCGCTATTGAGTTGTTCTACAGCTAAATCATGACGCTTACGCTCCTCATCCACGTTCGAGCTTTTCATTTTAGAGAATATAAAGTTGCTACCGCTGAACGCCAATGCGTTTACAAGCGCACCACCTACTATTACTGCGTATGAAGCCATTTATTTCCATATATTAACTGGTAGAATTCCAGCTTTAACTAGATAATCTCGGGTCCAAACTGCGGCCGCTACATCTAAGGTCGCGAGCCCTACGTCTCTCACAGTAAAGTCCAATTTGGGAGCGGTTCCTCCTAGGGCCATCTTTGATAGTCGAGCATACCCGATACTGAAACCCGATATCACCACGGCGTGATAAAGCGCATTCACTAACATTTTACCTTCTTGTTCAGCCATTGTTATAATTATTGCATATAAAATGGGTCGCGATCAATGTTTAAATGGGGCGCATCCAAATTCAACATTGTTGATGATTGGTGTTTAGTAACTTTCTTCTGAACACTGGCTGGTTGTTTTTTCTGGTATTTCCACACGCACAGGGCACCAACAACTGCCAGACCACCACCAACAACCCAACTCCAATTCACGAATTTGGGTTCAATCGGATTCGCCCAACTCCAACGGTAGTTGGTATTGGGTGACAAATTCTTTGAATTTGAGTGTGCTTCCAATTCGTGAATTGGGGGTGTTGTTGTACTCAACTCTGTATTCAGATGTTTTGCTGTCTCCGTCCCCGATTGCAACCCCAATCTCGATTGGAGTTTAGCCTCTCGAAGCTCGGCAGTAGTATATCTTGTTTAACTTTTCGGGTGGCAGCCGCCGCCCTCCCAGCTGCCTGTCTTTTGGGATTTTTTATATGCGGTATATCATCCAGTGGCGGAGTAACACTCTGGTTCGATTGTGTTGGAGCAATCTGGTTCAACTCCGTCACTCTCGTGGGTGTGTCTTGTGTCATCATTTATAATATTAATATTAGAGCTTATAGTTCGTGGGCATATATGTCCAAATTGTCAGTGTTTACCCGTGGTCAACGCGGTTGTCAGCGGAGCTAAATACCATTCCAAACTTGTGATAAATTGAGCAGCAGGTTGTTCTAAGAGTGTGTCCTATAAAAGGGTCAGTCTCTAGATCGTGAATCAACCCTTCGGTGTTTGGTATAGGGAGAAGTCTACTAACGGCGGTAGCGTACAAATGAATAGCGCCGATCCAACCAAGAGTTTTTGTCATCTCTGCTCCCAATTTGGATTCGTATCGCGCATACATTTTATCAATCTCCGCATCTGACATCTTATCCACCTGAAAAACTGTGAGACGCCTACCGAGATAATGCTCCGATTGTCCCCCAGCAACCAGCGCAGCTAGCCGCTCTCGTCGCGCCGCATTTTCATTTTCATTCGGAGTCGTTGCACTCAACCCAGATCCCGATTGCTCTGTCGGATCATTATTGTTGGCAGTCGGAGTTGAGGTTTCTTCTATTAGCTGATCGAGAAGTTCGTCGCAGTTCATTTTTCTTAAAATTAATTTAACTATTCTAACAAGTCTCATCACTTTAACATATTTATTTAATTTTTTCAAAATTATTAAAATAATAAATGCGCACCACCCGATACTTATGATCACCATTATGCTCGCAACAAAGCTCGCAGCGGAGCACCAAATTGTTAACATTGTTAACCATTGTTAAGCATTTGTTCAGCATTATTCACATTATTAGCATTTGTTCAGCATTATTCAGCATTGTTAAGCAAGCATTGTTCGCTCAGCATTTGTTAAGCAATTGCTAAGCATTGTTCACATATTCATTCAGCATTTGTTCAGCAATTGCTAAGCATTGTTTCAGCATTTGTTCATAATTTGTTCATTGTTCACATTGTTCAGCAATTGCTAAGCATTGCAATAGTTATTACTTTGCAATTTTCCTAATTTTTTCAAAATTATTAATTATTAAATAAATCGTTAGATTTAGTTGATAACTTTATAAGCAGTTGGTTGATCAGTCTTTAGCAGAAGCTTGGCGTGCTTAGTTTCGGAAAGCATCTGTCGAACCTCCAGGCGCTCCTCGCGCGTTGGGATAACGTCATTCTCTCGAAGACAGTCATCGAATGAGTCTCGGTCCTTGCAGTGAAAGAGGGCGACCCATTTCGTTTGCTCGCGCAGATCCTTGAGGACGGCGTTGTATTTTTGAGTGGATATCCATACGCTTTGCCTCGCATGGCGGCCAGAAAATGCGAGCTCGGAGAGCATGTCCTTCTTTTTGGTCATCGCCGCCTTGGCTGAGCAATCGTCAATCACGTATAGGGTGGGCTCGCCCTGAAATATTTGGTATAAACCACGCAACCAATCGTGAAGCCTATCACCGGGGTCAATAACGTATACCTCAGGGTCGGTCCATATCCACGGGCACCGCTGATAAGTATCGTTGTGCCGCACAGTGGGACATAGGATCACAATGTGACGAAAGGCATCGCGGTAGGATCCCTCGAGTAAGTTGAGGATGAAAACCGTTTTTCCACATCCTGTCTGCCCACATATTATGGCGGAGTGAGCATCTCCAATCGTGAATTGGTATTGATTGCTAGATTTCTTAATTTTTTCAAAATTATGTATTAATAAATCGTTAGATGATTTTTTTATTAAATCAGTAGATCGCTGATACGTATCGACCATCTTCGATGTTGAGTTGTGCGTCTGTAATTATATATAAGTACACGTTCAATGGCCCGGCTCCGTCCGCCTCTTTGGTTATCTGGATCGTCACACCCTCACTAGCGTTCTCAACTTGGCGTCCGCTACCGTGTATTTGGTCATCGTCGCTGGCTCGCATGTCTAGCCATAAACGCGTATTTGGTATTCAGGAACTCCGCGAGGGAGACGGCGAGAGATGCAGGTCTTTAGCAACTGCTGCAACCTCCGGAGAGCGCGTTAGATCCGGCAGCAAACTGCTTTCTTACTTCATCCCACTGCTGGTGCGCGCGAAGACCCGCGCTGTAGAGTTGATTGGGGACTCCCTCGATCGTCACCTCTACCTTCGTGATTTTGGGGTTATAGAATCTGTCGGTTTTTCTAGCACCGAACGCGAACCGAGCATCCTCGAACAACATCAGTATACCTTTCATCGAGCGGGCGGGTACGTTGACATTAATATTCCACAATGTGTCGCTTTTGTTTTTCGGCATCTTGCGATGGCGAAGAACTCGGTCGTAAAGTATGGCAACGCGCCCGGCGTACTGGGTTCTGATCAATCGCGCTAGTTCGGGCATCGTGACCATGTCGTACTCCAGCGAAACATTATCGATCGTATACGTCGATAACTGGTCGGTGGCTATGATAACTCGGCCGTAGTCGTTGAACGTTAGTTCGTATTCGAGGCGGTCAGCCAAAGCGCTCTGATAGTAGGGCATGTGACTCTCCAGCAACTCAAAGTCGAGCGGGATGTAGAAGCGGTTGCCGTAAGCGCCCGCGACCGCGTTGTCACTCGCGTTGTTATCTGCCTTGTTAGCAGCCCCGATTCTAAGTTTGGTTACGTTCTTATTTTTGCTGGTGTCAATACCTTGATAGACAGCGTTTTCAAGCTCGTGTGACGTCTTCCACAGGTCCTGATAGCAATGGTAGACGTCGCTGTCATCGATCGACATCACCTCATTACCAGAAATCTTTATCATAGTCTTCTTGACTATGGCGCGACCCAAGTTCTGAACGACGGTTCGGTCCGCGTCCGTCGACGTTAGCGAAATAGTGAAAGCGAGGCGAACAGTACCCGGAACAATGACGTCGTTAGCTCCGAGGTTGGGGAAGCGGACTAAGAGCTGCTGGTTCTGGTCGATCGTCGATGGGTTGTTCGTAATAACGACACTCTGTCTCACGCCTTTTGCCCCGAGGGGCTCACGCAGTCTGCGGTATGGATTGAGTTTGCGACCGTATTGACTCGAAGACATAATTAATTTTTTCAAAATTATTGAAACTATTAAACCCGTATGGTTTTGTCTTTAATACATAATTAATTTTAAGAAAATTATTATATGGCTGATTACATGGACGAATTCGATCACACTACGGCGACCGAGAAGATTACCTCGATGGTGATGATGATAACTTCGAGGATTCCCTCACGACACCCACCATAGAAACTCCAGTTCCAATCCAATCACAATTGGGTGACGCTACCACTAGTCAAAGTCAGGAATTACTTGAGGGAGCTGTAAACGACTACTACAACAATTTGGCAGCAGAAAAAGGTCTGGTCCCCTCTGTCGGTCGCGACTACTCCAAGTTCAAATTTATGAGCGGTAAATTGCGACTAAGAGCAGCACTAACTGTCCAATTAGTTAACGGGAGGACCGGAAAACCACTATCACTAAACACCATTGCAGGAAACGGCGGTGGCAACTCATAAGGGACGAACTAGGATTCACGGATTGGAAGAGGGGTAAAACAAGTATACCGGCCCGCGCTGTAGAGGCCCTAAAGTCTACCGACGAAACTATAGCGAAGACGGCCACCGCGATAGAAACGGTCGAGCTCAGCGAGGTCCCTCAAATAGCCACCGACGTTATTAACACATGGAGGGACCACGTTCAGCGTCCAATCGCAATTGGAAAAATACTCAACGATGACCCACCGTTACCTCTTCGAGAACTCCGTGGACTCGATAAGGCTCTACAAACGGTCCGGGGCGAACTGGTCCTTAACCTCTCCAAACTCACGGCGCTGGATGAACATATCGCGCTAGAAGAAAGAAAACTGGAGGAAGCCGGTGACGATAGAGAATCTACCGAGCGGATCAACAAACTCCTGCGGTCTTTGCGGGATGAAAGAGAAGCTCGCTTGGAGGCCGCCTCGGCTAACCGTGAGGCTCTCCGCACACAAATAAGTCGGATCCGCGAATCAATCTCGAGGGTCCTGCACGAGGAGACGACACTCGGTGAGCGTCTTCGCACTCTGTTCAGAGAGCAGGGCGTCACGATAGCAAGCATCCTCGTTGCTATCGGCTGACTATATCGACCATAGTTCTAACTTTCACTGGTGGTGCGGCACTACCACCCGCTCCAGCACCAGCACCAGCACCAGCACCCTCTCCATCCGGTGGAGCCAAGGAGTGGATAAAAAAACAACTAAAAGCCCTCGCCAGTCTTCTAGCTAAATTAGCTGGAAAGGCGGCTGCCGCACTACCTGGACTGATCGGAAGTATCGTTTCTTACTTGCTATCTATATTATCAAAAACGGCCGGATGGCTAGCCAAAAATACCTGGGCTTTAATCGTGGCAATCGCCGGTCTCCTATTATTCTCTGTCAGAGAGTTCCTACAACCAAAGCGTAAATAATCCGATCGCCACGAGGGCGATGACGAGACCCAATTTCTCCTCCTCGTGTGTTGTGCTTCCAATTTCAACATTGTTGATGATTGGTGTTTCTCCAATCGCGATTGGTCTGTTGATGGAACTCGATGGTGCATCCAATTTACGAATTGGGGGAGGTGTATCCATTTTGTGTTTTATGAAATCGGTTCCACTGTTGGGGGTGCGCTTGATGATATCCGTGTTCACGTTACCGTTGTGGCCGATTTTTTGATTGGCGGTGGCGATTACGATATGATTATTGTAACCGTCAACCGGGTCGTCTCGTAGTATCATATTGCTCGGCGCCATATAAAGACCTATTCCAAATACATAGTCTACTGGGGTGCTGGCATTCTGCAAAACGTCTTGATAATTCTGGATCGCCTTCTCCAGGTCCACCCTAGCTGAGATGGCGTCCTCTACAAGTGCCAAAAATTGTTTTTGTGCATCAAACGCTGTTCCCATGCCCAGTATAGAACTGCGAGTTTGCTTCTGTGCGCCGAGAATGGCCCAGACGTACGTGCGAATGGAGTCGTTGACGCGAGTAACCCCGGCCTGCGTGAACCCTAGACCCGTATCTAACATAAATGTACCCCACGCGTTCTGAACCTCAGCAGCCTGCTGTATGTAATCGACGTGAGCCAGTTTCGGAGGTAACATTTTACAAGAAAACACGCCACAGTGTCGACCTCCAGACACTTCCGTCCCGAAAGTCATAGTCGCGGGGTCAAAATTCCCGGCGTTCCGACTGACGATGTGGTCACCGGAGTGATCGTGTCTAAAATCAGTCTGTGTCCAATTCCCGGACTGGCCGTGAATGAGAACGTCCCCGAGGCCGGTGCTGGTAGGAAATGCTTTCTGTCTCCAGTCCGCGTCTTTTGAAACGTAAAATTCGTTCACAGTTCTCTTTCAAAGGCCATACGGTTATAGTGTTGGAAATGGGATCCCAGGCGTCGTCTTGAGGTAGTGAAATACCTAGTTCTTTGAGAATCCTCCTAATAGTATAATACACGTGAAAGTTGTAGAACACTTCGGAGCATGACATTCTTGGATGTCAGATGGTCTTTATATGAAACTCCACACCCGCTGTTGCACCATACAGCGAAATTTATTTGGTTCTGCCAAAACTGCATCGGTGTTGCTTTCCAGCCGTTTACCACCTCCATCGTAGTAATCTTGGGCAACCTATATTGTTCAAAGATGTTAGGGAAGTTGGTGGCAAAGCCACTGTCCGGTCTAACCGTTACGGTTGGGTGTACAAGGCGGTTAACAACGTCTTTTTGTGTGTATTTACCTCCGACCGCGTACTTTACATTAGAGTTAAAGCTAAATGCTTTGGTATCCATTGAAAGATATTATTATGTTTGCTACTATAACTAATGTTCAAAAAGGGAGTTGTGAACTTCAAAATTAATAGACAACTGCTGCGGAAAACGCCGGGTAGGCCTTAGATCAATCACGTTCACGGTTGGATGGCAGAATGTGGGGAAGAGTGAAGGGTTTTACTATGTGAAGGATGGACAACAATTAGGTGTAAAGCTGCCTCACGGACTGTGGGGAATAAGACAGCTCAAAGATTTTGTCAACTCAGAGCTTGACGGTATAATCAACCTCACAGTATCGAATGTTACCGGGCTCACAACAATGATCATCAGCAGTGATGTATGGTCTCTCCCCGGGGTGGGTTGGGTATTCAACTCGGTTTTAGAGAGACATACTCCTCAAACAAAGGAGTGTTCACCCCGGGTGAGTACGTCGGTGATAACCCGGTGGACTTCACCTTCACGAAAACTCTCAGGGTGCACCTGGATCGGGTGAACACATCGTACAACACGATAGACGGATCCCCCAGCACATTACTGAAAACTGTGCCCGCCAGCGATTGTTTCTATGGTGAGACTGTAACGTTAGACTTCCCACACCCAGAGATGAAAGTTTTGGAATCGGGACACATCCACGAGTTGAAGATTTATATTCTTGATGATAAAGGGCGAGAGTTGAAGAACGATTACCCGATTTCGGTCGTCCTAGAAATTTCAAATTAATTAATTTTAAGAAAATTAGAAGAATTAAACGCATGTTCGAATATATATTATCAACATTATGAGTATATACGGACCAGGTAGTTCTTCCGATTGGGTGACAAATTCAAATAATTTGGAACCTGCAGAAGGGGGATTCATCCCGACAGAGGGCGACTTTTTAACTACCCAAAAAACAAAGGCCTTGATTAATAGAACTATATCGAGGGCCACGGACGAGATTCACAAGAGTCTACTATCACAACTTAGAGAATATGCCCTGGCTGTGAATACACAAAGTCGTGAAGAAACGCATACGGAACTAAACGAACTAGGTAAAAAAATAACCAAATTTAGAAAAGAGGCCCGGTTGGGGATTGATAAAGCCCGAGAAGACCGTAAGGCTGACATTACGGAGGTTTATGATGCGTTGCGCTTAGAAGACTCTCTCAGCAAAGAAGCTACACTTGCTGAATTAGACGGGAAAATAATCGATTTTCGAAATGAGGCCACACGGGTATTGAGAAAGCACGAGAAGACCACCAGGCGGACCTTAACGAAGGCTTATGAGGTGTTGCGCTCAGAGGACTCTCTCATCAGAGAAGCGGCACTTACTGAACTAGATAAAAAAATAACCAAATTTCGAAAAGAGACCAGGTCGGGTATTGATTAAACGTCCGAGAAGACCACCAGTCGAACCTTGCAGAGGCCATTGCGGAGGCTTATGATGCGTTGCGCTTAGAGAACTCTCACAGCAAAGAAGCGACACTTACCGAACTAGACGGCAAAATAGCCGAATTTATAAAGAGACCAGGTCGGGGTGGGGGTTGAGGGGGTCCAGAAGATCACAAAGAGGCCATTGCGGAGGCTTATGGGGCGTTACGCTCAGAGGACTCTCTCAACAGAGAAGCGGCACTTACTGACCTATATGAAAAAATAACCGAATTTAAAAAAGAGACCCGGTTTGATCTTGATGGAGTCCGAACGGGTATTGATAAAGCCCTAGAAGACCACCAGGCGGATATTACGGAGGCTTATAGGGTGTTGCTCTTAGAGGACTCTATCAACAGAGAAGCGACACTTACTAAACTAGATGAAAAAATAACCGAATTTCAAAAAGAGACCCGGTCGGGTATTGATAAAGCCTTAGAAGACCACCAGGCAACCATTACGGAGGCTTATGATGCGTTGCGCTTAGAGGACTCTCTCAACAGAGAAGCGACACTTACTGAACTAGATGAAAAAATAACCGATAAACTGAAACATGATCGTATAGCCGCGACCAAAGCTCTTGAGGAGGCCTCTTATGAGATTCGTACTGAGGCATATAACGCAAACAATGCGCTTGCCGGAATAGTGAAAACAATGAAAACACCAAAACGTGTCATAACAGTTTGGGCTGAGAAGAACGGGGCCCATTGGTTGTGGGGCACTATGAATATTCGTTCGGTGCCAAAGCGAGTAATAAATATGGGGGATACACTATGACAGCTGCAGGTGAAGTTATCCAAATGGCGGTCTGCTCGGTTAATGCTAATGGTAAACCTGTGGGCGCGGTCGCGATAAATATTGTAGTAGATGGGGAAGAACGGGGGTTGGAGTCACTAAAATCTCTGGAGATAGTTCGACGGTGGTTTCGTTCTCCGGTGATGATCGAATTAGACTTTCCCAAGGTAGTGTTATTAACTTTGTTACGAAAATCGGTGACTCAGAGAGTTCTTCCACTATTGTCTCATTGTTAATTGAACTTATTGTGTAAATACTAATATATTGAAATAAATTTAACTATGAACGAATCACCGCTTCCAATTGTCAATACCGATCCACCAACACTGTATCCAACTCTCAATACCACTCCACCAACACTGTATTCAACTCTTCAATACCACTCCACCAACACTGTATTCAATTAACGAAAAAAGTTCAGATTTTAGGTTGAATAATATCGTCGCTATGCAGGATATTTTAGTTAGAGAATGTGCAAATAGAAAAAGACACTCTAATAAATATAGGCGCGCGGCAAACATAGCTGAAGCATCTAGTACGGTTCTGGCAAGTGTTTCTGTGTTGTGTGGGGCGGGGACTGCTGCAACGCTATCTACAATTGTAATGATTCCACTTGCAGGGGTTTTGAGTGGAATTACCGTTTTATCTGGAACACTTTGTATGGTAATTAGGGCGGCGGGTGGAAAACTCGAGAAAAAAAAGTAGAAAACATGATAGAATATCCGTTCTCGCTAGGTCTAAGAAAAATAGCATCGACGTTATGGTGTCCAAAGCGTTGGCCGATAAGAAAATATCAAATTTAGAGTTTGAATCCGTGGTGGAAGAAATGGGGAGATATGAAGAATTAAAAAATGATATAAGGATCAAGGCGCGCGCCACCATGCCAAAAATTGAGTGTACTGATTGGGATAAATTTAGGGTAAAACTTGGAAATAAAGTCGGAGGAAATGTTACAGCACCATTATAAAATAATTAAAAAAAAATTTAAAAAAATAATTAAAAAAAAAAAAAAAATAAAAAAAAAAAAAAAAAAAAAAAAAAAAAAAAAAATTCTTAATTTTATAATTTTCCTAATTTTTTCAAAATTATATTGGTGCAGTAAACAAATTTACATACCTATACAACATGTGTTTTTCACTGAGAATTATCGGCTCTGTTTACCTCGGCTATCAATTTACGCATGGGCCATAACCCGTGTAATTGAAACATTGTCGTTACAACATAAATTAATTACTAGTAATAATAGGAGTGTTCAGCTTTAAATTATTAAAAAAAAATATAAAATTAATTATAAAATAACGAACCATCACAGTTTTCTTTCGCCAATATATTAATAAATAATTATAATATGCACACCATTTGTATGTTGTATAGGAAACTGATGAGTATATATATGTGTGTTGACCTTACAACAATTGGTCTCATCTCGTGTGTGCTATGTTGTTGATCCGGTATGACGTCCGTCTCGTCTGTTTAATGGTAGCAGTCTATGCATATGTGTGTATTTGGCGATGTAATTGTGTAGCTCAAAGGTGCCGGCCTAAAAGATTTCTGCCTAAGAGCTTTGCAATTTCGGAAACCAAATTCACACATAGGCTCGTCTTACTTCGCTGGTTTCTCTTAATAGAGTAATTGGCAATGGGGTTCAAGGCGACCCAGAATGTGAGCCAACAGATGCGTGGGCTTAAGAAAGGTCCCCCCAACACCCAGTGGCTGGGTGCCGGCTAGAAATCTGCCAGTCGCTGGGGGTGTTGTGCACGAGTGGAGGCTTTTGCTATTTTTTTTTTTTAATTTTTTACAAATTATTAATATCTTTATACGCGATAGACCTAATCGTGTAATCTCTCTATAAAATGGACACCTAATTTACATGTTCATAACACGTGTAATTGGAACATTGTCGTCTGCTTATAACATAAATTAGTTCTGTTCAATAATTTTCAATTTCTTCTAATAATTTTCCAATTTCTTCGTTAAAAGCGATATTGTAGAAACGCATATCCGTAAACGAATCTTTGATTTTAAACTGTTTTATAAAATTAGTTTGATAATGTTTCGGTAGTGTTTCTCCGATCCTATTTAGTCGCTTCATTATATAAATTTGATACTTATACCGGCGACATAATTGCCGGTTTAATATTGTAAATGCAACGTTTTTTATCGCAGCGTAATAAATTACGCTGATATTTCATGTATTCGATATCACATAGTATTGTCATTTTACCGTGTTTTAATACTGTAGAAACAACAGCGTAAAATCCTTCATCCAAATCATTATAAACGTCCAATTCGTTGTGTATTTTATTATCCATTTTGTTTATATATTTTATTATAACCTATTAAATTTATATGTTCAATTGGACGTGAAAAAAACATGATGTATTTATGACACCAATTTTGAATATTTCGTGGTTGGTGGGAGACAATTTCCTCGTTAACCAATTTTTGATTTTTCGGGGGGTGGTGGAGTAGTATATAGGGAGGAGAAATGATACCACCGTTAGGTGGTATCATTTTGACTCCCTATATACTACTTATGTTGGTCTGATCTTAACCAAACTTTATCAATAGCTTCCTCACTGTGGGTCTGACAGCTGGTGATTGATTGCTTAAAGTGCAAAACTCGCTATACCGAACGCCCTGGCGGTAGCTATGGTGTTCGGTACAGCGTAATCACCTGTAGCCTATTTCAGCAACATTGCAAAGTATACTTTCCTGGCAAAGTATACTTTGAGGGAGAAATTTTCAATTTCAGGATAAATTTATTAATTTTTATTATACTGAATTTATTACATTATCACAGCCAATTTGGGTGTGATAATGTAATAAATTCAGTATAATAATCCTGCATACTTTTAAGCATCAAATATATGCAGTAGTTAGTTCTATATGAAATAATGCATTTCAGGAAAAATAAATGATTGCTCCCTCAAAGTATACTTTGCTAGATATAAAGTATACTTTGCAAGTTTGATGAAATCGGCTACTGAACTTTGTCACATACTCCAGCCACCATTAACACGACCTTGACCTTTGTCACCTTCAAAATGTCATTGAAACACTTAGCCATTTTGTTGACGTCGAAAAGTTTGTAAGAGTTTCTCCAACATGTACTGTCTTCAATATTACGCTAAGGATTGCTTCAATACTTGGACATTTTAATCACCTAAACATTTGTAACACACTCGTACCACCATTCACTTGACCTTGACCTTTTTATTTACCGTCACAAGGTCGCTAAAAGCCATTTTTTACAGTCATGTATACCAAGGGGTCATATCCATGTTTTACAAACATAATGTCTAGTTTTCTCATAGCTTTCTGCTGTAGATGTGTTGTACTGTATTATTTTGTTGTTGCAGATTTGAATGAATGCTTGCTAGACCCTGACTTGTGCACCAACGGGCGCTGTATCAACATGGACGGATCGTTCCGGTGCGAGTGTGCCCCCGGCTATGTGGTGGACAGCAGCGGCAGGGTCTGTGTAGGTCAGTATAATCCAAACTGTTTCACTGTATTGCCAACTGTCGTACTGCAGATAAATTTCTCGCATTTTGATTGGTCTGGTATTCCTCATATTAACCATCCACGCTTTACCACTACAAATACAGTCTTCACTTGTTACCTTAGACTCTTTTATGTCAAACTACTACTACATGTAACTCGAAGTAAAATTTCGGTCCCAAGTACATGTTTTCCTATACAATAACTCTTGTTAAATCAATTTTTTGTTATCTCAAAGTATTTTCCTCAGACCCCTCGATTTTGAGTAAATGAGTGTAGACTGTATTTGTAATTATAGATTCGGATGAATGCGAGACGCACAATGTCTGTGGAAACGGGACGTGTGACAACACTGTCGGGGGATTCACATGTGACTGTGCCCCAGGATTCACCCAGGGCCCAAACACTGTCTGCGAAGGTAAGTGATTAACTCTTCAACACTACAGCCCTCTATAGCGGTGTTTACAAACCATGTAGATCCAGATGAGCCGACTTTTTTAGCCATCCCCTCTGGATATATACGTTATGCAAGTAATTTTCATAATTTTTAGGGAAAAAAAACACCCCCATTTTATAAAAGGACTAGTCTGAAAATCAGTTTGTGACGATTGGATTGAAAATTAACATCAAAATCCATTCCAGTTATTTAGGGTTAAAAGGGTTATCACAGTGATAAATGACTGCACAATCCTATCCTCGCACAAGTGCACATCCATCCATCAGCTGCATACAACTCCAGGGATCCTGCAGATTATCTCACAAAAATGGCATTTTTTTACTATATTTTTTGTCGAGCCCGCTTGCGGAAAGCGAGACACAGTGATCACAATGACGTCCGGGTGTCCGTGCGTCCGTGCGTCCGTGCGTCCGTGCGTCCGTCTGTCCGGGCAAACGAGAGGGCACTTGTTGGGTACAAAAGTACCCAACAAATGCTCTTCTGTGTGTTGGGCAAGCTTTTTAGGGATCTTCTTGGGTAGGGTTAGGGTTAGTGTTTAAATTAGTGTTGAAGTTTTTAAATACCTTATATCTCTGCAGTACTAGGTCACATTGACTTAACTTCATATGCTTATTAGTCATCATCCATATATTCATGCTGTATCCCACTCATGCGGCCCCTGTGCCCAAGGTCAAGGTCAAATGCCTCGGCGGGCTCGACATGCGGGCCGCGGCCATCTGGTCTTAAAATAGCAGCTATGGGCATAACATTTTCACAGAACAATCATCGGTTCTTGCTTTCTCAACGCATGTAAACTATTTTAATAGCCAAATGTGCCATCTTTATACCCCCCCCCCCGCAACGAAGTTGTGAGGGGGTATACTGGAGTCAGCTTGTCCGTCCGTCCGTCCGTCCGTCCATCCGTGTTTCCGTCCGTCACAAAACTTAACAATTGTAAATTTCCTTTTAACTTCTCTTTCCCTTTGCGGAAATCTTTCATATTTTACTCACCCCTTCTCTGACACTCATACATCATTCTGCAACAAACCTACGACCCCCATTTATGTCAGGGCTCAAGGTCACGGACTTATAAACTTAGAAAAAAAATAAAACTTAACAAATGTAAATTTCCTTATAACTTCTCTTTCCCTTTGCAGAATGCAGTGATATTTTACCCGGCCATTCTCTGACACTCATACATCATTCTGCAATAAACCTACGACCCCCATTTATGCCAGGGGTTAAGGTCACGGACTTAGAATGTCTTGTTTGCTTTTTTCAACTGGAACCACCATCGCACTCTCCATATGTGCTGACAGAGTCTTTTATCTGAAAATGATAGTATGCGAGCTGGAATTCATTCTAGGTCAGGGCTGACGTGGGGGTGTATTCCGTAAGCCCCCGCTTACTGACAAATCTAGTTCTCACTTAAAATTGGGTCAGATCACCAGTCGTAATCTTGCTCAGTTATCCGGACAAACGTATAATCGTCTTATAACTTCTATTTTCACATTGAAATCATAATTCTATCGCCTGTAAACCGGCGTAAACAGCATTGTGTAGTTTTGCAGAAAAAAAAACTATCACCCATTGCTTCTTGGAAAACACTGGATTTATAGAATTTATTTATATACTCTGCGATGACGTAATGGACTGTTGACGTTGTAAACAACTTGTGGACAGAGTTGAGGAATGTTTTCAGCAAATTTTACTAAAATGTTTACCTTCGCTATATATTCTTCACATTGGCATGGAAACCTCAAGCACCTGCGTAACTTCGATTTATTTGTTGCAAAATCGGATCAAATGAATGCGCTTAATTAACAGATGCTTTTTCCATTTGTCTGATAAACTGATTGTCCGAATAACTGGTATGACCATTTATAGTACATGTTCTATGTACAGTTAGTTAACAACAGTAAGCCAGTGTTTGTGTAATTTTGTGTCGTATACCACAACATAACCCGACATAACAAGCCATGACTTACATTGACAGATATTAACGAGTGTGACGGCCCGTTGAATGCGTGCGCGTTCCGCTGTGCGAACACTCGAGGCTCGTATCGGTGTATCTGTCCAATGGGGTACAAGGTGGCGTCTGATGGCCTCCATTGTGAAGGTAATAACTCGCCAATATGTGCACAACATCACGCTTGTTGAGACTGCCACTTGTTGATGGAAAAATAGTGAATAGTAGATTAGTGCCGTGAATGGGAAAACATATCTGGCAAGGCTTAGGAAACGGGATGGGCGAGGCTCTGCCTCGCCCATCCCGTTTCCGTGCCACGCCAGATATTTTTTCCCATTCACATCACTAACCTACTATTCTATTTATCCCGTGAACACTACAAATTGCTTTAAAATGCAAAAAAATAACCCCAGCCACATCCTCAAAATCGGAGAATCGGAGAATCGGAGAACTGCACATATTCATACGCATTGATTAGGTCGTATTGACAGGGTATTAAAAAAGTTTCACGGCACATACGCACTGTGTTGACGTGATAAATGTTCATATTTACTCATTTGTGGCTGTGACTGGAGAAATGGGGCTTATGGGATTTGTGACCAGTGTCGCTCCAGATTAAATAGCACACTCCTGTAGCCTGATAATGATCTAAATTACTTGTTAGAAGCACGGCGGGTGTTTCATCGATGGAATGGCGAACAGTGCAGATCATGATCTGGATCTACACTGATCGCAAAACCCATAAGCCCCATTTCTGCAGTCACAGCTACATTTATGCAGGTAAGTTTGTTGTTTCCAACCATTTGAACCTCTGATACAGTTCCAATATGTGGGCTATAACTAAGACAAATAGAATAAAAAAGAAAATCTTGCTCATGTGAAATGGGTTTTTATATAAAGTCCATATAACTAGCATATTGATATAATGTTTGTTAGGCTTTTACGCTGTATGGAGCTACATTTATGAAGCTGTATGTATAAAATCATATGCCACAGCTAAAGGCAATATGACGGTATCAATAATTACACAGAACTTGAGCTGCCGTACAAATCCTAAATATTTGGACACCATTTGTATTGGGAAAACCCCTACCCCTATCCAAATATATTGTGATTGTGATACCCCAGTACCATGTTAAACCTAAACATTGGAACACTGTTTGTTATGGGAAACCAGATATTATATGTTTCCTAGAATAAATTGTGTCCGAACATGTTACGGTATCTATTTACTGCCCTCTCCTGTCACCGGCAGATGTGGACGAGTGCTCTACACCAGTGAACACGTGTCGGTACGCCTGTAAGAACCTTGTCGGCACATTCATGTGTGTCTGTCCTGCCGGATACACAGAGACCGGGCCGGATCAATGCACGGGTATGTATGTGAACTTGTCAAAATAGATTTATTTTGGTCATAAAATATTGTTCTATTTTTCATGCTACACTGCGATTTCTGTGGGTTTGTTTCCCTGGACGAAATTTCTCTGCTTAGCCATGTTAGCAGTCCATGGACGGACTGCTAACATGGCTAAGCAGAGAAATTTCGTCCAGGGAATGGACTGCTAACATGGCTAAGCAGAGAAATTTCGTCCAGGGAATGGACTGCTAACATGGCTAAGCAGAGAAATTTCGTCCATGAACTGCTAACATGGCTAAGCAGAGATATTTCATCAATGGACTGCTAACATGGCTAAGCAGAGAGATTTCATCCATGGACTGCTAACTTGGCTAAGCAGAGAGATTTCGTCCATGGACTGCTAACATGGCCAAGCAGAGAAATTTCGTCCAGGGAAATAAATCCACAGAAATCACAGGTGTAGCATAAAATGTCATTTCCGGCGAAGGTAGTGTTACTTATGCTGGCATCAAGATCGTCACGTTTTAAATGCTACGGCGCTACTATTTCAATTACATCTGATATATAATATATTCAACTGTCCTGTAAAATATGCAATTTACATGATGATGTAAATATTCTTCAACTGTGTTTCTTTATTGCATTTGCAAGTATTTCGAGTGTGGCAGGGAATACAGTATTTCAAAATGATAGTTGAATAAACTCCATGCACCTGGAGCATGTGGAGAGACCAAAGACGCCCGAGAACCGGGAATACACGTCCTAACTGCATTTATAGGTTGTCTGGTTCGCGCAATTTGTAACTAGCGTGCTTGTCAACAAGGCGGCCTGGGTTCGATCCTCTGCTGGGGCAGTATGTGAGATTGTATGGCGATGTCCTCTGGGTACTCCAGTTTCCTCCCACATTAAGGTCTGCCCTTACACCTCCATCTATGCCAACATATTTGTATCAGTGCTCTCGTGCTCGTTTGTAATCGTTGTAAAATAAATAAAGTTTAAATTTAACTGCATACAAAAAGCAGGACCATCAGACTAGTAATCACTGGAGTTTTCAACGAAGCACCGAAGTGAAGTCTGGGTTGATGGGTGCCATGTTTGCTGTCTGTCTACTTTCTGGCAGTGGCAGGTGGCACGTTTGCTGTCTACTTTCTGGCAGTGGCAGGTGGCACGTTTGCTGTCTACTTTCTGGCAGTGGCAGGTGGCACGTTTGCTGTCTACTTTCTGGCAGGTGGCACGTTTGCTGTCTACTTTCAGGCAGTGGCAGGTGGCACGTTTGCTGTCCCCTACTTTCAGCATTGGAGGCAGGATGGCACGTTTTGCTGTCTACCTTTCTGGCAGTGGCAGGTGGCACGTTTGCTGTCTACTTTCAGGCAGTGGCAGGTGGCACGTTTGCTGTCTACTTTCAGGCAGTGGCAGGTGGCACGTTTGCTGTCTACTTTCAGGCATTGGCAGGTGGCACATTTGCTGTCTACTTTCAGGCATTGGCAGGTGGCACATTTGCTGTCTGTTTACTTTCAGGCATTGGCAGGTGGCACGTTTGCTGTCTGTCTACTTTCAGGTATTGGCAAGTGGCATGTTTGCTGTCTGTCTACTTTTAAATTTTCCACATTAATACGATACGTTGAATAATACTTCAGTAACCAAGAACACACTCTTCCCACTGGAAGAGTGGGTTCTTGGTTACTGAAGTATTGTTCAAAATGTCTACTTTCAGACATCAATGAGTGCCGTGATCAGCCGGGTATATGTGGGGTGGGGCAGTGTAGGAACACTCGCGGTGGCTACAGGTGTCAGTGTCCCGCCGGCTACCAGAGGAGTCGCGATGGGAAAGCTTGTCTCGGTACGTGATCATTGCTGTACTGGTGTATCAGGATGCTTTATGTCAGCAATATCAGTGTAGCGAGGTACCAGTTTTACATTGATCTCGCTGTGACTGCAGTTACCATGTTTATCACATCGCCACATTGGACCAGTATTAATTTTTTTAAATATATACTTTACATATGTTACTTAAAATGTTGACATAAGAAGTTTTAGAGAGGAAAAAAGATCAAAGATTAAAGACACAAATTTCTGGTGAATTTCAGTCTATATGACCA
Organism: Conchocele bisecta; assembly: GCA_029237695.1. Lineage (NCBI taxonomy): Eukaryota > Metazoa > Mollusca > Bivalvia > Lucinida > Thyasiridae > Conchocele > Conchocele bisecta. The sequence continues at coordinate 2,859,214 of CM055276.1, read as the reverse complement.
TCGCTGGGATGTTGGCCCCTTTCACGTTTCTTTTGCCTTCCCTTCCCGTACAGACACGAGAGAGGACTACTGTTACATAGAGTTGGTGGCCCGCCGCTGTATACCCCAGGCCAACATGCCGCGCACTACCCAGGTGGGCTGTTGTTGTGTAGGCGGTGCTGCCTGGGGCCGGCGCTGTCAACGCTGCCCTGCCCTCGGATCAGGTACCTCTACCGTGTGCTACATATTGTCCTTCTGGCTATTAACCCTTTCAACACTAAGTAACTGGCATGGATTTTGATATGTTAATTTTGCAAGCAATCCAACTGTCTCAAAATGATATTCAGTCGAGTCCATTTTGTTTTTGTTTTTAAAAATATGAAAATTACAAATATACTTGCAAAAAGTGCAGATCCTGATGAGCAGGCTCGTCACGAGCCTGCTCATCTGGATCTACACTTTTTGCCAATACCATTATACAGCCCTGTGGTGTCTAAAGGGTTAAACATGCGAAATCTTAAAATAGTTAAACGTTAGTCCGTTTCCATCCATAATAAAAACTCCCTCTCCCCAATGCTTGTTGACGCTGCAGAATCTCTGTTAAAGATACATGCGCACTCAGTAGGCATCATCTGAGACATTTTCTGGCAAAATAAACATTAATTCACCATTACACCACGTATTTATTGGCATTATTATACACTTTATATCAGACGTAAATTGTCACACTGTCATCAGGGGCAATAACCCTGTTTCATTAAAATGTTGATGGACATTTAATACTATTTATTATCTGTATTTATATTTTGATATGCAATGATCATACATTATATTCTGTCGAAAATATTATTTTTTCAGGTGACGCATTTAATTAGTATAAATAATTAAAAATTAGCATGCCTCATTTGCATATGAAAATAGCCTGATACCACCGTGCGTCACTATCAGTAAAATACATATTACTAAATGATTATATCTGCATAGCGGGCACTCGTAATTTTTAGAACTGGTGGAATAGTGACACTATTATACACTTATTTAATTCCTATAAAGAACACATTGCATGTGCCTACTGAGTGGACATGTACCTTTAACAAGTTTTTAAATAATTTATATCTCGGTATCACTGTAACTGAGATTCACTTAATATACTTGTTTAACATCATCCATATTTGAATTCTCTGGCTTACCCATGCTCAAGGTTAAGGTCAAATAACAATCAAATGCCTTAACGGGCTTGTCTTGTGGACTGCAGCCATCTGGGCCCGGTTGTTCAAAACACCAGTTAGCTTAACGGACTGTTAAATCCTTAACTGAATGGTTAAAATCTCTGTTAAAACAGAGATTTTAACCATTCAGTTAAGGATTTAACAGTCCGTTAAGCTAACGGATGTTTTTGGTCAAATACTGATATCGGTATTGTTATGAAAAAAAAAATCATGTATAGCTGTATTGTAAAATTTGCAAATAAGTTAAATTGGGTAAAAAAAAAAACAGATTGGAAATTATCTATCAAACCTAGCTGCTTTAATTGGATTGATCTATTAATATAGAATAAAAAATTAAAAAAAAAAATTGTGGAGTGTGACTTTTTATCTGATATTTTGTTTGTGATTTCATGGCCAAAGTTCTGATGGCAGGAGATATAGAAGAGATTGAGTAAGGCTGTTGTTTGTGACAGAGGATGACATTTTCTGTGATGTGATGACAACTTATTCCAAATATCTGCATGCCATTTCACAAAATTAGGACTAGGAAGTTTTAAGTGCAAAATTAAAATGTTTAATATTAACATTTGATATGACATCTGGGGCCCGTTTCACTAAACTTCGTACGACTAAAATGTTTGTATGCTCAATAAATGTAAATCCAATAATTGTTTACAAGAAAACAGTGTTTATGTAAAATTCGCAGACTATCATAATTTTGCACTTACAAACATTATGTTGTACAAAGTTTAGTGAAACGGTCCTCAGCTCTTGTTCCTTCCAACAAAAATGAGAAAACATTGTTACTTTGCAATTTACAGACTCATAATTTTGCACATACAAACATTTTAGTCGTACAAAGTTTAGTGAAATGGGCCCCATGATGTTGGCATATCATTCGTGGATGTGCTAACTCGTCTTTAACGATGAGGTGAACATGTAGGTAGAAAATAGTAGCATTGGCGAACCAGTTTAACCCGTACATCGTTATCATAATTTTTAGTCGTCTGCTGTTTATTTTCTATTTTCCATTTTTATCATCAAAAACATGCTTTAACGGCACTTTAGAATAATTTACAACATGCTTTGACAGCACTTCAGAATCATTTCCATTGGAAATGATTCTGAAGTGCTGTCAAACCATGTTTTTTATCGAGAAATAATTCAAGATATAAAAAACAGCAGACGACAATTGTTTGTGTGTAGCGTTCTAAGGGTTAATACGAAAAATATCCATACAAGCATTTGGTTACAGACCGTAGTGAAATGCGCCCCTACAACTATATATCACATTATCATCTATGTTTGTGTTCTGACAGCGGCGTACAAGCAGATGTGTCCCGCGGGCAAAGGCTACGATCCTGAAGGACACGGTATGTATTTCTGTATCTCATAATATGGGCATAACTGCATTGTTGGCCAGTTGTCTGGTCAGGGTCTACACTATTGTTATTATTATGGCCCAATCTCTTGTTGCATTATTGACCACTGTAAAACCAACTACCGTCTGTTTCACGAAAGCTGCCCAAATGTTACGGCCATATAAACAAATGAAAAACAATATATTTTTTTTACAGCAGACCGTGGACTGTCGGACTACCATGCTGGCGACCCGGGTTCGATTCAGGGTTTAGTTCCCGGGCGTCAGTGGAAATTGGAAATGATTCTGAAGTGCTGTCAAAACATGTTTTTTGTCGAGCCCGCTTGCGGAAAAGGAGACATAGTGATCACAATGATGTCCGGCTGTCCGTACGTCCGGGCGTCCGTCCGTCTGAAATCTGCGTTAAAGTTTTTAAAAATACCATCAAATGCCTCGGCGGGCTCAACATGCGGGCCGCGGCCATCTGGTATAGAGAAATAAGGCAAGATATAAAAGCAACAGCAGACGACAATTGTTGTGTGTAGCGGTCTAAGGGTGAACAATGTTTTCTTGTTAACAATTATTGAATTTACATTTATTGAGCAGTTGAATTTTGTAGTCTATACTAATTTTGCAATTACGAACATTTTAGTTGTACAAAGACATGTTAATCCATGTTTATGGTACATGCGTGTACATATATGCTTGCAGATATTGACGAGTGTCGGATCTTTCACGGGATGTGTGTAAACGGACGCTGCCTCAACACGATGGGATCCTATCGCTGTGTCTGTGACCGGGGATATAAGTCGGGCCCCACCGGAAACATATGTATAGGTACCTGCACCATATCGATAGTGTTAAAGAACAGCATACTTGTGTCTTTGGTAATATCAAGTTAGTCAGGCCAAGTGAGGAAACACATAGAACTTCTAATGATTGACAAGCAATTTATAGTTTCCGAGCCGAAAAAAAAAGCAAAAAACACTAGCCTGGTATAATCAGAGTTCCAGATAAGGTGTTTATTGGCGGATTTTACGCACTTATTTTAGCAGAATACACACTGATTATCAAAAGTGGGAGTATTTTACTCATAACAACATGAAAATACGCATTGATTTTCGAATTTAGTAGTGAAAATACTGTAATAAAGTTGAAATTTACTTATTTGAGATGTAAGTGAATGTTTAAAGGTGTTTTACTATTTTTCATTTGTTGCCTATTTAATATTAAAGGAAGAAAATCAATTACACATTTGTAAAAGTAAAATGCGCATTGAATTTGAAATCTAGGGGTTAAATACTCTTTAGATACAAAACTGTGCCAGATATATTTATAATTCCACCATTACAAACTTATTTAGATCAGACGGTATGAGTGAATGTATCGAATATTCAGTATATAGTTGTATGAATATTTGTTGAAGATGTCGATGAATGTGCACTGGGCAGTTCGTCGTGTCAACAAGTGTGCCACAATACGATTGGCTCGTACAAGTGTGACTGTGACGCCGGCTACGCCCTCAATATGGATGGAAGGACCTGTCGAGGTAAGCCCCTTATATACAGCTCGGCCATTATTTAACCCTTTCACCCCTAAGTAACTGGAATGGATTTTGATGTTGATTTTGCAACCAATCTAATTGTCGCAAAATGATTTTCAGACTCGTCCATTTCTGAAAAGGTTTTTTCTCTCTCAAAAATAAAATCACCTGCAAAAAGTGTTGATCCTGATGAGACCATCTGGATCTACACTGTTTGCCGATACCATTATACAGGACTGGGTTGTAGTGAAAGGGTTAAGGCAATAAGGTTGTATAGACAGATATGACATTGTTTGGCCAAAATAAACATTGATTTACCATTACCGGACGTGTTAATTGACATTATTATACTTTTTATATCTAACGTGAATTGCCAGTTTGATATCAGGGGTGATGTGTTTCCTCAAAATGTCAACTGACACAACTATTTATACTCTAACTATTGTTTGATGTGCAATGATCATACTTTATAATATGTTGATAAAACTATTTATTCAGGCGACACATTTAGCTATTAACATAAAGAATTAAAAAATGTCCTGCCTTATTTGTATATCAAAATAGCATGATACAACCGCATGTCTCTATCACAAAGGCGTTGTAACCGGGGCGGCAGGGGCGGCGACTGCCGCCCCAATATTTCGTTCTATAGCCCACTTGCACCCCGTTTATAATTTTCGTAAAGTTTTTGAGGGGTACATGTACATCCTTCATCAATGTTACTGATTTCTCATTTTGGAATAGCGCTGCCTGACCATCGGTCTGATATGCATTAAAGTATTTGGGTACCTATTATTTCTGCAACCCTCAGATTTACTTGAAACTTCATATTCTAGTTTATCATCATCCATATGTTCATTTCATATCCCATCCACAGGTGTCTTGGATGGTCAATTATTGTTTGTATATACATAAAACACCTTTCTAAACAATGTACAAAACAATTCAAATGTGCCCGGGTGTAAATATAATAGTAATTAGAAAGGTACAAAACTCCCATTCGCCACCATTGAAACAAAATCCCACGCGATGTAGGCATCTGGAACTCGCCTATAAAATGCATTACAGCGTGTCGAAACCGCTGCTTGGGGTGGATTTTCGGCATAGATTTTACAGTTGCTAATACATTTAACATAAATCTCAAAGATTTCAAGTGTAAACTGCACTAAAAACATGTCTCACTAACCTAAATTCGCTTTTTAAAATCATACACCTTCGCTTCCTGATTAAAAATGAATGTTAGCCGCCATCTTTGAAAATATCGAATCATGTGACGCGCACTGATTTGGTTGGCTAATGGAAATGACGTCAATCTCCAGTAACCAACCAAACCAATGCGTGTCGTGAATGGGACAAACTATCTGGCAAAGCTTAGGAAACGGGATGGGTGAGGCTCTGCTTATCCCGTCAACACTACAAATAGCTTTAAAATGCAAAAAATAACCCCAACCGCATCCTCAAAATCGGAGAATCGAGTAGTATGACAACCACACATATCCATACGCAGTGATTAGGTCATATTGACAAGATATCAAAAATGTTTCACGGCAACGTGTTTCACGGCACATACGCACTGTGTTGACGGGATAAATATCTGTATGTGGCAGACATAGACGAGTGTGCGGCCAACCGTCACAACTGTTCGTTCGAGTGCACCAACACAGTGGGAGGCTTCGACTGTGGCTGTCCCCCGGGATACAAGAGCGACCGCGATAACAAGTGCATAGGTACAGTGGATCATTTATTACACTCTTGCGAGTTATTTGCACGGGTTTCGCTGTGAGAGAAAACCCGTAATCGACTCCTTAAAAATAATACACAGTGAAGAGAACACCCATAATTGGGTGCTAGCATGCAAACTGTTTTAATTTTTATTACCGTCTAAATAAAGTTATTTAAAAACTTGGAAAGGGTCTCAACGCGGGAAACATATCATTGTGTAACTATTCATACGCACATCACAATTCATTGAATATATTCTCAAAAATAGACTAAATGTGCATATAAAATCTGCTGTGGAAGTGTAATAAATAGGATATACCATCGTACATGTTTGAATAGCGGAAATAATACACGAGTGTGTGTCGGCGTCCGTGCAAGCAACTCGTTCGCTACGCTCACTTGTTGCTTACACGGAAGCCAACGCACACTCTTGTATTATTTCCCGCTATTCATAATGTACGATGGAATATCCTCCATATAATGGCCTGTAGTGAGTCAATAATACAGTGAAACATGTATTCTCCGGACCTGCTGGCAGTGGTCCAGTCCGTGTGTCACTACTACAGCTTGTGACATTTGTCAGACATTACCAGAGAGACATATAGTGGAACTGAGATGTTCCGGGAGTTCCGGTGACATTATAGGAATGAATGGCCTTTTTGTGGAATTTATCGGGGTATAAACTTGGAAAAGTCGCGGGAATACTGGACGAAGGCTGGAAGGCCTCGTCCAGTATTCCCGCGACTTTTCCAAGTTTATATCCCCGATAAATTCAACAAAAAGGCCATTCATTCCTTATAATTCCAGCATTTTAAATAAATTCATTAAGAAAATGTGTTTATTTTCCGTTTTCTTAAGAATTATTTTAACTGCGCCTGACGGTTACGGAAAGTAGTTCGGCATGGAGTTTACTGGGATATAAATTTTGGACGGAGACTTGCAACGGACCAATCAAATGTTAGGGAATTGTGTAAATATTTTTGTGCTGGAATTATTCTACTGTATTATCACTGGCAGCCATATATCTTCAATTTCTTAACTTGCCAAGTGAGCAAGTGATGATATTTGATACTCGCCCGTTGTACTCCAGGCTTAAATGACCTAAGCTGTTGATAGGCCATTAAACACCAATATATCAAATGAAATCAACTCGCCCAATGACAATGTCAGTTTCCCACTGGCAATTCAAACTACCAAAACACTTTTTTTCTTTTGCATTTTTTTTATACGTAATCAGAATATTGTCAGATGGTGATGCCACAAAATGTGGGATCACGTGTTTTCAAACGGCGTGATGGCATGTTTTTCAGATGCGTTTACAGTAGATTTCCTTTAATATCTTTCTAGTGGAATGACATATTTTTATGAAATATACCGCAGCAAATGCAATACACGTTTCCCTTTATTGTATCGGCGGCTTTAATCTCATAATTTTGTCGTTTTGACGAAGAATCTGTTACCGTAAATGTAAATAATTGTTTTATTGTTTAGCGATGTTTAATTTGTAGATGTGGACGAGTGTTTGGAGCGAGCGTACCTGTGTGTGCCCGGGGGAGTCTGTCACAACGCACTCGGCACGTTCACCTGTGTCTGTAACCGTGGATTCAAACTCGACGAGAGCGGAGAAAAATGTCTAGGTATGGCATACCGGGGATGCACTTAGCCCTTTTGTTTCCCCCGAGTCTGAAAAGCGGAGATAAGGTTCACACAAATAAAGTTCTCGAATGTCTGGAAAAACTATACTATATAACATAATGTGGATTACATCCAGGAAATGTACTCGTATTGGCGGGTACGGTGTGCTTTATTTCATCAAAATCGGTTGAGTATAAGCTGAGAAATTGACATTTTCTTTCCTCGAATCGAGCGATTTTCTACCATATTTGGCATGTACCTTATTCAAAAAGTCACGTGGGATGACCACCCTGGGTATCATTCAAAGTACTTTCATGATGCTTGCCGCAATACAACATAAACAAGGTGCATGATCATGTGGTTACAACAACAATTACTGAAATTTCCAGACGTGCCTCCGATTCAAAGTACTTATTCTTTTATATTGTTCTTATTATGTAACAGATTTTGATGAAATATGGTGCATCAAACGTGTCTTGTTAAGCTGCAGTTGGTGGCCTCGATACTTTGGCCCAAACTTGTCGTCTTTGCGAAGAATCGATTTCCGTGTCTACCGACACGGAAATCGATTCTTCGCAAAAACGGCATAACTATGTGCCGAACTCCCGGGACCACCAAATGCAGCTCTAAGACGTGTTTGCTGCGCCATATTTCATCCAAATCCGTTGCATATTAAGGTAAATATCAAATAATACTTATTTTTAATTGGGCAAGCTTTTTTTTTAACACTTTCAGGCGTTGTTGTTGTTGAAACCACGTGATCATGCACCTTGATAAAGCCATATCGCGAGCTGGAAAGATGACTTGCTTGTTTCCTTCTGCAGTTATCTCCCTTTGACTTACTTTTGTACCTTGTTGTCCGGCCTTAAATGACCTCAGCTGTTGATTGTTGATAGGCCGTTAAACAACTATAAATCAAATCAAATTTTCACTTTGTTAACATCATTGCCTTGGGTGTAAGTCATAAACTGCTTAGAATATGTTCATGAATGAACATCAATAATTGAAGGCATGCCGTATGCAAGAACGATGGATTTTGTATTTTTCTGTAGATGTCAACCTTGGGCACAGTCACCTTGTTGGATTAATATATACAGCATTGTTCAGAGCATAAGTGAATATGTAGGTGTGACTGGAGAGATGGGGCTTATGGGATTTAAAACCAGCTTGGCTCATGATCAGATATCACTCTCCTGTGGTCTGATAACAAACTATACTGCTCGTTAGAAGCATGACAGGTGTTTCACTGATGGGAATGGCGAACAGTGCAGATCCTGATCAGACTGTGCGGATGCACAGTCTGATCTGGATATACACTGGTCGCAAAACAGATCAGCCCCATTTCTCCAGTCACAGCCGTGTATAAGAATGTGATCGTCTGACCATGCGTTACAGATGTGAACGAGTGTGACGATGGGCAGTGTGAGAACCTGTGTGAGAACAGTGCTGGAGGCTTTGTGTGTGTGTGTCCCGACGGCTACATGGAGTACTGGGGCCAGTGTATTGGTAAGCTATATGAGGCATGCCTTGTAATTTTGTGCGATACCTCGTGAAAAATATTTACAAATTTTAAAATTGGTCCACAAATAAAAAATTATTTAATTTTTTTTTATTTATTTTGCAATAAAATCAATATTTGATGAAATTTCATCAATTAAAAAATGTTGGGAGGGTAATTTAATGTGTTTAATGGCCAAAAGATCGTCGGCAGCAAAACGTGGAACAGACAGTAGTTCTACACATCATTCAATGTGAACACATCCTTAGAATATTTTCCAGCATCGGCTGTAACTGAAAATGTTATTGTAAATTTAAATTTTGCTCTTAAAAACTTCTCAGTCGTACAAAGTTTAGTAAAACGGACCCCGTGGAGGTGCATTCCAGTCTGGCGTTGCTGTTGAATGGCTATAAAAATGTGAATCAATCAGTCGGTCCACTGTGTTACTGCCAACCTGGCCATGGATTGTGTTACCAGGGCTCCAGATAAGCTTCATATTGGCTTACTTTACGCAATTATTTTAGCAGGATACGCATTGATTATCAAAAGTGGGAGTATAAAATACTTACAGCAATGCGAAAATACGCATTGATTTTCAAATGAGTAGTGGAAATAATGTAATATAGTTAAAAATTCACGTATTTGCTGTTTGCTTTTTGCAGCTCAAATAAGTGAATTTTTAAATTTGTTTCATTGTTTATCATTTATTCTCTATACATTTGATATAAATGAAGAAAATCAATAATACATTTGTAAAAGTAAAATACGCATTGAATTTGAAATCTGGGGGTATACGGTAATACACTTTAGATACAAAACTTATCTGGAGCTCTGTGTTACACATGCAGTTCACTGTGACACTCTGTTACAGTGGTGGACGTGTGCAGCGAGAACCCCTGCCTGTTTGACTGCATGGCCGCCGGGCAGGAGTTCATGTGCGGCTGTCCCCCGGGATACGAGATGCTCGGACAGGGGTTTGTGTGCTCTCTGTGTTACCCTTTCAACCCTAAATAACTGGAATGGACTGTGATATGTCAACTGTCTGACCAATCCAATCGTCACAAAATGATTTTCAGACTAGTCTATTTATAAAGAGCGTGTGCTTTTTTTTAAAACATGAAAATACTTGCAAAAAGTGCAGATCCTGACGAGACAGCTCGTCACGAGCCGGCTCATCTGGATCTACACTGTTTGCAACCTCTGCATATAGGTCTGTAGTGTTGAAAGGGTTAATAATGTATAGATTTGAAGCAAAATCAAAGTTAATACGACACCGTTAGTACCAAAGACTGGGCAAAATGTCAACAGGCAAAAGGAATCGTCTTCAACAACCACCAACATTGGGGAAAAAATACGATAGCTGAAAGAATGAAAATATATTGCACTTAACTTTGCTGCTGTATGAATACAATTGCAACATAAAGTCCAGATATCTGTGATAATCACTGAGCACAGCTACCAGAATAAAACAGACATCACAGTATATGTGGTGGTTGGTGGTCGGGCGAACGAGACGCCGTAAATTAACGGTAGGGGTTCCTCCTTATAGGAATCACGATTTGCCTGGTTTGGCCCTCAGGTACGTTTTTATCTTTAGCTCTTTTGTTTCCTGGGAATTTAATTGGGTTATTGCCCATTATAAAAGTAGTAAGATTATTACTGATCCTACTGCTTTTTGGAGGAGTCAAGTGATTCTGGTGTGGCGAGGACCTGGCATCTGATCAGGTTTATTTTGATTTCAGGGCTAAATATATAGTTTTGTTATTGTAAATATTCAGTTCTGATTTTGGGATTTCCCCCCCATTTGTACATGTACTTGAACATGTACTTGTACTTGTATAGGTAATATATGGGATTTAGTACTAAACCCATTGACCAGGCCTTAAATGACCTTAGCTGTTGATAGGCCGTTAAACCCTAACAAACAAACAAACATTATCCGTAACGTGTAGCAAATTGATACCACAGGTTGAAGTAACCGTTAAACCCCAACAAACAAACAAAAACAAAACACAAGTGTGATCGAATGACACTCGTTCCATTGTTAGTACCCCATTTGTCTGGTCACATTCCGGTATATGTGGTGTGATTGAAGATATGGGCGTATAGATTTGCGACCAGTGAAGATCCAGATCAGACTGTGCGGATGCACAGTCTGATCAGGATCTGCACTGTTCGCCATTCCAACAATGGAACACCTGTCATGCTTCTAACAAGCGATATATATCAGGCTACAGAGGTGTGCTATTTGATCAGGAGCTACACTGGTCAAAAATCCCATAAGCCACATTTCTCCAGTCACATACCGGTATATGATGTTTCAGGCATTGTGTGCAGACGATATCGCCGGCGGAGTATGAGAACATGTTCCCCGACGGCGTGGAGCTGCCACACGAGGAGGGACTGGGGACGGGCGAGCTGCCCAAGGGCGAGGGCTGCTACTCCTGTAACCTCGGCGACGTCCCGCTCGAGGTCCCGCTGGAAAGGGCAAGAGGGTGAGGCGCAGTACCGTGTTCAGCGAAGAACCGTTTACCGATTGGAGCGACGATGATGACAGCGATGGTGGAGACAGTGACGAGGGTATAGACGAGCTGCTGGAAGAGGACGACCTAGGAATGGTGGTGACTCGATCTGGTGACGTCGAACTGACCGACATCTATAAGGCCGGCCACAGGTTCCGGTCGCCGCGACTGAAGATCGTGAAACGCGAAGTTCAGCAGCGGAAGGTGAGTGTTATTCAAGATCAGGGGCCCGTTTCACTAAACTTCAAAACTAAAAGTGCAAAATTATGGTACTCTGTAAATGTCACATTAACAATGTTTTCTTTTAAACAAGTGCATAAGCAGCCTATGCTCAATAAATGGAAACCATCAATTGAAATTTTCAAACAATCCTAAATTTGCACTTATGAACATTTTAGTCGTACAAAGTTCAGTGAAACGGGCCCTTTTTCCTGTATCATTTGACCTCAGTGATGATGTAATTTGATATTTATTATACGAGGTTACTGATTACATAAGAACGAGGCTATGCCAAGTTACTTATGAAATCAGTCTGAGTTTAATAAAGAGAGGATGTTGCATGAATGATGACGTAATGTAATATTTATTGAACAAGTTCTGATTTTATTATGCCCCGTATGATGGCGTTATGTGATAGCGAAGTGATATTGCGTTGTGTTATAGTGATTACAATTATAGTGATTATTAGATGTGCCCCGTATGGCGATAAAAAATTACAATTTTCGAATTTTTTTTATTTTTTTTTTTTTTTTTCGAAAATTGTCATTTTTTATCACCAATGTGATAGCAAGGGGGCATAATATAATTGCGTTGTGAATTTTAACAATTATAGTGATTTTGCCAACGACACTTCTAATGATGTTTAAAATATGATGGTGTCAGCATCAAAACATTGTTACTTTCTCGTGCCGTAAGGGACATCATTTAGGACGTCTTCATTTTATTTCTTTTGCGTAACATTGTCGCATAATATGAATACGTAATTAGGGTGATGCGGCCAGCCAATCAAATTCACTGCAGGTAATAATGACTGCGGGATAATTCTGATTCAGGGATGAATATATTTTATTTTTTATTGTAAATATTCAGTTCTGATTTTGGGATTCCCCCCCCACCCCCATTTGTACAGGTAATATATGGGATTTAGTACTAAACCCATTGACCCGGCCTTAAATGACCTTAGTTTTTTGGTATTGTTTATACATGTATAGCCGTAAAATTAATTTGGGCAGGTTTCGTGAAACAGACAATAGTTTATTATGGTATTTATTGCGGTATGCTATTACAGTCCTAGAGTACATTATATGTAATAATAATTTGTTATATTTCAGGGATACAAAAACAGACGTCGACAAGTGACGAATGTTGTTAGTAACACAACGCAAGACGCTACAGTCGATACACGTACCGCCAGACATCACCCAGTGTTCTTGAATTACACGGCACTTCGTCGGAAAACCAAACTCGTTAAGCTGATTCCAGCATTATCCGCATTAAAGGATAACGTTAATTATAGCATAATAAACAGGGATGATAACATGTTCTTCATAAAGGAAAATAATGGAGTTAGCTCCCTTCATGTTAGGCGTAAACATTTGAGCCATCCTGTAGCATATAGTGTGGATATCGAAGGCAGTCCGGTGATCATTGATGAAGACATTAATGGACAGCATGTACACTTGAATAAGTCGTTATTTAAGTTTTACATCTATATTTTGTGAAGGAATATGACACTTCATTGAACGTGTATATCTGAATTAGTTGTTATAATATTTACCAGTAGATTCACATCTATCCATTGTGAAGAAATGTGACTTCTTTAACCCTTTCAACCGTAAATAACTGGACGGCTGTGATATGTTAATTTTCCAACCAATCCAATTTTCACACAATAAATAGTGTTTTTGTTTAAACATATGGATGAAAATTATTTGCAAAAAGTGCAGATCCTGATGAGACGTCTCGTTACGAGCCGTCTCATCTGGATCTACACTGTTTGTAAACACCGCTACAGAGGTATTTACTGTTAAAAAGGTTAAACAACGTTTACAATATATTAATAGATCGTTACAACGTCAATGAACAATATGTGTTTCTGAATAAGTGGTTATTTATGTCTTATGTTTATATATTGTGAAGATGGAATTACGTGTGCATCTGAGTAAGTTGCTGTTTAAATGGATTTTTGTCGCGCCCACTTGCGGACAGCGCTATATAGTCTGCACGTTGGCGTTCATCTGGTTAAAGTTTTTGGCGAAAGTTTTTAAGTACACTGTATCGCTGAAACCGCTTCACCGATTAACTTTAAACTTCATATGGGTGTTTATCATGATCCATATTGTTATTCTACGCCCCACCCGTGCGGCCAGTTTGTCCAAGGTCAAATTACTTTGAAATTTACCTTAAATTTTTTTTGCATTTAGGTTAAGTTTTTAAGAACACTATACAGTCGAGCACCAGTACCTCGAACGTCGGTATCTCGATGGTATCCCCTATCTCGATGATTCGCTAAAGTCCAGAATTATATCCTTATTTGTTTAATGTACATTTCCTCGGCTATCTCGAACATGCCCTATCTCGAACATGTTCTCTATCTCGACTGTTCATTCTGTCCCCTTCGTATAAAATTACGTTAAATATCACTTCGCTACCTCGATCACATAAACACTTGGGTAAATCACCTAAGCGCCTGGCTGCCAAGATCAATTTGGTTAACACTAATTTTCAAAACGTGTTATCAAAGAAACAAAATAAATTCACACCTGCCTCGGGTTGTTTGCTTAATTGGTCCACCTCGATTTGTTTGAGTGTTTGACACGATTCATTAAGCATATCACGCTGGTCATTTAAGCAATTCACTGAGAGTTGTGATGCCACCTGTAATGTTGGGTAGTTTACTACCTTTGGTCATTAGTTAATTGGTGATTAAAATTTGTCAGTAAATTAATTAATACTTTTTTTCTTGAATTAAATTCAGCGTGTATTAATTATTCAATCTGATGGTGATTAATAAAATAAAAGCAACACATGTTTTGTTTCATTATACCTTTATTGTTTACTCGTGATGTGATGGGTAACATTTGATATTCTTTTGCGAAAATATTTGACCATGTCATTTCCTCGGTATCTCGAACCTAGTCCTATCTGGACTAAAATACGATCTCCCTTCGACTTCGAGATACTGGTGCTCGACTGTATCTCTGAAACCGCTTCGCCAATTCACTCGGCACTTAACATGTGTGTTTATCATCATCCATATTTTCATTCTATGCCCAACCCGTGTGCCCCTGTGCCCAATGTCAAGGTCAAATTAGTTTAAATATTGTTTGTGTGTCACACCTGCTTGTGGATAGCGCGATATTATCGACACATTAATTGGTATACTATCAAAAGGTTGTTTAGTATTATCAAATGCCTCAGTGAGCATGACATGCAGGCTGCGGCCATCTAGTTTATTGTCATGCCTGCTTTAGCAGAAGGTGCGACTATAGTCACCGCTTTTACAGTCGTTGTCGTCGTCTGAAATGTCAAAAAGTTTGTACAAGCTTCTTCATCATGGCATCACTTTAATATTACATTATCAATAAAAACATGGTTTGACAGCACTTCAGAATCATTTCCAATGGAAATTATTCTGAAGTGCTGTCAAAGCATGTTGTAAATTATTCTAAAGTGCTGTCAAAGCATGTTTTTGATGATAAAAATGGAAAATAGAAAATAAACAGCAGACGACAAAAAAAATAAGATAGCGGTCTACGGGTTAATATGGTTAATATTACTTGACGGATTGCTTCAATATTTGGACACTTGATACATGTGAGCATTTGGAACACACTCATGCTGCCAGTAAAATGACCTTGACCTTTTTGACCTTCACATGGTTGTGGAAACACTTACCCATTTGTTTATGTCAAAACGTTTCTTCTTTGTCATGTCTTAAGCATGCACTTCTCTGACAGTTTTTGTGATGCTTACTTTAGCACATGCCCATGATCATGTTACTGTCAAATGCCTCTGCCGGCGCGACACGCTTCTGTGGAGGAATTCTTGTCTTATTTGTGAACTATATATTGAAGAAATAGCACTTCATTAAACACTGTGTTCACATGTGTCCGAGATATTTATAGAATGTAATGGAACAAATAACTGAAAAGCAATTCAATCATAGATTTAACAATACTGTGTTGTTGTTTTTTTCTCACCCTCCACCCTCCCCCCCACACACACAAAAGATACCAACAACAAATGGATTTGTTACAAATAATGTTTTATAAATCTATCCAAGAGTTAAAAATAACTATTATGACACACACTCATTTTAGCGCGCCTTTTGAAGAAAGGAGTGGTTATGGCATACCACATCCATGGCATGTCCGTCTTCAAAAATTCGAAAACTTAACGTTGGGGGACATTTGTTATAATTTCTTTTTCCTTTCACCAAACCTTTTGATATATTATACATGCCTTTTTCTAATGATTCTTTATCATGCAGTGACAAGTCCACTATGCTCATACCCCCACTAACCGCAAGGTGAAGGTCACAGTCTTTGTCCTTTCATAAACTTGAAATTTGTTACAATTTCTGTTTCCTTTCACCAAACGTTTTGATATTTCACACATGCTTTTCTCTAATGATTCTCTTATCAGGCTGTGACAAATCCCCGATCATGATCTTCTGACAACTCTTCTTTAAAGTTTCCCATAATACCACAGTTTTATTATTTATGCCTACGAAATAAACATACATAATCATGATAATACCGTGGAACCTCTCTAAAACGGACACACTGGGATGCCCCCAGGGTGTCCGGTTTTGAGAGGTTCCATTGAAAAATCAGGCGCATACGTGGTCCAAGATGTGTATGTGTGCTTTGTGGTCTTCCAGATAAATCACAAAAAAATGCATCAAACGTAAGCACACAGCTCGGTTTTATGGGTGTCCGGTATAGAGAGGTTTCTCTGTACATCGTCTATATCAGTGCGATTACATGTCCATTTGTACGTGATGCAGTAATGGAATAATAAACACAATTTCTATACATGTTGTTTATCCCACCACACCACACACGATTATTCGTAATCCTATTTTAGGGGAAGGGGCCATGTGACTGGTATGGTATGGACCTGGCACCAGGTCAGGTTATTCTAATTTCATGGCTGAATATATTTGTTCTCGATGTAAACCTTCCGTTCTGAATTTGGGATTTCCCCCCAAATGCAGCAGGTTAAAACGGGATCGAATCCGTTTGCCCGGCCTTAGCCCAGAAAACACGACTATATCGGGCCAATATCGGCATTAAATCTGAATATCGGCCGATATTGCCGATATTGGTCCAATATCGGGGCAATATCGGATACTTGTCGCTAATCATGTGAATTCTGAATAAAAATTACCAATATCGGCCAGATGTCGAGCCGTTGTATAATATTAAATTTATTACACAAAATTTTCATTTGATTTTCGCTTTAGTTTCCCACATCAGACAAATATCTGGCCCAAACAAGAAACAATAAACCATAATAATTATTGTGAATTGAGGGAATATTTTTAACTGAGCTTATTCAGTTTGTTTTACTCATATCGGCCCGATATTGGATCGATGTGTATTATTATTTAACATATATAATTATATTATTTAAGTGATAAAGATATAAGGCTATATAGGATATACACACTAGTTATAAATCCCCAAAAGAGTATTTGATAATCTATGCATAATAAAACTTTTTTTTTATATATTTTACTTAGGGCCTATATATATCGCCCGCTATCGGCCCAATATATTTATTTACATGCTTACCTTATTTAGGACTGTATTATTTAAGATAATTAACTTATCAGTTGCAAAATGTTTTTGCTGATCTGTGTTAATAATTAATCTAACTTGTAAAAATAATAAGTAGTATCTACAATAAAAACAATGTAATTTAATATACACCGTTACGCCCCCATTTTCACCATTATCCAAAAAAACTACCATTACGCGCTTAGTCGACCTTCCAAGAAGCTAGCAGACAACAGGTTGACGTTTTTCATTTTTTGTGTTCTTTGGTCATTCTCTAGAAATAATTAAACACATATACATATATATATTTAAGTAATTAAATTGGTATACTTATACATTAATTATGATCTGATCTAGCATGATGTTTGATTTCTCCAATTGTCATTAGTTTTCGCGGTTTTGCAAATGTTCATGCCCATGGTACATTTTCTATCATTTGAAGCAACGGCTTAAACTATGTCACGGTTGACGTCTTACAGAGAAATTCGTGCTAATGTCTGTCAGAATTTAGCAGCCAGTTATCCAGAGAGAAATGTGAATATTGACAGTGAGGATGAAGAAACTATATGTCTGATCAAGGAAATGAAAATCACCATTTGTCTACAAACACAAACAGTAGAAATTCAGATACGGCTCCGGACACAGGCAATGTTGAATATCCCCCACCCACTTGAATTCATGTACTCTTATCTATACTGATTGAGTTGAATATAATGGAATTATTTTAGTAGCCCTGTGGCTCCGGATGGTGAGTTGCCTCTTACATATTCAGTTAAAGATGCTGATGATTCATAGCGGTGGTCAAGTTTCTGATGCCTCCGGCTCTGATCACGACACTATTCTTCCTCTTGAGACACAGAATGTAGATATGTGTAGCTGCATGTGATCCATTTTCGGACTAAAAATGGCAACATTTCTGAAAACTGTCTTTCGACTGAAACACATGATGCTGACTTATTCAACATATGTGATGAAAGTGATGTTTATTTGTCTGATTCTTCTTCAGATGATTACAATGGAGAGATATTGATATCCAAGGTTGGACCTATATCGTTATCAGGTAACGGCCCGATATCATAGAAAATCGAGCTGATTTGGCCACCTATCGGGCCGCTAAGGATCTGCGTTGCAAAAAATCAGTCTGGCCGATATTGCTTGCCTATATAGGACCGATATTGATATCCGATATTGGACCAATATCGTTATCAGGTAACAGCCCGGTATCATAGAATATCGATCCGATGTTGGCCCGCTATCGTGCCCGCTGTCCGGCCGCCAAAGATCTGCGTTGCAAAAATTCAGTCTGGCCGATATCGGTTGCCTATATTGGACCGATATTGAAACCCATATTGGGCCGCTATCGGGCTGATATAAAATGTTAGCTGGGACGTACGTGACCTAACTGCGGATCGGGAGACCCCGGGTTCGATTTCCACCTCGACCCGCTGCGAATGGCCGATTCAGCGTGTCCTTGGGCTAGACAACTTTGCGCTAGCCTAGTCCTACCGGATGGGGATTTAAATAATCTCGATTTGCAAATCAAATAATTTATTTAGGTCGTAGCAAGGTGGGAGTAATTTAACGATCGTGATTCATCGTTACCGGAATCCCGACCGGATGCCTCGTTTGACCGTCGGATACGTCTTTGGCATTCTTGTAAGTGAGAGTTGAATTTGTTATACCCTTTACGTATTCCTAGTACTTTTAGGGGAAGGGGCCAAGTGACTTTAGTGTGTTATGGACCTGCCACCAGGTCGGGTTATTCTATTTTCAGGGCTGAATATTATATATATTTATTTCAATGTAAATATTCCGTTCTGTTTTTGTGACTTCCCCCCAATGCAGCAGTTTGAATGCGGTATCGAAACCGTTGGCTCAGCCTTAAAGGTACATGCCCACTCAGTAGGCACAACCTGTTCTTTATATCAGGGACATCATCCGAGACATTTTCTGGCAAGATAAACATTCATTCACCATTATCCCACGTAATGATTGGCATTATTATACATTTGACATCAGACGTAAATTTTCACACTGATGTCGGGCGATAACCGTGTTTCCTTAAAATGTTAACGGACATTACTATTTATTATCTGTATTTATAGTTTGATGTGCAATGATCATACTTTATACTCTGTAGAAAATAGTATTTGTTCAGGTGACCCATTTAATTAGTATAAATAATTAAAAAAATAGCATACCTCATTTGCATATGAAAAGAGCCTGATACCACCGCGCGTCACTATCAGTAAACTCATGATTTATTACTAAATGATTATATCTGTATAGCGGACACTTGTAATTTTTAGAACTGGTGGAATAGTGACACAATTATACACTTATTTAATTCCTATAAAGAACATGTGCCTACTGAGTGGGCGTGTACCTTTAAACGACCTTAGCTGCTGATAGGCCGTTATCATGGTTATGCTATTAGCAAGGTGCATGAACACGTGGTTATAACAACAACAACAGTGACTGAAAGTGTTGCCCACTCCAAAATCAGTATGATTTGATATTTTCCTCAATATGCAACGGATTTTGACGAAACATGGCGCAGCAAACGCGTCTTTATGAGCTGCTTTTGGTGGTCCCGGGAGTTCGGCACAGACTTACGTCGTTTTTTACGAAGAATCGATTTCCGTGTCTACACGGGAATCGATTCTTCGCAAAAAACGACAGACGTTTGGGCCAAAGTTCAGAGACCACCAAATGCAGCTTAACACGAGCCGTTTGATGCGCCATATTTCATCAAAATCCGTTACGTAATAAGGACAATATAAAAGAATACGTACTTTGAATCGGATGGATTCTGGAAGTTTCAGTACTTGTTGTTGTTGTTAGTACCACGTGATCATACACCTTGATTAGGCCATTAAACGAACAAACAGACACGATGAGCTTTTTCGTTACCAGAATCCTGATATCTCTGGTTTAGAACCTCGCATATATATAATGCCCGAGCACTATATCGAAGTGAGAATTTATTGTTATCCTTGTCCGTCCGTCTGTCACAAACCTTGTAACTCGTAAAACGTTTAATCCGTAACATGCAGCCACTTGATACCACAGGTTGAAGTAACGGACCGAGGTTTATAAATACATTAAATATACCTAAAAGCATTAAAAAGTGTAAACAAAATAACCTATTTTTGTTGTATTTACTTCCTCGTGATACACAGAAGTATTCTGTGTATATGAGGGAGTAAATACTATAATAATTTTTTGTTTAGCTTATTTTTTTCACTTTTGCATCAAGGATACAGAGTGGGAACATTAAAAATGGCCGCCAATGGGAGATAAGTCCTCGGAAATTTTTCAAAATCAATAGGCTTCTTCGTCTTGCCGTGATAAACATGTATACCAAATTTGGTTACAATCCGTCAAGTAGACTCTAGTTATTGCGTGGACAAGCTGCATGTGCCCGCCCGTCCGTACAAGGTGAATACATAATACGTCCCATTTTTTCAAACGGGCGTATACAAACGGTGTCTTCCTCATTCCCCCAAGTTTATAAAAAATGGTCATTTTGTACTTGGGGTAATCAGGAATTTGTCCAGTTAGGGGATTAGTATTAACATAGCCTTAGGGTGTGAACACATTATATTCTGTTTCAACTTATAAATTGCAAACATTATTGGAAACTGTTGTAAACTTGTGAAACTTAATTTTTTTTAAAGATGAGAGGAAATAAATACAATAGAAAGTCAATGATAGTGTATCATGTTTTATAGTTACTTATTTTAAATGTACATAGATAAATTACAGCACATTGATACGTGACATTTTTGGTGAAGATATAATTTTTTTTATTTTTTTTCCGCATAGTCCATCGTGCGCATCTCCCCGTTCTCAAGTCGCATCTTGAGGGCGCGTAGCCTCAGTTCGATTTGTCTGTACCGACGTCGCTTCACTGGGCGAGCCCCACCCGCCTCATACTGGAGCATGCGTACATATCCTGCGGCTTCAATCTGCTGGATTGTCTGAATGATACTGAACATGTTGGGATGAGCATGGCGAACAGCCTTCTTAAGTTTGATGTGCCACCCTTCCAGATGGTTTGTCGTCCTGGGACCCTCCGTGGCAAAGTGGTTCCATACGTCCTTGTCGTCCTTGTCGACCCACTGTTCGGTGACGTAGTCGGTGAATGTCGTGACGTCCACTGGTAGATCCTCATTCCCGATGTCCTCTAACGCCTGGAACCACACGTCCTCGACGTCATTTTCCGGCACAAGAGGAAGAACAGAAGCCCGTCTCACGAGTGTGTGCACACTGTCAACCTCCTTGTACGTGTTGGCCAGTCCAGTAGCTTGCACCTTACGCCAAATGCACTGTGTGTAGTGGAAGAAACAAGCCTTCACTACAGTGTTGGGGAGCACTCGCAGAACCGCGTTACGTGACGCCATCTCGTGGTCCAGAAACACTGCGTCGGGTTGGAGATGTAGACCGTATCCCTCACATTTGTCTTGTAGTTGACGGAGGAATGTCTCGTAGACGTCGGTTGACTTGCCCGGCAGAAAGGCGAACACTAGAGGGTACATCGCACCGTCGATGAATACATGGAATGTGAATAGTTGATGGAAAAATCTAGGGCAGGTGTAAAATATCCCGTCGCCATATATTACAGGGGCGGCACAGAGATGTTGAAGAGCTGATCTGGTCGCGAAAACGAGCATTCTCTGGTTGGTTCCGACGTCGACTTGTAGAAATTTCTCACCGGATGTTGTCTGCGTCCATTCTTCTTCTAACTCGATATTGGCGGCGGATGATGGTAAATTGGGAAGAATTATACGTCCCTTGCGGGGCTCGGTACATTGATTGGCAATATAATACATTGTATATCGGACGTAAATTTTCACACTGATATCAGGGGCGATAAGCGTGTTTCCTTAAAATGCTTACGGTCATTACTATGTATTCTCTGTATTTATTGTTTGATGTGCAATGATCATACTTTACAATCTGTCGAAAATATCTTTTTTTCAGGTAACGCATTTGATTAGTATAAATAATTAAAAATAGCATTTGCATATGGAAATAGACTGATACCACCGCGAGTCACTATCAGTAAAATAAATTATTACTAAATGATTATCATATCTGTATCACGGGCACTTGTAATTTTTAGAACTGGTGGACTAGTGACACAATTATGGAAGCTTCCTGGTGCCAATGATAAAATATATTTTTCTCCTAATTAGCATTGGCACATATAGTACGTCCTAATTAGGAGATAGTTAGTCCGAATTAGGAGATACTAACTCCTAATTAGGAGATAATAAGTCCTAATTAGGGTATACTAATATATAGTTCATACATATACTAATAAGGAGTTACTAAGTCCTAATTAGGAGATAGTAAGTCCTAATTATGAGATACTAACTCCTAATTAGGAGATGAGATGAGCCTATCTCCTAATTGAAGATAAACATATTTTAGCATTGACACCAGAACGCTTCCATACACAATTATGCACTTATTTAATTCCAATAAAGAACATTGTGAAGGTGTATGATCACGTAGTTACAACAACAACAAGAAGTAATGAAACTTCCAGAAGCCCTCCGATTCAAAGTAAGTATTATTTTATTTTGTCCATATTATGTAACGGATTTTGATGAAATATGGCGCATCAAACGCGTCTTGTCGAGCTGCACTTTGGTGGTCTCGGTACTTTGGCCCAAACTTCTGTCGTTTTTGGAAGAATCGATTTGCGTGTCTACTGACACTGAAATCGATTATCCGCAAAAACGACACGAATTTGTGCCGAACTCACAGGACGACCAAATGCAGCTCATGAAGATGCGTTTGCTGCGCCATATTTCAACAAAATCCGTTACTATCAAATAATACTTACTTTGAAGTGGGCGAGATTTCAACACTTTCAGCCACTGTTGTTGTTGTTATAAACACGTGATCATGCACCTTGATTGTGTGCCTACCTACTGAGTGGGCATGTACCGCCGTATATGTAATACACATCCAGTGCACAGGCATTCGGCGTGTTTCGGCTTTCATCGGTACCTATAACTCTATATATATATGAACAAGGCTTCTAGCTTTGGTCGGACACGACCTCGTATCATAACAAAATAACATGTTTAAAATTGTAATGTTCTATGTATTTATGCAGGATAACGATAATTCTCAAATGATCATATGAACTTGCCACTATAATATTGACGTTAGAGCCTTAAATACAGTATTTCATTTGTTATGAAACGAGGTTGTGTCCGACCTAGGAAAAGCAGCTGTAATTCGATATTCTTTGCATACTTATGTTCTAACTATGCTATTTTAGCAAGATAACAATAATTCTCAAATGAACATGCATGTGCACTTTCCGCCAAAATATTCACATAAGCGTTAATACAATCGCGGAATTTGCTATAATACGAGGTCGTGTCCGACCAAAGTTAGAAGCCTTGTTCATATATTGTTGTAATGTTAGTTGGTGCACATAGCTACTATTTATTTGTGTTGTACATTAATCATGTTAATAACAGTAACACTATAAACTGTAAAGCATTGCATGCATGACAGAGTTTGCCACCATGCAGGTACAATTAAGGTGCATGATCACGTGGTTATAACAACAACAACAGTCACTGTGGCTGGAAGTGTTGAAATCTTGCCCACTCCAAAGTAAGTATCATTTGATATTTTCCTGAATATTAAACGGATTTGGATGAAATGTGGCGCAGCAAACGCGTCTTCATGAGCTGCATTTGGTCGTCCAGGGAGTTCGGCACAGACTTATGTCGTTTTTGCGAATAATCGATAACTCGATTCTTCGCACAAACGACAAATATTTGGGCCAAAGTACAGAGACCACCAAATGCAGCTTGACAAGACGCGTTTGATGCGCCATATTTCATTAAAACCGTAATAAGGACAATTTTAAAAGAATACGTACTTTGAATCGGATGGATTCTGGAAGTTTCAGTACTTGTTGTTGTTGTTAGTACCACGTGATAATACGCCTTGAGGTAATGACCAATGAGGCTTGACCATGCATGATGGGGTTCTGTTGGTCATCAGCCGGGCCAGCCCAGGCCATGTGCTTGCTCTCTTACTCCAAAATGACAGACCAGGCCACATATCAAATTCACACAGCTGAACCATTCTGGGAGTAGAGCATTTTACAGGTATATAATACTTATACTTATTTGTGTCATTGAATAACATTGCCTTACCACAAAGCTATTGCAACAATATATAGAGGTACATGTATACCGATGAAAGCCGAAACACGCCGAATGCCTGTGAACCAGTGATCCAGAACAACGGTAGCCAGTCCCGGGCTAAACTCTTTGAACTACTCAATTTACCAATACAAGGTTTACACAGGTATGCAATTTGACGTTTACACTGGACATGCATCGCCTACTTTCGTATAATACCACGACCGCTAAACGACCCGGGTATATTTTGAAAAGTATTACAAACCATAATAATCGTGTTATGTTTTGCCCTGAATATTGTATGTGAATTGCATAATCATACACCGTGACACCGCGACATTGGTAGGGCGGTAAATAATCATGCCATGTCATCAGGATTAAAACAATGTATCGACGTGTTTACTTCCTGCTGTCAATTGCGAGCTGTTTCTGCCAGGAACCAGGTATGTGTTAACATGGTTAAGGACTGACTACATAAAACACCATCATTTGTTTCGACGTCAGTATAGCTTCGTAAATGTGATTGAATACTTATTAAACCGGACACACAGACAGTCTGTGTATCCTTATTAACCCTTTCACCCCTGGTAACTGGAATGGGCTGCGATATGTTAATTTTGCAACCAATCCAATCATCGCAAAATGATTTTCAGACTAGTCCATTTATAAAAAGGGGGTATTTGTTGTTCTCAAAAAATAGGAAAAAAATACTTTTAAACAGTGCAGATCCGGATGAGACGGCTCGTTACGAGCCGGCTCATCTGGATCTGCACTGTTTGCATAAACCGATATAGCGGGCTTTCGGGTTCAAAGGGTTAATGTTATGGCTTGCATTGGTGTATATTTATGATGATAATGCCTGTTCAAGTTCGTAAAGCACAGCAGCATACCTTGGCATAGTCAACTGTCTGATTTACTGTGCAACGTACCTCTCTAAACCGGACACAATGGGGGATCTCCCTGGGTGTCCGGTTTAGAGACATTCCACTGTGTTTGTATAAAGTGTATCTGACCCTGCTCTTCTTAGTGTTAGAGTTATCCTAGCATGGAAACGCTATCGGCCAGTTTCACCACATGTAGCGTTTGACACAGACAGCCGATAATTTGACGGATAAAGTAATAACATTAAGTGCAATCTGTTTACAACGTCCTATCCGTTGTATGTAGCACAATTCAATACCAAGTCTGATTTCGGACGATAAATGTGCCCATTTTTTAAAACACAGAAATATCTACAAAAAATGTCTAGAGAGCACAGTCATTAGGCTCACTTACATGCACACAGAGTATTTATAATGCATACTGTATTGAGTGCAATAAGGAATATCGATTCTGTATGGACTTGTGCTACTATCATAAACGTGCTGCTAGCAGACTAAATGTGGTAAAATTGTCTTACCTGTAGTTCTAAAATTAGGTGAGTGCAGTGACCTGATTATTTATACAGTGTAACATGGCCATTGCAGATTTTGGAAATGACACAAATTATAACCAATGTATCAAACATGGTGTATACATTGGCATGAGATAATTGATTGCACATTCTACATGATTATCCTTGAAACATGATGTACCAAATGCTATTAGTGTATCTGCCATATGTTGTATGTGTCAAACGCTACAATAGATAAAACTTACCGATGGCATCTAAATATTAAGATGGCCGAGATGGCACCTATGCACCACAGCTCTGAACACGGCCCTGGTCACTGGTCTGTCTGTGGTAATTAACCATTTCACCCATAAGTAACTGGAATGGATTTTGAAGATGTTAATTTTGCAACCAATCCAACGGTCACAAAATGGTTTTCAGACTAATCCATTTATGAAAGGGGGGGGGGGGTTATTTTCGTTCTCAAAAATATGAAAATTACTTATAAAAAGTGCAACGAGTCATCTCAAAGGGTTACGGCAATTGGCAGTGTACATGCACATGTAAGGGGTTGTGTTCCCATCTCAATTAACATGCTCCTTGTAAACTGCATCATCTACATGTTACGGAGCCCCACGAAATAACAATTCGTTCCCTCAATTTAACAATTCGTTACCACGAATTAACAATTCCCTCAATTTAACAATTCGTTCCCACAAAATAACAATTCGTTCCCTCAATTTAATAATTGTTAAATTGAGGGAACGAATTGTTATATCGTGGGAACGAATTGTTAATTCGAGGGAACGAATTGTTAATTTGAGAGAACTAATTGTTATTTCGTGGGAACGAATTAATAAAAAAAAATCCACGTCCCCTGCGGGGCTCCGTAACATGTAGCATTGATCTTGCTATTTTGTCAATACACTCACATTGTAAGTTGATACCTCTCCAAATAAAATGGCATGTAAAACTACACATACATGTACTTTCCGGAATAAAATAAATTGTTGCGTTGTTTACCATTTCGAATGTTCGGCTCCTGCATCAATTTTAGTTTCCACGCTTCTTCGGTGGGCGGGGAGGGGTCTAAAGGTAAAACACCACAGTGCACGTAGTGTGCACAGTCGGTTCACGTAGGGTGCACAATAAATAGGTGGACTAGTCGTGAGGAGTCCGTTGTCCTGACTTTTCCAAGATCTACAGCGCAAATCTCTAAAGTCAGTTGACCGTAAAGACCCGTTGTATACCTGATCAACGACCTGCCTTGTTACTGTATCCTATATGGAGTGGCCAACACGGCCATCTTTGGTGTGTTCCAGCCATCAGCCAGTTTCACATCTTCTTGCGTTTGGCAAAAAAAACGGAAAATGCGAAGTAGAACATACAATATAATGTAGATAATAATACATAGAAAAGCCAGAACAATGGACTCCTCACGACTAGTGCACTTATCGTGCATCTTACGTGCACTGGGGTGTTACCTCTAGCTCCCCCCGCACCCCCGTATTTTGCACTACTTTCTTCTTTCTGTAGCTTATATTTAACGGCGGCACTGGCTCTAGGACCTTGCATGCCGTCTCCCAAGAATGGGAGAAAGAACGGAGGTAGAGATTTTTGAGAGAAGCCGGTAATTCGTATTTACAGAGCAATTACGAATTATCGGTACCCATTTACAACTGGGTGAACTGGAGCAGTGTGGATAAAGTGTCTTACTCAAGGACACAACGCACGCCGCCAGTCAGGCTCGAACCCACGACCTTTGGATCAGTAGTCCGACACACTAACCATTACGCCACGGCGCTCCACATTTTTTTTTTGCACTACAATATTGCGGCGGCACTTTCAGGCAATATGCGCCTGGACCCAGACCGGGGAACCAGCGACAGCGGCGTCGTGCAGATATTTCATGACGACTCCTGGAAATCAGTGTGTGGTTCGAACTTCAAGTAAGTGTCACGTGACAGTAATTGGATTAGCACCCGTAACGAGTTGGTAGAATTCAGTGAATCTTGGCGATCAACCCTGATGGGGCAAACACTTCTGAATAGCCCACCCACGGATTTTGCTGTCTAATACAGGGTTGATCGCCAAGATTGGCGATCAACCCTGATAATTAGACAGCACAATCCGTGGGTGGGCTATTCAGAAGTGTTTGCCCCATCCCAGTGTGAAAGACAGTGATATATGCATAACAACCCTTTCCCCAACCACGGATTTTGCTGTCTAATTATCAGGGTTGATCGCCAAGATTGGCGATCAACCCTGATAATTAGACAGCACAATCCGTGGGTGGGCTATTCAGAAGTGTTTTCCCCATCCCAGTGTGAAAGACAGTGATTTTTGCATAACAACCCTTTCCCCAACCACGGATTTTGCTGTCTAATTATCAGGGTTGATCGCCAAGATTGGCGATCAACCCTGATAATTAGACAGCACAATCCGTGGGTGGGCTAGTCAGAAGTGTTTGCCCCATCCCAGTGTGAAAGACAGTGATATATGCATAACAACCCTTTCCCCAACCACGGATTTTGCTGTCTAATTATCAGGGTTGATCGCCAAGATTGGCGATCAACCCTGATAATTAGACAGCACAATCCGTGGGTGGGCTAGTCAGAAGTGTTTGCCCCATCCCAGTGTGAAAGACAGTGATATATGCATAACAACCCTTTCCCAACCACGGATTTTGCTGTCTAATTATCAGGGTTGATCGCCAAAAATTGGCGATCAACCCTGATAATTAGACAGCACAATCCGTGGGTGGGCTATTCAGAAGTGTTTGCCCCATCCCAGTGTGAAAGACAGTGATATATGCATAACAACCCTTTCGTTAGGCACTGTCACAATTCGAGAGATGAACAAACGTTGAACAAAAACATTACCTGTGCTGCCGCCGAAAGAACAATGCCCTCGTTACAGACAGATAGTTCGAGTTACATTGACCTTGACCTTGGGGTTTCAGACCGGGGGTTTATACGATACAACTCGCCATCCATAGACAGATAGTGTTGCCAAATATTATAAAATCGGTGACTTGATTATTATTACCTGTTGTTACTAACTCTACAACATACACCTATGGAAAGACGCAAACTTGACTATCTATAGAGACGTGACTGTTGTAGGAGGTTAAATATAGATACACTCAATCAATCAATCAATCAATCAACAGAGACCAGGAAGCCCGGGTGACGTGCCGCCAGCTGGGTTTTGTCTCCGGGAGAAGTTTGCCCCTCGCCGCCTATGGGGCGCTCACCGACCTGACCGCCTATCCCGACGAGTTCCGGGGGTGCCCGCTGGGGACGGAGACGAGGCTGGTCGACTGCGAGTTTGCCATTGACACGACCTGCAGCCCGCCCTCCACCACGTATGCCTCGGTCAACTGCTATAACGCCAGCCCGATCATGCCAGGTACACAACCACGGACGTGTAGTATACCGTGCTTGTGTAGGTAGACCTCCGCCTGTGCTATTCTTGCCAATAGTTCTCATGTTTGTTATTTCAAAACACTTGCAATTTGTGAGTGCAGGCAAACAGCTTGACTGGCTGAGGCTGAGCTGTGCTACAGCTCAGTCTCAGGCAATCAAATAGATTGATTGCGAGTTGAGATTTTCAATAGATGGTCAGAAGCGTTGATATCTGGGCAATTTGTGATTGCAGTCAAGCAGCTTGATTGACTGAGGCTGAGCTGTGCTACAGCTCAGGCTCAGCCAATAAAACAGCTTGATTTTCAATAGATGTTCAGAAGCGTTCACATCTGGTGGGCAAGGTAATGCAGTCGGCGGTGTAATGTCATGTGACGTATTCGGGCCAATCAACTATCAGCCACGTTAGTCTCTACATTCAGATTGGTCAGAATAAGTTTCTCCTGGATTCAATAGAAGCAGGGCCTATCTATGGACCCAGCTAGAATAAATATGAAAAAAAATACTATTGTCTGTAACAGACGTCGTAATTGGACCAACATCTTAAAGGTATATGCCCACTCAGTATGCACTAAATGTTCTTTATAGGAATTAAATTAGTGTATAATTGTGTCACTATTCCACCAGTTCTAAAGATTGCGAGTGGCCGCTATACTGATATAATCATTTAGTAATATGTATTTCTTTAATTATTTATACTAATTAAATGCGTCATTTGAAAAAATAATATTTAACACAGATTATAAACTATGAAAATTGCACATCAGAAAATAAATACAGAGTATAAATAGTAACGTACATTAACATTTTAAGGAAACACGGTTATCGCCCCTGATATCAGTATGGAAAGTTGCGTCCGATATAAAAGGTATAATGGTGAATGAATGTTTCTTTTGCCAGAAAATGTCTCTGATATAAAGAACAAGCTGTCCCTACTGAGTGGGCATGTACCTTTAAACACATGTGCTCTGAAATGTACGTTACCATTTGACGTCACTTACGACGAAAAGCGGTAGGTAGTTTTAGAGCTTGTCCTAATAATATACTATGTCATATGTTGTAAAGGGAATATTCAACTGATTCAGAAATTAAAAACAACTCGTATCGTTCAAAGCAGCATGTTGTTCAGTCAGAATGTACGATACCTTGTCCAACGTACCGGTACCGACTTTACCTGTTTTGTTTTTCAGACAATCTGGTAAAACTCGACAATTCAGGACCGGAAGCTGGCTATTTCTCTCGCATTTCCGTCTATAAGGCGGACATCTGGGGCCACGTCTGCTCGTCGTTCTGGGATGACGCCGACGCAGATGTCGCCTGCCGTCAGCTGGGCTACGCCGGCGGCCTGGCTACGTACGCCGACGCAGATTCGTCTGTTCCATTTTTGATTGGAGATATCAAATGTAACGGGAGTGACGCCACGTTGGACGCGTGTCAACAGGAAGTACAGTTCTGCTATGTAAATAGAACGGCTGGCGTGTTCTGCTATACGTCTGGAGGTAATACAAAACCTATACACGACACCATATGGACGATAGTTGCTGTACGTCGACACAGCTAGGAAGATAATTGTCTGATACTGTTCTCCCGTTTTGTCACACCCACGTTAATTACGCTGGTCAAGCTTTCATCAGAATCGTCAATACGAAACCACCACCGTTAATCTTGCATAGATTATCAAATCATTTGGCAATGTCAACACGCAATCAAGCAATTTGATTGTCTGAGCCTGAACTAACAGCTCAGGCTCAGGCTCAATTAATATGTTTGATTTCCAGCCCAATATTCAAGTCATATTATTTAAAAAAAAAAAATGAAAATATTGACAACATTAGTGCGTGCGGTGTTACAGTTGTGCCGTGCGGTATGCAGCCATCGTACTGGCACAATATGGTCAGCTGGGGTGTCAATCACATTCCGCCGCAGAACTCGTGATCTTCCTATGACACTGACCTTCTTGTTCTTAGTTATCACATGTGCAATGGTAGAAACAAAATTGCTACCCTGCTCCATACCATCTCGCGTAGATAACATATCGGAGGCGAATTATTGTAGCTAGTGCCATCAAGGTGTATGATCACGTGGTACTAACAACAACAACAAGTACTGAAACTTCCAGAATCAATCTGATTCAAAGTACTTATTCTTTTATATTGTCCTTATTACATATTACTTCTGTCGTTTTTGCGAAGAATCGATTTCCGTGTCTACCGACACGGAAATCGATTCTTCGCAAAAACGACATAAGTCTACGCCGAACTCCATGGACCACCAATTGCAGCTCTTGAAGACGCGTTTGCTGCGCCATATTTCATCAAAATCCGTTGCACATTTAGGAAAATATCAAATAATACTTACTTTGGGCGACGTTGTTGTTGTTGTAACCACGTGATCATGCACCTTGGCCATGGGTGAGTGACGGTTTTGATCATGCTTCTATTTTCAATACAGTTCGGGCTGCAGTTACCATGGTTACGAAACGTGCACTGCGTGCACCACGTTCCACTATTAACAGGCACCAGTTTTGTTTGAGCCTGATAATGGGCTATATTGCTTGTTAGAAGCATAACAGGTGTTTCATTGATGGAATGGCGAACAGTGCAGATCCTGATCAGACTGTGCGGATGCACAGGCTGATCTGGATCTACACTGGTCGCAAAACCAATAAACCCTTTTTATCCAGTGACACCAACATGTATGTCACTGTTAAAGAAGCTCCTATTGACACATTATCTGGATACCTGAATTGTTACCTGGATCTGTTGGACCTTAATTTAAGCCCACTTGCTTATATGGTCCCTCTGAACGGGCTCCAGTTTTGTTTGAGTTATTCTAGTTGCTCAAAATAACGAACCCATATGCATAAGGAGGTTATGAACAAATTCAGATGGGACGTGACTATGAAAATTATCATAATATTTCACCACCTTTTAGTGACCGACGACTGATTGGTGTCACCATGAACGATTTCATAGATTTCATCTCTCTTCGATCTTCTTTGCCTTCAAGCGTTATGAAAATTTTCATATGACTTGCTCAGTAATCACCAGTTCAACCACCCTTGTTACTCATATATTGAAGTGACTATGAAAGTGTTCATAACATTCCGTTCTCAGACAAACAATAGTCATTATGAACATGTTCATAAACCGTACTATTCCACTAACTATAACATTTTCATAAACCGTACTATCCATCTCACTATGAACATTTTCATAAACCGTACTATCCATCTATCCATCTCACTATGAAAATGTTCATACCATGTAATATCCCTCTCGCTATGAAAATTTTCATAAACCGTACTATCCATCTCATTATGAAAATTTTCATAAACCGTACTATCCATCTCATTATGAAAATTTTCATAAACCGTACTATCCATCTCATTATGAAAATTTTCATAAACCGTACTATCCATCTCACTACGAACATTTTCAACCGTACTATCCATCTCACTATGAACATTTTCAACCGTACTATCCATCTCACTATGAACATTTTCAACCGTACTATCCATCTCACTATGAACATTTCATAAACCGTACTATCCATCTGTCCATCTCACTATGAAAATGTTCATACCATGTAATATCCCTCTCGCTATGAAAATTTTCATAAAGCGTAATATCACTCTCACTATGAACATTTTCATAAAAATCGCTGTCACTATGAAAATTTTCATAAAGCATATCACTCTCACTAGGAAATTTTTCATAAACCGTTCTATCACTCTCATATATTGAAGTCGCTATGATTATTTTCATGACATTACTGTTTTCAGACAAATGTTAGTCGCTATAAAATGTTTCATGAAATGTATCATCGCTCCCACATATTGTAGTCTCTAAACATTCCCGTTCTCCTACAAACATTAGTCGCTATGAAGACAACTTGTCAATTATATTCTCAGACTTACTTCAAAATGACAATACGAAATTGCATAAAATCAAATGCGCTACAAGTTTTTTCGCCTCCAAACGTTATGAAAATTTGCATAAGAACTAATTAAAAACATTCACCGGTACAACTACCGTTGGAACGTTTTTCATCACATACATGTAGTGCAGTCAATATGAAACGATGCATAATATTTTCGTTCTGAAACAAGCATTAGTCACTATGAACTTGTTCATAAAATGCAGTTACAGTTACTAATTGTTCTTATTGGCAGGTTTATTGTCATTATGTTAATGTTCCAAAAATCTGTCAAATTAACGAGCTCTTTGAATTATAATCATAATTGCGGTACTTGCAATAAACAGGAACTGACAGTTGCCGATTTCTTCTACTATATAATACCCCCGGCATTACGAAGTATTTTCCTCCTTTCCATCTGGACGTCCAGTCCGTACGTCCGTTAGTCCGTCCGTCCGTCCATTCGTTCATTCGTGTGCCACGAATTCCGACATTTGGAGGTTTATTATGCGATAGAACCTACGGTATATAAACAGGACAACCTGGGTACCCCATTAGGTTTAATCGAAGGCGTAATTACAGTGGAACCTCTCTAAACCGGACACCCTGGGGACCTCCCAGGGTGTCCGGTTTACAGAGGTCCCACTGTATTTGTAAATATGTTGGTGCATTTGTATTCCAGCGCCGGAATTTTCGTTGGTTGGTGGCGTGAAGGAGCACATGGGGACGGTAGTTATGAGCGTGGACGGACATCAAGGACTGCTGTGTAGCAGCGGCGTCAAGTGGCAGGAAACGGATTTGATATGCCAGGCTTTGGGATACGTGATCGGCGACCCTGTCGAGTAAGCGAACGGCCATATATTTATCATACATACTGTGTTGGCATTGGCCAATTACAAACTAACCGATAATGTTGAACAATTCTACAAAAACCAGGAACCCACTTTTCCGACGTTCCGACAAGGCCTTTATCAATGAATTAGTTTCTACTAAACGCTAAGTGGCATCCACTTATATCGTATTATTGCGGATTAGATAGCTAACCGATAACGAACTGTTGTGTCCGATAGTGACGCAGTTTGGGACGTACATCAAAATATAGATATCTCTTGATCTGTTAGTCGGATCATTACCAAACTTCCATTGACATCTTGGAAAATGGCGCATGCTATGCTATCTCGCCGGTACGGTTTCGCGTCAGAATTTAAGATAATGTTCGTGCATTTGTAGCGAAACTTTGAGGTGGTTATGACCCAACTTTGGAATCATGTTCAGGAAATGGTGCGGTGTTGCAAGTGATAGAGCAAGTCATAGAAAAGCCTCTTTGCCTCATATTTTCATGAATACAATTCCAACAAATTCGTGTTGAAATTTCTGGTTAAAGATAGGTGGGTGGGGTAACATTGTAAAACATGTCAATATACACAACTGATGCGGATGTTCGCCAAAGTGCATTGGTAGCTTCATCACATTGCCTTTTGTATACTAAAGCTGATTTTAGCTTACCTGAGCCAAAGGTAAACCGTATTGGGGTGGTGTCACATTTAATTTTTGACCAACTACGATCATGTCATATATATTAAATTGAAGGTATCGACAAGGTGATTGCTCTGTTGCAATTTATGTCAGGTGATCGACTCAAACCAATTTGTGCCTCTTGTTTAAATTAGAATTCCGCATCCGTATCTTTGCCAGATTTATTGAAATATATATATAGCTGTAGTAATAAGTCCTGTATTTCAAATGAGTAAGGCATGACTTTAAATTATACTCTATTGTTACATGGTTTCCGTTGTTTGCACATGTGCAAAACAAATAGCACGTGCTATTTGCACATGGCTTTAGGCAATGCTCATTCCGGGGCCGCGCGTAATGGAAGTGCCTTCAGACGTCACTACGCGCAAGTGCCTTCATGACGTCACTACTTCATGACGCACCGGAATATGCATACCGAAAATTATCTACGTGAATAGGACGATTTTATAAAAGTACTGAAAATACTGAATATAATGCTCAAATTACATCAGTTTTTTGTTGGAAATGTAACAATAACGTTTGATCATGCCCAGCCGTGTTCAAACGTTTGCTGTGGCCCTCGGGAACTGTTTGAACCCGCGGCCGCCGCGGGTTCAAACAGTTCCCGAGGGCCACAGCAAACGTTTGCACACGGCTGGACATGATCAAACCTTATATTGGTATGGCAGTCGTGGGTTCATGAAACATTGTTACTGCTGTTACGGATGGTTACGGATGAGACGTAAAACCGAAGACCCGTTTTTATATGATCGTAACTATTGCTACATGTACATGTAAGACGTTAAGCCCTGTGCAGTTCGCATGTTTAAAAATAGTTAAATACACAACCGGTTGCGTTAATCTTGCCCCGAGTACAATGTAATAACGTTCTTGATCATATATTGACAATGTCAACTCGCAATCAAGCAATTCGACTGCCTGCTCCTGACCTGTAGCTCAACTCAGGGTCGGCCAGTGAAGCTTCTTAATTTTCAAGAATAATAGTTAAGAATTTTGAAATAAAGAAATTGACGGATATTGCAAGATTAGCTCAGACGGTAGTGTAATCACTATGTACAGCAATGACTACCTGACGCCTGGCGTGGACACGATGTTCCTAGAAGGACTTGATTGTGCGGGACAGGAGCAGTCCGTGTTTGAATGCAGCAATAACGGGTGGAAGACAATTTCTGATGCATGCCAGAGTTCAGGCGATACGCTCTCCATCAACTGCTACAACACATGTAAGTGTCGTTGACGATGGGAGCGTGTGTTTAGCTGAACAATGAATCCATCTCAATGGCTATTTTGTATCTACATGTTTTTGCCAATACCACACTATACAGGCCTGTAGTGTTGAAAGGGTTGATACATTACAACATCCTGATGACAGGATTCGATATTCGGATCGTGGTCAGAACCAAAACAAAGTATTTCCTTTGAAAACTCGACAATTTCAAAATAGTCTAACCCAAATCGTCATGTATTGTTCTGTTTTATCGCAGAAATAGACGTAATAGATATGGCAATATAAATAACATCAATGAATCAATCAATAAAGCAATCAATCAATCAATAAATAAATCAATCAATCAATCAATCAATCAATCGCAATATATATAAATAAATAATAAAATTATTATTCAATCTACCAATCAACCAATTAATCAATCACATTTCAGTATGGCTATATTCCGACGTGCAGGCAACGGCTGATGTGTTAATGGGGCGTGTGGAGGTTTGGTCTGGCAAGAGGTGGTTGACGATATGTGCTGAAGTATTCCAGAAAGTGCACGCAGAGATGGTGTGTTCAGAACTGGGATATTCGGATGCAGAGCGTTTGATACCAAGTGCGTTTGATACAAGGTTAGTTGAACAACCAGGCATGTAGCCACATAATCGGCGGAACCGAAACATTATGGGGGGGGGGGGGGCAGTCTTGAGGGCCCAAAGGGCCCGATGTTGCTAGGGGGTCCGGGGGCATGCTCTCCCTGAACCTTTTGAAATCTAACAGGCGTGAAACGCCATTCCCTCATTCTCAGGCCCAGTCGTGAGGGCCCAAAGGGCACGATGTTGCAAGGGGTGTCCGGGGGCATGCTCTATTTTTGAAATCTAAGAGGCTTGTAACGCCATTTCCTGCATTTTCAGGGCCGAGTCTTGACGGCGCAAATGGCCAGATGTTGCTAGGGGGTCCGGGGGCATGCTCCCCCTGAACTTTTTGAAATCTAACAGGCGTGAAACGCCATTCCCTCATCCTCAGGCCCAGTCGTGAGGGCCCAAAGGGCACGATGTTGCAAGGGGTGTCCTGGGGCATGCTCCCCCTGAGCCTTTTGAAATCTAAGAGGCGTGAAACGCCATTTCCTGCATTCTCAGCAAGTTTGAGGATGACACTATGTGCTTTATTACAGAATTATTGAGGGGGCCAGGCCTCCCCAACAAAATTGTTATGGGGGGTTGGGGCAGCCCCACCCTCCGCCCCCCCCCCACCCCGACTACAGCCACCACTGAGCCATACTAACAAACTATCAGTTCATGTGGAAATAATTAGTGTTTTTTAGAAAATGTGAGCTCATTGAAATATAGACCGATAAAAATCTAAATATTGGTCTTAATCATCCTCATATTAAGGTTGTGTTCCACAAAATACATTTCTCACATATTTACTCTTTCATAACAAGGATCACACAACAACACTAACAGAATGTATTTAAGGAATAAATTCATTGGCGATAAAAAATTACAATTTTCGAAAAACTTTTTGAAAATTGTAATTTTTTATCGCCATGGGCTGTTGCACTTGCTGTAGAGTACTACACATATATAGCCTATTTCACCAACATTGCAAAGTATTCAGGGAGAAATTTTCAATTCAAGGATTTTATTAATTTTTATTATACTGAATTTATTACATTATCACAGCCATTTTGGCTGTGATAAGGCAATAAAGTCAGTATAATAATTCTGCATACTTTTAATCATCAAATATATGCAGTCGTTAGTCCTATGTGACATATTGCATTTCGGGCAAAATAAATGAATACTCCCTCAAAGTATACTTTGCTAGATAAGTATACATTGCAATTTGATGAAATCGGCTACTGGTCTGTTTAAAGTGCGTGGAGTCTGACCAAATGTTTTACATGCCAAAGTAAATGCAACCGTCCATAGTTGTATTACTTATATTTGCATAGCATTTTCTGATAGTTTCATAAATGTAACTAAACAAAATGTGGCGTTAAAACCAAGAATCATCTTGTTTTACGTCAATTTGTCGCAATTTATGGAACAGCGACGTCAACCAACAACGTCGCGCGAAGTCACGTGGGGCTAATGTAATGCATTGGAATATTAACCAATATTTTGAATGATCGTTTATTTTTGTCGCGCCCTCTTGCGCGATATAGTCGGCACATTGTCGTACGTACATGTACATACGTGCGTCCTTTTAAAGTTTTTGGTTAAGGTTTTTGGGTATACTATCAAAGCCTCGGTATCATGATCCATAGTGTCATTCTACGCCAACCCGTGGCCAATGCCAAGGTCAAATTACTTTGACATGTACCTTATTTTTTTGTTGTGGGGGGGGGATTTAGGTTAAAGTTTTTAAGAACACTATATTGCTGAAACCACTTCACCGATTGACTTTAAACTTCACATGAGTGTTTATCATGATACACATGGTCATTTTATGTCCCACACGTGCGGCCCCTGTGTCCAATGTCAAGGTCAAATTACATTGATTTTGTTTGCATTAAATGTTGTTTTACTACTATCAAATGCCTCGGCGGGCGCGACTCGCTGGCCGGTGCCATTTATTTTAAATTTTCGGACGGCGTAAATGATAATAATAGTAATAATAAAATTAAAGGTACATGCCCACTCAGTAGGCACAAACTGTTCTTTATGGGAATTAAATAAGTGTATAATTGTGTCACTATTCCTTCAGTTCTAAAAGTTACACGTGCCTGCTATACAGATCTAATCATTTAGTAAAGTTATTTTACTGTTAGTACTAATTTTAATCTGTCACCGGAAAACATAATATTTTCTACAGATTATAAAGTATGATCATTGCACATCAAAAAATAAATACAGATAATAAATATTAATGTCTATTAATATTTTATGGAAACACGGTTATCGCCCTTAATATCAGCGTGAAAATTTATGTCTTATATACAATGTATAATAATGCCAATCAATGCGTGCCTAATGAGTGGGCATGTACCTTTAATAATACTGTATGGATATAAATGTTTATCCCGTTCAACACAGTGCGTATGTGTCATGAAACACGGTGCAGTGAAACATTTTTGATATCCTGTTAATACGACCTAATCACTACGTATGGATATGTGCTGTTGTCATACTAGTCGATTCTCCGTTTTTTTTTGGCATTTTAAAGCTACATTATATTTGTAATGTTGGCGGGATAAATAGAATCGTAGGTTAGTGCCTTGAACATGTTGAATTGGAAAAATATCTGGCGCGGCACGGAAACGGGATGGGCGAGGCATCCCGTTTTCTAAGCCTTGCCAAATATTTTTCCCATTCACGGCACTAACCTAATATTCTCTATATGTGCATGTATGCCTTATGATACGAACCAATAAACACACGTTGATCCTTTCTTTCAGTCGATCGAGTATCGGATACATAGTGGAAATTGAGTGTGCCGATAATGCGACAAGTTTACCGAATTGTACATTCACGCTTGGACGCTGTCCGGATCACGATGAGCAGGCGGCATTACTCTGCACGCAACAGGATGTGGTAAATGGTATGTAAAATAAAATTGTGCGATTTATTGCCAGGTCACCTGGCAATAAATCGCACCATTTTATTTGTTTAATTCCAAAACTTTTGTGTTATATTATATATCAAGGGAGGTACATGCAATTTGGCTCTTAGAGACTAGTTTAAACAATATAAAGTACTATATAAATAAAATTAAATCAGTAACCATTGACTACAGACATATCGTTTGCAACGCTAGCTATTTGTTTCAGTAGTATAACTATTTTATTTTAGCCGACTCATATGTACACTTGGGTTCAACAATACGATGCAAATACATGTACATAATTAGAAACGTTCTTACTAGTAAGTCAAGTCTGTTTCATCACTTTACGATGTGTTGGGTAAGTCGGTGCTAGAAGGCGTTTGTGTCTGTGCACTCTGAAAAGACAGGCACATGACACAAACCAAGCAGGAAAACAGTACTGGCATATTGTGTTTACGGTTATCATAAATCGCCGGACTTTCTTTTGTCGTTTGTTTCGTTGTAGACGACTCAGTGTCTTTGGAAGATGGTTCATATGGGCGCGTATTAATACATCGATTTGGTAAAGAAGGCACTATCTGTCGTCGCGGATGGGATGACGCAGACGCCCTAGTGGTTTGCCGGATGGCGGGATATAACTACGGTATTGCACTGGGCACATCGCGGTTTCCGTCCCGGTATAAACCAGTGTGGATTACCGACGTGAACTGCACTGGACTGGAATCAAATATTAGGTAATTCTATAGTCCAGGTAACACTAATATCACACGGTCTGTGTCATTGTGTCACGTTTATCAGATAAGTCGATGTATACTGCGCCGAGTCTGATACAATTGATATAAAAACAAACACTAGCATGCCATTCTATTTATCATGTAGCGTTTTATGCTACATAATTATCAAGTATGACGTGGTTTCCTAGAAAAGGAGGCGCACATGTATACATGGCGTTGTTACACGGATGTCATATTTTAGTCAACGGTGTATACGATGCAGTAACTGTGTTGTCAGTCAGCGGGTTCTAAACACACCGCTTTATCAAATACACATGCGCATTACCCAGCTTGCATACGACACCATCATTACGCTCTGATTCTGAATCAAAGTCCCGAAAGTACTGAACCCAATATAATTACAGCAGCAACCCCCCCCCCCCCCCCTCGCTTGAAAAGACACGGCCCCGTGTCTTCCAGGTGTCTTCCAGACAAATATAGTTTTTCAACTCTCGCTTATTAAGCAGCAAAGCAATTCGGTGACATAGATACTAGTCAATCACTCGTCGCTCCAAGCACGGACATAATCGGCAAGATAGCGAGGGGCTCGTCGCTCACGTCTGGGTCGTTCTTCTATATAATGAAGTTCTTTGCCGCTGTTATCCCCGTCGTCAGTCCGCATTTTGTCAATGCTCTCTCCAGGGCGGCAAATGCATCCTTACAAACCGACGTCCATAAAAATGGTCAGTCCCAAAACATGACATGAGCTCGTGGATATTATTCGGTGTCTACCTATCTACTATAGCTTGCTTTTTATCTGGATAGGTTCCAAAACCTTTATCAGACACAATATGACTAGGAATTATCATCCAGATAAATTAAGCATACTGCACCATAAATCTCTGGAAGTTAGCTGGAGCCCCAGTCAAACCAAACGGCGTTACTTCAAACTTTTACAATCCAAATGGGGTAGAGAATACCGTCTTCTCTTTGTCGCTTTCTTCCAGCCCCACTTGGCGATACCCGCTAGACGTATCCAATGTTGGAAAGTAGTGTACATTGGCCAATGTATATAGTCTGTCATAAATTAATGAAATTGGTTATGCATCCGTCTTGGTTGTTTCATTGATGCGCATCGCCTTCGACACAAGACATTGTGTTCCCTTTTTAACAAGGACGATTTGTGACGACCATGGCTTGCTGATGGTCTAATTACTTGTTGATTCAACATGTCGTCTACTAATTCCTTTACTACTGGTCGTTGGTGGAGTGCGATTCGCTGATCGTTCCGTTTCAATGCTGCCGCATCACCAGTATTTATTCCATGACACTCTACAGCGCGTCTTCCTATGTCTGATGAACATTTGGAAAAACACGTCTTCATATTCCTTCAACACTTCATGTATAACTATGGTTTGATTATCCTCCAATTGTTGATGTCGATTATATCAGGCTCTTATATGATGACCTCATGATCAACCACAGGGTTTTTGTACACCGTGACATCTGCTGCCATGTTCATAACTCTTATAATAATATTATCTGTGTCATCTATCAACACACGAGCGGCAGCAGTTCCTTTATTTATAACCCTTTTCGTTTGCTTCACATAAACATATACCTCGAGTGGAAGTTGCCCTACGTTGCTTTTTCTTTGCCCATAGACAAGCATTTCGTGACCAGGGGAATATTAACAGTGTCTTTAAAGGTACATGCCCACTCAGTAGGCACAAAAGGTTCTTTATAGGAATCAAATAAGTGTATAATTGTGCCACTATTCCATCAGTCCTAAAGATTACGAGTGTAATATATATATACATCATCCCGACACAAAACATAACCTTTTCATTTACGTGAGATACCTCGACTACAGTATGGACGATGTTCGCTGTACTTCACCTGCATA
This sequence comes from Conchocele bisecta, assembly GCA_029237695.1. NCBI lineage: Eukaryota > Metazoa > Mollusca > Bivalvia > Lucinida > Thyasiridae > Conchocele > Conchocele bisecta. The sequence goes on along the minus strand of CM055276.1, from coordinate 2,817,145 downwards.
TTCAACCATGGGAAGTGGGAAGAACTTTACTGGTTATCGTCTCCTTCAGAGTCAATGTCACGGGTTCAAAAATACTTTTTTTTTGCGCATTTCCGTGCGATAATTCGACTACCGGTTTCATCCCCTGAAGGTCAATGGCACTTATGCTTGATTGATGTTTTGTTATTGATGACTCACCGGAGGAGGCAGTTTGATTTACAAACAATTTTCTAGTTCATTTCATTGTTCTGTCCTACTACTATGACTGTAGATGGACGATGATTAGTGAGGCGTGTAACTGAAATCAAATTGTTTATACGTAACTATTCCTCCCATTTCTTCTCCTGGTTGGCATTCTGTTCCCGTCACTGTAGGTGTCTGTTTAGCATCTCGAAGTCCATAATTGTACGTTAATATTGTAGGACATGGGTTCCATCAGCGCCATATGCATTGGACAAACATTCCGCGGAGTTGTTAATCGAACTAGGAACAAAGTATACATATGCATGCATAAATCATCTGAGATGTTACACCCTTTCACATTGTACATGTTCTTCCCAGTGAGTGTGAGCAGACCAGTGCTGGCGGCGACGACTGGGAATGTGCCAAGGATCTTGTCGCCGCGGGTGCTTTGTGTTTCATCAGCCAGCCACCAGGTAACTCGCTACTATCCACATTGGTAATTAGTTATCTCCCTTAGGAAAATGCCAATCCTTGTCCACCACGTTTTCATTATTTAGCTGTAACACAAATGAACTATGCAATACACTCGCTTTTTATGTTTCATGACGATTTTCATGATTATGTTGTTGTTCGTTGTTCGTACGTCCGTCCGTCTGGACACATGTTCGGTGTCTTAGGTGGTTGAAGGTGTGGCCTAAGACAAAAGAAAACCAGAATTTGGGATTCCTGATAATCGTAGTCTATTTCACCATCATTGCAAAGTATATTTATCTAGCAAAGTATACTTTGAGGGAGAAAATTTCAATTTAAGGATAAATTGGAAAATGGAAAATGTTTGTTGGTCGGACATGGCGTCGGCCGGCGGTATCCGAGAGCCGCTGCTCACCTTGTCTAGTAATGTTTATTACAATACAAGTTTCACACAACCTGTAGCCTATTTCACCAACATTGCAAAGTATACTTTTTCTAGCAAAGCATACTTTGAGGGAGAAATTTTCAATTTTAACATAAATGTATTATTTTTATTATACTGAATTTATTTCATTATCACAGCAATGTAATACATTCAGTATAATAAGTCTGCATACTTTTAATCATCAAACATATGCAGTCCTTGTATATGCACTTCTTAAGAGGGCCTCGGGGAAGATTGGTTCCGACCAACCGAGTCACCCTCTATAAATAAAGAATATATATTTATCTATCTATCTTAGTTCTATATGAAATAAAGTTTTTCGGGAAAACTAAATGATTACTCCCTCAAAGTATACTTTGCTAGATAAGTATACTTTGCAATTTTGATGAAATCGGCTACTGCCGAGGGAAGAATACTAATGTTTCAACATGGGAAACACCGTTTAGCCATGATTGCAGGATTCGGCATTTGGAACTGTCAATGTAACGTCCGTCTTTCCATCATGTTTCTTGAATCGTTTACCGTAATACACATTTGTTTAAACATTTTTAGCATATATTTAAAGGTACATACCCACGCAGTATGCATAAAATGTTATTTATAGGAATTAAATAAGTGTATAATTATGTCACTATTCCACCAGTTCTAAAAATTACCAGTGCCCGCTATACAAATATAATCATTTATTAATTAACAATTTACTGTTAGCGACGCGCGTCGGTAACAGTCTATTTTGATAATGTGCGGGGACGACGACTTTCACATCACGGCTTGCGGTGCGCATGCGCAGTATACTACACGCGCCAGTAGGCTTCCCAATATGTAAACAAGAATATCAACATGTCGAAACGTCCAGGACGGAAATTGTATGAAACGGCGTCGGCCAAAAAAAAGGCGAAATGTCTGAGGGACAGGCAGTCCAGAGAGAAAGAGTGGTTAATATTGGCGACCAGATCACCAAATGGAAAGAGTTACGTGGAGATTTAGATTTGGACTCGAACAGAGATTTTTCTTCTCAACTTCAGATACTTCACTGCGCATGTCAAATATGTGATATGATTGACCGTGGCACGTGACGCGTGTTGGTAAAAATAGCACGAGGTCGGAAAATACCCTTTCTGGTCGCGGCATATAAAATGCGGTTTAACACCAATTAACACTCGCCGTAATTACAAATAACTTGTTAGTGGGTAGAAAATGGCTCATATAAGGCATGACAGAAAATGAAAAGTAGTAGTATAGTGTAACCTGCTGCGTGGGCATGTACCTTTAAGGGTGGGAATTGGCTTGTAGACCTTCCATACCCGGACATATAAGTCCAAAAAGGCCGACTTTTGAAGTGTTCTATGTGATATATGTTGGTACAAGGCGGACAGATGTGTATACTTTTGTGCTGAAATGGGACACTGCTTAGGTCCAATACGGTCCTGTAATTCCGCGCAGTGTCCCCGTGCACGGGAGGCGGGAAGAAGAGAGGGGGTAACTGGGTAGAACCTGGCACAGGTGATGCAGAGCAAAACGGGTCCCAGGTAGAACAAATCCACCCCCGTAATGCACATATGTAGCAGGACCTATTTACAAGATTGGTCTATCTGGCAGATCGGCTGGTGCGGCTGGGCGAGGGCCTGTCTGCGGAGCACGGCCGGGTGGAGGTGTACCACGACGACACGGGCTGGGGCACCGTCTGTAACACGTCCTGGACCAACTATGACGCCTCCGTCTTCTGCCGCCAGCTGGGCTTCGCCGAGGGACAACCTCACGGGTTCGTTCGTAATTACAGTCAACACTTAGTATGTACATGCAGTAAAATAGGTACCCAAACTGAGAACAGAAAGCCAAAATAAGACACGCTATGCCATTTTGTACCTTTGGACATCTGCGTAATAATTTCATTAACTCTTTGCATGCTAGCGGCGAAAATATCCGCCAAACGAATTAGGAGTACAACATGTATATGTTTTATTTCTCTTTGTAAATATGTCTTGAAATTTCATTAGAATTGAGTCCTCAGGACTCAATTGTAATGAAATTCCAAGACATATTCATGATATTTAAAGGGAGAAATACAAGAAAATATGATGAATTCTTGTCCGCTAGTTTTGAACTATTTATAGCCCACAAGTTTCCCAGCATGCAAAGAGTTAAATACGTTTGCAAAATTTACACTATTAATACTAATATTTCACATAAAATATACATGCGCAATATAATTCAGCAGTTTGTTCTATATGAAATAATGTATTTCATTAAAAATAAATAATTACTCCCTCAAAGTATTGGGAGATAACAACACGTTATGCTCTCTGTCAAATCAAATGAAATATTCACATGCAATTATATGTAACTGCACCATTATTACTTAATAAATATTGTTTAAATGTTTGTTAAATCCGCTTCAGGTACGATTTCTCGTCGACACCGGCCCCGGGCCCCGTGCTGCTATCGGGCCTCGAGTGTACGGGGGCCGAGTCGTCGCTATTTCAGTGCGCCAGCAGTGGGTGGGGCCGGGAGCCCGCCGAGTGTGCTAACCACGCCAAGGACGCTGGCGTGTATTGCTATAAATATGGTATGTGTTTAGTTAAATACGGGCAATAACTCTGCAAACCTACCGTACTGGGAGTTTTGCAGTTACTGCCCGCAACCGGTGTTTTCTTTGAACAATATATTATTCACATCTGTAGCCGATTTCATAAAAATTGCAAAGTATACTTATCTAGCAAAGTATACTTTGAGGGAGTAATCATTTATTTGTCCGGAATTGCATTATTTCATATAGAACTAACGACTGCATATACATGTATGTGATGATTAAAAGTATGCATAATTATTATACTGAATTTATTACATTATCACAGCCAAAATACTGAAATGTAATAAATTCAGTATAATAAAAATTAATAGATTTATCCTCAAATTGAAAATTTCTCCCTCAAAGTATACTTTGCTACATAAGTATACTTTGCAATGTTGGTGAAATAGGCTACTGATTAACATGCCATGTAATACACTACACGCACATGGCTACTAATATAAATTCATTGTAATCAAGTAAATACTGTAATGTATAGTGTATGGACATGGGTGGGTGGGGTAACGTTTATTCAAATGAGCCAATTATTGGGTCCTCAGTCCTAGTCTTCCACCTGTCACTGTTCGCCATTGCGCCTGTCATTGTTCGCGTTAGCAGGCTATTTGATTAGGAGCTACACCGGTCACACATTCCATAAACCCCATTTCTCCAGTCAAAGCCACACTCAAGGTGCATGATCACGTGGTTATAACAACAACAACAATGGCTGAAAGTGTTGAAATCTTGCCCACTCCAAAGTAAGTATTATTTGATATTTTCCTTAACATAAAACGGATTTTGATGAAATATGGCGCAACAAATGCGTCTTCATGAGCTGTATTTGGTCGTCCAGGGAGTTCGGCACAGACTTATGTTGTTTTTACGAAGAATCGATTTCCGTGTTGATGGACACGGAAATCGATTCTTCGCAAAAACGACAGAAGTTTGGGCCAACGTATAGAGACCACCAACTGCAGCTTAACAAGACGCGTTTGATGCGCCATTACGTAATAAGGACACTATAAAAGAATACGTACTTTGAATCGGATCAATTCTGAAAGTTTCAGTATTTGTTGTTGTTGTTAGTACCACGTGATCATACACCTTGAAACTTAAGAGGATGAATGCGGCTGTACGCTGGCCTGAAATCTAACGGTGAATTACACCACTGGGCAGCAGTAGTTTACACCGCTCTCGTGTTTACCATATATGGAGAAATGACGCCAGTAACGTCACAATGACGTGTTTCCTTCGACCAAGCAAATCACGTTCTCAGACACACCCTCTGAATCGCGAGACAGTCGTCGTCACTACGGCCCGGCTCCAGAAATTAATTCGCATAACTCTTGGCCATATTTTAAGCTTGATTCGCTTTCTTTTCATAACAAATCATATTATACCTTGAGCCAGCAATAACAAATGTGTGAGTTTTTGGGTGAGTATGATTTGCTGATTCAGTAGCAGTGGCGTAGCTAGCCAATTTGAATCTGCGGGCCCGGTTGACGACTTCGATCACCGTTGGTGCGAGTATGCTAGGGGGGTCTGGGGGTCTGCAACCCCACCCCCCCCCCCCCCCCCCCCCCCCCCCCCCCCCAGAAAACAAAAAAAAATCGAAACTAGAAGGTAAATGATGCACTCTGGCACATTTCAAAACACCTTTGTATTGGCAAAAAGTTGCCTATTTTTATTGCATTTTTGGCGTTTTCATTTTTTCCATTTTCTCGAAAATTCTGCAAGCCCGGGCCTGCAGTGCCTTAATGCAGCTACGCGCCTGAGTAGCCTATTGTCTATCAATCCTGGTTGTCTGCGCTCAAAAAGCCGCTGGATGAACAAATGGTGGCCATTTTACAAGATGGCCGTCGAACAGTATTATATTATATATTGTTTTTTTAAAGACTGTTAAATTTCAGTCTGATCAATATTAACCGGATAAATTGCTATAATTTGAATGTAAAATGATTTAGAATACATCTTACATTTAATTAAATCCTTAAATGGCAATGTATTTCAAAATGGCTGCCGAAATAGGCTGTTTTACAACATTTTTAGCTCGCCGTCCGTCCGTCCGTCCGTCACTAAACTTAACATCAGAGAAATATTGTTCATCTAAGATGCTTAATATTTCACACATGCATTCCTGTACGGCTCTACTACCATGCTGTGCCAAATCCACGACCGTCCAACCCTCGCTGATCCCAAGGTCAAGAAAAAATACTTAGCTTGTTTACAAAGCTTAACATCAGAGAAATATTATTATAACTTCTATTTCCTTCATGTAAAATGCTTAATATTTCACACATGCATTCCTTTAAGGCTCTACTACCATGCTGTGCCAAATCCACGACCGTCCAACCCCCGCTGATCCCAAGGTCAAGGTCAAATACTTAGTCTCTTTACAAAACTTAACATCAGAGAAATATATTATAACTTCTATTTCCTTCATCTAAAATGCTTAATATTTCACATATGCATTCCTGTAAGGCTCTACTACCATGCTGTGCGAAATGCACGACGTCCAACCCCGCTGATCCCAAGGTCAAGGCCAAATACTTGATCTGTTTACAAAACGTAACATCAGAGAAATATGTTATAACTTCTGTTTCCTTCATTGAAAATTCTTAATATTTCACTTGTGCAATACTCTAAGGTTGTACTATCATGCTGCGACATATCTACGACCGTCCAACCCCCGCTGATCCCAAGGTCAAGGTCACATACTTAGTCTCTTTACAAAACATAACATCAGAGAAATATGTTATAACTTCAATTTGTTTGATCGAAAATTCTTAAAACTGCATGCTTGCATTCCGCTAAGGCTCTACTATCACAAATCCCCGCTGATATCGAGGTCAAGGTCACATACTTAGTCTCTTTACAAAACTTAACATAATTTCTATTTCCTTGTTCGGATCTGCTTCACATTTCACACACGCATTGCTCCAAGGGACCTCTACCACCATATGACAAATTCACGTTCGTGCCGCCCCCGCCGCTAAGCTCAAAGTTAAGGTCACAAGCCCACACACTTGGATATTATTTTACATATTTAGGGGTATCTGGGCCCACGCGGGTGTATTCTGTAAGCCTCGCTTACTGACCAATCTAGTTTCATACATGCACTCCTCAGATGACCCTCTATCATGCTGTAGCAAATCCATGACCCACCACCCAACCCTTACCCCAAGGCCAAGGTCACAAACTTAGCACATTCATAAACTTTACGTTGGGGTAAATGTCTTATAACATAAGTTTCCTTTCATCATGTTCATGGAACACCTTGATATTTCATACATGCATTCCTCAGATGACCCTCTATCGTGCTGAAGCAAATCCACGACCCACCACCCAACCCTTACCCCAAGGTCACAAACTTAGCATGTTCATAAACTTAACGTTGGGGTAAATGTTGTGTAACTTCTGTTTCTTTACAGGGAACGCTTTGATATTTCATACATGCATTCATCTGATGATCCTCTATTGTGCTACAGCAAATCCATGACCCACCCCCACCCCTTTCCCCAAGATCAAGGTCACAAACTTAGCACATTCATACATGCATTCCTCATGTGAATAGCTATCATGCTGTAGAAAGTCACCACCTTAGTGCGTTCATAAACTTAAAGTTGGGGTTAAATTTTGTTTTACTTCTGTTTTCAGGGAGCGCATTGATATTTCATACATGCATTCATCTTAATATGCTATATTATGCTATAGCAAACCCACGACCCACCTTGCACCACGGACCCCAATGTCAAGGTCCACCGCACGCCCCTTAACCCAAGGTCAAGTTATATAATATTCACGTTTTTTTATGCAACTGTGCCAAGTTTGAGTGAAGGCTGCCAACAGGCGAGCTTCGTTGTCTTCTGACAACTATTGTTCTGTGAGTCGTGTGCTGTTACGAACAAATACAGACATTCATAAAGTTGAAACACATATACATTGTTTTGTTCTATACTTTACTGTATGGAGTTGTTATAAACAGCATTTCATGCACCTATTACATGTATACATACCAGTTTGAGGTATACAAATCAAATCATTTGATAACATATACATATCCAGGTATACAATGCTATAATTTTATATTCAAAATGGCCGCCAAAATTATTGTTATGTATAGATTGTGATATTCTGCTTATTTTCAACGTCAAATACGGATGTATTTTAATCAGTTGGACTATTTTGTTAAGAACTGTTTCAAAATGTGTCAACAATTGACTGTTGACAAGGAATAAAATGTTATTATTGTTAACGAGCACACTTCTCACAATTAAGCGAGCATGATGATCATTGGCCAAGGTAGTATGTAGTATGGTATGATGAATGGCATGGGTATACAAACATGCATGGCTTTCTACCACATTAAGCATCCCGCATATGTCTTCATATGTGACAATAATTTAAATTAACCCTTGGTCGTGAGTTGCATTGGAAAATATACAATACATGGTAACGATATATAATTCATGCGGTCACTGGTGTAATCAGTTCTACATTAACCACTACACTACACGAGGCCTTAAGCAATTACAATTTTCGAAAAAAGATAAAAAAAAAAAAAATCTTTATTTTTTTTGATTTTTTTTCGAAAATTGTAATTTGTTATCGCTTCGTCCAGTATTCCCGCGCCTTTTCCAAGTCTATACCCCGATAAATTCCACAAAAAGGCCATTCATTCCTATAGTATATACATGAGCTTGGAGGACATATACATCTTTTTAAAAGTCATACATACGTTTAGCCACATTTGTCAAATATTTATTTCGGCACAGTATAACATGCAAATACTATATTTAAGCGATGTACTTGTATATCTGTAATCTGTAATGATGCTGTTATCCGAATGTTATGCAGGTATATGCCAACCGGAATTATTACAAGTTGATTACAAACCTACATCCGTTTTGGTTTTTGGTAATTTGACACAACAGGAGTAGAATAACACGTGTGCTATAATTAAGACTGTTGAAGCATATTGGACAAAATAGTTTATGTATGCGTACATAACAGCTATATGAATATGGTGGATATATTTTAAGAGCATATACATGTTTTTAGAAAGATCATACACCTTCAATGTATTTGTTTATATTAAAATTATGAACTGGCATATCAACCTTACAGGTTATCAAATGTCACTATTATGAAATCATGGTTAAATACTTACTTACAACGCCTCACTTACACAATACCGTCATGGGTGCCTCTCAAATAAGACTAATGGAGCAATATACCTGCATGTATTAGGCAATGGCCATGCTGCATGCATTGAAGTGCATTTACACTGGTAATGGATGACGGTCATACACATTGGAACACACATGTTCTCGTATGACACATACTGTATTTCAGTAGTTACACGAGTTATACATTTTTTACTATATACATGTACATGCTTTTATAAGTACAGTTGCCAACTACACATTTGAATCCTGTTGCTGCTGATGACTCGGAATAGGTTGAGGGAATATCATTGGAATGCACGATAAATAGTGTGTACATTATGTGGAACCGGAATATATCTCAGTTTCATCGGTTCTACTACCTACTTTTATTTTTATGTCAAACAAACTCATTTACTTGCTGGCTGTCATCTTGAAAGTGTATAACAATATATTCTAATGCACTCTGTAAATATCACGAAATCTGATTGGCTGATGGTCATACATTACAGGTATATCGTTATTGATGAACTGTCGCAAATTATTTCAATATGTATTCCTACGCCAGTAGTAAAGGAGTGCATTAGAAATAGGTTAACCCCATTGTAATTTTGAAATTTGCGGCGTATATCAGAAAATGATAGGTCGGAAAACATGTTTAATGGCTCCGCTAGCGCGTCGCCATTAAACAGATTTTCCGACCTATCATTTTCTGATGTACGCCGCAAATTTGAAAATTACAACACAGTTAACCCTATATTTGTCCTGTTTTACTCCAGCTTAGCTTGCTCGTATTATTTACAGCTATCTTAATGTTCTGTAGTTTAGTATTTACTGTGTCGTACATGGAGTAATATACAAATCATCCATTCAGCATGTATTGTTTCTATATCCAATAATAAGCTAAGATATACTGTTTATTTATCGTGAAATAATACACGAGTGATTTGGGTCCTTCCGCTAAGCAAACGAGTGAGCGTAGCGAAACGAGTTTGTTTAGCGGCAGGACCCACTGAAACTACATTCAATTAAAAGTGTTATGCGGTATGTCTGCGCTCTGTAACCAGATGGGTGAATTTTACTTGATGGTGTTTAAAGGCCTGTCAACAGCTGAGGGTAATACTTATATGTATCAGAGATGTTCATGTTGGAATACACAACATAGTAAACATGTTAATTGTCTTGGTTGTATAAATATGAAATGGACATATAGAGATGAACAGACATTCATTCTGTATCTGAAATGTGTGTGGATAACTAATATATGGCTGTGACTGGTGAAATGGGGCTTATGTGATTTGCGACCAGTGTGGCTCCGATGAAATGGGACACTCCTGTACCCTAATAACAGTATACTATGCTTGTTAGAAGCATGATGTACATGTATGTTTCACTGATGGAATGGCGAACAGTGCAGATCCTGATCAGACTGCGGATACACATGCTGATCTGGATCTACACTGATCACAAAGCCCACAATCCCCATTTATCCAGGCACAACCACATATACAGGTGTTAGTAGCTACACGTTCATGTTTCATAAATATCTGGCAGCGTATAAAGTACGAAAAATGATTACATGTAAAATGGTTATTGTAAATTCAGTGGGTGGGGAATATATAGTTAAAACTACTTTGTTTTAACATTGCATCATATGCTGTAGACATTATGTTATCAGAATATGGGCATTCACTATTTATCCCGTCAACACAGTGCGTATGTGCCGTGAAACACGGTGCCGTGAAACATTTTTGATATCCAGTCAATACTATTTTTGCATTTTACAGCCATTTGTGGGTGTTGACGGGATAAATATAATAGTAGGTTAATGCCGTGAATGGGAAAAAATATCTGGCGCGGCACGGAAACGGGATGTGCTCGGCAGAGCTTCGCCCATCCCGTTTCCTGAGCCTTGCCAGATATTTTTTCACATTCACGACACTAACCTACTATTCTCTATCTATTTTCCTTATTTCTGAACCAAAGTATATGTTGTGACCACTCATTTGAACCGTCTCGGCGAGACGGTTCAAATGAGTGGTCACAACATATACTTCTGATGAGAAATAAGGAAGTTCTTGAGCCTTGCCGGATATGTTTTCCCTATAAGTACAATTACCATCGGTAACATTGTATCATAGACTGCAGACATCAGATAATCGGCATATATGCAATTAACATGTCTAATGAACACTACTAGGTACCATTGACACGAAGAAAATACAAAAGTACCATACTTTTATTTAGTTATTTAGTTATTAAGGTAGATGTTTTGCCATTGAAATTCAGTGGATGGGGTAACAAAACATGCAAAATTCTTTATCTGTATTAGCAGATATTATTTAATTGAACATTATTCCGTTGTATGGTTATGAAGGACCCAATCACTCGTGCATTATTTCACGAGAAATAAACGGTATATCTCAGCTCGTCTGTCTCCTGTGGGTATAATTATTCTAGTTATACACTCCCGGCTGAGGAAGTAACATAGCGAAAACTTAACACTTTAATATGTGTGTTAATGGTTTTGTTTGTCGGTTGAGGCGGCGAGGTATCGATGAGCCCATGCCCATTTGTCCCAGTATATAATGCACCTGGGGGCCGTTTTACTACACTTCGTACGACTAAAATGTTCGTAAATGCAAACTTATGATAGTCTGTGAAGTTCACATAAACACTGTTTCTTGTAAACAATTATTGGATTTGCATTTATTGAGCATATGTTGCATATGCAGGCTATGCTCAATACATGTAAATCCATCAATTGAAATGTCCAGACTATCATAAATTTGCACTTACGAACATTTTAGTCGTACGAAGTTTAGTGAAACGGCCCCCTGATTTACAGTGCGCCTCCAGCCGGCGTCGTGGTACGGGGCAGTCCTGTTTCACACCGATGGCAGCTACGGCACGGTGTGTGCCGACAACTTCGGTGAAGATGCCGCCGCTGTCGTCTGTAGAGATGTAGGCTTCCCGTACGGCATGCCCCTATGCTGCTCCGCCATGGGCCCTCTAACCTACGACATTGTGATGTCGGACGTCATGTGCAATGGCACAGAAATGACGTTACAGGACTGTGATTATGTTACCGACACTCCAACTTGTAGCACGGGCAACTATGCCGCCGTTGTTTGTGCACACATCGAGAGTGAAACATCCAGTAAGTGCAAAGGACAATGTGTATGATCACGTGGTACTAACAACAACAACAAGTACTGAAACTTCCAGAATCCATCCGATTCAAAGTACGTATTCTTTTATATTGTCCGTATTACGTAACCGATGTTGATGAAATATGGCGCATCAAACGCGTCTTGTTAAGCTGCATTTTGTGGTCTCTATACTTTGACCCAAACTTCTGTCGTTTTTGCGGAGAATCGATTTCCGTATCGGTTGACACGGAAATCGATTCTTCGCAAAAACGACATAAGTCTGTGCCGAACTCCCTGGAAGACCAAATGTGCAGCTCATGAAGACGCGTTTGCTGGGCCATATTTCATCAAAATCCGTTTCATATTAAGGAAAATATTAAATAAGACTTAGATTTGAGTGGGCAAGATTTCAACACTTTCAGCCACTGTTGTTGTTGTTGTTATAACCACGTGAACATGCACATTGAAAGGAGGCCCCGCAACATATATTGCTTACATCTCCACCAGTAGTTTACACAAGCATAACGGTGACTTACACCACTGCAGAACGGCTGTAGTTTGCACCATTCTCTGGTTTCAGACATATGAAGAAATGACGCTAGTAACGTCAAAATGACGTATTTCCGTCGATCCTCCGAATCGAAAGATGTTCATCATCGTTACAGACCGTCTCTGAAAATTATTTAGCACACATATTGGCCAAACGTTGCGCTTGATACGCATTTGTTTTTCTAAAATAGCGTGTGTGAAATGTAGGTAAATATTTATATTTACAGAGAGTAGATAACAAGGTGTATGATCAGGTGGTTTCCGAACCCGATTTTCCGACGTGACGTAATCTTTGACGTCATTTTTACAGTAGATTTTCATTAAAATCTTCCTAACAAACGGACGGATTTTGATGATATGTAGCGCACCAAATACGATGACATATGTGTTTTATGGGTGCTCTGAAAGTTCTTTACAATAACTTTCACAAAGAATCGAGTACCGTTTATTTCTTACATTCACGTGCTCTAGTTTTTGTCTCGCCCGCGAAAGCGGAAAGCGAGACTAAGGCTTTGCTTTTCCGGAGTCGTCGTCGGCGGTGGCGGCGTCGTCATCATTTAATGTTAAGTTCTCGTGTTACGGTCATTACTTCAACACCTTATCAGCTACAGTCATCACACTTTATACATACATGTACATTTACTATGACATGTTGATGAATATAGAACTATTCTCGGGGCCCCAGGGTCATGGTCAAGGCCCCAGGGTCAAGGTCAAGGCGGAACAAGGCGAGACATTTGATTCCGCGGAATTTTTGTTATTTTCATTTACGGTAACCGATTCTTCGTCAAAATTACATAATTATGAGATTAAAGCCGCCTATACAATAAAGGGCAACGTGTAGCGCATTTGCTGCTGTATATTTCATAAAAAATATGTCATTCCATCAGCAGGATATTAAAGGAAATCTACTCATATCCAACTTTCGCTTCCACCTTACCTGTAGAAAGTCTGCATCAGATTATTATATGGAATTATATAGGAGACTATTACCTTTTCTTACGCAACTTTTAAACTACACAACCGATTGAAAATGCAGTCAAGTCACATTTTAAACTTCAATTATTGTACTTTATGATGATCTTTCGATCGTGTTTTTAAAATAAAAAGATTTTGGTCCTTTTTAGCTTTAAACATAGTCGGTAGTTTTTATATGATTTATATAGCAAATTGTGATTTTTCTTCTCGATTTTCGTTGGGTAAATTGCAAAATCTCTTTTTATAATAATAGTTACACAAAATGCACAGGTATTTTCAGTTAGCACATTCATTTTTATATCTATTGATATAAAAATTATGTTTCTAAGTTAATATTATTTTGGTCCTTTTTAGATAATAATAATGACACCATCTGTTTTCATTTTCCAATTAGCGTATCACGGAAATCTTCGGCAATTTCCGTGATATTCGTTGAAACGGGCCCCTGCTTACGGTCACTCTGAAAGCTTATATGTTGCCCAAGGCATGACCGTGTTGTCGGTAAAATTATTAGTGAACAAACTACCCAACATTTTCGACTGATTTGTAATTTCAGCATAGAATGTGTCTCATTTGATTATCTCGATAATTTCAACTTGCAATACTTAATATAATTTCATTTTTATTTGATTTGGCTAGAAATAATTAATGTTTTTATATGATTTATCCACGTGAACCATAAATAACTGGAATCAAATGCGATACGTTCATTTCCAACAAATTCAATTGTCACAAAATTATTTTCAAACTTGTCCATTTATGAAACGAATGGTGTTTTTTTTCTTCAGAAAAATATGAAAAATACTTGCAAAAAGTGCAGATCCTGATGAGACGGCTCGTTTCGAGCCGGCTCATTTGGATCTACACTGTTTGCAACACTGTCTTAATGTAAATATTTATTTTCAGGTTTAGAAATTCTCTCTGACGGGAAGGTGAGAGTGACCTACTTCTCCCACAGCGGCTACATCTGCGCCGACGGCTTCACGGACGACGACGCCACCGTTATGTGTGGCCAACATGGTTACGACGGCGGAATGGCGTTCAAGGCATCGGCTCTCGGTGAGGATATAGTCGCGAACAATAACTCTTGCAATCCATGAGGTTCGCAAATACTGTCTGTTCCACGTTTTGCTGCCGACGAACCTTTGGCTATTAAACACATTAAATTAAAAAATATTTAAATGTAAATAGTTTTTCATCAATAACAAAAAAGTCACTGTCACCAAATGTTTTTATTCGATTAAATTCCATCAAATATTGATTTTATTGCGAAAAATATATTTTCCTATGGGAATTTAACATGGGGTAGTAAGAGAATGATCTGGGGGAGGAGTCAATAAACGAAAACAAAAAATGAAATTGACTCCTAAACCTGGTTAGATAGCTTGGAAATGACGTAGCTAAGAAAACAAATTAAAAGTTAGATTTTGAAAATCGTTACACAAATACTTTTTTTGTTCAATCTGTTTTAGCCCCATGTTAAATTCCCACAGGAAAATCATATTTACGCAATAAAATCAATAATTGCTTGAAATTCATCAAATAATATTTTTGGAGGAGGGTGACTTTTTTGTTATTGATGAAAAGATTAATGTGTGTAATAGTCAAAAGTTCGTCGGCAGCAAAACGCGGAACAGACAGTAGGCGAGTATAGACGTGTCATATGCAAGGTGCATGATCACGTGGTTATAATAACAACAGTGGCTGGAAGTGTTGAAAGCGCGCCCACTCCAAAGTAAGTATTATTTTATATGTTCCTTAATATGAAACGGATTTTGATGAAATATGTGCAGCAAACGCGTCTCCATGAGCTGCATTTGGTCGTCCAGTGAGTTCGGCACAGACTTATGTCGTTTTTGCGAAGAATCGATTGTCGTGTCGGTAGAAACGACAGAAGTTTGGGCAGTACAGAGACCACCAAATGCAGCTTAACAAGACGCGTTTGATGAGCCATATTTCATCAAAATCGGTTACGTAATAAGGACAATATAAAATAATAAGTACTTTGAATCGGATGGATTCTGGAAGTTTCAGTACCTGTTGTTGTTGTTAGTACCACGTGATCATACACCTTGATATGTATACATGGTTTACCGAACTGCTCTTCGTACAGCTTCCTGGACTGAAAGTACCATGGCTACAAGGAATGGACTGTCTCGGGAAAGAGTTACATGTTTAGAACACAAGGTGCATGATCACGTGGTTACAACAACAACGTCGCCCACTCCAAAGTAAATATTATTTGATATTTTCCTTAATATCTAACGGATTTTGATGAAATATGGCGCAACAAACGCGTCTCCTTGAGCTGCATTTGGTCGTCCAGGGAGTTCGGCACAGAAGTTTGGGCGAAAATACAGAGACCACCAAATGCAGCTTAGCAAAACGCGCTGGATGCGCAATATTTCATTAAAATCTGTTACGTAATAAGGACAATATAAAATAATACGTACTTTGAATCAGATGCATTCTGGAAGCTTCAGTACTTGTTGTTGTTGTTGTTAGTACCACGTGATCATACTCCTTGGAACAGAAGCTATGCTGGCTACAACGTTCGATTCAGACGTAGTTCGAGGGAAAGAAAATGCATGTAACAATGTTTTCTTTACATTTATTGAGCATAGGCTGCGTGCAGCCTATGCTCAATAAATGTAAAGAAAACATTGTGTATCCATGCAATTTAATTCGACAATCAGTCAATGAATTCAACTATGAACGCCATCATTGACGTTTGTAAAGTCCTATGAAATAAACACCGCGGTTCGAGTTAGAATTTGCCCTTTCACCAATAATTAACTGGAATGGAATTTGATATGTTAATTTTGCAACCAATCCAATGGTCAAAAGATGATTATCAGACCAGTCCATTTATGAAAAGGGGGTGTTTTCGTACTGAAAAATATGAAAAGTACTTGCAAAACGTGCAGATCCTGATGAGACGGCTCGTCACGAGCCGGCTCATCTGGATCGACACTGTTTGCCAATACCACTATACAGGCCTGTGGTGTTGAAAGGTTTAACCGGAGTTGTGATTGTAGGTAAAACCTTCTTGACCTTTACATTCATCTTTTGCAGGTTTAGAACAGAAGGTACGGTGGCTACGAGGCCTGGATTGTCTGGGCAATGAGACAAAGTTCAGCGAGTGCAGTGGGGTCAGCTGGGGCCAGATTGGCGTCTGTTCCTGGGATGCCGTCGCTGGCGTCATCTGTGCCAACGAACAAGGTAAGCCCTATCACAGTACAGTGTATACAAAGGAAGATCTCTAAACTGAACACCAAGGCAACATGTGATTTTTATTGTTAATGGGTCTCTTGGTCATTTATCTCAGATGTTAATGTATGTTCATGATTGCAAAGCACGCAAATACGTATCAGAATAGTCATATGTTTGATTTACAGTGGAACCTCTCTGAACTGGACACCCTGGGGACCTCCCAAGGTGTCCGGTTTAGAGAGGTTTCACTGTACATTGTATGCTTGCCAATATGATGAACATTTGTAAATGGAAAATACGGGACACCACTAATTGCATGCAAATGATAATTGATATGACGTTATCTGTTCGGCTGACCAAGACAATGTCAGCGTGTAAGTGCACACACGAACGAACACGGCGTGTTCGTTCGTGTGTGCACTTACACGCTGATCCCACTGTACATGAAGATGCACGCTACTGCAGCGGAATATGTGTTCATCAATTACTGTGGATGGATTAAAATGAAATAAATGATTATACACAACATTGTATGTGAAAACTGCGAGTATTCGTATGACTCGTATGCAGGTTTTAACTGTGTATTATTGCATACCTTTTTTCGTTTAAGTGCTACTAATGTCGTTGTTTATTTCATGATAAACAGACAGCTTAAGTGTCGAAATTCGGCTGACAAATGGTACGACGACAGCCGGGCGCGTGGAGATAAAAATAGACAACCAATGGGGGACTCTGTGCGGCAATGACCTGACCCAATCGGAAGCCGTCGTCATTTGCCGCCAGCTGGGCTACAGGACCGGCGATGCCATGTCAGCGGGGATGTACGGCGCGGGAACCGGTACGACATGCGCAACATTCGGCAATATTACGCCAAGCTTGTCAATAGTTTAGTCATTTTTTAGTTAAAAATACTCGAATATTTTGCTTGAAATCAAGCAGCTTGATTGACTGAGACTGAGCCGTTCTGCCAGTTGAAAAACTAACCCAAATCAATCAATCAATCAATCAATCCCGTTATTTCTTGACTCTTAATATTGACAACTGATACTTCTGAATAACCGCTCGTTGATGTCCATGTTTTCTGGGTGTCCGGTTTAAAGCGGTTCGATTCTACAACAACACTGAAACAAGCACAGCAACACGTTCCTGTAGTGGTCGCTCACATAATTGAGACACGCCATGTTAGTATGTATGTACCTTCGGATATCTGCCTAATTTCATGAAATATTATTTACACTATTTTCTGTAAATGGCTTCAGAAGTTGACAAAAGTTTCACAAAGTACATGTCAATTTGTGGAATTATTTATGAAAAATATTGTAAACGTTTAATTAAATACGATTAATAAAATTACGAAGGTCCGAAGGTACAAAAGCACATGGCGTGTCTCAATTATGAGACAAACCTTGTGATTTTGTACCGAAAACTATGTGCGATATCTCTGAAAAGATATTTACATTTTCGATACACTATATATATATTTTCCTTAAATGACATCGAAAGTTGACGACATATTCATAGCAAATGTGGAATTCTATTCCGCATTTGCTGTCAGAATGTTGTCATCTTTCGACATCATGTACTGAACATATTACAGTTTCTGTAAATGTATTTCATGAAAAATCGCACATGTTCTTATTTAATGGATACAACATCAAATTGCTGTCTCAATCATCTAGCTCTTGTTCTTCATGGGATGGCTCGATGGTCTAAAGGGCAAAGCATTGACATCCATACCGAACATCGTTGGTTCGATCCCCGCTGTATAGGCGCGAATAAAGACATTCATTGTATTGTACTTGTATTTCCACCCCACTTCTCTGTTGGATGAGATTTGAAAACGATTTTGGGATTTACTCTCTAATGCAACATGCTACATCCGCGATTGAACCCGTTGGCCCGGCTTTAGATGACCTTAGCTGTTGATAGACCGTTAAACACCAATAATTCAATCAATCAATCGACCGGGGCAGTATGTGAGACAGTTCGGTTGTCGCCTAATCGGAGAAGTGTGTTTACTCCATGTGCATTGGTTTCCTCCCACATTAATGAACACCAGTATGCGCATATCTTGGTATTTCATTAGAATTGTCTCCAAGGAGACAATTCTAATGAAATGCCAAGACATGTAATAACTGCCAATCCCCAATCTAGGCGGGAACAATACTTGCATAGTATTGATTTTCCACCCCACTGGTCTGTCAGATGATACTTTAAACTGGCCCCGTCTCTATATGACCCAGCTGTTGCTGGGACGTTACACATTCACTTTCACTTCTTCATTTGTGCCAACGAAAGCATTTGCATAAGTGCCATCGCGCTTGTTTGTAATCGTTGCAAATAAATAAAGTTTAAACCAATTTTACATTATGTTTGTGTTCTATTTTTTGATAAAGGCGAGGTGAAGTTGACAGGAATTGACTGTGCGGGGACGGAGAGCGACATCCGGGCATGTGTGTGGGCCGGGTACCAGCAGCCGAGCGGACTGTGCGGACACGACAACGACGCCGCCGTGCGCTGTCACCATGCACGTAAGCCGGGTCCAGATTATGGGAAAACGGAAATGGCTCTATTATAAGGCAAAACAAACTACTAATAACGCAGGTTTAGATTTCGTAATGACGTCACTTTAGCGATAAGGGCATCCAAGAAAGATTATCATGAGGGGATAAGTAATAAATTAAAGTCGGGACAACTCTGCTAAATATATTGGTGGTCCATATTGAAACATGTTATCAATGAGAATGACAATAAAACAATTCCACCAGCACAACATAACGGAACAATTTGATGATAGCACAGAAAAGGCTAACATTCTAAATATTTATTTCCGTGACCAAACAGTTTTACCGGACCCCCCTTCACACCTACCCACTTTAACGCCATATACTGTGACTCGTACTCTCCAATCTATCACTTTAAGTGAAATAGACAGATAACATGATTATATTATCTAGGTTACCCCTAGGGAAAGCGTTTGGCCCAGATGGTGTCGTTGACCTTCAGTTTGTGGGACGTAACGTTTGGTCGTAGCGAAATTTCTGATCTGTTAGTCGGATAATTACTAAATTTCATCAATACCTTCCTCACATTGATGGCTATCCACCCACTGTTACTTTGGTGACCTTGACCGTCACCTTGGTGACCTTAACCTTTGTGGGACGTAAATTTTAGACGTAGTCAAATATCCCACATCTCTTGCTCCGTTAGTTGGAGATCATTACCAAATTACATCAATAGCTTTCTCACATTGATGGCTATCCACCCACTGCCGTTCTTGGTGACCTTAACATGTGTGTCAATAATTTTGTACATACGTCAAATGCTGAATACCCGTTAGTCGAATCATTTACCAGACTTCATCGATAGCTTCCTCACATTGATGGCTATCCACCCAATGTCTCAATCGGGTGACCATGGCCATGGCGACATTGACCTTCATGCCAATAATTTCGGGGCGTACATCCAAACGTTGAAGCTACTGTTGAAGTTTGGAGATGATCCGACTAACGGATCATCTCCAAACTTCATCAGTAGCTTCTTCACATTGATGGATATCTACCACTGTAACTCGGATGACCTTGACCTTGGTGGCCTTCACCTTGGTATCATCAATGTTGGACATACGTCCAAATGTTGAATATCTCTTGATCCGTTAGTAATATCATTACTATATTTCATAAATAGCTTCCTCACACCGATAGCTGTCCATCCAATGTGATGCCGGTGACATTGTCCGTCACCTTCGTGACCTTGACTTCTGTGCCTGATGTACGTCCAAATGTTGAATATCTCCTGATCCGTCAGTCGGTTCATTTGGAATCTCACCAATATCTTCCTTCCTCACTTTGATGACTATCCACCCTGTGTTATTTGTGTGACATTGACCTTGGTGACTGTAACCTTCGTATCAATAATTTTAGACTTCATCATTTTGTGACCTTGACCTTGGTGACATTGACCTTTGTGGCGATCGCCTCGTTTAGTGGGTGAGACACTCCCGGTGATAGCATGTTTTTCAAACCTATGTAACATAAAGACGCCAAAACACTAATATTACATTGTACATGTCAATCCCGTCAATATGGGTCGAATAAAAATGGCGGCGGTGCAAGGGGGAGTCGAAAACGATTTTTGTGGTGAATATAGTGAATATATATTCAGACGCCTGAGACGGGCAATATGATACCATATTGCCTGTTAGTGTAGAATCACAATAACGTAAACATTATTATACCCCCCGCAACGAGTTGTGGGGGTATACTGGAGTCAGGTTGTCCGTCCGTGCGTCCGTGCGTCCAGCGTCACTAAACTTAACATCAGAGAAATATTGTTATAACTTCTATTTCCTTCATGTAAAATGCTTAATATTTCACACATGCTTTCCTGTAAGGCGCTACTACCATGCTGTGCCAAATCCACGACCGTCCAACCCCCGCTGATCCCAAGGTCAAGGTCAAATATTTAGTCTCTTTACAAAACTTAACATCAGAGGAATATTGTTATAACTTCTATTTCCTTCATCTAAAATGCTTAATATTTCACACATGCATTCCTGTAAGGCTCTACTACCATGCTGTGCCAAATCCACGACCGTCCAACCCCCACTGATCCCAATGTCAAGGTCAAATACTTAGTCTCTTTACAAAACTTAACATCAGAGAAATATATTATAACTTCTATTTCCTTCATCTAAAATGCTTAATATTTCACACATGCATTCCTGTAAGGCTCTACTACAATGCTGTGCCAAATCCATGACCGTCCAACCCCCTCTGATCCCAAGGTCAAGGTCAAATACTTAGTATTTTTACAAAACTTAACATCAGAGAAATATGTTGTAACTTCTATTTCCTTCATCTGAAATGCTTAATATTTCACACATACATTCCTGTAAGGTTCTACTACCATGCTGTGCCAAATCCACGACCGTCCAACACCCGCTGATCCCAAGGTCAAGGTCAAATACTTAGTCTCTTTAAAAAACTTAACATCAGAGAAATATTGTTACAACTTCTGTTTCCTTCATCTAACATGCTTAATATTTCACACATACATTCCTGTAAGGCTCTACTACCATGCTGTGTCAAATCCATGTCCATCCAACCCCCGCTGATCCCAAGGTCAAGGTCAAATACTTAGTCTCTTTACAAAACTTAACATCAGAGAAATATGTGGTAACCTCTATTTCTTTCATCTGAAATGCTTAATATTTCACACATGCATTCCTGTAAGGTTCTACTACCATGCTTTGCCAAATCCACGACCGTCCACTTCCGCTGATCCCAAGGTCAAGGTCAAATACTTAGTCTCTTTCACACACGCATTGCCCCAATGGACCTCTACCACCATGTGACAAATTCACATTCATTACACATTTGGGGATACATGGGCCCACGCGGGGGGTATTCCGTAAGCCTTGCTTACTGACCAATCTAGTTCTAGCCGGTTACATGCCCTGGGCGAGTACGTTCATACTTGTATTTGTATAGCAGTCAGTGTGTATATGTCCTTAACCCTTTAAACACCACAGGCATGTCTAGTGGTATTGGCAAACAGTGTAGAGCCAGATGAGCTGGCTCGTGATGAGCAATTTTCAAATTTTGTTTAGAACAAAAACACCCCATTTTCATAAATGGACTGGTCTGAAAATCATTTTGTGGCGGTTGGTATTGTTGCAAAATTAACATGTCCAAATCCATTCCATTTACCTAGGGGTGAATGGCTTTGATGTCATTTACAGAAAACAATTAATTCAAATTTCTTGTATAAAAATGGGATTTCACAGTGTAATAACACTACATGTACATGTATGTATTAAATTTTAATATACTACATGTATTGTAATACAAATGCAAATGCGACTACAGAAACACTATCGCCGAGCCTCGGAATTTCTTGCCTGATAAACTTGGTATCAACAGACGCTAGCCTGGTATTCTTCTCTATATACACAGTTCGCCTTGAGGGATCAACGACCGTCAACTATGGCCGCCTGGAGGTGTACAAGGACGCCGCCTGGCGGGCCGTCTGTGACCGCAGTGTCAACACGAACAACGCCAAGGTTCTGTGTCGCCAACTCGGTTACCATGATGGCGAGCTCCAGGTCGGCTCCCCACTCGGACCCACGGACACGGCCATCTCTATAACGGGTATAGTATATTCAGGTTGGCTCCCCACTCGGTCCCACGGACACGGCCATCTCTATAACGGGCATAGTATATTCAGGTCGGCTCCCCACTCGGTCCCATGGACACGGCCATCTCTATAACGGGTATAGTATGGTTAGGTCGGCTCCCCACTCGGTCCCACGGACACGGCCATCTCTATAACGGGTATAGTATGGTCAGGTCGGCTCCCCACTCGGGGCCGCGGACACGGCCATCTCTATAACGGTTATAGTATGGTCAGGTCGGCTCCCCACTCGGGCCCGCGGACACGGCCATCTCTATAACGGGTATAGTATGTTCAGGTCGGCTCCCCACTCGGAGCCGCGGACACGGCTATCTCTATAACGGGTATAGTATGGTCTGGTCGGCTCCCCACTCGGAGCCGCGGACACGGCTATCTCTATAACGGGTATAGTATGTTCAGGTTGGCTCCCCACTCGGAGCCGCGGACACGGCTATCTCTATAACGGGTATAGTATGGTCTGGTCGGCTCCCCACTCGGTCCCACGGACACGGCCATCTCTATAACGGGTATAGTATGGTCTGGTCGGCTCCCCACTCGGAGCCGCGGACACGGCTATCTCTATAACGGTTATAGTATGGTCTGGTCGGCTCCCCACTCGGTCCCACGGGCACGGCCCATCTATTGTTTTTGTTTGTCGGTCGAGGCGGCGGCAGGGGATGTCCGTGAGCCTCTGCTGACTTGCTCTAGTTTACTATGGTATGAGAATATACAACAGGATAATACCATGCAACTATTCATTTGTTCACATGTCTATATTCGTAGTGCAAATGCTATGTTTATTAGACTAGTATGTTAATTGCAGGTTTAACGTGTGACGGGCAATCGTATTGTACATTTGACGAAGGCGTGTGCTCATCCGGGCACTACATGGCCCTTTACTGCAGCGAAAACACCATATATACGGAAGGTGCGTCCATGTATATACACATGAACACTACAGAGCTCCAGATAAGCTGCGTATTTGCTTAAATACCCAATTAAAATTGCCAAAAACCCAATTGAAATCAGAAGTAGCGAGTATCAAAAAAGCAATAACAATTTTGGGGCACTTTTATCATGCTGCAGAAACACATAAACAGACCACAAATATAGCAATTTTTTCTTATTATCCATTAAAACACACATCTTGGTATATTTGTGGTCTGTGTATTTTTTTCTATAGCATGATAAAGATACCACACATTTTCCATTGCTTTTTAATACTCACTAATTCTGATTTCAATTGGGTTTTTGCCAATTTTAATTGGGTATTTACGCAAATACGCACCTTATCTGAAGTTATTTGAACAGGAGCTTCACTGGTCCCATAAGCCCCATTTCTCCAGTAACAGCCACAACTGACAATAACGCTCCCAACAAATATGGTCAGGGGATATGAAACATACGTAAATCCCCAACCAATCCATCAAACCATGCACTTGTGTTTCTAATCATGATTACATATTGCATCTGAGATATTGTGAAAACATATATGCGACAGTCCATTTTGTGTCTTCCCATGTGTGGTTGCTGTAGAGAGGTTGTCGTGTACTTATGGTTTGTTTGCAGGCTCCGTCCCTATATGACCTTAGCTGTTATTGTGACGTTAAACCGCATTAATTTCATTTCATTTGTCTGCAGGGGTGGGTATTCGGCTGCCCGCCAGTTCCTTCTATGGCCCCGTCAGTATAAGCAGGTATGGTCTGTGGGGCGCCATCTGTTCGGTAGGATTCGATGACGTGGACGCGGAAGTGATCTGCAAACAACTCAACTATGTTTCCGGTTACGCCGTCGCTACCTATGCCACCGAGGGATTCCCAATCATTCAAGGCGGTGTTGACTGCGCGGGAAATGAGACCAGTATAGCGGCTTGCCAGAGGGCTTACTTTTCGCAGGCCCACGGGTGCTATGGGCAGGACACGGTGGCCGGTGTATTTTGTTTCGATGCAGGTATTAAACTCTATCAGGGGTCAATATGGGGTCAATATGACTAAAAGTGATATGGGGAAATTGACAGGAATGGAAACATCGTTAAATACATTGACCACGAAATTCTCAGACTTGTACATCAAATTGACCTCCCCTCCATGGATACAAAATTAAACTCATGCGAAAATAGTTGTACGTTTCTCGGTAACGCATTTGACGAGCAGAAATCCGAAATAAAGGAATCACGGGATAACCTGTTGAAAATGTAACAAACAGTGGTGTACCTTGAAGCAAACACAATAAACCTTGAAAGCAACAAACATAAACTTTAAGACAAATTGGTTGATATGGAAATACGAAGCATGAACGAAAACGTCACGTCTTTTCGGTGTCCAGGAGTCGCAATCAATTATTAAAGTTGAGTTGAATATGCCGAGCTCCGACATCGACAATATGGTCATGGACAGGGTACACAGGGTACACAGACTAGACCAATTCCGCACTGGGTCTACCAGACCGATTGTGGCCAAATTCCACCGATACACTAAAAACAACAAGGTTAGACAAATTGGGTTTGACAAACGTGAAGCTCTGAAAGACAAACATTCCACAGTAAACGATCAACTTCCGAAATCAGTAATAGACAAACGTAAATCATTATTCCCTATAATGAGACAGGAACGAAAAACAGTAAAACCGTCAAATTTGTTAGAGACATACCGTTTATTTAACGAGGTGAACTAATTATCGTGAAGCAGAGCTCCAGATAAGGTGCGTATTTGCAACAACCCAATTGAAATCAGAAGTAGTGAGTATCAAAAAGCAATGCAATGTTTGTGGTATGTTTATCATGCTACAGAAAACAATAAACAGACCACAAATATAGCATATTTTCTTATTTTTCCATGAAAACACATCTTGGTAGTTCATTAGAATTATCTCCAAGGAGACAATTCTAAAGAAATACCAAGATGTGTTTTCATTTAGAATCAAACTATTCAATAATTGTTGTCTGTTGATGTGTAAACAGTAGTGTGATTCTATGTTACACAATTACAATTTTGAAATACCCAATTGCTTCAGAAATGATGGAGTGACAATACTCAATTACTAATTCCTTATCTGGAGCTCTGGTGAAGTAATGCACAAGTGATTGGGTCCTTCCGCTAAAAAAACGAGTGAGCGTAGCAAAACAAGTTTGTTTAGCGGTAGGACCCAATCACGAGGGCGTTATTTCAAGATAATCAGTTCACCTGGTTAAATATACATTTTCTTACATTTCACATGTGATTTGTCATGAAGACAAAGCGAAACAATCTTAAAATATGGCCAAGAGTTATGCAAATTAATTTATGGAGGCGGGCCATAGTGACGACGACTGTCTCGCATTTCAGAGGGTTTGTCTTAGAACGTGATTTGATTGGTCGAAGGAAACATGTCGTGTTGTTTTGCATGCTATTTTAACTGCTGTTATTGGGCTCATTTGTGTATACAGTTTCCATGTTGACATTACAATGGTACACGGATGCATGTATTATCTATTATTTCAGACGGTGTGACCTTTGATGAACAGAGCACACACCCAACCACCGGCCGCATGCAGACCATTCTGCAAATTACAGCCAATGGGGAGCAGCTTTATATCAGCGAGGCGGGGTTTAGTGACGTCGATGCTGACGTGTATTGCAGGTAAAACTAGTACATTAATACTTACAGCCAATACATACATCATCGATGTGGGGTTTAGTTACGTGGGTGCTGACGTGTATTGCCGGTAAAACTCGTACATTAATACTTACAGTCAATACATACATCAGCGATGTGGGGTTTAGTGACGTCGATGCTGACGTGTAGTTTCGGTAAAACTCGTACATTAATAGCTACAGCCAATACATACATCAGCGATGTGGGGTTTAGTGACGTCGATGCTGACGTGTATTGCCGGTACAACTCGTACATTAATACTTACAGTCAATACATAACATCAGCGATTGTGGGGTTTAGTGACGTCGATGCTGGACGTGTTATTTTGTCGGTTTAAAACTCGTACATTAATAGCTACAGCCAAAACCAATACAACATCAGCGATGGTGTGGGGTTTAGTGACGTCGATGCTGACGTGTATTGCCGGTACAACTCGTACATTAATACTTACAGTCAATACATACATCAACGATGTGGGGTTTAGTGACGTCGGTGCTGACGTGTATTGCCTGTAAAACTCGTTACATTATTACTTACAGCCAATACATACATCAGCGATGTGGGGTTTATTGACGTCGGTGCTGACGTGTATTGCCGGTAAAACTCGTACATTACTACTTACAGCCAATACATACATCAGCGATGTGGGGTTTAGTGACGTCGGTGCTGACGTGTATTGCCTGTAAAACTCGTTACATTAATACTTACAGCCAACACATACATCAGCGATTGTGGGGTTTATTGACGTCGGTGCTAGACGTGTTATTGCCGGTAAAACTCGTACATTACTACTTACAGCCAATAAATTCATCAGCGATGTGGGGTTTAGTGACGTCGGTGCTGACATGTATTGCCGGTAAAACTCATACATTAATTGCTACAGCCAATACATACATCTCAGCGATGTGGGGTTTTATTGACGTCGGTGCTACGTGGGGTATTGCCCGTTAAAACTCTACATTACACTTACAGCCAATACATACCTCAGCGGTGCGGGGTTTTGTGACGCGATGCGAGTGTAATTGTTCGTAAAACCTCCCGTACAATAAAATCTACAGCCAATACATACAATCAGCGAGGCGAGGTTTGTGACTTCGATGCTGACTTATTGCGGTACTCGTACATTAAAACTTACCAAGTCCAACACATACATCAGCGAGGCGGGGGTTTTGTGACGTCGATTGCTGACGTTGTTATTGTCGGTAAAAACTCGACAATTAAAATATACAGCCAAATACATACAACACGAGGCGGAGGTTTTAGTGACGTCGATGCTGACGTGGTATTGCGGTGAAACTCTTACATTTAATACTTACAGTCAACACATTAACATCCAAGCGAGGCGGGGTTTTTGTGACGTCGGTGCTGACGTGTATTGCCTGTAAAACCCGTACATTAATACTTACATCCGAATACATACATCAGCGATGTGGGGTTTATTGACGTCGGTGCTGACGTGTATTGCCCGTAAAAACTCGTAACATTACACTTACAGTCCAATACATACATCAGCGAATGTGGGGTTTTTAGTGACGTCGGAGCTGACGTGTATTGCCTGTAAAACTCGTACATTAATACTTACAGCCAACACATACAATCAGCGTATTGGGGTTTATTTGACGTCGGTGCTTGACGTGTAAAAATTGCCGTGGTAAAACTCGTACATTACTACGTTACAGCCAATAAATTCATCAGCCGATGTGGGGTTTAAGTGACGTCGGGTGCTGACAATGTATTGGGCCGGTAAAACGGAAAAACATACATTAATTGCTACAGCCAATACATACATCATCAGCGATGTGGGGTTTATTGACGTCGGTGCTGACGTGTATTGCCCGTAAAACTTGTACATTACTACTTACAGCCAATACATACATCAGCGAGGCGGGGTTTTGTGACGTCGATGCTGACGTGTATTGTCGGTAAAACTCGTACATTAATATATACAGCCAATACATACATCAGCGAGGCGAGGTTTAGTGACGTCGATGCTGACGTGTATTGCCGGTAAAACTCGTACATTAATACTTACAATCAACACATACATCAGGAGGCGGGGGGGTTTTTGTGACGTCGGGTGCTGGACGTGTATTGCTGAAAACCGTACATTAATACTTACAGTCCAATACTTACATCTGAGAGCGGGGTTTAGTACGGCGGTGCTGACGTGTATTGCAAAAAGGTAAAAACTCTTATCATTAATAGTACTGCAATAAAACTACAATAAGCGATGTGGGGAGTGGGGAGTCGGGGCGAGTGTTTTTTGTATTTCCGGTAAAAAACTCGTACTTAATACTTACAGTCATACTACATCAGTGAGGCGGGGGGTTTAGTGGACGTCGATGCTGACGTGTATTGCCGGTAAAACTCGTACATTAATACTTACAGTCAATACATACATCAGTGAGGCGGGGTTTGGTGACGTCGATGCTGACGTTTATTGCCGGTAAAACTCGTACATTAATACTTACAGCCAATACTTACATCAGCAAGGCGGGGTTTAGTGACGTCGATGCTAAAATGTATTGACGGTAAAACTCGTACATTAATACTTACAGTAATGTAGATACATCAGCGAGGCGGGGTTTAGTGACGTCGGTGCTGACGTGTATTGCCGGTTAAACTCGTACATTAATACACAGTCAATACATACATCAGCGATGTGGGGTTTAGTGACGTCGGTGCTGACGTGTATTGCCGGTTAAACTCGTACATTAATACACAGTCAATACATACATCAGCGATGTGGGGTTTAGTGACGTCGGTGCTGACGTTCATTGTCGGTAAAACTCGTACATTAATACTTACAGTCAATACATACATCAGCAGATGAGGGGTTTAGTGACGTCGATGCTGACGTGTATTGCCTGTAAAACTCGTACATTAATACTTACAGCCAACATACATCAGCGAGGCGCGGTTTAGTGACGTCGGGGCTGACGTGTATTGCCGGTAAAACTCGTACATTACTACTTACAGCCAATACTTACATCAGCGAGGCGGGGTTTTGTGACGTCGATGCTGACGTGTATTGCCGGTAAAACTCGTACATTAATACTTACAGCCAATACATACATCAGCGAGGCGGGGTTTTGTGATATCGGTGCTGACGTGTATTGCCGGTAAAACTCGTACATTAATAGCTACAGCAAATACGTACATCAGCGATGTGGGGTTTAGTGACGTCGGTGCTGACGCGTATTGCCGGTAAAACTCGTAAATTAATAGCTACAGCCAATACATACATCAGCGAAGTGGGGTTTAGTGACGTCGGTGCTGACATGTATTGCCGGTGAAACTCGTACATTAATACTTACAGCCAATACTTACATCAGCGAGGCGGGGTTTTGTGACGTCGATGCTGACGTGTATTGCCGGTAAAACTCGTACATTAATACTTACAGTCAATACTTACATCAGCGAGGCGGGGTTTAGTGACGTCGATGCTGACGTGTATTGCCGGTAAAACTCGTAAATTAATAGCTACAGCCAATACATACATCAGCGATGTGGGGTTTAGTGACGTCGGTGCTGACGTGTATTGCCGGTGAAACTCGTACATTAATACTTACAGTCAATACGTACATCAGCGAGGCGGGGTTTGTGACGTCGATGCTGACGTGTATTGCCTATAAAACTCGTACATTAATATCTACAGCCAATACATACATCAGCGATGTGGGGTTTAGTGACGTCGGTGCTGACGTGTATTGCCGGTAAAACTCGTACATTAATACTTACAGTCAATACATACATTAGCGAGGCGGGATTTTGTGACGTCGATGCTGACGTGTATTGCCGGTAAAACTCGTACATTAATAGCTACAGCCAATACATACATCAGCGATGTGGGGTTTAGTGACGTCGGTCTGCTAATTGCCGGTAAAACTCGTACATACTTACAGCCAATACTTATCAGCGAGGCGGGGTTTAGTGTCCGATGCTGACGTTTATTGTCGGTAAAAACTGTACTTAAACTTTCACAATCTTACATAGCGACGGGGGGTTTTTGTGACGTCGATGCTGACGTGTATGCCTGAAAATATCGTACATTAATACTTACAGTCAATACTTACATCAGCGTATGGGGAGTAGTCGTCAGCTGACCGTGTATTGCCGGTAAAACTCGTTCATTAATACTACAGCCAATACATACATCAGCGATGTGGGGTTTAGTGACGTCGGTGCTGACGTGTATTGCCGGTAATCTACATTAATACTTACAGCCAATACTACATCAGCGAGGCGGGGTTTAGTGGCGTCGATGCTGACGTGTATTGTCGGTAAAACTCGTACATTAATACTTACAGCCAATACTTACATCAGCGAGGCGGGGTTTTGTGACGTCGATGCTGACGTGTATTGCCGTTAAATATCGTACATTAATACTTACAGTCAATACATACATCAGCGATATGGGGTTTAGTGGCGTCAGGGCTGACGTGTATTGCCGGTAAAACTCGTACATTCTCTTGACAGCCAATCTATCAGCGAGTGGGGTTTGTGACGTCGGTGCTGACTGTATTGCCGGTAAAACTCGTACTTAATACTACAGCCAATATTACATCAGCGAGGCGGGGTTTAGTGACGTCGATGCTGACGTGCCGTTATCGTACAGTTAATACTACAGTCAATAATACAAAAACAGCGATATGGGTTTAGTGGCGGCAGTGCTGACGTGTATTGCTGGTAAAACTCGTACATTAATACTTACAGTCAATACATACATCAGCAAGGCGGGTTTAGTGGCGTCGATGCTGACGTTTATTGTCGGTAAAACTCGTACATTAATAGCTACAGCCAATACATGGCATCAGCGATGTGGGGTTTAGTAGTGGTGCTGACGCGTATTACCGGTAAAACTCGTACATTAATACTTACAGTCAATACTTACATCAGCGAGGTGGGGTTTTGTGACGTCGATGCTGACGTGTATTGCCGGTAAAACTCGTACATTAATACTTACAGTCAATACATACATCAGCGATGTGGGGTTTAGTGACGTCGATGCTGACGTGTAGTTTCGGTAAAACTCGTACATTAATAGCTACAGCCAATACATACATCAGCGATGTGGGGTTTAGTGACGTCGATGCTGACGTGTATTGCCTGTAAAACTCGTACATTAATACTTACAGCCAATACATACATCAGCGATGTGGGGTTTATTGACGTCGGTGCTGACGTGTATTGCCGGTAAAACTCGTACATTACTACTTACAGCCAATACATACATCAGCGATGTGGGGTTTAGTGACGTCGGTGCTGACGTGTATTGCCTGTAAAACTCGTACATTAATACTTACAGCCAACACATACATCAGCGATGTGGGGTTTATTGACGTCGGTGCTGACGTGTATTGCCGGTAAAACTCGTACATTACTACTTACAGCCAATAAATTCATCAGCGATGTGGGGTTTAGTGACGTCGGTGCTGACATGTATTGCCGGTAAAACTCATACATTAATTGCTACAGCCAATACATACATCATCAGCGATGTGGGGTTTATTGACGTCGGTGCTGACGTGTATTGCCCGTAAAACTTGTACATTACTACTTACAGCCAATACATACATCAGCGAGGCGGGGTTTTGTGACGTCGATGCTGACGTGTATTGTCGGTAAAACTCGTACATTAATATATACAGCCAATACATACATCAGCGAGGCGAGGTTTAGTGACGTCGATGCTGACGTGTATTGCCGGTAAAACTCGTACATTAATACTTACAATCAACACATACATCAGCGAGGCGGGGTTTTGTGACGTCGGTGCTGACGTGTATTGCCTGTAAAACCCGTACATTAATACTTACAGTCAATACATACATCAGCGAGGCGGGGTTTAGTGACGGCGGTGCTGACGTGTATTGCCGGTAAAACTCGTACATTAATAGCTACAGCCAATACATACATCAGCGATGTGGGGTTTAGTGACGTCGGTGCTGACGTGTATTGCCGGTAAAACTCGTACATTAATACTTACAGTCAATACTTACATCAGTGAGGCGGGGTTTAGTGACGTCGATGCTGACGTGTATTGCCGGTAAAACTCGTACATTAATACTTACAGTCAATACATACATCAGCGAGGCGGGGTTTAGTGACGTCGATGCTGACGTGTATTGCCGGTAAAACTCGTACATTAATACTTACAGTCAATACATACATCAGTGAGGCGGGGTTTGGTGACGTCGATGCTGACGTTTATTGCCGGTAAAACTCGTACATTAATACTTACAGCCAATACTTACATCAGCAAGGCGGGGTTTAGTGACGTCGATGCTAAAATGTATTGACGGTAAAACTCGTACATTAATACTTACAGTAATGTAGATACATCAGCGAGGCGGGGTTTTGGAGTGACGTTCGGTGTGACGTTGTATGTTGCCGGTTAAATTAAATCGTACATTAATACACAGTCAATACATACATCAGCGATTGTGGGGTTTTTAGGAGTGAGTCGGTGCTGACGTGTATTGCCGGTTAAAACTCGTACATTACAATACACAGTCAATAAACATACATCAGCGATGTGGGACGGGGTTTAGGTTTTTTGACGTTCGGTGCTGACGTTTTCATTGTTCGGTATAAAACTCGTACATTATTAATACTTACAGTCAATAACAATACCATCAGCTATGATGGGGTTTTAGTGAACGTCGATGCTGGTAACGTGTATTGCCTGTACAAAACTCGTACATTAATTATTACAGCCAACATACATCAGCGAGGCGCAGGTTTAGTGGACGTCGGGGCTGACGTGTATTGACCGGTGGTAAAACCTCGCTACATTATACTTACAGCCAATACTTACATCAGCGATGGCGGGGTTTACTGACGTCGGATGCTTGACGTGTATTGCCGGTTAAAAAAACTAGTACATTAATTACTTTACAGACAATACTTACAATCAGCGAGGCGGGGTATTAGTGAACGTCGATGCTGTCGTGTATTGCCGTTAAAAATCGTACATTAATATTACAGGGGTCAATACTTTACATCTGCGATATGGAGGTTTAGTGGCGGTCAGTGCTGACGTGTATTGCTGGTAAAAAACTAGTAAACAATTAAACTTACAGTCAATACATAGCATCAGCAAGGGAGGGTATTTAAGTGGCCGGGGTCGATGCATTGACGTTTAAATTTATTGTCGGTAAAACTCGTACAATTTTAAATATCTACCAAAAAGCCAATACCATTACATCAGCGATGGTTTGGGGTTTACGTACATTAATAAAAAGTTACAGCCAATACATACATCAGCGATTGTGGGGTTTAGGTCGTTACATTAATAGCTACAGGCCCAAATACATTTACATCAGCGATGTTGGGGTTTAGTGACGTCGGTGCTGACGCGTATTACCGGTAAAACTCGTACATTAATACTTACAGTCAATACTTACATCAGCGAGGTGGGGTTTTGTGACGTCGATGCTGACGTGTATTGCCGGTAAAACTCGTAAATTAATAGCTACAGCCAATACATACATCAGCGAAGTGGGGTTTAGTGACGTCGGTGCTGACATGTATTGCCGGTGAAACTCGTACATTAATACTTACAGTCAATACATACATCAGCGAGGCGGGGTTTAGTGACGTCGATGTTGACGTGTATTGCCGGTAAAACTCGTACATTAATAGCTACAGCCAATACATCCATCAGCGATGTGGGGTTTAGTGACGTCAGTGCTGACGTGTATTGCCGGTAAATCTTGTACATTAATACATACAGTCAATACATACATCAGCGAGGCGGGGTTTAGTGACGTCGGTGCTGACGTGTATTGCCGGTAAAACTCGTACATAGATACTTACAGTCAATACGTACATCAGCGAGGCGGGGTTTTGTGACGTCGATGCTGACGTGTATTGCCTGTAAAACTCGTACATTAATATCTACAGCCAATACATACATCAGCGATGTGGGGTTTAGTGACGTCGGTGCTGACGTGTATTGCCGGTAAAACTCGTACGTTAATACTTACAGTCAATACATACATTAGCGAGACGGGATTTTGTGACGTCGATGCTGACGTGTATTGCCGGTAAAACTCGTACATTAATACTTACAGTCAATACATACATCAGCAAGGCGGGTTTAGTGGCGTCGATGCTGACGTGTATTGTCGGTAAAACTCGTACATTAATACTTACAGTCAATACTTACATCAGCGATGTGGGGTTTAGTGACGTCGATGCTGACGTGTATTGCCTGTAAAAATCGTACATTACTACTTACAGTCAATACTTACATCAGCGATATGGGGTTTAGTGGCGTCAGTGCTGACGTGTATTGCCGGTAAAACTCGTACATTAATACTTACAGCCAATACATACATCAGCGAGGCGGGGTTTTGTGACGTCGATGCTGACGTGTATTGTTGGTAAAACTCGTACATTAATACTTACAGTCAATACTTACATCAGCGATATGGGGTTTAGTGACGTCGATGCTGACGTGTATTTTGCGGTAAAACTCGTAAATTAATACTTACAGTCAATACTTACATCAGCGATATGGGGTTTAGTGACGTCGATGCTGACGTGTATTGCCGGTAAAACTCGTACATTAATACTTACAGTCAATACTTACATCAGCGATATGGGGTTTAGTGACGTCGATGCTGACGTGTATTGCCGGTAAAACTCGTACATTAATACTTACAGTCAATACATACATCAGCGATATGGGGTTTAGTGACGTCGTTGCTGATGTGTACTGTCGGTAAAAGTCGTTCATTAATCGCAACAGCCAATGGGCAACATATTTACATCAGCGGCGTGGGGTTTACTACTGACGTCGTTGACGACATGCATTCTCGTGAAAGCTTGTACATATATATTCTCAGCC
This sequence comes from Conchocele bisecta, assembly GCA_029237695.1. Taxonomy (NCBI): domain Eukaryota; kingdom Metazoa; phylum Mollusca; class Bivalvia; order Lucinida; family Thyasiridae; genus Conchocele; species Conchocele bisecta. Next base: position 2,781,777 of record CM055276.1, on the reverse strand, counting down.
AATGGGGAGCAGCATTAAATCAACACGGCATGATTTACTAACGTCGATGTCAATGCTAGGTAGGATACCAGATCATGTGCTGAATGATTCCCGATTTACTGAATTTGGCCCCTGCTAGAAAAATGTCATTTTCTAATATCTTGTATTTAGGAAATTATATATTGCGTAACAAAGACTCGTACAGTGGAACCTGTGCTGAAGTCCACGTCCAATCTGAGTGACATAGAGAATAGTACGTTAGTGCCCTGAATTGGAAAACATATCTGACAAGGCTTTGGAACGGGATGGGCGAGACTCTGCCGATATTTTTAACCATTCACGGCACTAGCCTACTATTCTACGGAAGCCCATTAGTGCCACATAGAGTAACTTTTTTTTCGTTTTTCGTTTTATTTTTTTTTCGTTTTTCGTAGAGTAACTTTTTTTTATCTCGTAATTACGAGATAACATATTCGTTTTTCGAGAGTAACTTTTTTTTATCTCGTAATTACGAGATAACATATTCGTTTTTCGTAGAGTAACTTTTTTTTATCTCGTAATTACGAGATAACATATTCGTTTTTCGAGAGTAACTTTTTTTATCTCGTAATTACGAGATAACATATTCGTTTTTCGTAGAGTAACTTTTTTTTTATCTCGTAATTACGAGATAACATATTCGTTTTTACGAGATAAATATTCGTTTTTCGTAGAGTAACTTTTTTTGATCTCGTAATTACGAGATAACATATTCGTTTTTCGAGAGTAACTTTTTTTTTACAAATGGAGACGGTAGTTCTGCAAGGGGGATAACTGTGTCTGGTCGTTTCGCTCTAATCCGGTTCGCACTGAGTCGTTTCGCACTGAGTCGTTGCGCACTGGGTCGTTTCGCTCTCATTATTGTCCTGGGCATGCATATACACAGTTTCAAATCAATCCGAGTAAGATGGATATTAATTTCTAATCAACGAACAATGCACTAATGTTCTAGCATGTTTAACTAACATTTGATAATTTGTCATTTCCATAAATCCAATATGGCCGCCAAAAATCACTAATATTGTAATAATCGTTAAAGTTAAACACTAGTTTTTAATTAAATCGCAAGTATATACCTAATTGACCGACTATAATAGCTTAGCCCTACATGTATCTTGATGTGGTATATTGACATTTTGTGGAATGTGTGCAAATACCACTTCATTAACATGATGTGAATCCTGCATTAAACATATCTGGCTATATTGGAGCAGCAGATTGCCATCTACAACATCTAGGTGTCAGGCAATACCAGCAATAAATATCTCATCACCAAACTGCCCACTGACCATTCACTGACCATTGTGCTGTAATTACCTGTAGCCGTTTTTTTTTTTTTTGGAACTACTTTCTGGCCTACACATGTCCAGTCACATGGGAATAGAGCATGTTATGTGTGCACATGTGTGTATTACATCTGTTTCTCTACATGAATTCCTACTAATCCTAGATCAGTTACAAGTCTGACCATTCAAAATAGTGAGATTTGCAAACATACTGTTATGATTAACTTTTATGGTACAACTCTAAACCGGACAGAAAATGTGATATCCATCCTGACTTTCAGTGGTTCAATTTTCAGTGGAAACTCTCTAAACCAGACACATTGTGGATGTTATATGAGCCAGGATCTGAGATAACCACCCTTATCACATCACCGTATTTCGCCGATACTGATTTCGTAAAATCGCCATAGTTTTCGTAAATGTTGCTGCAACTGGAGAAAGGGGTCTTATGGGCTTATTGATTAATCTACACCTTTATCTGCTGCAAGGCTCTTGTTGCTTGATATTGATCTATGTTGTCATCTAGAGGTATGCTTGCTATATCATTGGCTGAATGGTGAACATCGTAGGCCCTGATCAGACTGCGCGGATGCGCAGGCTGATCTGGGGCTACGCTGGTTGCATAACCCATAAGACCCCTATCTGCAGTCACAGCACAAATGACATCGAAAATTGACACAGATCTCAGATCTCATGCAGAATTAAATTCCGCATGAGCTCTGAAATTTGTGTCAATTTTCTATGTTATTTACGGAAAAGTACTTGATTTAGATAAACCAAATTTTATGCTGACACATATTCACATGTCTTTGTCTAATAGAATGTATTAATACGTGTGCCTTCTTCAAGACCATGATAGCCAGATAGCTATAGGCCAATTTAATAATCGAAATATTCAAAAAGCTTATTTCTGAACGGATTTTCATTTTTAAAAAAACGGGCATAGCTATATTTTTCTGAAAAACATAATTATGTTGGTTGTTTTTTCATCCCTGGGGGAAATGTACATTTAAAAAAGCACACTAATGTCCACTACTCTTAATTGCTGGCTATAAAATCAGATAACCCTTTGAATGTCTGTAGGGACTACATGTAACATCTGGGTATAATGGAAAAAGCTCACCACAGGGGTCGATGTATTTGTAATTATCAATAGCTAAGAGATTTTAAGGCAGACTCAATGAGTGTTTATTACTAAATATGATATGCTACCTGTACATCTGAGGGGAGGGGAGTCATAACAATCCTCATCTAAATAATTATATAAGAATATAAGACACTCCAGCCATTGAGGGCTAACACATTTGCGCACAACACATGTAAATATCAACAGAGTTGTTTGCATTGTGAACAGCATAGGTCCAGGAAAGAGAATATATTATAACATATATATATGTATCAGAAAGTAAAACATTACTGATCATGAATTGCGCATAAATTAACAGAAGAGAAAGGAAATATCTTGAGAGACGTTACTGTGATAAATATATAATTGTCAGTCGGAATGACAAGTGCATGGGGCAGGTTAATAGGTGGACATACATCAGGGCGTGGAATAGAACACAGAAAGGCGTGTGACCGCTCAGACAGTACATACATACACACATCATGAAGGAGCATCATTGTGGATGATGCAAAATAAAATGGGGTGAAAATACAAGTGCATACACTATATTAGTACTTTATGAATCTTAATAGCATTATCCTTTGTGCGGACACAATAATTGTGTTCATAATCATATGACACAGATGAAGGATATGATAAATGTCTGAAATCAGAACGGAAATGTAACTGGAAAGCCAACTTTTATATACTACTCAAAATTTGATTTATATTGAATGCTAGTTTTGTTTTGTATTGTATGGTTTATAGAAGCTATTTAATTTTACGGCCAATTGCATATGTGAAGAACACTGAATTTTGAGGCCCGCATATAGACATTTATTTTGGTACTACATGTATACAATTGAAGCCTTGTTTGATAAATGACTAATCATTTAGCGTGAAAGAAGTGATCGTTATAAAATTTTGAGTATTATATATTTAATGAAATGTTACTTTATATTTGTGTAAATTCGCAAGACATGGCATCGCTTGAAAACTACCTCCTGATATGTTCCATCACTTCACAGTGGATCTTCCTGGTGTGTGTAGACCGGTCGGTGCTGGATGGGTCATTCAAATTCCCTATACCTAGTATCTGAACAAGTGCATATATGCGAAGCATGGCGGCTTGCCAATGCTTAGCATCAGGGTGATGGTTGCTGTTATCCCAATTTATATTTTATTGGTGCACCCACTCCGGTCAGTGGTTATTATTTCAATAATACATCAAGCTAATGTCAAATATAGTGTAACTGATCATAAACAAAGTCCATTAGAAAATATGCCAATGACATGTAATCTTTTAGAGTATGTAGATAACAGACGTCCATTAATAAGTGACTAAATCATTACAACTGATAAAATCCAACACCGTATGTACAGAGTACATGTATGTGAATGAAGGTAGATTGCTTTCTATAGTATCCTACCATGCATTGGTTATTACTCAGTACACGTTTGCAGTGGGCGTACATGCTATCGCCACTGGATCGATATACAACAAATGTGAAAGACAGTGGACAAACACACACTACTAGCATGAATATCACACAATCTGTAAGAACGGTCTTATGAAATACATTCCAATTATTGATGCTATATTAGCATATTAAAATCATCAATTAAGAAGAAATTGTTTGTAAAACGTAGGTGATGCCGGAAATGCTAATATCAAATGAATATAAATTTTGTATAAAATTATAATCATATTCTGATGTGCCACAGTTGCTGTAGAACATGTATGTGTTACAATGGCTGACAGGCAACTTCAATAAGAATATGTACTATAGAAAATGACCAAACAAATTAAGCTGGCAAAGATGATGAAGGTCACACATAGGAGATGTTGAATGTTGATGCATATCACTTGCTGATTATTTTGTATATGTTTGGTGCATACATAGACAGAGAATGCCATTTAAGCTGGAAAGGTAGGTCACTGTCAAATGAACATGATATGAGCTATTTTTGTTTCTGATATACACCAATAGTTTATAATGCTGTCCATGTTTGGCAGTTTTAGGTGTTACAGTGGCTGATAAAACATACATAACAACAGTGTGAACATTAAATATCATGTAAGGCCAGATGTATTGCACCAATGAAACAGATGGTCATGTGTAAAACATGCCCCTCCCAACTTGACTTACCATCATTGGCGCATAAAATGTATCATAAGACTCAACACAAAATGCTTCATCCATAAAATAGTAAAACATTCACTAATATACAACATCAAAAGCAGTTGTGGATATAAAGGGTGCTGTTGTGGGTGTTGCACCCCACTTCTCAGTCGCATGGTTTTCATAGACCTAAATTGATTTAACGGTGCATATGGTGTCCACACTGGGTAACATAGAGTACGTTATAAAAAAGGAAAACCAGATAAAAAACACGCCAGTGAATTTAAGGACATATAATATATTAAAATGTTCCGGGGGAGGCGAGACATGTTCGACGATATGAAAACACACTATTCCTAAACTGCTTGATTCACCATTTTAATGTGAAATGTCCCTTTCCATGAAACGAACATGAGTATGACTGGGAAACTATTGCAGCATGTTTACAAATAAAATGTGCATAGTGATAATATGGAATTACATATTATAATTCGGTCGATTACTGTGATTCGAGACACTGTCATTATGCAAATGAGATTATTATCTTAAAAACAACATTAACTTTCTGGTTTCAATAATGTTATTAGCATGTTATAAAGTATGATTATTACATAATGAATATGAATTTAGAAAGTAAATAGCGGCGTCCATTAATATATCACGCCGGGTTATTAACTGTTGAGAATTATCACACCGGAACTGGAAAGTGAATACATGTATTTATATAATTTAATGTACCGATAAATATGTCTGATAGTGGTATGAATGTTTATTTTGTTGAAAATGTCATCGTTTTGATATGTAGCACACAACAATTATTGCATGCACTTATATTACAACATTGGATGTCAGTAATGCAATTTTAGCAACATTCAGCGTAATTCCAATAACCAACATAAGACTCATTTTGTATTATTTTGATAGTACTCACCCCAATATGCCAAACTAAAATAACATTAAAATAAATTACAACCAAGTTCCCAATTCTGACAGAATTAGGTTGAAAATATAATGAATATTTGCATTACAAAGCGCTATTTGTTAACGTAGTTAATGCAGAATATATCATATTTCCTTAATTGGCGGCCATCTTGGATTTTTATGTAACGTATCACTAGTTCAGATAGAACAAATGTCTTTTAAAAGCAACTTGTCAATGTAAAGAACAAATTCCAAGCATGCTAATTGCCAAATATGTTGAAATTGGAACAATATTTCAATATAATTTGAATTTTGGCGGCCATTTTGAAAATATGCAAAATTTACAACTTTCGCAGGGGTATATTTTGGCATATTTTGGATATGTTAACCTTGGGTGCTTACTAGACTACTTAGCGAAGGAAAAATAAAATGTTGCAATTTGTGGTGGGTCTACGTGTATATTGACAGGACTAAACGCCGTGTATCCAATCGCTATGGTGGTTTGATAGTAAAAAATGACTAAGTCCTTGGTTGGCATTGACCGTAGGGATGTAGGTCATATGTTGAACAGTGCACAATACCTAGACACACATTGTGACCAAATATTATTTAAATCTGACAAGAACCGACAAAGTTATTAGAGAAACATCGGAGCTAAACGCATTTGCTAAACGCAGAAAAAAAACAACAATTTTTTAAGTGACCTTGACCTTGTTGACCTTGACCATAGGGAGGTGGGTCATATGTGGGACAGTGCGCAATACCTAGACACACATTGTGACAAAATATTATTGAAATCCGACAAGAACTGACAAAGTTATTAGAGAAACATCGGAGCTAAACGCATTTGCTAAACGCAGGTGTGACAGAAGGACAGACGGACGGACAGAAGACTTTTGTATCCCTATATCCAATTTTCGTACGCGATGGCATACAAACTGATACTACAGCCAATTCTGACATTCTGTGTGCTCCAAGAAAATATAGAAACTGTCGACGGAAAACTGTGACATAAATTTTGATGTCGTTACGAAGCTGTTACATCCAGTAAATGAAAATCCACTGTTTTCCTCTATACGAGGGTCAGTCAACATTAAGTGACTTTTATATAACATTGTTCGAGTAATAAGGCTGCTCTCACTTAATGTTGACTGACCCTCGTATATATTGCTTTTGGTATACTTTTAAGTCCGTATTTCGATTGTAATCACCAAGTGAAGCATAGAAAATAGAAAAATAACGGCCAAAAGGTGTTTTATTGAGCATTTGCTTTAATTGCTGTAATTCATCGATTTGTGCGCTGATCTGCATATTTAAAACATGATTTATGACATGATATGCATAAATAAATTGGGACATGATAAAGGAAAACACAAAAATCTGGCATATGCCTCGTCCTGAAACTGTCACAATCAGTCCAGAAGCTGTCGCATTCCGTCTAGAAGCTGTCGCGCTTTGCTCCCGAAGCTGTGACGAGCTGTCGTCCAGAACTACTTGCCGCTGTAACAGAGTTCCCTAACCGTGGAGTAAGGATGGCAGAATTATAATCAATTGTGCAAAAGTTAAGTTTTGATCACGGACGGACGGACGGACGGACATACGGACGGACGGAATGCCGGACGGAATGATACGCTGATTCCAGTATACCCCCCTCCCCCACAAAAAAGTTATGCATGCCCAGGACAATAATGAGAGCGAAACGACCCAGTGCGAAACGACTCAGTGCGAACCGGATTAGAGCGAAACGACCAGACACAGTTATCCCCCTTGCAGAACTACCGTCTCCATTTGTAAAAAAAAAGTTACTCTCGAAAAACGAATATGTTATCTCGTAATTACGAGATAAAAAAAAAGTTACTCTACGAAAAAACGAATATGTTATCTCGTAATTACGAGATAAAAAAAAAGTTACTCTCGAAAAACGAATATGTTATCTCGTAATTACGAGATAAAAAAAAAGTTACTCTACGAAAAACGAATATGTTATCTCGTAATTACGAGATAAAAAAAAAGTTACTCTCGAAAAACGAATATGTTATCTCGTAATTACGAGATAAAAAAAGTTACTCTACGAAAAACGAATATGTTATCTCGTAATTACGAGATAAAAAAAAATAGTACCTCGAAAAACGAATATGTTATCTCGTAATTACGAGATAAAAAAAGTTACTCTCGAAAAACGAATATGTTATCTCGTAATTACGAGATAAAAAAAAAGTTACTCTACGAAAAACTAATAGGTTATCTCGTAATTACGAGATAAAAAAAAGTTACTCTACGAAAAACGAAAAAAAAAAAAAAAAAAATAAACGAAAAACGAAAAAAAAGTTACTCTATGTGGCACTAATGGGCTTCCGTACTATTCTATTTATCCCATCAACACCAACAAATGGCTTTAAATGGCAAAACAGAAAATGACCCTAGCCACCGTACATATTCATACGCAGTGATTAGGTCGTATTGACAGGATATCAAAAATATATCACGGCACCGTGTTTCACGGCACATATGCACCGTGTTGACGGGATAAAAGACTGTTATATACCTGATGACTTGTGAATTCAGATCCCAGCAATTCGCCGGCGGGTCGGTGCACAAGCTGGCGACGGGTCACGGCCACTACGGCGTCACGGACGTCGCCTGCACCGGCACGGAGACGTCGTTGTTCCGGTGTCCCGCCACCTGGGATCCCGTTGCCACGGACAACAAGCTCGCCCAACTCGCCGGCGTCTCCTGCTACAAGGCTGGTGCGTGCCCGGGTTTATTATCCCCTCGCCGATAGGCAAGAGGGGTTATAGCGTTATTCCGTGTACGTACGTGCGTGCTTTAGTAACAACTTTCATTTTTCACTTATGAACGACTTCACCTATTTGTTTTATAATACTTGGCCACAATGTGGTGTCTATGGATGGTGCTTTTTTTGCATACGACCCATGGCCGACCGCCCAAAGTCAATGTCACTGAGGACTAAAGTTTTAAGTTCACCTTGTTTGTAAGGCAAATGCGCTAAAGTGTTTTTTTATAAACGCTGCCAGTTAGGGGACGGTACTGGAGCAGTTTTTAAGAGTTACCATGGTTACTGTTCGCAAGCACTTTAACATATGTATATGTACAGTTGTATATTGCAATGTAATTGAAACACAATAAAGTGATATTTCAGTTGACCGTGTTCACGTAAGCTCAACTGTTTTAGAGGAAATAAATCCTGGAAGGTTGAATAGTTGTTTGTACGTTTCCATCAAACTCGATGTGTGGATTGACATGTCTGTGGGAAAGGCTATCCATACAGTGGAAGCTCTCTAATATCCCGAAACCCCGGGGAGACTTGTACAATGTCCCGAACTGCATCACGTAGCGAGGTAGCATTCACCGCTAATATCCCGAAACCCCGGGGAGACTAGCACAATGTCCCGAACTGCATCACGTCACGAGGTAGCATTCACCGCTAATATCCCGAAACCGCGGGGAGATTTGCACAATGTCCCGTACTGCATCACGTCACGAGGTAGCATTCGCCGCTAATATCCCGAAACCCCGGGGAGACTTGTACAATGTCCCGAACTGCATCACGTCACGAGGTAGCATTCACCGCTAATATCCCAAAACCGCGGGGAGACTTGCACAATGTCCCGTACTGCATCACGTCACGAGGTAGCATTCGCCGCTAATATCCCGAAACTCCGGGGAGACTTGTACAATGTCCCGAACTGCATCACGTCACGAGGTAGCGTTCACCGCTAATATCCCGAAACCCCGGGGAGACTTGTACAATGTCCCGTACTACATCACGTCACGAGGTAGCATTCACCGCTAATATCCCGAAACCCCGGGGAGACTTGTACAATGTTCCGTACTACATCACGTCACGAGCTAGCATTCACCGCTAATATCCCGAAACCCCGGGGAGACTTGTACAATGTCCCGTACTACATCACGTCATGAGGTAGCATTCACCGCTAATATCCCGAAACCCCGGGGAGACTTGTACAATGTCCCGTACTGCATCACGTCACGAGGTAGCATTCACCGCTAATATCCCGAAACCGCGGGGAGACTTGTACAATGTCCCGTACTACATCACGTCACGAGGTAGCATTCACCGCTAATATCCCGAAACCCCGGGAAGACTTGTACAATGTCCCGTACTACATCACGTCACGAGGTAGCATTCGAGAATCCGTACGGATGGACTCGTCGTTATGATTCTCATTCCCTCCAAACCATACATGTTGCTCATTTATATTATTTTTATTTTTTACCGTAATAATTTTATTGCCTACATGTACCACATCTAATATACTATTTTACTAATATAATTGTTGTTGTTATTCCTCAGCTAAATTGTGTGGCCCTAAATGATACTCTTTTATGTTGATTAGCCGTTAATCACGATTCCATTCCCTCCCAACCAGTCGGTCTGATAAGACATGTAGGGTAGCAGGGATTCCCCTGGCGATCGCCACTTTGGCAATTGGCGATAACAAATAAACCATTGGCGATAAACAATTACAATTTTCGAAGAAAAAAAATAATATTTTTTCCCCAGCGGAATCCCTGGGGTAGCCTATCTGTACCGCGATAGCCAGTTAATCTTACAACCCTACATAACTGGAATGGACTGTGATATGTTCCATTTATAAAAAGGGTGTGCATTTTGTTCCTTAAACAAATATGAACATTACTTGCCAAAAGTACAGATCCTGATGAGACGGCTCGTGACGAGCCGACTCAGCTGGATCTACACCGTTTGCAAACACTGCTATATAGGTGTCTAACGATGAAAGCGTTAACACATTGATCTTCGATTGTTTCAGTGAGTCTGGTGGGCGGCGGGGAGCATCATGGGATACTATACGCCACGCTGGGACCAATCAACGGGCCTGTATGTGCCGCGGGCTTTGACGAAGTTGATGCAGGTACGAATAGCGTAGCGTATGAGAAAAGGGACTACACCGGTTGCGACCAGGCTGTCAAAATTAAATGTTGATCTAGTGTTCATGTCGTGATTGTATGGAAGCGTCCTGGTGCCAATGCTAAACTATATGTATCTCCTAATTAGGAGATACTAACTCCTAATTATGAAATAATAAATCCTAATTAGGAGATAGTAACCCCTAATTAGGGGATAATATCTCCTAATTAGGACTTAGTATCTCCTAATTCGGACTTACTGTCTCCTAATTATGACTTATATCTCCTAATTAGAAGTTAGGAGATACATTATCGGCACAGATAGTATATCCTAACTAGGAGTTATTATCTCCTAATTAGGACATACTAAGTCCTAATTAGGAGTTACTATATCCTAATTGGGAGATAGTATCTCCTACTTTGAAGTTTTAGCATTGGCACCAGGACACTTCCATATGATCGACCAACGTCACTTTCAACGTCATTTTAGCTGTAGCTGTACATGAAAACATCTTGGTATGTCATTAGAATTGTCTCCAAGGAGACAATTCTAATGAAATGCCAAGACATGTTGTCATTTCGAAGCAAACCGTTCAATAATTGCTGTCTGTTGATGTGTAAACAGTGTAAATAGTGTGATTGTATTTTACCCAATTTAAATTTTGAAATACCCAATTGCTTCAGATATGATGGAGTGAAAATACTCAATTACTAATTCCTTATCTAGAGCCCGAAGTCTAGATCGGAAACTTTAACATCAGCCCAGATACAGTCGAACCAGTGCTAAAGGCCACATCCGAATATAAATTACCTGTCTATAGCAGACACGCTTCCAATTATTCATCGATTACATAAATGAACCTGTAAACAAATGCCAGATTTTTATCTACGCATTGTTGACATTTATTCGTAGGTTTGAATGTATATTGTGGCTGTGACTGGAAATGGGGGTTATGGGTTTTGCGACCAGTTTGATCAGGATGTGCACCGTTCGCCATTCCATCAATGAAACGCCCGTCATGCTTCTAACAAGAAATATATATGGTTAGCAGGCTGCAGCAGTGTGCTATTTGATCAAGAGATTCACTGGTCGCAAAACCGAGAAGCCCCATTTCTCCAGTCACAGGCCACAATAACCAAAAACGGCGTTGGTATGTTTGTTTCCAGGTGTGGCCTGTCGCACCCTGGGCTTCGACTCTGGCCTGTCGATCTGCTGCTCCCCGTACTCCTACCCAGACTCGAACCCCGGCGCCCCCGTCATGACGGACGTCGCGTGCACGGGTACCGAGGCCCTGTTCACGGACTGCCCGCACGCCGCCGTGCCAGCGCCCGATGCCCAGGCATGCACAGTGAACTACGCCGCTATCGCCTGCTATGATGGAACCAAGCCAACCGGTAAGATTAAGACCAAGGTGCATGATCACGTGGTTATAACAACAACAACAGTGGCTGAAAGTGTTGAAATCTTGAAAATATTATTTGATATTTTCCTTAAATTATATGAAACGGATTTTGATGAAATATGGCGTAGCAAAAGCGTATTCATGAGCTGCATTTGGTGGTCCAGGGAGTTTGGCACAGACTTAGGTCTTTTTTGCGAAGAATCAATTTCCGTGTCGGAGACACAGACATCGATTTTTCGCAAAAACTACAGAAGTTTGGGCGACAATACAGAGACCACCAAAATGCAGCTTAACAAGACGAGTTTGATGCGCCATATTTCATCAGCGTCCGTTACGTAATTAAGGACACTATAAAATAATACGTAAATTGAATCAGATGGATTCTGGAAATTTCAGTACTTGTTGTTGTTGTTAGTACCACGTGATCATACACCATGAAGACGAGGTCCATCGGTTTGCAATAGCAAAGTATCGCAGTTGTTCATGCGCTATTCATTTTCGTGACCAAGTTTGAAAATAATATGTTTTCATGGCCATTTGTGACTCGGAAACAGAACTGCTGAATCAATTTCGTCCTTTGATAAACTCGTCCGCAAACCAACTCCAAATAGTGGACGAGTTTGTCGGCGAACGAAACAGTATACACTGTACATTGGGCATTTAGAACTCACCTGGTTATTTTACGTAGCAAGATTATATTTCACATTTTATTGCTTATTTTGCAGTTTTCTCGGCCATCTTGAATATTTATTTCTACATTACCTAGCTGATTTACGAACTATGTAGTATCGCCAATGTATAGCAGGTCATGTTCAACACCCATTTTACATATTTTGTATGAGTTATGTATTCCTTCAAATAGCGAAATGCATAAACACTGGGCTGTTTGTCTTGATTTGACCCATGAATGACTTCGGAACTGCCCCCAAACAGTCCAACTTGAGTGTAAACCCATACCTACACGTATACATGTAGTTTTGAAAGGTATAACCCACTGTGAGCACTATAGGAATGAATGGCCTTTTTGTGGAATTTATCGGGGTATAAACTTGGAAAAGTCGCGGGAATACTGGACAAAGGCCGGAAGGCCTCGTCCAGTATTCCCGCGACTTTTCCAAGTTTATATCCCCGATAAATTCAACAAAAAGGTCATTCATTCCTTATTATTCCAGCATTTGAAATAAATTCATCAAGAAAATGTGTTTATTTTCCGTTTTCTAAGAATTATTTTAACTGCGCCTCACGGTTACGGAAAGTAGTTCGGCGTGGGAGTTTACTGGGATATAAATTTTGGACAGAGACTTGCTACGGGCCAATCAAATGTTAGGGAATTGTGTAAATATTTTTGTGTTGGAATTATTCATTTGTAAACAAAAGTGTTAAGGATAATCCCCCGTAAGTTCACATATGTAATTATGGCGGCCATCTTGGAATTAAAGTTAGTAAATGATCTAATATACTATTTCATTAAATTACATACCATGATATAAATTTATTTTGTGAAGCCATTCGGTAACAAACACATACAAAGAGCTATTTTGTGTTGCATATGCTCGAAAATGTTGGCTTTTCCATGTAGTATTACTATTTTGGCGGCCATTTTGAATTTGTTTCTTGATGTTTCATTTCCTTATTACTAAACAACTAGTACTACCAGCAGTTAACTTGTTTCCATCGTCAACATTGATTTTATAACTGATGGTGAACCGTATATGTCGAACAACCTAGTATGATTTTTCTTGATTTGACCCCTAAATGACCTTCAAAGATCAAAGTTGAGGGGGTACAGCCATCAAACTTGGACACCATCATCTGCTGGTGGTATTCTCCAGGAACAGCAGTACGCACTATGGCATTCATTTGACCTCATCAGGGGCCCGTTTCACTAAACTTCGTACGACTAACATGTTCGTAAGCGCTAATTTATGACCGTCTGGAAATGTCAATTGATATGCATATGCAGCCTATGCTTAATAAATGTAAATCCAATACCTGTTTGCAAGAAAACATTGTTAATAAATGTAAATCCAATACCTGTTTGCAAGAAAACATTGTTAATAAATGTAAATCCAATACCTGTTTTTGCAAGAAAACATTGTTAAAAAAATTAAAGAACCAATACCTGTTTGCAAGAAAACATTGTTAATAAATGTAAATCCAATACCTGTTTGCAAGAAAACATTGTTAATAAATGTAAATCCAATACCTGTTTGCAAGAAAACATTGTTAATAAATGTAAATCCAATACTGTTTGCAAGAAAACATTGTTTAATAAATGTAAATCCAATACCTGTGCTTGCAAGAACAAAACTTGTTAATAATGTAAATCCAATACCTGTTTGCAAGAAAACATTGTTAATAAATGTAAATCCAATACCTGTTTGCAAGAAAACATTGTTAATAAATGTAAATCCAATACCTGTTTGCAAGAAAACATTGTTAATATGAAAATCCTACATGTTTGCAAGAAAACATTGTTAATAAATGTAAATCCAATACCTGTTTGCAAGAAAACATGGTTAATGTGGTATTTACAGACTATCATAATTTTGCACTTACGAACATTTTAGTCGTACGAAGTTTAGTGAAACGGCCCCCAGGATCTGCACCATGTGTTCGTATTGTTCAATTCTAAGAAAACATCGACATTTTCTCATTTAATTAATGGAATAGTTCAACATTAGCATGGGTAAGCGAATGTTGGATATTTTGCGGTGAAACGGTTAAATACATATACATGTATCACTCACTGTAACGGCTTGGACAACAACATCAGTAGCCTATTTCACCAAAATTGCAAAGTATACTTTGAGGGAGAAATTTTCAATTTAAGGATACATTTATTAATTTTGATTATACTGAAGTCATAACATTATCACAGTCGTCATTTTTTTAATCATCAAATATATGCAGTCGTTGGTTCTATATGAAATAATGCATTTCGGGAAAAATAAATGATTACTCCCTCAAAGTATACTTTGCTAGATAAGTATACTTTGCAATTTTGATGAAATCTGCTACTGTTTGTGCCGTGCATTAGAAACTTCACTATGACATATCAGCTTCATTTCACGTTGACCTTCTGTTACCGAATTTAAATACTTATTCATTTCCAATGTTAAAGGTACATGCCCACTCAGTAGGTTATAATATAGGGAGGCAAATAGTTTTGTATATTCTGTAGATATGACATTTTCAGTCTGGCAAAATAAACATTCATTCACCATTACCCCACGTATTGATTGGCATTATTATCATATGTAGATTTCCACACCGATATCAGGGGCGATAACCGTGTTTCCTTAAAATGTTAACGGACACTACTATTTTATTATATGTATTTATTTTTTGGTGTGCACTGATCATACTTTATAATCTGTCGAAAATATTATTTTTTCTGGTGACGCATTTAATTCGTATCAATAATTAAAACATATCATGTCTCATTTGAATACGAAAATAGCCTGATACCACCGCGCGTCACTATCAGTAAAATATATATTACTAAATGATTATATCTGTGTAGCGGGCACTTATAATTTTTAGAAATGGTGGAATAGTAACACAATTATAGTTAATTCCTAAGAGAACATGTTGTGCCTCCCGAGTGGGCATGCACCTTTAACCTTTTCTGTTTAAGTCTTAGCGAACACCGACCTGCGTGGTTTTGCCTAGTCTCTTGTATATATTCTGGACCTATACTAAACAATTCAGCTTTGGCTCATTTCCCCCCGATCTTTTGCGATTTTATGTCTATTACTATTCGCATATGCGTGGATTTGCCTTCTGTCTGTTCCACATTTTGCTGCCGCCGAACTTTTGGCTATTAAAGACATTAAATATACGATTTTTGTTAAAGTACCGATAAGTACTTTTTTATTAATAACAAAAAAGTCACCCTCCCCAAAAAAAAATATAGTTGATTAAGTTCCATCAAATATTGATTGTATTGCGAAAAAAACGATTTTCCTATGGGAATTTAACATGGGGGCTAAAAATATATATATATTTTTTAAATATTTTTTTTATTTGTGGACCGATTTTCAAAATCTAACTTTTTTAGTTCCATCATTTTCAAGCTATCTCGCCAGGTTTCGGTGTCAATTTCCAAATTTTTTCGTTGACTCGCCATGTTAAATTCCCATAGGAAAATCGTTTTTGCGCAATAAAATCAATATTTCATGGAATTTCATCAAATAATTTTTTTTGGGGAGGGTTACTTTTTTGTTATTGATGAAAAAGTACTTACTTTTAAATATTTTTTAGATTTAATGTGTTTAAAAGCCAAAAGTTCGTCGGCAGCAACACGTGGAACAGACAGTAGTCTCTTGTATGCTTTCGAGGAACTCTAGCTTACTGTACTTATATTTGAAATACAATATTATGTTATCTAAAGTGGAATTATGGTATTGCTTCCAATGTGTCACGTGATTGTTTGCTAATATCGAACGAGGTCGCAGGTGTGTACGTGGGTAATTCATCCACTAACGATGCTTGTGTGTACTACATTTTGAACACTCTATTGTACGGAACCCCGCAGGGGACGTAGAATTCTTTTTTTTATTAATTCGTTCCCACGAAATAACAATTCGTTCCCTCAATTTAACAATACGTTCCCACGAATTAACAAATTCGTTCCCTCAATTTAACAATTCGTTCCCACGAAATAACACGGGAACGAATTGGTATATCGTGGGAACGGATTGTTATTTCGTGGGAACGAATTGTTAAATTGAGGGAACGAATTGTCATTTCGTGAGAACGAATTGTTAATTCGAGGGAACGGATTGTTATATCCTGGTAACGAATTGTTAATTCGAGGGAACAAATTGTTAAATTGAGGGAACGAATTGTTATTTCGTGGGAACGAATTAATAAAATAAATCCATGTCCCCTGCTCCGTACTATTGGCACATGGTCGTTATTTCGAAATAGTGCAAACATGCTAAACATAGTAATTATGTATAACGCTTATGTAGTGTAATGTAATGTAATGTAATGTAATTGGAGTTACGTATTCAGAACTAGTAAAACGGTAAAATGATAAAATTGACTGGATTTCGGTTTACATCCCTTTAATTACAATGTCATATACAAACAGCATGGGGAGCATTGATCCAGCACCGAGAACACATATTATCCTGATCTGGTGCCAGTCACCATTACTACACAAGTAGCCGATTTCATCAAAATTGCAAAGCATACTTATCTAGCAAAATATACTTTGAGGGAGTAGTCATTTCTTTTTCCGAAATGCATTATTTCATTTAGAACTAACCACTGCATATATTTGATGATTGAAAGTATGCATAATTATTATACTGAATTTATTACATTATCACAGCCAAAATGGCTGTGATAATGTAATAAATTCAGTGTAATAAAAATTTATCCTTAAATTGAAAATTTCTCCCTGAAAGTATACTTTGCTAGATAATTATACTTTGCAATGTTGGTGGAATAGGCTACAGATCACGGTTTATAACGTAACTATGCGCGGATATGTCACCAACAATTAATGTTATAACAATGCATTCGCTGACAAAGCATACAGGTGCATACCAGTGCTTCAGTACCGACATTATGTACGTGTAGTACAAGCGCACGTATTCGCATTTATCTGTTTAATTTAAGTCCTAATTATTTCAGCAGGATTTTTCCATAGTTTCGTACTTCGAATTACATTCTATGTTTTCCAGTTACCGTTGTTTTGTAAAATCCAGAAGATACTTTATAACATTGTGCCTTATTCACAAATTCGAGAACGTGGATATATAGAATAGTAGGTTAGTGCCGTGAATGGGAAAAAATATCCGGCAAGGCTCAAGAATTTCTTTATTTCTCATCAGAAGTATATGTTGTGACCACTCATTTGAACCGTCTCGCCGAGACGGTTCAAATGAGTCGTCACAACATATACTTTGGTTCAGAAATAAGGAAAATAGATAGAGAATAGTAGGTTCGTGCCGTGAATGGGAAAACATATCTGGCAAGGCTTAGGAAACGGGATGGACGAGGCTCTGCCGAGCACATCCCGTTTCCGTGCGCGCCAGATATTGTTTTCCCATTCACGACACTAACCTACTATTCTATTTATCCCGTCAACTACAAATAGCTTTAAAATGCAAAAAAATAACCCCAGGAGCATGCTCAAAATCGGAGAATCAACTAGTATGACAACCGCACATATTCATACGCAGTGATTAGGTCGTATTGACAGGATATCAAAAACGTTTCACGGCACCGTGTTTCACGGCACATACGCACTGTGTTGACGGGGTAAATGTATATATACACGTTGTTAATAGTGAATATTGCTTTCCTCTATATGTCGTTAGAAGCTTGAGAACATTCTAAAGTGACGCGATCAATATTTGTCACATTGGTAAATATGGTTGTGATGAGAGTAGACCCTGACCTGTCAAAATATACAACTAACAATGTATAAGGTTTTCTAGTCGCATAGGCCATTGGTAATGAACGGTGAACATGGTATATCCTAATGAAAGAGGTCCGTTTTGTATATTCATTGATTCATATTGGTCCAAATTGTATACTACTGTTTCACGTTTTGTTGCCGACAAACCTTTTGCTATTAAAGACATTACATCTCAGAAATATGTAAAGGGAAGTTGTTTTTCATCAATAATAAAACAGTAACCCTCCCCCAAAAAATGCATTTCTCGAAATTTCATTAAATATTGATTTCATTGCGAAAAAAATATGTTCTTATGGGAATTTAACATGGGGCTAAAAATAGATTTTTAAAAAATAATTTTGTACTTGTAGACCGATTTTCAAAATCTAACTTGTTTTCTTAGTTACATCATTTCCAAACTATCTAGCCCAAGTTTCGGAGTCAATTTCCAAAATCGACCCTCTCGTTACCTTCTTTTTGCCCCATGTTAAATTCCCTTACAAAAATAATTTTTTCGCAATAAAACCAATATTTGATGGAATTTTATCAAATACAAATAAATTGGGGAGGGTGATTTTTTTGTTATTGATGAAACAATACTTACCTTCAGATATTTTTGAGATTGATTGTGTTTAATAGCCACACATTTTGTCGGCAGCAAAACGTGGAACAGAAAGTAGTGCATGAGCACCGATGTCTGTCATCATGACCTGATGACATCCTAACATGTTCAGGCGCGTAGCTGCCATTAGGCCAAAAGGCCCGGACCTGCACAACGTTTTGACTAAAAAAAAGAAAGAAAAACCGAGATATTTATTAGGCCTACCTATATCTACCCGTCCTAGGCATATATATACCTATATTAATATATACTATCTTGTGTTTATGTTGTAAAAACTGACATTCAATTCAGTCCGAATTGGTCTTTAAAATGCAGCAGAATGCAGGAAATTGCATCCTAAAAAAAAACATTTCCGGGGCCTCGATCGCTACTCTCGGTCGACATTTGTATCCCGAGCCTACACACCATTTACCTTCTAGCTACGCCCCTGATGTTGGTGTCATACTGACATATCGTTAGCGGAGCATCGCTCTCCAGCCGTAAATTAATACTCGAACATTATCATGATTATTGATACGAGTTCATACATACGGATCCCCGCAGTGGACATGGATTTGTTTATATTAATTCGTTCCTACTAAATAACAGGGCAGGCGGGCGGGCGGGCCATCATATCCATGCCAAACTCCCTCCACACATACCCAATCTCCATCAACCGATCCCTCCACCCACACACCCAAACCCACTTATACATACATCCCTCCAATAATCCGGCTAACCATCCAACCCACCAGCCCGTCCGCCCGTCCGTGCGCCCGTCCGCCCTCCCGCGCCGTGCGCCCGTCCGCCCGTCCGTGCGCCCGCCCGTCCGTCCATTCTCCAACAAAAGAGCACTGTGTCCTGCCCTGCCGGATTAGCTCAGTAGGTAGAGCGGCGGACTGCGAATCGGGAGACGCCGGGTTCGTATCCCACCTCGACCGCTGCTTGTGGTATTAACCCTTTCACTCCAAAGTAACTGGAAATTACGTTGATACGTTAATTTTGCAACCAATCCAACCGTCACAAAACGATTTTCAGACTGGTTCCATTTATGAAAAGGGGTGTTTTTGTTCTCAAAAATATGAAAATTACTTTCAAAAAGTGCAGATCCTGATGAGACGGCTCGTCACGAGCCGGCTCATCTGGATCTGCATTTTTTGCCAATACCTCTATACAGGCCTGTGGTGTTGAAAGGGTCCGGATTAGCTCAGTAGGTAGAGCGTCGGACTGCGAATCGGGAGACGCCGGGTTCGTATCCCACCTCGACCGCTGCGAATGGTCGATTCGGTGTGTCATTGGGCAAGACAACGTCGTGCTAGCCTAGTCCTATCGGATAGGGACTTAAATAGTCGGTCCCGACATGCAAGGTCATCGAGCCAGTGCCGTCGTTAAATCAAACCATTTACATTTTTACCCTGCAGGTTATTCCGTGAGTCTGACCTCCCCGACGGCGTATTCCGGCGAGGTTATCATCACCTTTCTGGCCATCGACGGTCGAGTCTGCTCGGATGGCTGGGATGATCACGATGCGCACGTTGTCTGCCAGGAGCTCGGCTACACGAGGGGCAATGCTTACTTCCACCTACGGTACGTCAACACAGGACCGTCGGAACAGGTCCGGCTGGTCCGGCGACTGGCGGATAAATAATGTTGACACACATTTGGAATTCATATACACATACATGTATAAATCAAAACTCTTTTTTTTGCAATTTGTATACGACCTTTTAAAAAAAACGGTACGTATTATGTTTTACCGCAATGCGGGCGGGCGGCGGACAGAAAAACTGCAGAGTTTGTGTAAACTACTTCTCTAAAACTTTTCAGTCAATCGATCTGAAATATATTTATTACACTACAGTAGTGTAATATGATTTTTAGCTCACCTGAGCAATGTGTCCGTCCGTCCGTCGTCCGTGAACATTTTCAAACGTCTTCTCCTCGGTAACCATTGGGCCTATAGTCATCAAACTTCATGGTCATGGTCCTTAGGTAGGGGGATTACAAAATTGTTAAAATGACGTCATTAGGTAATCCAAGATGGCCGCCGTCTAAAAATGGCACAAATTCTTCAAAAATCTTCTTCTCAAGAACCGCCAACCGGATTTCGACAAAACTTAGTAGGAATGATCGATGTACAATGCTCTTTCAAAGTTGTTAAAATGGTGACCCCGGGGTCAAAAATGGGCGTGGCCCGTGGGATCAAATTGGGGTCAAATTTTATTTTTGACCGAATATGGTCATGTCATATATCAAATCGAAGGTATCAACGAGGCGCTCACTCTGGTGCATTATTTGTCGAAATCGGATGGTTGTGTCATCCAAGATGGCCGCCGAAAGGTCAACGAGTCGTTCTTTTATTAAAGATTTCAAAATTCTTCTTCACATGAACCGCTTGGCCATGGTAGCCAAACACCATGTGTGAAGCCTTTTCAGATTTGTTAAAATGGAGGTCATCGCTAATCCAAGATGGCCGCCATCTAAAAATAGCATAAATTCTTAAAAAATCTACATCTCATGAACCGCTAGCCGGATTTCGACGAAAATTGGTAAGAATCGATGTACAATGCTCTTTCAAAGTTGTTAAAATGGTGACCCCGGGGTCAAAAATGGGCGTGGCCCATGGTGTCAAATTGGGGTCAAATTTTATTTTTGACCGAATATGGTCATGTCTATATCAAATCGAAGGTATCAAAGAGGCGATCGCTCTGGTACAGTTTTTGTCGAAATTGGGTGGTCATGTCATCCAAGATGGCCGCCGAAAGGTCAAAATGTCGTTCTTTTATTAGAGATTTCAAAATTCTTCTTCACACGAACCGCTTGGCCCATGGTGGCCAAACTTCACAGTTATGGTCCATGGGTGAACCCTTTTCAGATTTGTTAAAACGGAGATCGTCGCTAATGCAAGATGGCCGCCGTCTAAAAATAGCATAAATTCTTAAAAAGTCTTCTTCTCATGATCCGCCTGCCGGATTTCGACGAAACTAGGTAGGAATGATCAACGTAGAATGCTCTTTCAAAGGTGTTAAAATGGTGACCCCAGGGTCGAAAATGGGCGTGGCCCGTGGGGTAAAATTTTATTTTTGATCGTATATGCTCATGTCATATATCAAATTGAAGGTATCGATGAGGTGATTGCTCTGGTTCAATATTTGTCGAAATTGGGTGGTCATGTCATCCAAGATGGCCGCCGAAAGGTCAAAATGTCGTTCTTTTATTAGAGATTTCAAAATTCTTCTTCACACGAACCGCTTGGCCCATGGTGGCCAAACTTCACAGTTATGGTCCATGGGTGAACCCTTTTCAGATTTGTTAAAACGGAGATCGTCGCTAATGCAAGATGGCCGCCGTCTAAAAATAGCATAAATTCTTAAAAAGTCTTCTTCTCATGATCCGCCTGCCGGATTTCGACGAAACTAGGTAGGAATGATCAACGTAGAATGCTCTTTCAAAGGTGTTAAAATGGTGACCCCAGGGTCGAAAATGGGCGTGGCCCGTGGGGTAAAATTTTATTTTTGATCGTATATGCTCATGTCATATATCAAATTGAAGGTATCGATGAGGTGATTGCTCTGGTTCAATATTTGTCGGAATTGGATGATTATGTCATCCAAGATGGCAGACGAAAGGTCAAAATGTCATCCTTTTATGAGAGATTTTAAACATCGTCGTCTCATGAACCCATTGGCCAATGGTCAGCAAACTCTACCTGTATGTTCCTTAGGTGAACCCTTTCCAAAGTTGTTCAAATTAAGTTGGCCTGAAATCCAACATGGCCGCTGTCTAAAAATAGCACAAATTCTTAAAAAATATTTTTCTCATTAACCGCCAGCAGGATTTCGACGAAACTTGGTAAGAATGATCGATGTACAATGCTCTTTCAAAGTTGTTAAAATGGTGACCCCACAGTCAAAAATGGGCGTGACCTGTAGGGTCAATTTGGGGTCAAATTTGTGTTCATGGAGTCAGGTGAGCGAATTAGGGCCATCATGGCCCTCTTGTTATTACACCGTGTTAATACACTGTGGGCGCCCATTTTAGGCAAATGTGTTACAATGGTGACCCCTGGGTCAAATATGGGGTCACATAGGGGTCAGATTTCATTTTTGACGGAATATGGTCTTATAATATATCAAATTAAAGGTATGGATGATGCGATCGCTGTGGTGCTGTTATCATCGAATCGGATGATTACATCATCGAAGATGGCCGCCGGAAGGTCAAAAGGTCGTTTTTTTTTATTAGAGATTTCAAATGTCTTCTTCATACAAACCGCTTGGCCATTGGTGCCCAAACGTCGCAGTTATGGTTCATTGGTAAAGCCTTTTCAGTTGTGGCCGAAACTTGACAGGAATGATCGATGTACAATGCTTTTTCAAAGCTGCTAAAATGGTGACCTCTTGGTAAAAAATGGGCATGGCCCGGGGGGTCAAATACGGGTCAACTTTTTTACAGAGTATTGTTATATAATACATAAAATCTAAGGATTGCAATAAAAAGTAGGCTGGAAGCATCCTGTTGTGGTCTCCAAACCTCTCAAAGTTGTGTAAGATATATCTGTACATATCGCGAGACAACTCCTACCCTGGTGACTTCTCAAGTTTGTTGCATTGACATTTTGTGCCTGTATATGTAGTGATAACTTTACTTACCAGTATATGCTTGATTTTTGTGACATTGCACAGGTGAGCGATATAGGGTCATCATGGCCCTCTTGTTTAATTATTTATGCTAATTAAATGCGTCACCTGAAAAAATACTATTTTCGACAGATTATAATGTATGATCATTGCACATCAAAAAATAAATACAGATATTAAATAGTAAAAAATGTCCGTTAACATTTTAAGGAAACACGGTTATCGCCCCTGATATTAGTGTTGAAATTTACGCCTGATATAAAATGTATAATAATGCCAATCAATACGTGGGATAATGGTGAATGAATGTTTATTTTTCCAGAATATATTTTGTCTCTGATATAACTAACATGTTGTGCATACTGAGTTGGCATGTACCTTTAAGTCGGATTGGCTTGAAACTTCATATACTTATTTGCTATCATTGATATTTTCATTCTATAGTCAAACCCTGTGACCATTGGTCAGTTTTACTGAGCTCTTGTAATAGCACATGATACCTTTCTGGAAATATGTAACTATGTGGCTCGGGATGGACCAGTGTAGATCCAGATCAGCCTGTGCATCCGCACAGTCTGATCAGGATCTGCACTATTCGCCATTCCATCAATGAAACACCCACCAAGCTGCCAATAATAAATACATGTATAGATAGGTATCAGGCTACAGGGGGCCGTTTCATTAAACTTCGTACAACTAAGTCCAAAGTAAGGATCACCTGGAAATTTCAATTAATGGATTTACATTTATTGAGCATGCGGCCTATGTTCAATAAATGTAAATTCAATGATTGTTTACAAGAAACCATTGTTAATGTGAAATTTACAGACTATCATAATTTTGCACTTACGAACATTTTAGTCGTACGAAGTTTAGTGAAACGGGATCCAGGCGTGTGCTATGTGCTCAGGAGCTACTACATTGGTCAGAAATCCCATAAGCCCCATTTCTCCAGTCACATCCACGTATATAAATGTACGATAATCAAGGTGTATGATCACGTGGTACTGACAACAACAAGTTCTGAAATTTCCAGAATCAATCCGATTCAAAGTACGTATTCTTTTATATTGTCCTTATTACGTAACGGAGTTTGATGAAATATGGCGCATCAAACGCGTCTTGTCAAGCTGCATTTGGTGGTCTCTGTATTTGTTCCCAAACTTCTGTCGTTTTTCCGAAGAATCGATTTCCGTGTCTCCATACTCCCTGGACCACCAAATGCAGCTCATGAAGACGCGTTTGCTGCGCCATATTTCATAAAATCCGCTTCATATTAAGGACAATATCAAATAATACTTTCAAGATTTCAACAATTTCAGCCACTGTTGTTCTTGTTATAACCACGTGATCATGCACCTTGATAATGCTGGATTTCAGGGACGCTTCCTCTCCATACTGGGCAACAGGCGTAGACTGCCAGGGCAACGAAAACCGCCTGGCAGCTTGTCAGGGCCTAACACTGGGGGCGGTCACTGAGTGCAAGTCTCGGCACTATGCCGGCGTCGTCTGCTACGACAACGAAGGTAAGGAGAACTTTCCTTATTACTAAAATGGTATATGAGTACTATAGGCTTGTACTACATGTATTATGTTATAGTTACCGACCGATTTATTAATAATTTGAAAGTGTATATAATATAGTATTGTATTTGAGGTCTTTGTGAGGCCTGTCGGCGGCGGAATGTTATAGGGACCGACCGATTTATTACTAAAGTGTATATAAATTATAATATAGGATTGTATTATTGAGTTATAGGAACCGACCGATGTATTAGTAAAAGTGTATATAATATAGGATTGTAGTATTGAGTTATAGGAACCCACCGATTTATTACTCAAAGTGTATATAATATAAGATTGTATTATTGAGTTATAGGAACCGACCAATTTATTACTAAAGTGTATATATTATAGGATTGTATTATTGAGTTATAGTAACCGACCGATTTATTACTAAAGTGTATATAATATAGGATTGTGTTATTGAGTTATAGGAACCAACCGATTTATTACTAAAGTGTATATACTATAGGATTGTATTATTGAGTTATAGGAACCGACCGATGTATTACTAAAGTGTATATAATATAGGATTGTATTATTGAGTTATAGGAACCGACCGATGTATTACTAAAGTGTATATAATATAGGATAGTATTATTGAGTTATAGGAACTGACCGATTTATTACTAAAAGTGTATATAATATAAGATTGTATTATTGAATTATAGGAACCAACCGATTTATTACTAAAGTGTATATAATATAAGATTGTATTATTGAGTTATAGGAACCAACCGATTTATTACTAAAGTGTATATAATATAGGATTGTATTATTGAGTTATAGGAACCGACCGATTTATTACTAAAAGTGTATATAATATAAGATTGTATTATTGAGTTATAGGAACCGACCGATTTATTACTAAAGTGTATATAATATAGGATTGTGGTTTTGAGTTATAGGAACAGACCGATTTATTACTAAAAGTGTATATAATATAGTATTGTATTATTGAGTTATAGGAACCGACCGATTTATTACTAAACGTGTATATATTATAAGATTGTATTATTGAGTTATAGTAAGTGACCGATTTATTACTAAAGTGTATATAATATAGTATTGTATTATTGAGTTATAGTAACCGACCGATTTATTACTAAAAGTGTATATAATATAGGATTGTATTATTGAGTTATATGAACCGACCGATTTATTACTAAAGTGTATATAATATAATATTTTTAATATAAGATTGTATTATTGAGTTACAGGAACAGACCGATTTAGTACTAAAGTGTACATAATATAGGATTGTATTATTGAGTTATAGGAACAGACCGATTTATTACTAAAAGTGTATATCATATAAGATTGTATTATTGAATTATAGGAACCGACCGATTTATTACTAAAGTGTATATACTACAGTATTGTAGTCTTGAGTTATAGGAACAGACCGATTTATTACTAAAAGTGTATATATTATAGGATTGTATTATTGTATCCCCCGGACTCCGTCGGGGGATACTATGGATTTGACAGCGCGCCGCGTCCGCGTCCGCGTCCGCGTCCGCGTCCGCGTCCGCGTCCGCGTCCGCGTCCGCGTCCGCGTCCGCCGCAGACACTTCTTGTCCGGAGCATAACTCGAACACCCTTTGGAATATTTTCATGAAACTTCACACATGCATAGACCACGACCCGAAGGTGTGTCGCGCGCAAGAATGACAACTCTTTCATAGCTAATTTTTGAGTAATCTCCCTTTTTTGTTTCTCGCACTGATTTCGTGTCCGGAGCATAACTCCACCACCCTTTGGAATATTTTCATGAAACTTCACACATGCATAGAGCACGACCCGAAGGTGTGTCGCGCACAAGAATGACAACTCTTGCATAGCTAATTTTTGAGTTATCTCCCTTTTTTGTTTTGCGCACTCTACAAACTGGACAATAATGCATGAAGACCTGTTTTCTCGTCTGCTCTGTACACCTTTTCTCGTGTGCTCTGTACACCTTACCTGTAGAGAGAACAATAGAAACTGGGAGAACCATGTGCTAGCATGGGCTAGCATGTGCAGATGTCCAGTGCTTGACCACTGTTGACCAGTTAATTTATACAGGTAAATTACTACATTGGGTCCTGTGTTGAAAATATTGTGGCATTATGTGGACTTGTGCAGATATATGTAGATAAATATATACTGAGCAAAACTAGAAACGTCCCTCCATGTTTATGGAAGGATTCATCAAAAACCAAAAGGGTTACTTTTAAAAATCAAAATGGAAAAACAAGTTCATTCATTTCTGTATCAAAGCCAATAAATTGCATTTGGATATCTTGTTAAATTATATTCGAGATAACCGGCCAAGGGCGGTAGGGGTCAAAATCAAAAATCACAAAAACCTCAGAAATGTGTTACTTAATGTTTAGAGATGGAATTTCAATAAGTAATGTGGCAAATTCAGTAAAGCTCGTTAGTACCGAGTGTGGCCACCATTTGCATGAATGCATGCAATGATCCTACGCCGCATCGACGTGACGTAACGCAATACCAGTGCGTTGGGCAAATTCCTCCATTCCCGTTGTAACGCCCGTGTAAGATCGCGAACATTGTCAATCTGATGGTTAGCTTCGTGCTTTGCGCCCAGCTCATCCCATATGTGCTCAATGGGATTGAGATCCGGGGAGACCGCGGGCCATGGCATGACGTCGACGTTGTTTTGCTGTAAGTATTGAGTGGTGACCCTGGCTACGTGAGGGCGGGCATTGTCGTGCATCAATGTCACACCAGGACCATGCTGACGGATAAATGGTAAGGCATGTGCATTTAGCACATCTGCAACATAACGTTGTGCATTGATGTTGCCCTGTACAACAACCAAATCTGTCTTCCGGTTTCCCATGATCCCACCCCAGACCATTACGCTCCCTCCCCCAAACCTGTTCTTCTCAACAATGCAACAATCGGTGAATCTTTCATTTTTACGCCTGTATACTCGTAATCTTCCGTCAGCATGACTAACTGTGAACCGAGATTCATCGGTGAACAAAACTCGGTTCCAGTCAGCCCTTCTCCAGTTCAGATGACGTCGCGCCCATAACAGTCTGGCAGCACGGTGACGTTGGGTCATTATCTGACCAGTGTACGGGCGGCGTGCCCGGATTGGTTGGGCGTTACGACGTAACCGGTTGCGAATGGTCTGCCCTGAGACACCGTATCGCCTAGCAGTGACTGTGGCTGCCAATCGACGTTGACGTAAGTGCGTCAACGTAATGTAACGATCGGCTCTAGCCGTCGTTACACGAGGCCTACCAGGTCGCTGCCGGTCGTGAACAGCCCCAGTCTGCTGGTACCGGGCTGCAAGACGATCAATCGTCTTCTGACAGCAACCAAACCGAGGCGCGACCGCCCTGGCGGCCATCCCACCCGCAAGCATCCCAATTGCCTGATTTCGCTCGTTTTCGGAAAGCCGTGGCATATCGAAAACAGTGAAAAATTAAAAACGTTTTTTAATTTTCCGAATAGCCCCTATCGCATGAATGGTACGACATGAACTGAATCACCTTATCGATGACAAGTATAGCGTGCACGTGCAAAAAGTGGAAATCAACGTTCCGGTCACTGGCCGCTATGTAAACCGTGTGTATCGGCTAAACTCTACACGATCGTATTCTGAACATCGCCACGGTTTAAAATACATGTACTTTGAACATGTGGTACATACATAGACAGAGCTACACCGGCTATAAAACAGGGACGTTTCTAGTTTTGTTGAGTATAGGACTATTAAAAAAAAATCTGGTCTCCAATAGCAAGCATTATTATTTTTAAACTTTTTTTTTTTTTCTTCTTTTTTTTCTTTAATTTTTTTTTTCTTTTTTTTTTCATTTTTTTTTTTTTTTTTTCATTTTTTTTTTTCATTTTTTTTTCAAATTATTTTTAAATTTTTCTTTTTGTCTAGTAGCATAAGGTCGTAAGTGCTATATACAGACTATTCACCTGTGCATGTGCTAGCATGTGCAACTGACCACTGACCACTTACAGGTAATTTATACAGGTAAATGATTATATTACATTTCCGTAAACTGTGTTGAAAATATTGTGGCATTATGTGGACCTGTGCAGATATATGTAGATAAATATAGGACTATTAAAAAAAAATTCTGTGCTCCAGTAGCAAGCATTATTATTTTTAAACTTTTTTTTTCCATTTTTTTTTTTTTCATTTTTTTTTTTAAATTATTTTTCAATTTTTGTCTAGTAGCATAAGGTGGTAAATGCTATATACAGACTATTCACCTGTGCATGTGCTAGCATGTGCAACTGACCACTGACAACTTACAGGTAATGTATACAGGTAAATGATTATATTACATTTCCGTAAACTGTGTTGAAAATATTGTGGGAATATGTGGACCTGTGTATATATGATATGTAGATAAATATAGGACTATTAAAAAAACATTCTGGGCTCCAGTAGGGAGCATTATTCTTTTTCTTTTTTTTAATTTAATTTTTTTTTCCATTTTTTTTTTTACATTCTTTTTCAATTTTTTAACTGACCACTAACTTATTACAGGTAATTTATACAGGTACATTATTACATTTCCGTAAACTGTGTTGACAATATTGTGGCAGTATGTGGACCTGTGCAGATATATGTAGATAAATATAGGACTATTAACATTCTGGGCTCCAGTAGCGAGCATTATATAAATTGTATATTTGAGTTTTATAGTAAACGAACGATTTATTACTTGAGTTATAGTAAACGACCGATTTATTACTAAAGTGTATATAATATATAGAGGATATTCCATGGTACATTTTAAACACAGGTGATTCTAGCGTGTGTTGGATGGTCAATTATTGTTTGTTTATACATAAAACACCTTTCTAAACAATGTACACAATTCAAATGTGCCCGGGTGTAAATATAATAGTACTTAGAAAGGTACAAAACTCCCATTCGCCACCATTGAA
The DNA here is from genome assembly GCA_029237695.1 of Conchocele bisecta. Taxonomy (NCBI): domain Eukaryota; kingdom Metazoa; phylum Mollusca; class Bivalvia; order Lucinida; family Thyasiridae; genus Conchocele; species Conchocele bisecta. The sequence goes on along the minus strand of CM055276.1, from coordinate 2,751,856 downwards.
ACAAAAAGCCACGCGATGTAGACATCTGGAACTCGCCCATACAACGCATTACAGCGTGTCGAAACCGCTGCTTGGGGTGGGTTTTCGGCATAGATTTCACAGTTGCTAATACATTAACATAAATCTCAAAGATTTCGAGTGTAAACTGCACTAAAACGCGTCTACTTCGGACGGTACGGGAGTAATTGCAAGAGTTACCGTTCGCAACTAGGGGGTTGTCCCATTTTCGAGCTCTTCGAATGCACTTTCCTGTGTTTTACGGCATTTAAATTCAGACTCTAACTGGTGGTAAACTGTGATGGCTGAACGGGGGCGGGGGTGCAACCCTGGACCCCCCCTCCAGAACCGACCCTGCGTACTGGCTATTGTCACAGTTTACTATTGTTTACTATTGTTTTGTTTACTATTGTTTACTATTGTCACAGATCACAGTTTACCACCAGTTGGAGTCTGAATTTAAATGCCGTAAAACAGAGGAAAGTGATACATGTAAGCATTGGGAACACACTCATGCTGCCATTAACATGACCTTGACCCTTTGTACCTTCACATTTTTGCGGAAACACTTAGCCATTTCAAAACGTTTCAACCATGACCGTTTTCATGTTTTAAGCATGCACTTCTATGACGATGATTTGTGATGCTTACATTAGCACATGCCAACGATCATGTTACGGTCAAATGACTCGGCAGGCTCGACACCACTTCCGTTGCGGAATTATTATATTCTAATATTCTTATATTTTCGATGGCTATGATTGCCACATCTTACCAAATCAAGTTCGGTGCACATGTTTAGCATGGCCAGATTAAGTTAGAAAGCTACCGACTTTCAGAGAAGTATCTCCCGTAGTTTACTGGCCACGTCTCACCGGGAGCCTATTTCACCAACATTGCAAAGTATACTTATCTAGCAAAGTATACTTTGATGGAGAAATTTTCAATTTTAGGATAAAATTATTAATTTTTATTATACTGAATTTATTACATTATCACAGCCATTTTGGCTGTGATAATGTAATAAATTCAGTATAATAATTCTGCATACTTTTAATCATCAAATATATGCTGTTGTTAGTTTTATATGAAATAATGCATTTCAGGAAAATAAATGATTATACTCCCTCAAAGTATACTTTGCTAGAAAAGTACACTTGGCAATGTTGGTGAAATCGGCTACGGGTGTACATTGTCATATGCGGCTCTCTTGATATTAATCAAACTATGAGCCTGTATTTTGCTTGCTGCAATAATTCGCCATCGATATTTTATCTACGGCTACAATTTGACCCATTAAAAAAGTGTGAGCAACCGAAGTGCATACCCAAACCTGTTGCAAGTAGGTCAAAATTTAGTAAACTAATATATGTTATACCTTCAAACAAATAATATTTTATGTAGAACTATTAAATTGCCAAAATTAATACAACAGGGAAATCATTTTCCCATGGAAGCCATATTTTCTAGTTGTTGTTCAACATAAAGAAATGAAGCTTTATTACAAGATATGCATGTAAATGTCAGACAAACACATTGACATGGTAAAATAACCAATTTCTGCATGTTTATGTTCTTTATTAATACTTTATTGATACAGATTTGACAGTTTTATATCGCTTACATGTACATATCAAACACGCCGGATAACCGATTGCAAAATCATTCTTCCATGCGTTACATTAAAGAGATGAGGTTAAATGACGGGGTAGAGAGGTATGGAGCGGGGTAGCAAAACATTTGTTTCTAGTATTTTGCTATAAAATACATCGAATTATTCCGTCATAATGTCATGTTAATACATCAAAGTTTGTAAATTACTTACGACATGCAATGCTCTGAGTTAAAAGTTAAATATAGTGAGTGTATAATATTAATACATTACATTGGTATTACTCAATAATGTATCACAGTGATTGTATAGTGCATGTATGAAGACGTATTGTCTGTAAATATTAACTTCTACCAACTTGCTTCGAGCAGTGCAATCGTACGGAGTCCCGCAGGGGACATGGATTTTTGTTATTAATTCGTTCCCACGAAATAACAATTCGTTCCAATTCGTTTCCACGAAATGACAATTCGTTCCCTCAATTTAACAATTAGTTCACTCGAATTAACAATTCGTTCCCACGATATAACAATTCGTTCCCACGAATTAACAATTCGTTCCCATGGGAACGAATTGTTACTTCGTGCTAACGCATTGTTAAATAGAGGGAACGAATTGTTAATTCGTGGGAACGAATTGTTAATTCGTGGGAACGAATTATTAAATTGAGGGAACTAATTGCTATATCGTGGGAACGAATTGTTAAAGGGGGGTGGAGGTGGCAGCAGGAACAATACAAGACACGAACTGGGCGTGGCAATGCCTCAATTAACAACGAATGATCATCCACATGTGATACATTTAATACAATAGGCGTGGTATACCGACTTGAGAGCGGAAACGAGACGCGGAGTGGGCGTGTTGAGGTGTCCATTAATAACGAATGGCGCTCCATCTGCGGCCTCCAGTGGAGCAGCGAGGCGGCGATGGTCGTGTGTAGGATGTTGGGGTTCCGGGCCGGGGACGCCTACCCCGTCGCCTACACCCCCCGGGCCAGGTGGGTGGTTAAACTCGCGAAATATACACAACCCCGTGCCAGGTGGGTGGTTAACATATTAAACTCGCGAGATGTACACGTCCCGCTGGCAAGGTGGGTGGGTAAACTCGCGCAATGTACACAACAATCACTGCAATCCTCTAAATTCTACGCGTTTCCTAGCCTCGCCTGATAATCTTCATATCAAAAGACACTAGCCTGGAATTCTCTATCTCTATTTCATGTAGCAGCAATTATCATGAGTGTAGATCCCCACCTGTCTATACTTCCAGCACACAAATATTTACACAATTCCCTAACATTTGATTGGCCGGTAGCAAGTCCAACATTTATATCCCAGTAAACTCCCACGCCGAAATACTTTCCGTAACCGAGAGGCGCAGTTAAAATAATTCTTAAGAAAACGGAAAATAAACACAATTTATTTCAAATGCTGGAATTACAAGGAATGAATGGCCTTTTTGTGGAATTTATCGGGGATATAAACTTGGAAAAGTCGCGGGAATACTGGACGAGGCCTTCCGGCCTTCGTCCAGTATTCCCGCGACTTTTCCAAGTTTATACCCCGATAAATTCCACAAAAAGGCCATTCATTCCTATAATACATGTACATCGCTTGGTTAGGACCGAGTAAACAGTAATGTAATGGCCTTCAATGAAGTATTTCTCTTTTCTCAACCAGGGTGGTGGTGATGGGGCTGGGTGGGGGATGCGCATTTACTAATATAATACAACTGCTCTCAAGAGATTTGCAATATAAATATTTGTTTACGAGTAAAATACAAAGTGTATGCGTCTTCATTCCTACAGCAATCTTAGAAAATGTACTTCATTTATGACTATTTAAATGCATACCATGCATAACGTGCAAACTGTATCCGTCATGTATTGAGCTCAATACCGGAGTCGCTAAGCTGGTTTCATGAACCGAATAGTGTAGAGCCATATCCGTCTTCCCTGTCACATTGGTGCCGGCTGATGGAGTGTACGGTGGATGCACATTCTGTAGATCGGGCTGGTTTTCAAACAGATGCCATTTGAGGTTGACGGCATATATGTAACACGACACCGATTGCTATTACTGTCTGTTCCACGTTTTGCTGCCGACGAACATTTGGCTAATATTTGATGAAATTCCATCAAATATTGATTTTATTGCGAAAAAACGATTTTCCTATAGGAATTTAACATGGGGAGTCAATTTCCAAATGTTTTCGTTTTTTTGATCCTTGAGGATCAAAAAACGATTTTTTTGGAAATTGACTTCGAAACCTGGCGATATAGCTTGAAAATGATGTAAGGTAACTAAGAAAACAATAGTTAGATTTTGAAAATCGGTCTACAAATCAAAAAAAATATTAAAAAAAAATATATTTTAGCGCCCATGTTAAATTCCCATAGGAAAATCGTTTTTTCGCAATAAAATCAATATTTCAAGGAATTTCATAAACATTTTTTTGATGATGGTGACTTATTTTGTTATTGATAAAAAAGTACTTACTTTTAATTTTTTTTTAGATTTAATGTGTTTAATAGCCAACAGTTCGTCGGCAGCAAAACGTGGAACAGACAGTAAATGCCGTCCACTTTCAACAGAAGCATGATCATAATCTGACATTGTATATCGCTATGTTGACTAGAAATCCAACTGTTTGTGTCTTCTCACGCTCACTTCTGGTTTAGAAGTGGAACAACACGAGGAGTCTGTCCGTATTGTAATTTATCCCGTCAACACAGTATGTATGTGCCGTGAAACATTGTTGATATCCTGTCAATACGACCTAATCACTGCTTATGGATTTGTGCGGTTGTCATACTAGTCGATTCTCCGATTTTGAAGATGAGGCTGGTGTTGTTTTTTTTTATTTTAAAGATATTTGTAGGTGTTGACGGGATAGATTGAATAGTAGGTTAGTGCCGTGAATGAGGAAAAATATCTGGCGCGGCACGGAAACGGGAAGGGCTCGGCAGAGCCTCGCCCATCCCGTTTCCTAAGCTTTGCAGCTATGTTTTCCCATTCACGGCACTAACCTACTATAAATATGCTCTATATTGTTTCCAATATAGTAGTATATCTAATGTCTGTTATGTACATCAGGTGTGCTCTGTTATCATAAGAGACGTTAATTACAGATGCGACCCCGTCAACTTCAACCGACTTCATTGTATCCAGTTTATGATTATTTTTCTTCGCCACCATGGTTTATGATTTGTTCGCCACCATGGTTTATGATTTGTTCACCTCCGTGGTTTATGATTTGTTCGCCACCATGGTTTATGGTTTGTTCGCCAACATGGTTTCTGGTTTGTTCACCTCCATGGTTTATGATTTGTTCGTGTTCGCCACCATGGTGTATGATTTCTTCTCTAACAATATTAATTGTAATAACGATGCCCCTTGTTTATGATTTGTTCGCCTCATGTACCAAGATTGACGATTTGTTGCTACCGTCTTGTACGATTTGTTCGTTGCCATAATGTCTGATTCAGTTCTGTCATCATGTACGATTTGTTCGTCGCCATCATGTACGATTTGTTTCCACCGTCATGTACGATTTGTTGCTACCGTCATGTACGATTTGTTGCTATCGTCATGTACGATTTGTTCGTTGCCATCATGTATCGTTGCCATCATTTACGATTTGATGCTAGCGTCATGTACAATTTGTTGCTACCGTCATGTACAATTCGTTGCCACCGTCTTGTACGAATTGTTGCCATCGTCATGTACGAATTGTTGCCACCGTCATTTACGATTTGTTGCCACCGTCATGTACGAATTGTTGCCACTGTCATGTACGATTTGTTGCCACCGTCATGTACGATTTGTTGTCACCGTCATGTGCGATTTGCTGCCACCGTCATATACGATTTGTTGCCACCGTCATTTACGAATTGTTGCAAACGTCATGTACGATTTGTTGCCACCGTCATGTACGATTTGTTGCAACCGTCATGTAGGAATTGTTGCCACCGTCATGTACAATTTGTTGCCACCGTCATGTACGATTTGTTGCTGCTGTCATGTACGATTTGTTCTCACCGTCATGTACGAATTGTTGCTACCGTCATGTACGAATTGTTCGTTGCATCATTTACGATTTGTTGCTACCATCCCATCAGTGGTCCTGTGTGGCAGGCCGATTTTGACTGCACCGGATCTGAAGTATCATTGAACCGATGTCCATTTTCCGGCTGGATCGTGTCGACATCACCTGATTGTGTCTCCCATAGCAACGACGCCGCCGCCTTCTGTTACACATCAGGTGAGCAAAAGCCTGCTAATCACCGGTCACGGTTTACAGGAAAAGTGTGCATTTCAATGGAAGGCGTCCGTGGCAGAAGTAGGCGACGTTCTTCTACGGGCCTCTTATGTTGATATTGCGCTGACGAAACATTACTGGGGCCCGTTTCACTAAACCTCGTACGACTAACATGTTTGTAAGTGCACATTTAGGATCTTCTGGAAATTTCAATTGATGGATTTACATTTATTGAGCATAGGCTGCATGTGCTGCCTATGCTCAATAAATGTAAATCCAAAAATTATCTACATGAAAACATTGTTATTGTGAAATGTACAGACATCATAATTTTGCGCTTACGAGTATTTTAGTCGTACGAAGTTTAGTGAAACGGCCCCCGGATCTCCTGAACACGTATCGTTGTTTTTTTATGTACCCGGAAAAGAAATCAGGATAATGCCAATTATCATGTATTCGTGCCTTCTCATTGATTCATGCCTCTAGAAAACAAGTGAATAAGCATATCCTAAGAATAGTGTTAATTGAAAATTATTTTAAAAGGTATTTTAAGTTGTTTTCCACGGTTTTCTAAGTTACAGTTACATACAATTGTGATTTACCAACTATTGATATTTCTACGTATTTCCTTAATCTAAAGCATAGCAGTTACGACCTTATGTTACTAGACCATCGATATGTTGATTTCTAGTGAATCTGGACTTCATCATATTTAAATTTGATGCATCTAGGCAGCAACACCTCTTTATGATATTTATTTTACTGATAGTGACGCGCGGTGGTATCAGGACATTTTCATATGCAAATGAGGCATGGTGTTTTTTTCATTGTTTATACTAATTACATTTGTCGTCTGAAGAATAATATTTTCGACAGATTATATAGTATGATAATTGCACATCAAAAAATAAATACACAATATAAATAGTAATGTCCGTTAACATTTTAAGGAAACACGGTTATCGCCCCTGATATCAGTGTGTAAAGTTACGTGTGATATAAAATGTATAATAATGCCAATCAATACGTGAGTTAATGGTGAATGAATGTTTATTTTGCCAGAAAATGTCTCAGATGATGTCTCTGATATAAAGAACATTCTGTGCCTTCTGAGTGGGCATGTACCTTTAATGAGTTAATATTGCCCAGTTGCAGTCGTTTCTGAACATATATATTGGCGTGGGTGGCAGGTGGGAGTAAGCGATGGGTAATTTAACAATCGGAGTTCATCCTTACCGGAATTCCGACTGGAGACCTGGTTTTGCCCTCACAGACGTCTTTGGCATTTTGTATGTGACAGTTGAATCTGGTTATACCCCTTATGTGAGTATTACGATTATTCGTAAATCTATTTTACGGGAAGGGGTCAAGTGACTTTGGTGTGGTATGGACCTGGCACCAGGTCAGGTTATTCTAATTTCAGGGCTGAATATATTTTTTCTCGAAGTAAATATTCCGTTCTGATTTTGGGATTACACCCCCCCATGCAGCAGGTTAAAACGTTATCGAACCCGTTTTCTCCGGCCTTACATGACCTTAGCTGTTGATAGGCCGTTAAACACCAATAAACAAACAAACAGCACATGGGCAATATATGGACATGAGGAGTTAGATCTCGTTCGTCCGCATGTGCGAGGAGATAATCCACTCGCTAAAGCTCGCGGATTACCTCCTCGTACATGCGGACGATTCGATTCGAGTCGGCTTATATTTAAGGGCGGGAATTGGCTCGAACACCTTCCATACCCGGGTACATGCGGACGAACCGTTATCGAACGTATACTTGTTCTGTATGTGTCAGTGAAGCTGTCCTCGGGTGTGGGCCGCCAGCGGGACCGGGGCGGCGTGCTGTTCTACACGAACGACCGCTGGCACACGGTGTGCAGTGACGACTTCAACGACACGGCCGCCGGCGTTGTGTGTCGGGAGCTCGGCTTCACCGACGGCCAGGCCCAGTGCTGCTCGGCGTACGGCCAGCTGCTGCAATATAACCACCTGGTTACCCATAAGGTACGTGCAGTCGGTTAAAGGTACATGCCCACTCAGTAGGCACAAACTGTTCTTTATAGGAATTCAATACATGTAAGTGTATAATTGTGTCACTATTCCACCAGTTCTAAAAATTACGAGTGCCCGCTATACAGATATAATCATTTAGTAATATTTATTTTACTGATAGTGACTCACGGTGGTATCAAGCTATTTTCATATGCAAATGAGGCATGCCATTTTTTTAATTATTTATACTAATTAAATGCGTCACCTCAAACATTTTCGATAGACTTTAAAGTATGATCATTGCACATCAAAAAATAAATACATAGAATAAATAGTAATGTCAGTTAACATTTTAAGGAAACACGGTTATCGCCCCTGATAGCAGTGTGGAAATGTATATCGGATATAAAATGTATGATAATGCCAATAAATACGTGGGGTAATGGTGAATGAATGTTTATTTTGCCAGAAAATATGAAAATGTCGCAGATGATGCATCTGATATACAAAACATTGTGTGCCTACTGAATGGACATGTACCTTTAACCCTTTGAACCCGAAAGCCCGCTATATCGGTTTATGCAAACAGTGCAGATCCAGACGAGACGCTCGTAACGAGCCGTCTCATCAGGATCTGCACTGTTTGAAAGTAATTTTCATATTTTAAAGGCCGTGTGTCGTCTCGTGTTTCACTTCATTGGCTGCAAATATTCAGCTATTGTACGGAGCCCCGCAGGGGACATGGACTTTTTTATTAATTCGTTCCCACGAAATAACAATTCGTTCCCTGGATTTAACAATTCGTTCCCTCGAATTAACAATTCTTTCTCACGATATAACAATTCGTTCCCTCGAATTAACAATTCGTTCCCCCGAAATGAGAATTTGTTCAGTCAATTGAACAATTCGTTCCCACGAATTAACAATTCGTTCCCTCTATTTAACAATTCGTTCCCACGAATTAACAATTCGTTCCCTCAATTTAACAATTCGTTCCAATTCGTTCCCTCTATTTAACAATTCGTTCCCACGAATTAACAATTCGTTCCCTCAATTTAACAATTCGTTCCCTCAAATTAACAATTCGTTCCCACGATATAGCAATTCGTTCCCACGAATTAACAATTCGTTCCCGTCGGCGTAGCGCTGTATTTTACGAAGCCCCTGGATTTTTTATTATGAATTCGTTCCCACGAAATAACAATTCGTTCCCTCAATTTAACAATTCGTTCTCACGAATTAACAATTCGTTCCCACGAATTAACAATTCGTTCCCTCAATTTAACCATTCATTCCCACGATATAGCAATTCATTCTCATGAATTAACAATTCATTCCCATGGGAACGAATTGTTATTTCGTGGGAACGAATTATTAAATTGAGGGAACGAATTGTTAATTCGAGGGAACGAATTGTTAATTTGTGAGAACGAATTGTTAAATTGACGGAACGAATTAGGGGATAACCACGCTTTCTTTTTTGATTTGGAGCGGTATGTGGGAGGTTTTATGGTCTGTGAATCAGTTTTACGGCGACGCGTTAGCGGAGCCGTAAAACTGATTCTCAGACCATAAGACCTCACACATACCGCTCCAAATCGAAAAACAAAGCGTGGTTATCCCCATTACAATGCACCTAGTGTGCTCCCTGCTTTCTGCAACGTCGTAGCATATCACGAACAGTGAATATTTTAATACGTCAGCAGGTTGTTGTCTTCATCGATAACCGCTTCACACCAAATGAATTTGAAGAAATGTAACTCCGCCGAAGAATATTCCCATTTCAAATTGAGATTAACGAGACTTTTTCTAAGACATTAATACATTTATTCAACTCTAAAGTTTATTTTAACAATTGTATTGCTTTTCTATGTGCAGTTAATTGCTTTCAATATTTCTACATTGATGATGGAGTTCCAGTGATTTTTACAAAGGAAATGTCAACAAGTGTCAACAGCCTTGAACAGGATTTCCCAGAATTTACGCCTAATTCAGATGATTACCCATCTGCAATACAGTTTATTATGTATAGTCATGTATGTGCACATCGGAATTCGTAAAGTTATAGGCTGGTACTGGCATACTGAATTTGCATTTGAGCATTATTTTTGTAAATTCTTCTATATTTTGGGCGTGGCCGTTAAATACCAATAAACAAACAAACAAATTCATCTTCTCCTGGCGGCGTGGCGCTGTATTTTACGAAGACCCGCAGGGGACATAGATTTTTTATTATTAATTCGTTCCCACGAAATAACAATTCGTTCCCTCAATTTAACAATTCGTTCCCACGATTTATTGACAGTTCGTTCCTCAATTTAACAATCTTCCACGATTAACATCGAATATTTAACAATTCGTTCTTTCACTCACGAATTAACAATTCGTTCCCACGATATAGCAATTCATTCTCATGAATTAACAATTCATTCCCGTGGGAACGAATAGTTATTTCGTGGAAACGATTTGTTAAATTGAGGGAACGAATTGTTAATTTGTGAGAACGAATTGTTAAATTGACGGAACGAATTGTTATTGAGTGGGAGGGAATTAATATAAAAAAATAATTCTACGTCCCCTGCGGGGCTCCGTAGAACTTGTCAGATCGAACAAACGGGTTATTTGTCCGGGTACTTTGAGTTCCAGTATAAAGGGCCGGTGTCCAACAACTGGTCCCTTTTCCCTTGAAGGGTCATAAGGAAAAATCCAATTTAAATGCAGAACAGTTATTGGACTGGCTCTAGTACTGTTTTCTCGTTAATATCGTGTTTATTGTTTTAATAATTTGAGGCGGCTATTTACGAACGATCCCCCAGACTGTCTGACATTGTCTGCTGACATCAATATCTGCGTGGCGCTGTATTTTACGAAGCCCCGCAGGGGACATGGCTTTTTTATTATTAATAACGAATTGCCACAACTTGGGAGCGAATTGTTAATTCGAGGGAACGAATTGTCACATCGTGAGAACGAATTGTTAATTCGAGTAAACGAATTGTTTTAATAATTTGAGGCGGCTATTTACGAACGATCCCCCAGACTGTCTGACATTGTCTGCTGACGTCAATATCTGCGTGGCGCTGTATTTTACGAAGCCCCGCAGGGGACATGGCTTTTTTATTATTAATAACGAATTGCCACAACTTGGGAGCGAATTGTTAATTCGAGAGAACGAATTGTCACATCGTGAGAACGAATTGTTAATTCGAGTAAACGAATTGTTAAATTGAGGGAACGAACTGCTAATTCGTGGGAACTGTGACATTTTCTGTAAACGACGTTGAAAGATGACGAAATTGTTTTATTTTATTTTTAAATGTACTCTGAAAATTTCGTCAACTTTTACATGTGAATTCGCACATATGCACATATCGATGGGTTTCGGTACGGGACGGACGTACAGACGTACGGAAGCCGGTAACACTATATAGATGGTCTAGTAACATAAGGTCGTAACTGCTATGCTTTAGCATAGCAGTTACGACCTTATGTTACTAGACCATCGATATGCTTACATGTAGGTACAAACTCACATGGCGTGTCACATATCTGTGTACACCGGAATTATTGTGAACATACATTATAATTATAGATACATTACGGTTCAACGGTCTAATCTGAACACAATTAGGTATCCTGATTGTCCGGTGTAGTGCGGTTCCACTGTTTACAATATATAAAACCTGGCCACATTAGCATAGTGGAACTATGGAAGCGTTTTGGTGCCAATGCTAAAATATGTTTATCTCCTAATTAAGAGATATTAAATCTTAGATAGGACTTACTGTCTCCTAATTAGGACTTAATATCTCATAATTCGGACTTACTAGCTGTGTCAATGCTAAAACATGTTTTATCCTTATTAGGAGATACGAACTCCTAATTAGGAGATAGTAAGTCCTAATTATGAGATACTAACTTATAATTAGGAGACAAAGTCCTAATTAGGAGATAGTAAGTTGTAATAATTACGAGATAATATCTCCTAATTAGGAGTTACTATCTCCTAATTAGGAGATAAATATATTTTAGCGTTGGCACCAGGACGCTTCCATATGGAACACTTCGGTTATTTCACTTTGTTTTGTATTGTGTTTTAATCACGCAATGCGACACAGTGCGACTGAAAGGACTAGTGTTATTATCGAATTACACATTGATTTAAAACGGAGGTTGTAAGCGGTAATATTGTCCCACCTGATTTGATTGACCTACTTTATAAGCATGTTTATGATATTTATGGCTACGACTGAACAAATAGGGCTTATGGCTTTTGTGACGAGTGTATATCCACTATATCCACCTTAAACCTAGAGTGCTACATGCCAGGTTATAATATAGGGAGACATGTGTTTCTTTATTCTTTCAATCTGACATTTTTCTGGCAAAATGAACATTGATTTACCATTACCAGACGTACTAATTGACAATTATTATACTTTGTATATCAAACGCGAAATGCCAGTTTGATATCAGGGGCGATAACCGTGTTTCCTTAACATGATAACGGAAGCAACTATTTATTCCATTTATTTATTAGTTGATGTGCAATATCATACTTTATATGTCGATAAAAATATTTATTCAGCGTTTAGTTGACATAAATAATTTAAAAATACTGCATCATTTGCATATGGAACAAGCTTGATACCACCGCGAGTCTCTATGAGTACATTTATTACTAAATAATTATATCTGTGTAGCTGGCACTCGTGCTTTAGCAGAGGCGCGACTATAGTCGGCGCTTTTTCCGTCGTCGTCGTCGTCGTCCGCGTCGTCCGCGTCGTCCGTTTTTTTTGTAAGGCAAATACGTTAAAGTTATTGTTTTTTCACAATGTCTCTTTAACCCCTTGCCAGACTTTGATAATATTTCATATCGATGTTTGTCATGGGATGATGCTTCATGACGCACACCCCCACATCCAAATTCTGAAGGTCAAGGACATATATTTACTTTTAATGTTCACCGGTTTTGTAACAAAAATGCGTTAAAGTTATTGTTTTTTCACAATATCTCTTTAACCCCTTGCCAGACTTTGATAATATTTCACATCAATGTTTGTCTAGGGATGATGCTTCATTACGCATGCTCCCACATCCAAATTTTCAAGGTCAAGGTCATTTATTTACTTGTAATTTGCACCGGTTTTGTAACATAAATGCGTTAAAGTTATTGTTTTTTCACAATATCTCTTTAACCCCTTGCCAGACTTTGATAATATTTCACATCAATGTTTGTCTAGGGATGATGCTTCATTACGCACACCCCCACATCCAAATTCTCAAGGTCAACGTCATTTATTTACTTGTAATGTTCAAATGCGTTAAAGTTATTGTTTTTTCACAATATCTCTTTAACCCCTTGCCATACTTTGATAATATTTCACATCAATGTTTGTCTAGGGATGATGCTTCATTACGCACGCCCCCACATCCAAATTATCAAGGTCAAGGTCATTTATTTACTTGTAATGTTCACCGGTTTTGTAACAGAAATGCGTTAAAGTTATTGTTTTTTCACAATGTCTCTTTAACCCCTTGCCAGACTTTGATAATATTTCACATTAATGTTTGTCTATGGATGATGCTTCATTACGCACACCCCCACATCCAAATTCTCAAGGTCAAGGTCATTTATTTACTGGTAATGTTCACCGGTTTTGTAACAGAAATGCTTTAAAGTTACTGTTTTTTCACAATATCTCTTTAACCCCTTGTTACACCTTGATAATATTTCACATCAATGTTTGTCTAGGGATGATGCTTCATTACGCACACCCCCACATTCAAATTATCAAGGTCAAGGTCATTTATTTACTTGTAATGTTCACGGTCAAATGACTCGGCAGGCGCGACACCGCTTCCGTGGCGGAATTCTTGTTTGTAAGGCAAATGCGTTAAAGTTATTGTTTTTTCACAATATCTTTTTAACCCCTTGTCAGACTTTCATAATATTTCACATCAATGTTTGTCTTCGGATGCTGCTTCATTACGCACACCCATCCAAATTCTGAAGGTCGAGATCATTTATTTACTTGTAATGTTCACCGGTTTTGTAACAAAAATGCGTTAAAGTTATTGTTTTTTCATAATATCTCTTTAACCCATTGCCAGGCTTTGATAATATTTCACATCAATCTTTGTCTAGGGATGATGCTTCATTACGCACACCCCCACATCCAAATTCTCAAGGTCAAGGTCATTTATTTACTTTTAATGTTCATCGGTTTTGTAACCGAAATGCGTTAAAGATATTTTTTTTCCACAATATCTCTTTAACCACTTGCCAGCCTTTGATAATATTTCACATAAATCTTTGTCTATGGATGATGCTTCATTACGCACACCCCCACATTCAAATTCTCAAGGTCAAGGTCATTTATTTACTTGTAATGTTCACGGTCAAATGCCTTGGCAGGCGCGATACCGCTTCCGTGGCGGAATTATTGTTCTTTCTTAGGAGTAAGTAAACTATTGTTTAATTCATGCAAAACCAGTACAGACCGGCTGCATGTCATGTACAAGTAGGTCCCACAACATCCGTTCGAATAGTGAAAGTTGGAGAGACTGGCCTTATTGGATTGGATTCGGTTAAAGTATATAGTACAACTATTTGGTGTCTTCTAACCTATACTGTGATAATTTGTTGGTGAAATCTTACATCAACACCGGCATTGGAGGTGTGACTTGAACAGCCAATCAGTTTTCGGACTATAATTTATTACAGGGAGAATTACTTGAGCGGACAGCAGTGCCATCTGACGTCATAATGACGCACTACTAACCATATATTGCTTGCATCATTCTGCTGTTGGCTTGATGCTTTCTGCTTGCGGTTTTCCGCTTTTGGACTGTGGCTTGATGCTTATTTCCTGCGGCTATGTCTTTACTGCTTTCGGCCTTATTCAAAGTGCTAAGTGCTTTGTTCTTACTTTCTATTGCAAATGCTTAGTGCAATAAAACAGGGACACGAATAAGGACGTATCAATAATTGTAATGTAAATAAGACGAAGGAACAAAGCAATCAGCAGAATGGACATGTAAGAAAGACAAATACAATTACAACTAGCAGATTTCAAATGTAATAAATACAAATGACGAATGAAATAACATGAATATAAGTTGTAATGTCATCAGCACGCAAGCATCAAGTCACATAGAATTATGGCAGATATTACCTTCCATACCTCCCAAGAATGAAAACCAACTCGGTCTATTGTGATGATTATCACTGGTATTGTTACGGATATGCACAATTAGGCCATGTCATTACTTTTCTCTGTTAAGCGTCCACCCAGATGGGCAAAACCTACCTATGTATCCGGTAAAAACAAACAAGATCTTGAAAAGAAAACGCATGTAAATGTATGTTAAATACTTCCTCAACCCTTTGCAGTCTGCAAAGGGTTGAGTAAGTTTTTAGCATGAATTTAAATAACGCCAGCAAACTTTAGAAATAATAAGAATAAAATACTCATTGTAAATTCATGAATGGATATACAACGTGCACAAGTCCCCAATCAGTTTTCATATTACTTCACCAGTAAATAGTGTCATATAGCATACAGAGTTTGTTTGATTTTACTCAGATTGACCGCTCTCAAAACCTACCCAAACGTTTAAGAGGGAAATAAATTTGTACGACCTTATTTGCATAGGAATTTTGTTTTCTCGCAATTTTTGGTAGAATTTCATCAAATAAAAAATCAAAGTACCGAAAGTATTGAAAGTAGATTAGCTCCACAATATTACTAATACGTATTTATTTTTTATATTTATTTTCTTTTTAGTTACAAACATACATGTTACATAATAGGAAATATATACATGTGAATTCACTGGAGTGTGCATGACAGCAGGGCACGAGTCCACTTTAGTTCAATTATTTGAATACAGTGGAATCTCACTATACCAAACACTACGGGTACCATCGGCGTGTTCGGTATAGAGAGGTTCAACTGTACAACTCGGGTACCTCATAGCCCCGCTCTCCCACCAGGTCCATGTTGTGGGCCTGGCAGCTGGTGATTGATTGCTTACAGTGGAAAACTCACCATACCGGACACCATGGCGGTGTTCGGCATAGCGAGGTTCCGCTGTACTTGCATTTTATTGTAGCCGGCTGTCATGTACACAATATATAACAGTATCATGGTATCTGTCTATACTATCAGTAAATGCTAACACCTACTTCAACTCCTTCAACACCAAACGCTAGTTTTAATAGTTATAACGAACAATGTAGATAGATATGGATGAAACAACTCAATAGAATCGTCACTGATCGCAATTATTTTATTACATTGAAATATTACATTAAATGTCTCATTCCGATCGCCAAGTGTGAAATGAGAATGAGTATATTTTAACGTCCCAGCAACAGCTTAGAGGTCACATAAGGATGGAATTAAAGTTTAAAGTATTCGACAGACCAGTTGGATGAAAATATTATTAAAATATGTACATGCCCTATGGTAGGTTTCGAACTCACAACCTTCAGTAGTGAAGTCCTGTACTCTGTCCCTGATCCACAGCCCATCCCAGACTGGTGTGAAAGGGTTGAGTCAATATTAGCAACAAGCAGCATGATACAAGTATTATGAGTTGTATGTATGAATGTAACTTTTTTATAGGAACACAAACAAATGACGAAAACGGGTGTTGTTGTTTTTCTTAGTATGCGTGCTTGGTCGTAAGCCAGGTCGGACAGAACAGTTCAAGAAATTGTGAATAATGGGGTGGAGGGTGTATCTACATGTTTCGTTAAATGATATCAATTGGCTGCGATTCGTGTGCATATAGATTCTTTAATGGCTCCCATATCTTGTCAAAATTGTTTAGGTTTGATTCCTTCAGTGCGATTGTTTTTTTTCAATATCGAATAGATATATTATATCAAATTTTAACCCATTTATATTTGTGGTTATTTCTCTCATTTTACACTTATAGATATATAGTTTATAGCCCGTGAGCCAATAACCGAACCCCCCCCCCCTGTGGGATTTTTGCAGACATATATTTCCTGAAACTACATTCAATTATGAGTGTTAATCCGTTGTCTGCGCTCTGTAACCCGATGGATGAACATATGGCGCCATTTTCAAGTATGTCACCCTCGGTATTTTTAGTATCTTGAAAAATCGCATTTTTTAATAAAAATTGCCTAACTTATATCCTTTTGTTCGAATAAGATGGTATTTTCGTGCGTTTTCCGAGATTTTGAACAACATGGAATAGAATAATATACAATTGAAATAAATTTGACAATCTAGAAGTCATATTTTGCAGGTTTTATTACCCCACCCACCCAATTTAAATGGTAAAATATACATGTTAATAACTTTATGAAAAGTTGGCGTTTTTTCATTTTATCAATGTCAATGTAGTCTAGTAGGGCCAATTGAACATATCCAATGTATACGTCGACTATTTCGTGTCTACCACAAAATATACAAAGTGAAAAATAACGTATTTTCGACCATTCCCCACCCACTCATTTTACAATGGCAATTTAACAGGTATGTAATATTATGCAATTTAACAACATTATAACCGCTTACTATGGATTGAAAACAACTCAAATATGTAACATTATTGTCCATACTTACTAAATATACTATGAGTCCGTGTTTTCGTCCGTCTGTACGGACATTTCTCAAATAAAAATTGAGGGTACCGATTTTGAAATATATCCGAATATTCAAACATTTCGGGGCACTAGATCATTATCGGCAACAGTAGTTGATCTACAACATTAATAATCTCGTTATAGTGGCGAGACAATCCTCACAGCATCAGTCAAGATGAAACACAATAGGCAAAAACTAAATCCACATATATACAATTGAAGAGGCAACATACATCATGGTTTACAGTATTCAACTTGCAATACAAAATATTCTACATGTTGTTCAAGTCAAAACATCGCACCTGTGGCAAGGCAATCCTCACAGCATCAGGCAAGATGAAACACAATAGACAAAAACGTAATCCACATATAATACAATTCAAGAGGAAACACATGTCATGGTTTACAGTAATCAACTTGCAATACAAAATATTCTACATGTTGTTCAAGTCAAAACATCGCACCTGTGGCGAGGCAATCCTCACAGCATCAGGCAAGATGAAAACACAATAGGCAAACACTTAATCCACATATAATACAATTCAAGAGGCAACACATGTCATGGTTTAAAGTATTCAACTTGCAATACAAAATATTCTACATGTTGTTAAAGTCAAAACATCGCACCTGTGGCGAGGCAATCCTCACAGCATCAGGCAAGATGAAACACAATAGGCAAAAACGTAATCCACATATAATACAATTCAAGAGGAAACACATGTCATGGTTTACAGTAATCAACTTACAATACAAGATATTATACATGTTGTTCAAGTCAAAACATCGCACCTGTGGCGAGGCAATCCTCACAGCATCAGGCAAGATGAAACACAATAGGCAAAAACGTAATCCACATATAATACAATTCAAGAGGAAACACATGTCATGGTTTACAGTAATCAACTTGCAATACAAGATATTATACATGTTGTTCAAGTCAAAACATCGCACCTGTGGCGAGGCAATCCTCACAGCATCAGGCAAGATGAAACACAATAGGCAAAAACTTAATCCACCATATAATACAATTCAAGAGGCAACATACATCATAGTTTACAGTATTCAATTTGCAATACAAAATATTCTACATATTGTTAAAGTCAAAACATCACACATGTGGCGAGGTAATCCTCACAGCATCAGGCAATATGAAACACAATAGGCAACAGCTTGATCCACATATAATACAATTCAAGAGGCAACATATATCATGGTTTACAGCATTCAACTTGCAAAAAAATGTATACATGTTGTTAATGTCAAAACATCGCACATATGGCGAGGCAATCATCACAGCATCAGGCAAGATGAAACACAATGTACAAACGTTCCAGCCACATATAATACAATTCAAGAGGCAAAATACATCATGGTTTACAATATTCAAATTGCGATCGTCACAACATCAGGCAAGTTATGTGAAGTTCTAATTGTGAGAGTAGGATAAGATAAATCCAGACTAGTCATACGCGTCATCAGTGTCAAACATGGCATCAAGTAGGCTCTCTGCTTCAGGATCTTCTGTTTCATCAGTATCAGGTACGTCATCCCGTTCCTCTATTAACAGATCAACCATTTCACTTGACAGGTGATCTCCTTCTGTCCACTTGCATTCTAACAAGCCATTGTTAACTTCCCATCCATGTTCATCTGGTGGCGGTATGTCTGCATCACGCCGGTCAGCATTGTTCCAAATGAGCGTTTGATAGTTGGCTCTTGCTACGTCGAAAGAAGATCGCCAGACCTGGGGCTACACTTTTGTAGAAATAGCTCCATTCGTAGCTTGTTGATATCTGTAATGTCTGATTTGTTGTACAGCAAGCATACAAAGTGTTCAAGCGTTTGAAATAGCTTTTCATCAAAAATGACTGAGACATTCCCAAACTTCTGGAAGCTTCAATAAACTCTGGATGCCGCTGGAATGTTTTTAAAGGAGTAACTTTACCACGCCGAACGAAAGCACTTGTGCTATCACAGCCTGTAAAAGCATGGAGTGCAGGCAATACCAAACACAGTTCAGTTCCTATGTCTCCAATGACACCATGTATGTCAACCAGTCCGCCTCTTGTTCCCAACTCCGGTATCTAACAGCAGTTGTTGTTTCAGCTTCTGTCCGAATTTCAACATCAAAACAAACACATCCGTGTCTGGGGATCTCACAATAATGGTGCTGTTCTCTGGTGTATGCAGTGCATGGTACGCATAATGCAGGATTAGCCGTGTATCCGCCTCCTCTTGCGATGAGTGCAACTCCTCTATCTCAACAGTTTGTGTAGTCTTACCATCAGTGCTAGTTAGCTGCATACATTGCTCCTCGCTTACAAACTGAATAGTCTTGCCGATCAGCTTTGGAGCATACTTATCTTGCATCCATTCAGACATGAGAAGTCTAATTAGTTGTGTTTTGTTTGAATTGTTTGACAAGAACAGTTTCCAATCTCGTGGAACTTTTGTGAGAGGTCCTTTTATAATGTAAGTCTTTGATATACCCCTGCGTATTCGCTCAGATGCTTTTATTGACAAGTCTTGGTATGTATCTGTCAAAAAATCTACACGCTCAACTTTCGGGAGCTGATGATATATGTTATCTGCAAGATCTGCGAATGTGTTTGGCAAAGCGGTCTGCATGTGTAACAGTGCATTGCCGTCAATAATATAGCTCGCTTGACCCGTCGGAGGTACATCAACACTATGTGATTGTCATTCAAGCTGGTGCATGAGTTTAGCTTTATCAGTTTTTGCTGGCGAGCCATCCGCAGTGGCGAGCGACCATGGCACAGGTCCCAATGGGTAGCTAAGCACCTTTTCCATGTCAATGTTGTGTTTGAGAGCAAGTGAAATTAGCTGCCCAAATATATTTCGTTCAGCTACTAACTCCTTTGTCTTTCTCTGCGTACCAGTGAGCTTCACAGCTTTAGCGAGTGATGCAAATGTTTTCAGGCGCAACTGTTTTATTGGTGCATGAAAGCTGACTGACTTTTCAACAAACCGCTCCTGGACAAACCGCGCAAACCTTTGTTTTCCTGTCATTTCTGCAGACAGCAGATCGTCAACGACATCTTTAGGAGCTGGCGCCCCTGAAGATATGCAATAGAGCGATTCATCTGATACTTCAAACGGATCTATAAAATTTCCTATTGCATTGATAATTTTCTTGACGTCTGTTTCACTTCCGGATATTTCCGAAGTTCGTGTGTCCTTGTGTGAAGACTGTTCATGCGCGTTCATATCAGCCAGTTCAAGCGTAGCATCCATGTAGCTAGCTCGGAAGTGTCTCGTCATACACCATCTGTAGTATGCTGCATAATTGCGGCTGAAACCGATGATACCTCCATGTGACTTAGCATGGCGATTGATGGTTTGCTCTATTGTGATATCCACGCCATTTCTGGATGACGGAACACTGGATCTGTTCACGCTGAATCCATTGTTCCTCAACAGATCTTCCATCCCAGTATATAACTGCTCTAAGTTTAACAAACTCAGCAGATATACTGTAGTATACCGTGCCTAGTTGGGATGGTCAAAGCTGAAGAACAATGGACACATCTTACTGAAGACGGACACATCTTCTGAAGACATGCTATGTGAAGGTCTAAGTTGTTTTCTTTGTTGGCTCGGAGAAACTGCAACACCGTATGCACCGAATCCATGTATCCCAGCCAATACTGTGCCGTTTTCCCAAGTTTCCCTTCACTAACCCTGTCTCGAAACTCCGAGTATTATGACAATGCTTTCATGCATTTGTCATTTGTCATGAACTCCAATAATCTCCAAAAATACCCGAAAGGGCCATTATATAATACCTGTTTGGCGGCCATTTTGAAAATAATTACCGTTGATAGCACACCAGATATAATGCAAATCGATGTGAAAAAGGATCTGCCATGTGAATATGTTGCTACTGACATGATTAAATTGTAGGTAGCTCATCGTGTGGTGAAACAAAATGTTGCAAGCATAAACAATTAAGTATTTTGGCGGCCATTTTGATAATTGTGGCTATTTGAGGATGGTATCCAATATAAAACTTATTGTAAGTCATTTTATACTCAATTGGTGAAAAAAATGACATTTTGGAAAATGGCCGCCATTTGTTCATCCATCGGCTTTGTAGGCGCAGACAATCAGGTTTGATAGACAATAGGTTACTGAATCCGAAAATCATACTGACCAAAAATCCCACAGGGGGGGGGGGGGGGGGGGGGGGGGGGGGGGGGGGGGGGGGGGGGGGGGGGGGGGGGGGGGGGGTTTTGGGGGGGGGGGGGGGGGGGGGGGGGGGGTGGGGGGGGGGGGGGGGGGGGAGGGGGGTTAATTGGTGGCTCAAGGTCTATTAGTTCGCATAAGTATTTTATTAAAAACTATTCCATATTTCATTGTTCCAAACAAAAAAAACTTTCAATAGTTAGTTCCACATTGTTTATACCGTTGCAATTATCAGTAATCCATGTTTTAAAAGAAGATATACATGTTTGTATTATTGGACAGTTCCACAATAGATGTTCGATTGTTTCTACTTCTCCGTGACAAAACCTGCAGGAATTGTTTTGTCTAACGCCGCTTTTATGTCAAAATGAGTTTGTGCATAGTATTCTGTGATTTATTCTATATTGGAAAAATCTCAACTGAGTGTCTAATGTGGTTCTAAACGGTAAGCGAAATGCATACGTCCAACTAAACCAACAATCTATATTAAGAACAGTGTTCCACTTATCAATAGCAGAGGGCTGAACTCGATTGTTTATGAGTACAATATATATATCTCTACTCCCTTTTTGACTCTTTAGTATATTTGATAGCTGAAAAGGCATACATGGTCCAATATAACTAGGCACGTCTGTTGATATTATATTTAATCTACGCATTGCAGATCTTATCTTATTAAAATCTATAAAGTTTATGTTTAATATATTGTATTTATCAGTAAATTCTTCGTATAATAAAAACAATCCATCGGGTTTAAGCAAGTCCCGTACCAACGATATGTTATTAGAGATAAACCGTTGGTCAGCAATCGGTACGTCTCCGACCTGGAATTTTTGATTATAACATATTGGTTGTGCAATGAATTCCTCGAAAGTGGTTGGTATTAGTATGTTCGAAAAATCAGCGTAAGATGTATAAATGTCTTTCCAAAAGGCATTATTTATTCTATGTATATTTCTATAAATATAATTCGGTCCATACTTCATAACATTTTTCATAAAAGGGCAAACATGTAGGTGCAGATCTAACCATTTAGTATCGTTATTTGAAATTATTCTTATCCACGATGTTTTCATTGCCGATATAAAAGATTTGACATCGAGCATTTTTAGCCCACCAAGTTGGAACGGTTTAATAACCACATCCCGTTTGATCCTGTCTATGGGACCATTCCATAGATAATTGAAAACTATTTTATTTAGTTGTTTGATTACATTCTCGTTAGGACTTGGTAAGCTTAACAATAGATGGTTCACTTTAGATATTGCTAGTGTCTTAATGACGGTTATTCGTCCTAATGGTGCTAACTTACGTTTTGACCACTGCGCCAGCAGGGCCCTTATTTCTTGAATCTTAGCGGTGTAATTTAGATCAATAAGTCTGCCGTGATCGGTTGAAAAACGTACGCCTAACAATGTAAAGGTATCTTGGTCCCAGCATAATGGTGTCTCATTGCATATCGTATTAGTACTACCAGATTTCGATAAAAACCATATCACTCTAGTTTTATCGACATTGAGTCCAAGGCCGGAGACTTTCGCATACAATTTTAGCACTAATAAAGTATGTTCTGACGATCTAGTTGAGCCATCTAAGAATATGGATGTGTCGTCAGCGTATTGTGATAAAAGGAAAGTGTTTCCATGTATACTGATACCCTTAATATTCGGGTTATTCCGTATTAGATGAGCCAGTATTTCGGCGCATATTACAAATATGTATGGTGATTGGGGGTCACCTTGTCGACAGCCTCGTTCAATGGGTAGCCAGGATGATAGATGTCCATTAACTACTACTCGTGATTTGATATTATTATAGAATATTTTGAACCAGTTCCTTATTGATTGACCAAAATTGAGAAAATGTAAGACGTTGTTTATAAATGACCAAGAGACTGAGTCAAACGCTTTCTCAAAGTCAATAAGTAATAGGAGACCCGGTATATCATTATTTGCTGTATAATCGAATACATCATATACCGTTCTTATATTTTCTCCTATATATCTGCCCGTTATAAACCCAGTCTGGTCTTCGTTTATAATAGATGGTAGGATTGTTTTTATACAGTTAGCAATTGTTGCGGAAGCAATTTTATATGCCACATTTAATAGAGAAATCGGCCGCCAATTCTTCAAGAGTTGTTTATTTTTATTTTATTTTGGGATACACGTTATAATTCATTATTTTTGAGTTACAGATACCTCTCCAATATAATAGCTATAATTCAATGATTTAATTAAAAAGCAGCCAAGGTCGGTCCAAAAGAATTTAAAAAAATCAACAGAAAATCCATCCGAACCAGGGGACTTTCCATTAGACATGTTTTTCAAAAGCAAAAGCTGCTTCTGACAACTTAATTTGACCTTCTATGTTATTTTTCTGTTTTTCTGACAATTTTGGAATTTCCATACTGTTAAATATTGTGTTCAAATTGACATTACTAGTTTCTTTGACAGAATAAAGTTTGTGGTAAAATGTCCTAGTTTGTTCAATAATGCTATTCTGATCTGATACGTATTATTTATATATATATATAATGATGTTTACTAGCCTGTCATCAGCCAAAGTCATTTTAGATCGGTAAACAGGGTCAACTTCCATATTGCATGTGTAGGGGAAAAGTAAAAATCCCAAAATCAGAACAGAATATTTACAGACAAAATTATACAGTCGGTGTTCGCACACTTTACATACATTTTTGATAATTACACAAATACGTGGAACAGACAGTAATTTATCATGTAATGCACTTGTGGTACGGTGCAGTTAGGGTGCCTGACACTGGATCATGACACGGGCGTTCAGCGATGGCAGTTTTAATTGTAATTGAATATACAGTGCAGCTCCGTCTCCCGTATTCATGTACATTCCCGACCGACCGATTGAATGTCCAACCGTGGGTAAACGTTTGCCGTGGCACGAGGGAACTGTTTGAACCCCAATGCCGTAGGCCGCAGGTTTGAACAGTTCCCGAGTGCCACGGCAAACGTTTACCCACGACTGGACATGCTCGAACGTTATTGCTACATTTCCGTCGGAAATATCATGTAATTTGAGGATATATGCAGCACTTTCGGTACTTTGATAATCAAATCTCATTCAAACAGCTGATTCATGTCGCGTGAGGCAGCCGCGTCAATTTCAAAATGTCAGTCCGACCGTTGTGAACTAGTCTGGTGACGTCATGGCGCGTTCTATTAACGTCATGAGACACATGCATTACGTAGGTGTTGGCTTGACCCCGGAATCAGATTGTCTACAGCCATGGTCAAACGGCACGCGCTGTACGTTTGAACACGGCTGTGAGCGGTGTCAATCAAAGACAGTCATGTAGCACTATATATTTTATTCAGGTACATACCCACTCAGTAGGCACAAACTATTCTTTATATCAGAGGCATCATCAGAATGATCTGAGACAATTTCCTGGCAAAACAAACATTCATTAACCATTTCCCAACGTATTGATTGGCATTATTATACATTTT
Organism: Conchocele bisecta; assembly: GCA_029237695.1. Taxonomy (NCBI): domain Eukaryota; kingdom Metazoa; phylum Mollusca; class Bivalvia; order Lucinida; family Thyasiridae; genus Conchocele; species Conchocele bisecta. The sequence goes on along the minus strand of CM055276.1, from coordinate 2,726,667 downwards.
ATACCAGACGTAAATTTCCACTGATATCAGGGGCGATAACCGTGTTTCCTTAAAATGTTAACGGACATTACTATTTATTCTATGTATTTATCTTTTGATGTGCGATGGTCATTCATTATAATCTGTCGAAAATACTATGTTTTCGGTTGACGCATTTAATTTGCACAAATGATTTAAAAATATCATAGTTATTACCTCATTTGCATATGAAAATAGCCTGATACCACCGCGCGTCACTTTCATTAAAATAAACAAGACTAAATGATTATATCTGTATAGCGGACACTCGTAATTTTTAGAACTGATGGAATAGTGACACAATTATACACTTATTTAATTCCTGTAACAGGGGCGGATCCAGCATTTGGGGAACAGGTGGGGGGGTGGGGGGGGGGGGGGGGGGTTGGCTAGTAGCGAAGGTAACTCTTGCAATCTACTCCCGTACCGTCCGTAGCTAGCAAGAGTTACCGTTCGCAACTAGGGCGTTGTCCTATTTTAGAGCTCTTTGAAATGCACTTTCCTGTGTTTTACGGCATTTACATTCAGACTGCAACTGGTGGTAAACTGTGATATATGTAAACTCCGTGGCTGAACGGGGGGGGGGGGGGTGCAACCCCGGAACCCCCTCCTCCAGATCAGCCCTTGCATATAGAATAGTGTGTGCCTACTGAGTGGGCATGTACCTTTAACGGCCCTGTGTCTCGCTTCATGCACTGTAAAAGACCTACACATACGATTGTCAAGGTCATTACCAAGGTCAGGAATGATCGAGACAAATTGTCTCCCCCAATTATCATATGAACCAAGTATACTTCAATTGTTATGACGTTATGGCCAATATAGCTTGATCCGACGAACGAAAAGTGGTAACAATGCAGTTGAAGTGTAAGGGATAGGCCAGAGTAGATAAGTACACGTAGTCACTTAATCACTTATAATGTACACTATATTACATGGGGAACACACAGGAATACATGATACATTGATATGCGAACATCACTGTACTGTGCATGATACTATTCAATTACTACAAGGTTGTAAGCCAATCGACTGTTATACTTTAACGCAACTTATAAGCTATAGACGAATAAACTCGGTATGTGGTATCTCAATGGTCCCGTAGTGGACAATAGTATGAATGCACAAGTACTTTGATGATCGCTAATCAAAGTGAAATAACATACAAGTATAACATGGCATAACGAACATTGGAGGACAAAATGACAATCATCTGAGCTACCCCAGTGCTGGCGTATCTCAATAGATAGTGTAACCTCTGAGTATCAAGGTCCCAAGGTCTGCCTCACCCGCAATATGAGGTCTAGTCAACAATATGGCTATAATCCAACTTCAAGTTGATTAATCCATAAACAATATATGTAGTCTTACTACAATCCTTTAGCCATGATATGCCATGATAGGAGTATTACCATACACTATCAAAGTATACATATGTATTGCCTATGCAATATATTTCCAAAGTATGAATCAAATTTCCAAAGTATGAAATGTCAAAGTCAAAGCCGGATGTGGTTACATCACATGATAGTCAATAACGATAATGTTCCGGAAGCTGGTTCCCGGAAGTAAAGTTCCACAGGTAGTATTATCTCCGGAAATGGTGGACCAGATGTAAAGTTCCTATGGTATCACTCGACTGTAGTACTAACCCGGATGTGGATAGACCGGTATGTAAAGTAATTCCAATTGCGTGAATCAATGGGTTTGTAATAACCGGAAGTTGGTTAGACCGGATGTATAAAGTTCCGATATAATACAAAATGGCGATTATCACGTTGGCTAAGACGCCGGGAAAAAGTTTCACTTAGGTGACATTCAACTCGGTGGTAGTATAATGATATGATATGTGTGTATGGCGTTTCACTTCACTAAACTATGGCTGTGACTGTCTGCTGAACGCGAGGTAGCTATCACACACTGCTCTATACAGGCCTGTACCCGGAGCTGCTACACACACTGCGCCAGACAGACGTACGGACACTCGGACGACCCGATACTCTGCACTGACTGGGGTCTACCCAGATCTCATAATCCGAAATCTACTCGACTGGTCTCGACAATGCGAAGGTCGCTTCTTGGCCCCGCCAAACCCCTCCATAACGGTCCTACGGCTATACACTCAAATGAGAGTGTAGCACATACTAAACTCAAATATCGTGGTCATTTACGGAAATATCACGACACAAAACATCACCATTACGGGATCTGATATATCCGTGTTGGCCAGTACCAGGCTATGATGAAACACTAACCCGTAGCATACATAACAGGGCAGACCATGGTATGGTCTGCGCTATATACTGGCTTCACCTACAGAAGGTCCCTTATATGGTGAACAACTGACACGCGGACAAACTCGGCTGGCATGGACAGTGGACATCCGTAATACTAAAAGGTCTTCTCCCTAGCGAAACCAGCACACGCAGTCAACGAGTTCTCTACCACACACATGCATAGTCTGTGGCAAAAATGGCGTGACATCAGTAAAACATTGCTCATAAAATAGACGTATATTTAAATCCGCAAATAGGACACGCATAACCGTATCTCCACCAATACAACATAAGCCCCCTTATTACACGCACATTGTACATGGCAAATGTACATGCTAAATCACAGGTGTGTAAAAATCACAGGTGTGTGAAACCACAGGTATGTGGAATCACAGGGATGTGAAATCAATAATACGCACAACAATACAACACAGTACCACACATCACAAATATACAATTATACGGAATCCAGAATGTACAAGAATGCACGTGTCACGCGACATATCTCCCCCCTAAACAAAAAGTTGTTTTTTACACTTTCGTGCATAATCGCGAGACACGTTGGCACAGCTGAATCTACCCCGATATCCTGCTCAGGTAGTCTGCCCCCAGATTGTCGGCCCCTTTTATCGCAACAATACGCATTCGGTAAGGTTGCAGTATCAAGGCCCACCTCATTAGTCGGGAATTTGCAACCTTGGCTTTGTTTAGGTAAACCAACGGTTGGTGGTCCGTTTCTAGGATGAATTCTCCCCAAACAAATAACGGTGGAACTTCTCGACCACCCCCCACACGACTGCCAGACACTCCTTCTCAACTACCGATAATTGCGTTCCCTTGGCAACATCTTTTTGCTGGCATACGCTATCGGAAGTGGAATACCATCCTGCTCTTGTAACAGTATTGCCCCTAACCCAATGTCGGAAGCATCCGTCCTGAGCACGAAAGGTTTGTCTAGTTCGTGCAGTTTCAGAACTGGGTCCCTGGTCAATAATCCCTTGAGGGTAACGAAAGCTTTCTGTTGGGGTGCCCCCCAGTTGACCTTGTTTGGTTGACCTTTCTTAGTAAGGTCAGTTAGCGGGCTCTCTATCTCTGCGAAGTTGGGCATGAACTTCCTATAGAACCCGGCTAACCCCAAGAAAGCCCTGACCTCCTTCTTTGTCTCAGGGACATTCGCTTCATGAACTGCCTTGACCTTTTCGGGATGGGCCCTTAGTTCTTTCTTACTGCTGATAGTATGTCACAGGCACTCAAGTTGCCTGTACCCAATGCTGCACTTGGAGGGTTTTGCCGTTAGATTTGCATCGGACAATCGGGAGAGGACTTCACTCAGAGCTCCCAGGTGTTGTTGCCACGTATGGGAGAATATCAAGATGTCATCAACAAAGCTGTCTGCATTGTGGACCCCCTTTAATACTTTCCTCATGAGTCTACAGAAAGTGGCCTGTGCCGTGACCATTCCATAAAGGGCATGACCTTGAATGGAATAGACCCTGGGGTGCCTCGAAAGCGGAATATTCCCTGGAATTCTCATCCAATGGGACCTGCCAGTAGCCCTTACTCAGGTCCAGCTTTGAAAAGTAGCTATGTCCCGCCAACTTAGAGAACATCTCTTCAATATTTGGCATTGGTTCGCGTCAAACACAGTGACTTTGTTAAGTTGCCGGAAATCAATGCAGAATCGGAGCCCCCCGTCCTTTTTCCTAACAAGAATTACTGGGGACGAGTAGGGTGATTTTGAAGGTTCTATGACACCTAGCTTGAGCATATCCTCTACTTCCTGGCTGACTGTTTCCCTGACCTTAAATGGGATAAGGGTACCCCTAATTCTTAATGGGTCGTTGCGTTGACAACTTTATCTTCATGTTTCTCTATATGGGTGTGTCCCGGTGCGTCCCTCAGGACATGGGTGAATTCCCGTAAGATCTCTTTGACTTGGGTCTTTTGTTTCTTGCCTAAATCAGGCGACAGGTCAACTTTGCTCTCCGTATCGGACTCTAATCCCCTGGGACATAACATGTTTCTTCGGCACTACACCCACTTGGACTAGGATCCCCCTCTACTGTGTCTTCTATCACGGCCGCATTTATTACAGTGAGTATTCCCTTCCCCGGGTGCTCAGGCCTAGTCTCGTACCTCCTATTTAACATGTTTGCATGAAATGGTTTTTCAACTTCCCTCCCATGTCCAACTCTATAGTCCCACTCATTAACTACTCTGTTATGGGGTATGGTCCCTTCCACCTAAGAAGCAATTTGTTGTTGTCTGTCGGTAGTAGTACAAGTACCTGATCTGCCACTGCATACTGCCTACTACGGGTCTTACGGTTGTAGTACTTGCGTACTATTTTGGACGCACTCTTCAAGTTCTCATGCGATTTCGCATGTTTTCTCGAGCCGTTCGCGCAAGTCGAGGACGTACTGATACGTCGTTTTGACGTTGTCCTCTATGTCCTTCTCGGACCACAGATATCTTTAGTATGCTCATCGGACCCCGACGGTCCTTCCGTACAATAGTTCAAACGGTGAGAAAGCCAAACTTTCTTGAGGGACTTCGCGATACGCGAATAAGAGCGCGTTAATGTATTTGTCCCAATCTGTTTGGGAACGTTTCGCTTGCCATTCTACGAAGCATTTGCTTTAACGTACCATTGAACCGTTCCACGAGACCGTTACACTGTGGGTGGTACGGTGTCGTGGTTAATTGTCTCAGCGATAACAATCTACTAACTTCCTCCATGACTGCCGACGTAAATTGACTACCCCTATCGGTGAGCATCTCCTCGGGGATACCCAGTCTACTGAACATATCCACGAGAGCTTCCGCGACTCGTTCGGCCTCGATGCCTGGTAGTGGTACCGCCTCTGGGTACATAGTTGCATAATCAACTAACGTTAGTATGTAACGATTCTTTCGATCGGTAGCTGGAAAAATTGGCCTTACAATGTCAACTGCGACTCGTTTGAACGGAGTGTCTATCAACGGCATAGTTCCTAACGGAACCTTGGTGATGTGTCCCTTTGACACAGTCTTTTGACATACGTCACAAGACCTACAAAACCGTGTAATGTGCCCACGCCTGGCCAATAAAATTCTGATAACACTCGATCAGTTGTCTTCTTAACCCCTAAATGGCCCGCCATGATTGATTCATGTGCCACTTTCATCACGGTAGTCCTAAGTGTTTTTGGGACTACCAGCTGATGGTACATCCTACCTGACCCTATCGATTCGAAATTACGATACAACAAGTCTTTTCGGTATGCGAATTTCGATTTGTTTCCGTTCTTACTTGACCGTACCGTTCCGTCTTTTGAATTATTTCGAACTGACGTCAATGTGACGTCATGTGCCTGCGCCTCTTTGAATTCATCGCGTGATACGTTAGCGATTGCGGTAGGGACTTTGAGGGTCTTATATGATTCGTCTCGGGCTGTCGTTTGTGACCTAGTTTCAACTGCGCACGATTTTGCGCCTCTAAAATCGGATATCACCGGTAACTCTGACCCGTCTACATTACCTATGGTAACATCATACATTGTATCTGTCATGCAAAGGGCTTCTACCGGATCACCTTTAAAAAACGGTGCTATCTAGGATCTACCGGGCGGTAGGAATTCCACTCATTTTGCTCCTATTTACCAGCATGCATGTTGAAACTTTGCTAAAAACTGATCTGGTTTTGTATAAGCTTTCCCTAACGACCACCCCGGTACACCAGTATCTCGCATTACTGTGACCTTTTTCCCATTTAATGTGCCCTCTGCTACGGGTAGCCTATCCATACCAAATGTACATCCGTTAATCAACTCCGGCTGTATCTCGCTACCTGAACATACAATAGTGGTGTCGGTATCAACCACACACAAATTTCCTTGGTTTTCCCCTGGTTGTTCCGTGTTTTGCCATCTACTATCCTCTGCCTCTAGTGTGCCTTCCACTTCTACTCTACTTCTACTCTGTACCGACCTCTCTGTTCTTTATCTGCAAAACTTACATGTTTCCTCTTCCTCGACTGCTGCTGCTTTGTAAGCTGAGGACCGGTCACGCTTTGGACAATCGTAGGACATGTGACCTTCTTTGCCACAATGGTAACATGTCCCGCGATGCCTATCATAGCCGTTCCTGCTGGTACTTCTGTCATAACTACCTCTACTCGGGCTTCTATCATAACTACCCCTACTTGGGCTTCTATTGTGGTCTCTATTCTGATATCTGTCCCTATCTCGACTCCTATCTCTGGAATCGATTATCCGCACTACTTACCTTGCGCTCTGGTGATCTACTGACCTGTACTCAGTTCTGTTGCTAGTACTGTTCCTCTTGAACTACATACTTGCTAATCCTCCATCTAGGCTTCTGCAAAGTAATCTGCCTGAACCGCCATTCTGATCTATCGAGGTCAAATGTATTCTCTTTGAGAAATAAGTAGAGCTCACGACTGCATATACTTAACATCATGATCTCTGATCATGTATCTTAGTACTCCTTCATATGTTCTATTCACCTTACCTAACTCAAACCATCTATCTAAATAGTTCTTTGACCGACTGACATATTGCACAAATGATTCACTGTGATCAGGTTTGGTGTGTTTTTTGAACATGCGTCTGAACCCATCTTCCGTTAGATCAAAACATTTCAACAATGCGGATTTTCAACTTATCATAGTCAAGAGCATCATCAATAGGTAGTCTAGAATATACATCTAATGCCTTGCCCTTCAATAACGCACTCAAGTGTAGTGACCACTTATCTCTCCCCCACCTTTGAATTGCTGCTACCTCTCAAATCTAGCTAAGTAGCTATCCATGTTGTCATTATTCTGATCAAAATGTGGCAGCTTCGGACCGAATGCTCTGCCATAGTCCCTATCATGTCTATCTTCATCTACTACTTCTCCCCTTCTACTTTTGCATTTCTACCTGATGCTTAGTGTCTAGTTCTCGCAATTTGAATTATAGAGCTAACTGTGCTTCATTGGCATCTAATCTCATCTACTTCATCTGTCGCTCATCCTCTTTAGCTAACTGCTCAGCATCTAACCTATCCTTCTCAGCCTGTCGCTCAACCTCCTTAGCTAACTGCTCAGCATCTAACCTATCTTTCTCAGCGTCTAAGCCTGTACCTGTCTAGCCTCTAGTCTTTCCTGTCTTTCTCTCTCCTGCTCTTCCTTTACAAAGGCCTTACTCTGAATCTGCTAGCCCTAAGCTTATTTTGCCTATGTCCATTAGCTCCTTAATGGACGACATTCTCACTCTCAACTCAACTCCGGATTATCGATTTACCCGCTTTACTCGACGGTACACAAGGTCTCTAGCACTCAAATCGCTTGGTGATTTGTGCGAGTCTCTTGCTTCACGTCTATAACGTTAAGGTAAATCAATCCGGTCTCTACTCCTAACGACGGTATAAGTTTCTCAATTCGGTTAAGTCAATCCGGTATATGTATAGTCTAATGTAATGGTATATTTACAATTCCCCCTCTATGGTACTGGGCACAAAAATTGGGGACTGGTTATAGACACCTGGCAGGATATAGTATTGTTCATACACAATATAATAGTGATAGTAATCTCGCCTCAGATGCAGAAGTGTCTAGTGCTAACCTAGAACACCCGCTGTGCCATCATCACAGGGAGGTACTGTTGACAAATCAAAAATTACAATGACCCTTACATCGACTATCTCACTAGATCGTCTCAACTCTACACTTCTGTACCTAGGTAGTCAAATCATGTATGTGGTGATGTATTAGTGCCTAAGTGTTGGAGGGCATCTTACATTAACTCCCAAGGCAAACAAATACAAGATTGAATTTTGACGACACTAGTACAGCTATTCTAGCCTCCTTACTTCAACTGCTTTTTTCGAAGAAACAATGATTATTAAAAAGAGGCAAATCAAAAACCCCACTTATGACATCCAATTTGTCAAAGGTCATTACCATGGTCAGGAATGATCGAGACAAATTGTCTCCCCCCAATTATCATATGAACCAAGTATACTTCAATTGTTATGACGTTATGGCCAATATAGCTTGATCCGACGAACGAAAAGTGGTAACAATGCAGTTGAAGTGTAAGGGATAGGCCAGAGTAGATAAGTACAACGTAGTCACTTAATCACTTATAATGTACACTATATTACATGGGGACACAGGAATACATGATACATTGATATGCGAACATCACTGTACTGTGCATGATACTATTCAATTACTACAAGGTTGTAAGCCAATCGACTGTTATACTTTAACGCAACTTATAAGCTATAGACGAATAAACTCGGTATGTGGTATCTCAATGGTCCCGTAGTTGAACAATAGTATGAATGCACAAGTACTTTGATGATCGCTAATCAAAGTGAAATAACATACTAAGTATAACATGGCATAACGAACATTTGGAGGACAAATGACAATCATATGAGCTACCCCAGTGCTGGCGTATCTCAATAGATAGTGTAACCTCTGAGTATCAAGGTCCCAAGGTCTGCCATCACCCGCAATATGAGGTCTAGTCAACAATATGGCTATAATCCAACTTCAAGTGGATTAATCCATAAACAATATATGTAGTCTTACTACAACAAATCCTTTAGCCATGATATGCATGATAGGAGTATTACCATACACTATCAAAGTATACATATGTATTGCCTATGCAATATATTTCCAGTATGAATGTCAAAGTCAAAGCCGGATGTGGTTACATCACATGATAGTCAATAACGATAATGTTCCGGAAGCTGGTTCCCGGAAGTAAAGTTCCACAGGTAGTATTATCTCCGGAAATGGTGGACCAGATGTAAAGTTCCTATGGTATCACTCGACTGTAGCAACCCGGATGTGGTAGACCGGATGTAAAGTATCCATGGTGAATCAATGGGTTGTAATACCGGAAGTGGTAGACCGGATGTAAAGTTCCGATATAATACAAAATGGCGATTATCACGTTGGCTAAGACGCCGGGAAAAAAAAAAAAGTTTCACTTAGGTGACATTCAACTCGGTGGTAGTATAATGATATGATATGTGTGTATGGCGTTTCACTTCACTAAACTATGGCTGTGACTGTCTGCTGAACGCGAGGTAGCTATCACACACTGCTCTATACAGGCCTGTACCCGGAGCTGCTACACACACTGCGCCAGACAGACGTACGGACACTCGGACGACCCGATACTCTGCACTGACTGGGGTGTGCCCTCAAACGAGTAGACCAAAACGTCCAATGTGGCTCGCTGGAGCGTTCTCAAGAGGCTACAAAAATGAAATGAATCTCCAATTACTGGACGAATACGCACAGACAGACAGACAGGATGCACAACAGACTAAAACGGGAATCGAACAACGGCAAATCACAGCTGAAATAAAATGTTCTAGGTACATACCAAAATCCTCCGTGTCACTGGTGAATACAGTACTAGTCTTCTGTAACCAGAAAATATGTGTCCCGCCAACACATAGCGAGACATCGCTTATATACGCACCAGTGAAACCATGCACGGAATAATGAATATGCCTACCCCTCGTACGACATCTCACATAAATACTACAAAACCATGGCTTTTGCCATGTCACCCGTGTGATATTGGCATAAATATATGTTCCCACGCCTTAAATTCAACCACACCAGTGTACAGCCCTCGTGGAATAAATACCATCCAACATGGTATACCCCACACTACCATAAATCTGTACACTATAGACCCAGATCTCATAATCCGAAATCTACTCGACTGGTCTCGACAATGCGAAGGTCGCTTCTTGGCCCCGCCAAACCCCTCCATAACGGTCCTACGGCTATACACTCAAATGAGAGTGTAGCACATACTAAACTCAAATATCGTGGTCATTTACGGAAATATCACGACACAAAACATCACCATTACGGGATCTGATATATCCGTGTTGGCCAGTACCAGGCTATGATGAAACACTAACCCGTAGCATACATAACAGGGCAGACCATGGTATGGTCTGCGCTATATACTGGCTTCACCTACAGAAGGTCCCTTATATGGTGAACAACTGACACGCGGACAAACTCGGCTGGCATGGACAGTGGACATCCGTAATACTAAAAGGTCTTCTCCCTAGCGAAACCAGCACACGCAGTCAACGAGTTCTTCTACACACACATGCATAGTCTGTGGCAAAAATGGCGTGACATCAGTAAAACATTGCTCATAAAATAGACGTATATTTAAATCCGCAAATAGGACACGCATAACCGTATCTCCACCAATACAACATAAGCCCCCTTATTACACGCACATTGTACATGGCAAATGTACATGCTAAATCACAGGTGTGTAAAAATCACAGGTGTGTGAAACCACAGGTATGTGGAATCACAGGGATGTGAAATCAATAATACGCACAACAATACAACACAGTACCACACATCACAAATATACAATTATACGGAATCCAGAATGTACAAGAATGCACGTGTCACGCGACAACGATTACACCAACCAATGGCACCATGTGAAGTGATCAAATGTTTAAAACGTTTATATTCACATGTATTACCACATGTATCTACCACAACAGAAACTACTGATAATAATATAATACACACCGAGGGGGTGGGGTGGGGGGCTTAGTATAAGTTGGTTACACATGTCGCTATACACGTGCCAGAAAAGCACACTGGGTGCAGAAATACGATACAAATCTATAATTAAATTATTTTTACAAATATATTTCATCACATTCCGCGTATTGACCAAATACGACGTACTGAATGATAACGTATTGTTGTCTCAGGCATCGACCTGATACAAACATCCGGGTTACAACGAAGTGAAAACTGACGTTCCATTGGTCGGATGACGTCATGTGATGTTACCGAATGACGTCAGTATAATGACGCAACGTAAACAAGTTCGTGATCTATCCATATATTACGACATCATCTGTGGTCATTTTCGAGCATACAACGTTACCTGATTAATAGAATACCAGGCTACTGTCTTTTGATATCACGTTTATCAGGCCCGGCAAGCCTCGGAATTCCTACGCGTTTCCTAGCCTTGCCTGATAAACTTGATATCATCTGACACTATGTTGGTATTGTCTATATCTTATACCAAGTGTATTCATCATGACATGACCGTTACGTCTTTTACTAAGTATACTTAGCCGCCCCGAAAATGCAACTTCAACACGAGAGGAAATCATAATTTATCCTGTCAACACAGTGCGTATGTGCCGTGAAACACGGTGCCGTGAAACATTTTGGATATCCTGTCAATACGACCTGCGTATGAATATGTGTAGTTGTCATACTAGTCCATTCTCCGATTTTTAGGATGCGGCTGGGGTTATCTGTATTTGTATACGTCATGCGGGAAAACATTAAATTGTCCCCGGATGTTCACACGCAACTCTCGTGTCTCTGTCCAGACTTAGTGCACGTGCGCATGCGCGTGCGAGAAGTTGTCCTGCTGACACGTTCGATGTCGTAGATTTCTATCCTTGCACTTTAAAGCTATTTGTAGTGTTGACGGGATAAACAGAATAGTTTGTTTTGTTAGTGCCGTGAATGGGAAAACATATCTGGCGCGGCACAGAAACGGGATGGGCTCGACAGACTCGCCCATCCTGTTTTCTGAGCCTTGCCAGATATTTTTCCCATGCACGGCACTAACATACTATTCTCTATAATGATGACTTGTCTGATATTCTGCAACATAAACCTTATTATTTTGATTTGAATTGTCTGAAAATGAACATGGAATAGTTACTGTAGTTTGTATACGTCATGCGGGAAAACATTAAATTGTCCCCGGATGTTCACATGCAACTCTCGTGTCTCTGTCCAGACTTAGTGCACGTGCTCATGCGCTTGCGAGAAGTTGTCCTGCTGACACGTTCGATGTCGTAGATTTCTATCCTGCACGACTCCGCCTGGTCGTGACACGCCCGACTGCAGCACTCCAGCAACAGATACAGCTGCAGCCGACATTCCTTGATGTTCCACACGTAGATGAACGAAGTCACAAACGAGTTCGTGCTAACGCAAATGAACGACAGCAGTTGTATATTTTGCTGCCACCTGTCACTCATTAGTCCGGGCGCGAATTCAAATAGAGTGGCGTTCAATAAGAGTGGGACATGTAGAACCACAAACAATATAGCTATGTTCAGAACATGTCGTGTGGCTTTTAAAACATGGGCAGTTCTTTGTTTTACCAGCCGTAGTATTCTAATAGGGCTGGCGTTGATATTTGGCAGTTCTCTGCGCATGCGTATAACGTGTTGCCGGAGAATGGACGATATTTTGATATAGGCGACCACGATGAAGGTTTTGTATAAAATCAAGGCTGCTGCGACGAAAAGTCTGAGCGGTTTCATGGCCTTATACATGTCACAGTTGTCCGCGTCCCAATTGCACGCGTCGTTGATGTACGTCAGTCCTATTACCAGTGGCACGGTCAAGTTGACCGCCCAGATCGTGGAAATAGACACCCATATATTCCTAGTGGTGATATATTTGGCGTACTTCACGTTCATAGTTAGCGCCAATAGTCTTTCTAGCGATATAGCGGCCACCGTTGCCCAGGAAACAGGAATGAGTAGTGTAATAGATATAATCCGCGATGTAAACAGGTGTTTGTACAACCTGGCATCTCGTCCCGACACAAGTATCGCAACACTGTGTATAGAAACAACCAACATAAGCAACGTATCACAAACCACGTAGCTGATAAATAAGCTGTTGATTTGAACTGCTATACGTTTGCATTTCGACAGAACCTTGATTATCATCACATCATACACAACTATACTAACTGATATCACCGTCACCAGTAAAGTTTTGATTTCCGAGTGGGTCGTGTAATCGATGTCCCCTCCAGCCGTGGTATTTCGGCCTTCGCTGGTGATGTTCATCTGAAAATACATGGTAACTCTGACGTTGTCTTTAATATATATTACACCCCTGATGGACAATCATATTTAATTACTAGTATAGCAACCAGAGACATGTATTCGAATATAATTACGTCATGGGTTAGCATATTTTGGTGTCACCGCAAGATGCGGGACATCCTTGGGATAAGCGTATTATCACAATTTATGACATTTAAGCTGTATTGAAAGTGTATATATATAGAGAATACCAGGCTAGTGTCTTTTGATATTAAATTTATCAGGCAAGGCTAGGAAACGCGTAGGAATTCCGAGGCTTGCCGAGGAATTCCTACCGTTTCCGAGCCGAGCCTGATAAACTTGATATCAAAATACACTAGCCTGGTATTCTATTTATCAGGAACGTTTTATGCTCGAAAATGACATTATATGACGTCGTATTCTATGGACAGAACGAACGCGGACTTGTTTACGTTGCGTCATTACACTGACGTCATTCGTTAACGTCACGTGACGTCATCCGACCAATGGAACGTCAGTTTTCACATCGTTGCAACCCGGATGTTTGTATCAGGGCAATGCCTGATACAACAATATGTTATCAGTCAGTACGTATTTGGTCAATACAGGGCAGGTTACTTGATAAAGATCCGTAAATATCACATCCTAATTGCAAAAGCGGCCATGTTGATGGTCATCTTGAAACTGGTAGTCATGGTGACACTGTATATGATTAAGGTTTCTGTGTATTAGTTCCAATAATGTTCATTTGAAAACAAAACAAGTACAGCGCATATAGTGTTGAACTGATTACACCTGTAGCCTATTTCACCAACATTGCAAAGTGTACTTTCCTAGCAAAGTATACTTTGAGAGAGAAATTTTAAATTTTAAGATAAATTTATTAAGTTTTATTATACTGAATTTATTACATTATCACAGCCATTTTGGCTGTGATAATGTAATAAATTCAGTATAATAATTCTGCATAGTTTTAATCATCAAATAAATGCAATCGTTAGATCTGTATGAAATAATTCATTTCGGAAAAATCAATGATTACTCCCTAAAAGTATACTTTGCTAGATAAGTATACTTTGCAATGTTGATGAAATCGACTACAGTGACTGCATGAATTATATATCGTTGCAATGTATTTATTTTCCAATGTTTTCAACTCACGAACACGGGTTAATTTACATTATTGCCGCATGTGAACACATATGCGGGATCGTTCATGTGGGAGAAAGCCAAGCATACTTGCAATAAACATACCAATGCCATTCATCATACCATACTACATAATGCCCTGACCAATGATCATCATGCTCGCTTAATTGTGAGAAGTGTGCTCGTTACAAATCGCATTAATAAAACAACCCAATAATAACATTATATTCCTTGTCAATAGTCAATCCATTTTGGAAAAACTTTTCTTCAATACTCAAAATGATGGACATACATCCGTATTTGTCTTTGAAAATAAACAGAATGTCACACTCCATACATAACAATGTTAGTGTTGTTTAATTACTGAAAACTGCAGCTTCATCGTCAATATTATTGAACATCTGACCATTTTGGCGGCCATTTTGATAATACAATTATACTGAGCAGCATTGTATACCTGGATATGTATTTGTTATCAAATGATTTGATTTGTATATCGAACTGGTAGGATACATGTACTATGTACAATGGAACCTCTCTAAACCGGACACCCTGGGAGATCCCCAGGGTGTCCGGTTTAGAGATGTTCCACTGTAAGTCAGACATATGACTATGCCAATGTATGCGGCTGTGCTTTGCGAACCTGAACAGGCGTTATCGTCATAATTATACACCAATGAAACCCATACAATTAAGGATACACGGACTGCCTGCCTTTCCGGTTTGGAGAGGTTCCACTGTACATGAATGGTCTTTATAGCAACTCCGTAGAGTACAGAATAGCACAACACAAGAACATTTTGGCGGTCATTTCGACTTTTCTGACAATTGCGGAAGAATATTGCATCACTATTTCCTGTAGTTTCCATTTAGTTGTGAGGGAGGGCAATGTATATGTGTTTACACTTTATAAATGTCTGTAATCGTACGTAACAGCACACGATTCGCAGACAAAAAAACTCATTGTAAATTAAATTAATCGGAGATTTAATTGGTTACCATACCGAATCTACCTAGCGTGGACGCCGCCATTTTACTTTGAATGACGTCGTTAGATTTGTGACGTATGGCGAGGGAATTATCTCAAAAGATGACGTCACGCACGTTCACCAATTAAGTTTAGTATGCGGTATAAATTAAATACATGATTAGTGTCGTCGAATATAAAATATATTCGGTTTCGCCCCGGAAACTTTATAGGGGCTCGCTGAAGCTCGCCGCAATAAAGCTGTCTAAGGCTAAACCGAATATATGTTATGTTCGACGGCACTAACCATGTATTTACTATTTATATCAGAGACATTATCCGAGACATTTTCTGGCAAAATAAACATTAATTCACCATTACCCCACTTATTGATTGGCTATTTAGTCTCTGTATTTATTTTTTCGTGTGCACTGATCATAGTTTATAATCTGTCGAAAATATTATTTTTTCAGGTGACGCATTTAAATAGTACAACTAATTAAAAACTACCATGCCTTATTTGCATATGAAAATAAGATGATACCACCACACGTCACTGTCAGTAAAATAAACATTACTAAATGATTATATATGTAAAGCGGGCACTCGTAATTGTTAGAACTGGTGGAATATTGACACAATTATACACTTATTTAATTCCTATAAAGAATGTTCTGTTGATCATACTGAAAGTTAACAAAACGTATACTTTAGTTCGGCGTCATCTTGAAAACTGGTCGCCATTTGTTCATCCAGTGGCTTTTTTTAGCGCAGACACCCAGGTTTGATAGACAATAGGCAACTGAATCCAAAAATCATACTCACCAAAATCCCACATGGGGGAGGGGGAGGGGGGTATTGCTGACTCAAGGTCTATTTGTTATCATCATCCATATTTTCATTCTGTATCCCACCCGTGGGTGGCAGGTGGGAGCACGCGATGGGTAATTTTAACGATCGGGGTTCATCCTTACCGGAATCCCGACTGGAGACCTGGTTTGGCCCTCACATACGTCTTTGGCATTTTGTATGTAACAGTTGAATTTGGTTATACCCCTTATGTGAGTATTACGATTTTCGTAATCCTATTTTAGGGGAAGGGGCCAAGTAACTTGGTGTGGTATGGACCTGGCACCAGGTCAGGTTATTCTAATTTCAGGGCTGAATATATTTGTTCTTCATGTAAATATTCCGTTCTGATTTTGGGATCCCCCCCCCCCACCCCCCCCCCCCCCCAATGCAGCAGGTTAAATTGGGATCTAACCCGTTTGACCGGCCTGACATGACCTTAGCTGTTAGGCCGTTAAACACTAATAATTCCAGCACAAAAAATATTTACACAATTCCCTAACATTTGATTGACCCGTAGCAAGTCTCTGTCCAAAATTTATATCCCAGTAAACTCCCATGCCGAACTACTTTCCGTAACCGTGAGGCGCAGTTAAAATAATTCTTAAGAAAACGGAAAATAAACACATTTTCTTGATTAATTTATTTCAAATGCTGGAATTATAAGGAATGAATGGCATTTTTGTGGAATTTATCGGGGATATATAAACTTGCAAAAGTCGCGGGAATACTGGACCCCGATAAATTCCACAAAAAGGGCATTCATTCCTATAATAAACAAACAAACAAATCTATATCCCACCCATGTGGCTTTCATGCCAAATGCACAGGCAAAATGGAAAATAATTGTTGGTCGGACATGGCGTCGGCCGGGGGTATCCGAGAGCCGCTGCTCACCTTGTCTAGTAATGTTTATTACAATACAAGTTTCACAGGACCAGAAACAAGTTTGAATGTTACAAGCTTACATGAATCTGCAGTAAATGTTACAGCTACGTCTTTCTGGAGACTCATACCCTTTAGACGCTTTCTATCATACATGTATACCACTCATTTTCTAATATGTTCTTCAGTAATGTCGTCATTTAGTCTAATTGATGGGACAGGCGTATCTTACGCACTTATTTTAACTGAATACGCATTGATCACAACAGTGAGAGTACACAATGCTCACAGCAATGTGAAAATACGCATTTATTTTCAAATTGCGTAGTGAAAATATTGTAATAAAGTTGAAAATTTACTTAGTTGAGCTGCAGCTTTTTTCAGCTCATCTAAGCTTGTTTTGAACATTTGTTCCCTATTTAATAATGAAGAAAATCAATAATCCATTTATAAAACTAAAATACGCATTTAATTTGAAATCAGGGGATACAATACTCTTTAGACACAAAGTTGAAAATTTACTTAGTTGAGCTGCAAAAAGCTGAAAATTTACTTAGTTGAGCTGCAAAAAGCTTTTTGCAGCTAAACTAAGTAAATTTTCATCTGTAGTACAGTGTACATAAGTAAATAAGTAATAACACACTCAAATAAGTGAATGATTAAATCAATAATCCATTTGTAAACATAAATACGCATTTAATTTGAAATCAGGGGGTACAATACTCATTAGGCACAAACCTTATCTGGAGCTTTGGATGCGTCCTTACATACGATACGCTCAGTATCTCTTCATATATTGATTCTGATAGTTATCGTATATTTCTAAAAGTGAGTATTATTTAGATGAGCGTAAACGCGTAATGGCTTAATATGGTACACTATTAAACGGGTTTACTCGTGTCATTAGCGACGATGATATGTTGGAAAATAATTATATTGAGGTTGATGATTTACACGAGCGATGATTTAATCTGCTATTATAATTTATTACACACGTTTATACAATTTAACATGAGGATGTGTTGAGTCTCTTATGAACTCAGTTATCTAGTTTAAAGGTACACGCCCACTCAGTAGACACAAACTGTTCTTTATAGGAATTACATAAGTGTCTTCTTGTGCCACTATTCCACCAGTTCTAAAAAATACGAGTGCCCGCTATACAGATATAATCATTTAATAATAATATTTATTTTACTGATAGTGACGCGCGGTGGTATCAGGTTATTTTCATATGCAAATGAGGCATGATACGTTTTAATTATTTATGCTAATTAAATGTGTCACCTGAACAAATAATATTTTCATTGTACATCAAAAACATATTTAAAGAGAATAAATACTAATGTCCGTTAAGTTTTTTAGGAATCACGGTTATCGCCCCTACCTGATATCAGTGTGGAAATTTACGTCTAATATAAATTTACGTCTAATATAAAATGTATAATAATGACAATCAATGCGTGGGGTAACGGTGAATTAATTAAATTTTTTTGGCCAGAAAATGTCCCCGACGATGTCTCTTGATATAAAGAACATTTGTGCCTACTGAGTGGGCATGTACCTTTAATATCGTATAAATTGAACACATGTTCAGTGCACATTTCTTTTCCGTATCGGTCTCAGTTACACTGAGCCTCGCAGGGGGCATGGACTTTTTTTTATTAATTCGTTCCCACGAAATAACAATTCGTTCCCTCAATTTAGCAATTCGTTCCCTCGAATTAACAATTCGTTCCCACGATACAGCAATTCGTTCCCACGAAATTACAATGCGTTCCCTCGAATTAACAATTCGTTCCCACGATATAACAATTCGTTCCCTCGAATTAACAATTCGTTCCCTCGAATTAACAATTCGTTCCCACGATATAATAATTCGTTCCCTCGAATTAACACTTCGTTCCCACGATATAACAATACGTACCCACGAATTAACAATTCGTTCCCGTGGGAACGAATTGTTATTTCGTGGGAACGAATTGTTAAATTAAGAGAATGAATTGTTAATTCGTGTGAACGAATTGTTAATTCGTGAGAACGAATTGTTATTTCGTGGGAACGAATTAATTAATTTAAAAAAAAAGTATACGTCCCCTGCGGGGCTCCGTATAGCTACATACGTTGTATAACCCCAGCCCCAAAATGTTTCACGGCACATACGCACTGTGTTGACGGGATAAATAAGTTTACCCATGTATAAGAAATGAGGCTCTGTCGGGTTTCGTATTTTAATGTTATATTGTATAGAGGATATTCCATTGTACATTTTGAATAGCGGCAAACAATACACGAGTGTGCGTCGGCTTCCGCGTAAGCAACGGGTGAGCGTAACAAACGAGTTTCTTGCACGGACGCCGACGGACACGAGTTTATTATTTCCGCTATTCAAATATGTACGATGGAATATATTATTTATTACACTTCCGCGGCGGATATACATGTATATGCACATTTAGTCTATTTTTGAGATGATAATCAATGAATTGCGATGTGCGCATGAATAGTTATACATTGACGTGTTTTCCCGCGTTTTGACGTTACGTTGTGTGACGTCAAATGTGACGTCATGTAAACTTTTTTAAATCCAAATTACGCAGCTGTTTCTATGAACCAGATATATTTTTATCCCGTCAACACAGTACCTATGTGCCGTGAAACACGGTGCCGTGAAACATTTTTGATATCCAGTCAATACGACCCAATCACTGCGTATGAATATGTGTTTCAATAATGCTTTAGAACTACTTTGACACAGTAACCTTTGACATTTACTGATTTTAACTTTTCTGAGACGACATTAGTGGTAGTGGCAGTGCTGAAAATGTTGGTGTTGAAGTAGTAGAGATCAGTGCTGACGTGTGTGCTGCAATGGGAATTCTGCTATGGCTATGACAAATGTAAACACGTGTGAAAATGAAACTTTACATACCCAGACTCGCCAGAGGCAGAGTGGTGTCGCACTTCAATCGCTGACAATATCCAGTAATACGAATCAGCAATATGTCCAGTCACTATTTGCCGGAGCCACACTGAACATCAACAACTTCCATGTGTACAAACAGTAACTGTACATACTGTTAATTGTAAAATATCTGCCCAGTGACAGTGTGTTTGAAACGCAACGAGTAAGTTGCCGCTCCAAAATCTCATGAACACACGTGTTTACACAGCTGTGTAATTATTAAATATACTTTAATATTCATGATTCTCGACATTATTAAAAGTAGAAATACGTGTAAAAATGTTTTTGTGTGAAATATGCCAAACTACTGTGACATTAAGCGATGTTTGCTTCCAAAAGGCACAGACTTATTTTGTGTGTGCGTAGCAACAATAAAAGTTGTGATGCGGTTATCACTCTAGTCGATTCTCCGATGTTGAGGATGTGGTTGGAGTTATCTTTTGCATTTTAAAGCTATTTGTAGGTGTTGACGGGATAAATAGAATAGTAGGTAAGTGCCGTGAATGGGAAAAAATATCTTGCGCGGCACGGAAACGGGATGGGCTCGGCAGAGCCTCGCCCATCCCGTTTCCTAAGCCTTGCCAGATATTTTTTCCCATTCACGGCACTAACCTACTATTCTCTATGAGTCCATGTTTGGAATGTGTTCAATCACATTAACATTCTAGATTAATCGAGACGCTTTACAAATGTTAAAATAACTTTATTTTGACTGTAATCAAAATTAAACATTTTGCATGGTAGCTCGTGGTTTGCAAGAAAACAGGCGCGCAATTACGGGTGTTCTCTTCACGGTGTAGTATTTGTAAGGAGTTGATTACGGGTTTTCTCTCACAGCGAAACCCGTGCAAATAATTTGCAAGAGTAATACATTTATTTTAAACACCGACTCGTACGCTGATTAAATGTACGTATCGTGTTACGGTTTACGTGCTGTTACACGGATGCATTGTGGTAGGTTTGTGGACGCCGAATTTATGAACGTAACGTTAGTATGCAGAGCTCCAGATAAGCTGCGTATTTGCTTAAATACCCAATTAAAATCAGAAGTAATGAGTATCAAAAAGCAATTAAAAAAATGTGGTACCTTTATCATGCTTGCAGAAAACAATAAACCGACCACAGATATAGCATGTTTTTCTTATTTTTCCATGAAAACAAATCTTGGTATTTCATTAGACAATTATAATGACATGTCAAGACATGTTTCCATTTAGAAGCAAACTATTCAATAATTGCTGTCTGCTGATATGAAACAGTAGTGTGATTTTATTTTACCCAATTACATTTTTAAATACCCAATTGTATTATATACCTACCCATGAAATACATAGTTATACGATGTAAATAAAAGTCATATGTTCTCATCGATGAAATAAATATCTTCCGGTGAAAATACGACTACTTCCGCTATGTATATTCATAACGCGCACCTGCGCCGGACTGCAAATAGGCTGCAAATACACATTCATTACCGTATACAGTCTAAAAAACTGCTAATTTCCATGGAGCTGTATATAATAAATAGAATAAATCTCGTGGTGTGAAATGTCCATATTACTCGTGAAATATGGACATTCCACACCACTCGATGAACATATATGTCATATTCGTTGCAAAAATATGAATATCCTATATGTTTCAGAAATGATGGAGTGACAATACCCAATTACTAATTCCTTATCTGGAGCCATGCAGTATGTAATTTAGACCTTACCATCAATGTTATCATACTATGACAGATTGTGTACATCAAAAGCATTAAGGAATAATTCCAGCACAACAATATTTACACAATTCCCTAACATTTGATTGGCCCGTACAAGTCTCTGTCAACAAATTATATCCCGGGAAACTGCCACGCCGAACTACTTTCCGTAACCGTGAGACGCAGTTAAAATCATTCTTAAGAAAACGGAAAATAAACACATTTTCTTGATGAATTTATTTCAAATTACTCTCCCCAATTCAATAATGGAATACCAAAGGACACAAACAAGAATAACCTTAATAAGGTTTAATGGTAGAATTGATTTTCAGCTAATAGCTAAGTATGTAAATCCAGATCTTTATATTTCCAAACAATTTTGGACATTCAACAACTGAACACAATAATAAAGTGGTCAACAAACCACAAAGAGAAATGAAATTTCTCCACTTGCCTACATTGACACTCATATAATACTATATTATTACACAACTTAATAATAAAGTGGATCATACCTTAACAATTCTTCTCACCCTCAGCTCAATTTCTTGAACATATTCAAGAAATAAACATGATATACAACCATTAAATTAAATGCTGGGCTACTATGGGTGGGCGGGTGAACACATTTCATGTCTAAAGCATATAAGCTGAAAATCACCTGTGAGGGAAAATGAACACCTATGCCGGTCTGGAAGAGAAAATTATTTCCAACCAATCAGAGCAAAGCATTTAGAATAACCATGACGAAAAACAAAACAACTATATAACTTCATAAAAACTTAATTTCAATATAAGGTAATAATTCATTATTGGAATAAACTATAATAATATAGAATTTCATAAAAAGAACAAATAACTAATTAAATGAAACATAAATTTGACTGGTTAATAATTAAACAACTCAAGTATTCAAATACTAAATTTAAACAGTAAACCAGACTACGAAAATGAGACCGGAAACAGTATGGACGAAAGGAAAAGTTTATTTTCAATATTCGAGGTAATTAACATTTTTAGAGCTAAAAATTCCCAATGCTGGAATTATGAGGAATGAATGGCCCGGCTTTTTGTGGAATTTATCGGGGATATAAACTTGGAAAAGTCGCGGGAATACTGGACGAGGCCTTCCGGCCTTCGTCCAGTATTCCCGCGACTTTTCCAAGTTTATACACCAATAAATTCCACAAAAAGGCCATTCATTCCTATTATGACAGATTGTGTACATCAAAATCATTAAGGAAAGTATACATGTATTATACAGCGAGAGGGGTCTCGTTGGCAATCGCAATATACCCACCTTTTCCAATTGTTTGCTCCGAAGGGGGAGATAAGCCATGACCCGGGTTTCAAGTAAAAAAGCCGATGTTAACGTTGCGCATTTGTACATCATAAGGAAGCCACATACATGTACCAAATATGGAGTATACAGTTATTAGGGGGTTTAAGGTTTTCAAGGCAAAATTGTGAAATTCCATGACCCGTCAGTCAAATCAAAGATTTAGACTAATCTCGCACTAATACGCAGGCAATCCTATTATGAAGCCTACAGATATTTTAAACCTGCCCAAATGTTACGGCTATATAAACATTGCAAAAACAAAATGTTTTTCGGTAATATTAAATTGTATCAGAATTTAAGAATGAGCCTTCTTTTTATTTCGTGAAATTTGGTCAAATATTGATTTTATTACGAAAAATGAGTTCTTTATGGGAATTTAACATGGGGAAAGAAAGAGGAGTCGAAAAACGCAACATTTTGTAAATCGATTCTGAAATCTAGTTAGATAGCTTGGAAATGATCTAACTAAGAAAACAAAAGTTACATTTTGAAAATTGGTCCACTATTTATGAAATCAGAAATATTTCCCCATATTAAATCCACATAGATAGTTTCACTCTGTGAAGATGTCTATAGGGATTTAACATGTGGAAGTTTGTTTGCAATAAAATCAATATAGGACCAAATATCAGTAAATAAAAAGAAGGCTCATTCTTAAATTTTGCTTTAATTTAATGTTATCGAAAACAAATACTGTTTTTGCATTGTTTATATGGCCGTAACATTTGGGCACGTGAAACAGACAGTAGTTATAAATTATACTTTGTACAAGCTAAACGAGCGTGATGATCAATGACGTAGTGGTTGAATTTCACCAAATATGAAGCCACATAACAAAATGTTATAATGAAAAGTCATGCAGAGCATGATGTTATTAGCCGATAAAATCAGGGTTCAATATATGTCCACATTTTAGTAGTTACCGAATCTCAGGGAAAAGTGAGAGAAGTGTTGATTTCCTCCCCAACCAAATTCTCCCAGTTATATTTAGCTATCATTAATATCTGATCATAGCAATACTTATGGTAGTCAAATGTAAATGAACTAGCCACAAGTTTATAAAACATTCTATTAATGTGTTAATCATTTCTCTATATGTTAGACAATAGTAGGTTAGTGTCGTGAATGAGAAATAACATCCGGCAAGGCTCAAGAATTTATTTATTTCTCATCAGAAGTATATGTTGTGACCACTCATTTGAACCGTCTCGCCGAGACGGTTCAAATGAGTGGTCACAACATATACTTTGGTTCAGAAATAATGAAAATAGATAGAGAATAGTAGGTTAGTGCCGTGAATGTGAAAACATATCTGGCAAGGCTCAGGAAACGGGATGGGCGAGGCTCTGCCGAGCACATCCCGTTTCCGTGCCGCGCCAGATATGTTTTCCCATTCACGGCACATACCTACTATTCTATTTATCCCGTCAACACCTACAAATGGCTGTAAAATGCAAAAATTGTATTGACTGGATGTCAAAAATGTTTCGCGGCACCGTGCTTCACGGCACATACGCACTGTGTTGACGGGATAAAAGTAGATTCCGTTATATATATTGGGCCAAGTGATGTTGGTGTGGTGAGGGAACCTGCCACCATATCAGCAAATGGTAGTTTCAGTGTTGAATGGATATTTTATACCCCCACTGTAGTAGCGCCGTTAAACTTAAAAACGCTAAAGATAAAAAAATAATGATGATGTTTTTTGTCTGTGATGTAACCTCATCACAATTTCATAAGTTTGTATAATACCCCGACTCTGTAATGAATGGACTATTAAACAAACAACAAATATAATAATGTATTTTTATTATTCAACTTAAAAAATAAAATTTCTAGATGGTAAACTATGAATTATCAGTATTGTATGTTATTACACACAAACGTACATGTACAACTAAAAACTTACCTAGGTGGACAGACCACATAACTTACATGTAAAGGCATATAAAGGCATATAAAGGCATATAACACTAAAAACTTACTTTCTAAAATAAATTGTTCTCTAATCGTGCAACAATTACACCAATTTAAATAATGATAGGTCGTCGGTAAACATATTTATTGGGGGTGTCTTAAGACACTTAAAATGATCTTGGATCAGCATTTGTCCAACTCATGAATACATACAGTCCTCTTTTTTTTGGTAAGCAATCACACACTCGGAGTGACGTATTTGCGACAGAATGCCATATTCGAGAGCTCCAGACAAGCAGCGGGTTATGATCTGCTTGTTCATTCTAAGGAAAACATGCACTATGTGACTTATTTTGAATGTTACCGTCAATGGAATGCACAAAGACCTCGATTCGTAAAGTAGATATTCCAAAGTTTACTAATTCAGCATACTTCACCTAAGGACCATGCCGGTAAAGTTTGGTGTCCATTGACCAAGCGGTTCGGTAGAAGATGATTGAAAATGCTGCCGGACGGCGGACGGACAAAAAGCGGTAATGAAAATAGCTCACATGAGCTTTGCTGAGCTCAGGTGAGCTGAAAACATCAAAGTATATACAAACAAAAAAATAATCTGGCAATCTTTTTAGGGGCGGGTGGGGATGAGAATCTATAAATTTATTTGTTATTGCCTAACCTCAGTTGACCTTATTCAACCTATTGTGACTTGTAACTTAAGTTATTTAGAGCCGGGTAGACTGGGTAGAACCAGTACTCTGCACTGTATGGGGTGGGTGGGGTGGGGTTGGGGGTGGGGTGGGGTGGGGTGGGGTGGGGTGGGGTGGGATCGCAGCATCGGTGCTGAATTTACAACAAAATATTCCGCTGTGAAATTACGACATCCTGATCTGGCGTTTCAATGTGCCCATTGTTCTTCAAACTCCGAGAAACCCTACTTTATAATAGTAATTTATCAATGATCATGTGACATTTACACCAGGATCGAGCGAGCTGTTATTATTTTATACCACTAAAATATGTCAAGTTTCAGCAATAGTTCACCAATGCTCGCGCATAGCTATTGTTGTAATGTGTGTGTGTGTGGGGGGGGGGGGGGTTGGGGGGGGGGGGGGGGGGGGGGGGGGGGGGGGGGGGGGGGGGGGGGGGGGGGGGGGGGGGGGGGGGGGGGGGGATTTACTGATGCATAAGTAAATGAATGAGCGATTTATAAAGTTTAACCATAAATAAGCAACAAAGGAACGAAAATTACAATACTTTTAATTTCACTTCTACATACTGGAGCTACATATCATTATCAGTCCACTTCAGCATGTTTTTATGCCCCACCACTATTGTGGAGGGGGCATTTAGTGTTACCCTTGTCCGTCCGTCCCGTCCGTCGTCGGTCCGTCCGTCCGTCCGTCACAAAACTTTACGCTCGGGTAAATGTCTCATAATTTCTTCATCCTTCGACCGATCTGCTTCACATTTCATATACACATTGCTCTAATGGTCCTCTACCGCCCTGTGCCAAATCCACGTTCTTCCTGCCTCCGCCAAGCCCAGGGTCAAGGTCACATACTTAGTGCTTCAAAAACTTTGACGCTCAGGTAAATATGTTATAATTTCTGTTTTCTTTCACGGATCAGCTTCATACTTCATATACGCATTGCTCTAATGGTCCTCTACTGCCCTGTAACAAATCCACGTTTGTCCTGCCCCCGCCAAGCCCAGCGTCAAGGTCACATACTTAGTGCTTCAAAAACGTTAACGCTCAGGTAAATTATCATATTTTCTGTCTTTCACGGATCAGCTTCATACTTCTATACGCATTGCTCTAATGGTTTTTCCTTTCTACCGCCCGTAACAAATCCACGATTGTCCGCCCCCGCCAAGCCCAAGCGTCCAAGGTTCACTACTTATGCTTCAAAAACGTTTTAACGCTCAGGTAAATATCTTATATTTCTGTTTTCTTTCACGGATCAAGCTTCATACTCATATACGCATTGCTCTAATGGTCCTAAATACAGCCCTGTGCCAAATTCTGTTTGTCCTGCCCCCCCCCCCCTCCCACCCACCACCCGCCAAGCCCAGTCAAGGTCATATACTTAGTGCTTCAAAAAAACTTTAACGCTCAGGTAAATATCTTATAATTTCTGTTTTCTTTCACGGATCAGCTTCATACTTCATATACGCATTGCACTAATGTTCCTCTACCGCCCTGTGCAAAATCCACATGTGTCCTGCCCCCTTCAAGCCCAGGGTCAATGTCACATACTTGATGCTTCAAAAACTGTAACGCTCTGGTAAATATCTTATAATTTCTGTTCCCTTTCACGGATCAGCTTCATACTTCATATACGCATTGCTCTAATGGTCCTCTACTGCCCTGTGAGCCCAGGGTCAAGGTCACATACTTGGTGCTTCAAAAACTTTAACGCTCAGGTAAAAAACAATTTTTGCTTGGAATTTGGCCTCATGTATTATCAAAGCGATATGTGGGGCATCCATCTTCTATGAACACATTTTCTTGTTTAGTAAATTGTGAAGCTGCTTTCTCTCGTATTAAAGTCAGTAAAATGCTGCATATGCAGTGACGTCACGTGACATCACATCGTCACGTGAAATGATCTTGCAACGACAATGTACAAAATGAAGACAAGACTATTATTTTGTACATTCAGAAACAAAAATCTGTAATATTTTGATATGCAACAGAGACCTGTGGCGAAAAGTAAATATTAAGCGAGCATTGTCAATGCGCGAGCATTGTCAATGTCACCTCCACTCTACTTAATGACGGTCATTTTCTTTTGCCTTCTTTAGTTCCTAGTTTAATCAAAACTTTCCCCAAAACATCTGGCATCTAAGAAGGGCCATAATGGCTCCACTTTTCTCTCGGTATAGTATAAATATACAGCAGGGACAATCCCCACTCGTATATTGTTAATTAACAGCATATCAAGATCACGTGATCAGCAACTGTTCGATTGATTGGTCAGCTGGGTGAGCCAACATTGGTCCGGTCCAATCAAATCACGAATACAAAATATCACGCTTTGTAACGAATAGAAGGCAAGCTGCCTAACTTTAGTTTACCTTAATCTTGTTAAAACGTTTATTTATAGCCAAATTACCGAATTGTGTTATTTCGCTGTATTTAAAGTTTTAAACAGAGATAATGGCCAAAAATTAAAAATTATCCGGTTGATGTAGTTTGGAAGTGATACATGTACAACAAATTTCGCGTTTGTAGATTACCGAATATAGGAGAAAAGGGTGGTTACAAACTTGTTCACAAATCGAGGATAACCAATATATAACCGATCTATAAATAAATCGGCTAATAATAAATATTATGCATGCAGGCTTACATTATGTAGCTGTAAGAAAATAGTGTTGCCTGTCAAATTCCATAAAACCTATGAACTAGTGTTTTGTTTACACCAGGTAAAATAAACGCTACGGGAAATGTTCCGATGATTTCAGTTACTGGCTGGGATTAATACGCACACTTCCTGTTTATTACATTCATTTGTCTTACTGTAATATAGGATTGAGTCAGTGATGTTGATTTTAATCATGTTTGCCAAATGTAGAACAATAAAAACGCTTAACGTTTGTTTGTATGAGGACATTATACTTAGGCAAAACAATAATCAAAACACCTTTACAAACAAGCTATCGGTAGACAGTATACATGTAGCTTGTTGCAGCCGCTTAAATACTTTTTTATGTTATGTTTAATTTGTCAGCAAGAACATCGTATTGAAAATAAAATCGGTATTTATATTACAAATAGATAGTGATATTAAAATCAGTTGATATGATATAGTGTTATGCATTATAGATTGCAAGGCAAAGAATTTTGCATTGAGATTAATATGATGTCTAAGGTGTTTTTATTTGTTTCAAAATAAGTTGAACGCCTCTCGTAGTTGTAACATGAGAAAACGTTTTATTTTATTGTATCGCTTGTAACAGTGTAGAGTTTATTTATACTTACAACGCTTAACTTGACGTAAACAATCCGAGTGGCCGTGGTAGTGCAGGGGTAACGCACTGGACCGGTACTCCAGAGACCCGTGTAGTGGTTCAATCCCCGGCTGTGGTTGAGGCTGACTTTTGACTGTCATAAAGATATATATTATTTTATCCCGTCAACACAGTGCGTATTTGCCGTGAAACACGGTGCCGTGAAAGATTTTTCATATAATGTCAATACGACCTAACCTAACGGGTGTCCGGCTTAGAGATGTTCCATTGTATTCAGGCATATAACCATTCTGGGACATACTTATATATTTTGCAATCACGAACATGCATTATTATCTGAGATGCGTTACCAAGAAACCTCTCAAAATGAGATCACATAATAATAATTTATATTATCTCAGTGTCCCGTTTAGAGAGGCTTCACTGTAATAAATACAGGGATGAACCCATATATACAGTGAAACAATACAATGCACTACCAATACATTAGTATTCATACTATAGTCTGTTTCACGAAAGCTGCCCAAATTTTACGGCCATATAAACAATTCAAAAATCATATTTTTTTCGATAATATTAAATTAAAGGAAAATTGAAGAATGAGCCTTCTTTTTATTTCGTGAAATTTGGTCAAATATTGATTTTATTGCGAAAACAAAATTTCCCCATGTTAAATCCCCATAGACATCTTCACTCCGTGAAGATGTCTATGGGGAGTGAAGATGTCTATGGGGATTTAATATGGGGAAATTTTTTAGAATTTCAGAAATACTGGACCGATTTTTAAAATTTAACTTTTGTTTTCTTAGTTAGATCATATCCAAGCTATCTAGTCAGGTTTCGGAGTCAATTTCCAAAATATTTCGTTTTTTGACTCCTCCCACACTTCCTTACCACTTTTTCCCCCATGTTAAATTCCCATAGACAAATCAATTTTTCGTAATAAAATCAATATTTGACCGAATTTCACGAAATAAAAAGAAGGCTCATTCTTAAATGTTCCTTTAATTTAATACTATCGAAACAAATATTGTTTTTGACTTGTTTATATGGCCGCAAAATTTGGGCAGCTTTCGTGAAACAGACTATAGTTTGTGTGGTATAATTAAAGCACCTTTAGTCACAATTTATCACATGAAAACATTGTTATTCTGTGCTGTAATCCATTTCATAAATGTGATATGACACACGTGTAATAACACCTGGTATGGAGC
The DNA here is from genome assembly GCA_029237695.1 of Conchocele bisecta. NCBI lineage: Eukaryota > Metazoa > Mollusca > Bivalvia > Lucinida > Thyasiridae > Conchocele > Conchocele bisecta. The sequence goes on along the minus strand of CM055276.1, from coordinate 2,696,497 downwards.
GAATTTGATTGGCTGGCCGCATCACCTTAATAATGTATTCCTACATTGCGCCAATGTTATGTCCAATGAATACAATGAAGACGTTCCAAATTACGTCCGTAATGGCGCGACAAAGCAATGACGTTTTCACGTTTACGTCATCATGTTTGAAACGGCATTAGAAGCGCCAGTGACGCGTTAAAATTACTGAAATTATTCGAATGTGCTCCCGTTTGGTAATATGAAGTGTTGACAAAACTTGGAAAAGTCGCGGGAATACTGGACGAGGCCTTCCGGCCTTCGTCCAGTATTCCCGCGACTTTTCCAAGTTTAAACAGGAACCTAGCATATGGCATATAGAGGATATTCCATCGTAGATTTTGAATAGCGGGAAATAATACACGAGTGTGCGTCGGCCTCCGCGTATTCAACGAGTGAGCGTAGCGAACGAATTGCTTGCACAGACGCCGACGGACACGAGTGTATTATTTCCGCTATTCAAACACTACCACGGCGGATACATATGCACAATTAGTCTATTTTTTAGATAATAATCAATGAATTGTGATGCGCGCATGAATAGTTATACAATGACGTGTTTTCCCGCGTTTTGACGTTACGTTGTGTGACGTCAAATGTGACGTCATGTAAACTTTTTGAAATCCAAATTACGCAGCTGTTTCTATGAACCAGATATAATTGAGTGCATGTTTGGAATGTGTTCAATGACATTAACATTCTAGATTAGTCGAGACACTTTCCACTTTATTTTGACTAATAACAAATCAACATTTTGCATGGTACATGCAGCTCGTGGTTTCCAAGAAAACATGCGCACAATTACGGGTGTTCTCTTCACGGTGTATTATTTGTAAGGAGTTGATTACGGATTTTCTCTCACAGCGAAACCCGTGCAAATAATTTGCAAGAGTGTAATAATTGTCTTCATGGATTAAAACTATTTTTCTCTGTGGAGAATTTTAACTAGATGCGAAAATAGTCAATGGCGTTTGCTCATTGAAACGTATTGGATATCTCCACGGTGGCTGCTCTTTGGAAGTCATGTGAACACCAAAATCTCAAACTCGTCTCGGAGAGACAATACTGTTGATATATATTGTATTGTATTCCATATGCTATGAGATTTATGAAACTCGTCCGCCATTTAGGCTCGGTGCATAAACTGTGCGTGACTCGTTTCATAAATCTCATATCAAATGTGAACTCGCTTGAGGTCCTCTATATACAATACAATGTATATTTAACATTGTTGTCGCTCCGAGACGAGTATAAAGATGCTCAAACAGGGCCCGGTTTCTCTAAACCTATGTTATCTTAACAGACTGTTAAATCCTTAGCTTTGCTAACCTTACTTTGTTTACCTTAGCTTTGCTAATGATTTAACAGTCTGTTAAGCTAACAGAAGCTTTGAGCAACCGGGCCCAGTTAAGCTAATAAAAGCTTTGAGCAATCGCGCCCTGGTGTCTGGTAATACAGTTAGTGCCATTGACACTGGGGGTAAGGTTATATCCGTAACTGCAGTTACGGACATCCCAAGATGGCGGACGTGAAACGAGGTAAGTTGAAATATCGCGATTTTCGACTGTTTACGCTTCGTGCATTTAATGGCATTCGATGGTTAGCTCAATATGTGTATATACTATGACTTTAATGCATATGTGGCCGGGCGGTCGCTCAACCTTAGCGATACCCAAGGCCGGTAGATAGAATCGGGGTTCTCTATTTGGTTTGGAAACTGGCGGCATATACGTGAAGGCGGAACAATAAACTGTAAATACAATATTTACCAAGATAATTTATATCGAACATGTACACAAGTGATCAATATGGCGTCGGGAAAAATAAAGTGATCATCAATTCAAGAAAACGGATTTTGGAATGGATCTCCAGCGATATATGTGACACAAATGAATATTTGATGTCGCGTATATCTCTGGGGACAAGACAATGCACAATTGTAACCCAAAACATTACCTGTAAATACAATATTTACAAGATAATTTATATCGAACATGTACACAAGTGATCAATATGGCGTCGGGAAAATAAAGTGATCGGAAAAAGCTGCGTGCGCATGCAACATGCATTTGTTAGTCATGTGACTTCCTAACAAAAGAACTGCATTAGTCCAGTCAACAAGTACCTATTCTGAACTGTAATAGTCCAGTACACTACAGGTAAATCTGAAAGTGCTACATTGACTGGACCTAAATGTACCGATACTAGACTACAACGAGGGTGTATACATATTAGAAAGGGCTACATTGGTCACGGAGTGGAAGCTATTATATATATCACAAAGACAAGTTTTATATTTTAATTCATCACCACAAATTCCAAATACATGTACAACCGAAATGGTTAGGAAGTGAATGGGATTAAATACATAACAAACCCAAGTTTTGTATATTTATTCAAACCCCCCACAAATTCCAACTGCCACACATATGTATTCCCCAAATGTTGCTTATTCCGCTTGTATAGACGTTTGAAATTTCACCGATGATACGGGTAACGGAGCGCAGAGAAAATTAATGAGATGGGTAACTAGAGGCAATGAGATGGGTAACTGTCACACGATCTCCGTAACTGAGCTGTCGTTAATAAACGTACACTGTGGTATTTGCTGTTTCTTGAGAGGAGTTTAGCAGTTTCTCTCTATACACATCAATAAATCATGTATGTGATATTGTTAGTAGACACAAATGCCTGATACAGTTACTTATTATCATTTACGAAACATAATAAATAATTTTCCACCAAATAATGTGCTATTGAATAACGTGCATAAACATGCTTTCCGAAGTTTTCTTTTTCAATAAATATTCTGTGTTCATGTCAGTACCATGTTTGTCTTACTGTCTCAACCCACCTGTACTCTGGACCAACAATATTTTTTTTCTTATTTCTCTTCCGCTCCATAATCACTAACAATACTGTATGATTAGGGTCTAGGAACAGTCCCGGGCGATCGATGGAAATCTTCACGTCCTTGTCACAATGTTCTCTGGCAAATGATTCTATGGACGTTCTGAGGAGACCTGGTTCTTTAGCATCATCTATATATTTTGAGGATTCTTTCCTAAGAACACTGTCTGACGGAACTATAAAGTTAATTTTGCAATCAATTGCCTTAACAGGCGCATTTTCGTTCTCATTTAAACCCTGTGCCTTATATCCCCGAAAGAAATTAATTCCTTTGCCTTTAAATAGGTTTTTGACCGTAGACCAAAACTGTAGAGATTCAGATGAGTACCTCATAGCCGATACTGTTGAATTGGAATAGAACTGACCGATGTCAAGTAGTAAGTGGAACTCAATGTTAGTTTCTAATATCCCGCCACCGACAGCTGTTAATATACCATCACAATCTGACAGCCGTCCAGCCCTTTCCAGCTGTTCAATTACAGCTGGCATTAACCCATAAATAGTGGAATGGTCTGTTTGGACACTGTTGCCTGTTTCAATGGCCTTTTCTGCTAATGTCTCATTTTCGTGGATCCTTTTGAAGATGATTTTGAATTCGTGACCATCTTCTTCGCGAATAACGGGATTCAATCCCTCTTTAAGCTTGTTGGACAAATCGCTTATTTTTGTTGGGAAATGAATAGATTTTAATGTATATGTCCCAAGTTCGTCATCTAAGACATATCGTCTCATACTAAAGTTCGTGTTTTCGACATTATGTGACGCAATTGTGTGCTCGATAACGGCTGTGGCGTCCGAGAAGAACCTGCAGTGGTAACATCTGAACTTTCCTGCAGAATATATAAAAGTATTTAAAGATGGGTGCCCTCAATTTAAGTAAATATGTTTTTTTACATATATTGCACGGGTAACTAATTATGTAACTATTCCACATGTTTTGAACAAATGTACCCTTTTGTGCAATATTTACTAATACTTCTTTTTTTTCGCGACGAAATAAATGTGGGTTTGAATCTAGCTCCAGTCAACAATTGTTTTTTTTTAATTGTAAGTTTAGATTGCAAATATGATTAATAAACTAGAACGACAGTCGCCCACGACCTCATTGTATCCCCCTGCCGCCATGTCAAAAAAATAAATTTCAACAAAGGGGAATAACTCCAAAATTAGCCACCCGAGAGTTGTGGTTCTTGTGCGCGACACGTCGTTGACTCGTTATCTATGCATGAATGAAGTTTCGTTAAAATATTCCATACGGTTTCAGACTTATAGCCCGGACACGAAAGTGTGTGCGGCGGTTGCGGACGCGGCGGCGGCGTCCGCGGCGGCGGCGGACGCGGCGGCGGCGTGACGACGTCAAATCCATAGTATCCCCGACTATCGTCTGGGGGATACAATGACAGTACATTTGGTTAATATCCCTCATATATGATTTATTTTTTGCAATTATAATATTTTTCACTGTAGCGAGATTCGAACTCACAGCCTTTACATCTAAAGTCCAACGCCCCAACCACTCGGCCATTGCTGCTGGTTTTGTATACCAAATCAGTTGCCAAACAGACGTACGGATGCATACGACGCAGGGGTTATGCCATAAGCATCCCTTTCCTCGGAAGGCACGCTAAAAATGACGTGACAGTTACTGGCATCGTTCGTAGTTACGCGCATCTTTCTACAGTTACGGGCATCATTTACAGAAATGCAGTCAAAGTTACGGATATCTCTGCGCTCCGTTACCCGTATCATCGGTGAAATTTCAAACGTCTATAAAAGCGGAATAAGCAACATTTGGGGAATACATAGGCATTAAAATCATAGTATATACACATATTGAGCTAACCATCGGATGCCATTAAATGCACGAAGAGTAAACAGTCGAAAATAGCGATATTTTAACTTACCTCGTTTCACGTCCGCCATCTTGGGATGTCCGTAACAGCAGTTACGGATATCACCTTACCCCCAGTGCATTGAGCACAACGTCTACACGCTTGTATTTACACTGCAAATACTTTCAACACGTAGCTATTCTCCTCATGAACATTCATATTTAAAGTTTAATCGGACAGGTTTTATTCGATCGGAAGGCTGTGTTCGATCGGGTGGCTATACCTGTACTGCCGTCAATAGTCCGTCACATTCACGTACTGCACGCTACGCCACTTGTGGTAGTCAAGTCACAATGGAACCGACTGTGTCCTGATTATATTAATATAACAGTGAGAATCGAGCACAGCTGCACCTGGGGGTAATAATGAAACACCCGTATAACGGCTCAGATGCTGTCTCTGATAATCAATAGTTTATATACGCCCGTTTTCAAAATAAGAGGCATAAATGGGCCTGAGTCGCTCACCTGGCAATAATTGCACCAGGGCGGTCACCTCGTCGATACCTCCTATTTGATAATATTAGCCATGGAATGTAACCTTGAGTTGACTGCAGATATTGGTAGGTGGGTGCTCAAAGGTATAAACCAAATTGGTGACGTCATCCAAGTCATGTGACTTTTCTCGCCATTTTGAAAAACAAAATGGCCGCCAAACCATTTTGCGAAAGTTGATATGTCTCAGAAGATCAGTAGCCTATTTCACCAACAGTGCAAAGTATACTTTTCTAGCAACCGAGCAAAACATGGGGTAACTCGCATACAATGTCCCAAGTGGTATTCTGGTATTATTGTCAAATACACTGCTGGTTTGCATAGGAAACGTCCTGGTCCGAAACGGCCTGGTGACCTGGTCCGAAAGTATATCTCACCGTTGATCACGTTTCATATGTTTTGACAGTAATAGGTCGTTCACACAAACAGAAATTATGCATCCTTTGTAATCTTGCATCTAAAATGGTAGTATATCACGAATGATTAGACAAGTTATCACAATATTTATCAACATCAAGCAGTTTGACAGGCAGCCGCCATTGAAATATTGTTGCCAAGAGATCGCAATGGAGTGACATTGAAAGCACAAAGTAGTAAATAAGGCAATTATAATTCTAACGACGAATGTATTGCTTTTATTATTGAAAAATAATGAAATCAGCAACATAAACGTATATACATTCGTGCGAAAATCGCTATGATCTTGTAATTGTGTTGGAACTATTTTCTTCGTAGAAAATATTATTTGTGTGATCCGTCCGGTATGACCTGCTCAACCAGCTTGCAATCCGGTACGATTTTCCAACTAGAATTGATAAAGTTTGCCTTACAGTAAAGGAGTGCATTAGAAATAGGTTAACTGTATTGTAATTTTGAAATTTGTGGCGTATATCAGGAAATGATAGGTCGGAAAACATGTTTAATGGCTCCGCTAGCGCGTCGCCATTAAACAGATTTTCCGACCTATCATTTTCTGAAACCCTATACTATCCGTATTGCCGGAACCGATACGACATCAATCCGGCGATGAGTGTTGATAGGGAATACGCAATAGCGCTTACAATCCGATGTTGCTTATTGTTGAAATATACGAAAACAATACGATAGACTAAGTGTGTATTCTTCACTAAAACTCCATAGATACAATCAGGAAGAAAATGTTTCCAATCCAATTCTGCATAAATATCTTCCGTTTCCATGTTGTTGTTTTTTCTGCAAAAGTGTTTAGCAATATATTAACCTGTATTCGAATTGCTATACTTTAACTATGATGTCTCTTGAAGGAGTTCGGTATTATGTGATTTTCTCCAAAATTAGGACTTCATCTTTTTGCCGAGCTACATGTACATGTATATACTTTGGGCCGCGTTCTGACAAAACTTATTTCATTACTGATAAGTGTAGATTCTGATCAGCATGTGCACTGAGGCAGCTCGATAGTAAACACGTCGTTCGCTTGATTAATATTAGATCGTTCTTTGATGGAATGGCGAATAGTTTAGATCATGATCAGATGGCGTGGATGCAGAAAGAACAGTTGTCGGAACACCCAAGATATTCAACATGACTCAATAATAAATGACTCAATAATAAATCTGCCTGTCATCGTGATATGGTCAGATTTAATGTTGTCATGGTGGTAATAAAACCCATTACTGAAGACCATTAAGACAATTAGGCCGCAAATGCATGTTGATTTGGAAATGGGGAAGAAAATCAACAAAATTCGAAGAATAATGTTGTACAACAAATTTATCAATATTAGACATACACACATTGTTTTTCACTGGTGAAAATCAAACTAATTTTATAAAATTGAAAATTGAACAGAAACACACTACCAATTATAACAAAATGGATAATACAATACAATGGGAATTGAAATTTTTAATGGATGTGTTGAAGAAGTTTATGAAGAACACGGGGGTTATAATCCTGTATATAAATTCTATAAAATGAGAACACTAGGCGATATCGAATACATGAAATATCAGCGTAATTTATTACGCTCCGATAAAAACGTTGCATTTACAATATTATACCGACAATTATGTGAACTATACAAGAGGCAAATACAAACATTAAGACGGATAACGCGTATCGGATATGAAACTAAGGTGTATTATATAAAATTGTTAAAACCCAACGATTTATTTACGAATATACATTTCTACGATATCGCTTATAAAGATATTGAAAAAATTATTATTGAACAGAACTAATTAATTAATTTTAATAAAATTATTTATAATATTTTCACCAACAAAGTTAGGTTTATATACGAGAAATAAACACAGTTCATTGTCGGACGCCGGCACTAATATCTCAACAGTGAGATAGGTTTCGCCACATGTACTTCACTCTGGCCGCTCTACACATTATAGCGGATGGAGGTAATGAAGAGGAGGGGTCCGCGGTATCGGTCCAATGATGGGGTGGAGGAGATGTGAGCGTGACACATCCCACTAAGCCAAAAAAAACGAGAAGAGAAGAGATTTAAAGCGAAGGCTTAGTGGGATGGGCCCAGAAGGGTTTTGCTGGCGCGGGTTCGAGCCTCGGTGAGACCTAAACTTTTTTTTTTTTTTAATTGTTAATAATTTTCCTAAAATTAATTAATAAATTGTTTACTGCACCAATATAATTAATAATTTTGAAAAAATAGGAAAATTATTATTTTTTAAAAAATTATTTTATAAAATATCACAATGGTGCTGTAACATTTCCTCCGACTTTATTTCCAAGTTTTACCCTAAATTTATCCCAATCAGTACACTCAATTTTGGGCATGGTGGCGCGCGCCTTGATTCTTATATCATTTTTTAATTCTTCATATCTCCCCATTTCTTCCACCACGGATTCAAACTCTAAATTTGATATTTTCTTATCGGCCAACGCTTTGGACACCATAACGTCGATGCTATTTTTCTTAGACCTAGCGAGAACGGATATTCTATCATGTTTTCTACTTTTTTTCTCGAGTTTTCCACCCGCCGCCCTAATTACCATACAAAGTATTCCAGATAAAACGGTAATTCCACTCAAAACCCCTGCAAGTGGAACCGTTACAATTGTAGATAGCGTTGCAGAAGTCCCCGCACCACACAACACAGAAACACTTGCCAGAACCGTACTAGATGCTTCAGCTATGTTCGCCGCGCGCTTATATTTGTTAGCGTGTCTTTTTCTATTTGCACATTCTCTAACTAAAATATCCTGCATAGCGACGATATTATTCAACCTAAAATCTGAACTTCTTTCGTTAATTGGATATAGTGTTGGTGGAGTGGTATTGAGAGTTGGATACAGTGTTGGTGGAGTGGTATTGAGAGTTGGATACAGTGTTGATGGATCGGTATTGACAATTGGAAGCGGTGATTCGTTCATATTTCAATATATTAGTATTTTACAAATTGAGTTCAATTAACAACGAAACAATAGTGGAAGAACTCTCTGGGTCACCGATTTTCGTAACAAAGTTAATAACACTACCTTTGGAAAGTCTAATTCGATCAGAACCGAAGAACGAAACCACCGTCGAACTATCTCCAGAGGTATTAGTGACTCCAACCCCCCGTTCTTCCCCATCTACTACAATATTTATCGCGACCGCGCCAACAGGTTTACCACTACCATTAACCGAGCAGACCGCCATTTGGATAACTTCACCTGCAGCTGTCATAGTGTATCCCCCATATTTATTACTCGCTTTGGCACCGAACGAATATTCATAGTGCCCCTCAACCAATGGGCCCCGCTTCTCAGCCCAAACTGTTATGGCACGTTTTAGCGTTTTCATTGTTCGCACTATTCCGGCAAGCGCATTGTTTGCGTCATATGCCTCAGTACGAATCTTTTAAGAGGCCTCCTCAAGAGCTTTTGTCGCGGCTATACGATCATGTTTCAGTTTATCGGTTATTTTCCCATCTAGTTCGGTAAGTGCCGCTTCTCTGCTGAGAGAGTCCTCTAACCGCAACGCATCATAAGCCTCCGTAATGGTCGCCTGGTGGCCTTCTAGGGCTTTCTCAACACCCGACCGGGCCTCTTTTTGAAATTCGGTTATTTTTCCGTCTAGTTCAGCAACCGCCGCTTCTCTGGTGAGAGAGTCCTCTGAGCGCAACACCTCATAAGCCTTCGCAAGGGCCGCCTGGTTGTCTTCTCTTGCTTTCTCAACCCCCAACCGAGCCTCCTTTCGAAATTCGGTTATTTTTTCGTATATGTCAGTAAGTGCCGCTTCTCTGTTGAGAGAGTCCTCTGAGCGTAGCGCCCCATAAGCCTCCGCAATGGCATCCTTATGGTCTTCTCGGACCCCCTCAACCCCCGACCTGGTCTCTTTCAGAAATTCGGCTATTTTACCGTCTAGTTCGGTAAGTGTCGCTTCTTTACTGTGAGAGTTCTCTAAGTGCAACGCATCATAAGCCTCCGCAATGGCCTCCTCAAGGTTCGACTGGTGGTCTTCTCGGACTTTATCAATACCCGACCGGGTCTCTTTTCGAAATTTGGTTATTTTTTTATCTAGTTCAGTAAGTGCCGCTTCTCTGATGAGAGAGTCTTCTGAGCGCAACACCTCATAAGCCTTCGTAAGGTCCGCCTGGTGGTCTTCTCGTGCTTTCTCAATACCCGACGTGGCCTCTTTTTGAAATTTGGTTATTTTTTTTACCTAGTTCGGTAAATGCCGCATCTCTAATGAGAGAGTCCTCTAAGCTCAACGTAAGGGCCGCCTGGCGGTCTGCCCGGACTTTATCAATATCCGACCTGCTCTCTTTTCGAAATTTGGTTATTTTTTTACCTAGTTCGTTTAGTTCCGTTTCTCTGATGAGAGAGTCCTCTGAGCGCAACACCTTATAAGCCGCCTGATCTTTCTCAATATTCGTTCGGGTCTCCTTTCGAAAATCGATTATTTTCCCGTCTAATTCAGTAAGTGTCGCTTCTCTGGTGAGAGTCCTCTAAGCGCAACGCACCATAAGCCTCCGTAAGGTCTGCCTGGTGGTCTTCTCGGACTTTATCAATACCCAACCGGGCCTCTTTTCGAAATTTGGTTATTTTTTTACCTAGGTCGTTTAGTTCCGTATGCGTTTCTTCACGACTTTGTGTATTCACAACCAGGGCATATTCTCTAAGTTGTGATAGTAGACTCTTATGAATCTCGTCCGTGGCCATCGATATAGTTCTATTGATCAAGGCCTTTGTTTTTTGGGTAGTTAAAAAGTCGCCCTCTGTCGGGATGAATCCCCCTTCTGCCGGTTCCAAATTCTTTGAATTTGTCACCCAATCGGAAGAACTACCTGGTCCGTATATACTCATAATGTTGATAATATATATTACGAACATGCGTTTAATTCTAAATACTTTTCTTAATTTTTTCAATTAATTTGAAATTTCTAGGACGACCGAAATCGGGTAATCGTTCTTCAACTCTCTCCCTTTATCATCAAGAATAGAAATCTTCAACTCGTGGATGTGTCCCGATTCCAAAACTTTCATCTCGGGGTGTGGGAAGTCTAAGGTCACAGTCTCGCCATAGAAACAGTCGCTGGCGGGCACGGTTTTCAGTAATGTGCTGGGGGATCCGTCTACCGTGTTGTACGATGTGTTCACCCGATCCAGGTGCACCCTGAGAGTTTTCGTGAAGGTGAAGTCCACCGGATTATCACCGACGTACTCACCCGGGGTAAACACTCCTTTGTTTGAGGAGTATGTCTCTCTAAAACCGAGTTGAATACCCAACCCCGGGGAGACCACTACCTTATTATCACTGCTGATGGTCATTGTTGCGAGCCCGGTAGCATTCGATACTGTGAGGTTAATTATACCGTCAAGCTCTGAGTTGACAAAATCTTTGAGCTGTCTTATTCCCCACAGTCCGTGAGGCAGCTTTACACCTAATTGTTGTCCATCCTTCACATAGTAAAACCCTTCGCTCTTCCCCACATTCTGCCATCCAACCGTGCAGGTGATTGATCTAAGGCCTACCCGGCGTTTTCCGCAGCAGTTGTCTATTAATTTTTGAAGTTCACAACTCCCTTTTTGAACATTAGTGATAGTAGAAAACATAATAATATCTTTCAATGGATACCAAAGCATTTAGCTTTAACTCTAATGTAAAGTACGCGGTCGGAGGTAAATACACGCAAAAAGACGTTGTTAACCGCCTTGTACACACAACCGTAACGGTTAGACCGGACAGCGGCTTTGCCACCAATTTCCCTAACATCTTTGAACAATACAGGCTGCCCAAGATTACTACGATGGAGGTGGTAAACGGGTGGAAAGCAACACCGATGCAGTTTTGGCAGAACCAAATAAATTTCGCTGTATGGTGCGCAACAGCCGGGTGTGGAGTTTCATATAAAGACCATCTGACATCCAAGAATGTCATGCTCCGAAGTGTCTACAACTTTCACGTGTATTATACTATTAGGAGGATTCTCAAAGAACTAGGTATTTCACTACCTCAAGACGACGCCTGGGATCCAATTTCCAACGCATACGACCGTATGGCGTTTGAAAGACTGTGTAACGAATTTAACGTTTCAAAAGACGCGGACTGGAGACAGAAAGCATTTCCTACCAGCACCGGCCTCGGGGACGTTCTCATTCGGGGCCAGTCCGGGAATTGGACGCAGACTGATTTTAGACACGATCACTCCGGTGACCACATCGTCAGTCGGAACGCCGAGGGAATTTTGACCCCGCGACGATGACATTCGGGCCGGAAGTGTCTGGAGGTCGGCACTGTGGCGTGTTTTCTTGTAAAATGTTACCTCCGAAACGGGCTCACGTCGATTACATACAGCAGGCTGCTGAGGTTCAGGACGCATGGGGTACATTTATGTTAGATAAGGGTATAGGGTTCACGCAGGCCGGGGTTACCGCGTCAACGACTCCATTCGCACGTACGTCTGGGCCATCCTCGGCGCACAGAAGCAAACTCGCAGTTCTATACTGGGCACGGGAACAGCGTTTGATGCACAAAAACAATTCTTGGCACTTGTAGAGGACGCCATCTCAGCTAGGGTGGACCTGGAGAAGGCGATCCAGAATTATCAAGACGTTTTGCAGAATGCCAGCACCCCAGTAGACTATGTATTTGGAATAGGTCTTTATATGGCGCCGAGCAATATGATACTACGAGACGACCCGGTTGACGGTTACAATAATCAGATCGTAATCGCCACCGCCAATCAAAAAATCGGCCACAACGGTAACGTGAACACGGATATCATCAAGCGCACCCCCAACATGATCGGGTTCAACAGTGGAACCGATTTCATAAAACACAAAATGGATACACCTCCCCAAATTCGTAAATTGGATACACAATTGAACCCAGTACCCCCAATTCGTAAGTTGGATGCACCATCGAGTTCCATCAACAGACCAATCGCGATTGGAGAAACACCAATCAATCGTAGATTGGGTGAAATTGGAAGCACAACACACGAGGAGGAGAAATTAGGGCTCGTCATCGCCCTCGTGGCGATCGGATTATTTACGCTTTGGTTGTAGGAACTTCCAATCTCGATTGGTGGTGAAGAATAGTAGGAGACCGGCGATTGTCACGATTAAAGCCCAGGTATTTTTGGCTAGCCATCCGGCCGTTTTTGATAATATAGATAGCAAGTAAGAAACGATACTTCCGATCAGTCCAGGTAGTGCGGCAGCCGCCTTTTCGGCTAATTTAGCCAGGAGACTGGCGAGGGCTTTTAGTTGTTTTTTTACCCACTCCTTGGCTCCACCGGATGGAGTGGTGCTGGTGCTGGAGCGGGTGGTGGCGCCGCACCACCAGTGAAAGCTAGAACTATGGTCGATATAGTCATGCCGATAGCAACGAGGATGCTTGCTATCGTGACGACCTGCTCTCTGAACAGAGTGCGAAGACGCTCACCGAGTGTCGTCTCCTCGTGCAGGACCCTCGAGATTGATTCGCGGATCCGACTTATTTGTGTGCGGAGAGCCTCACGGTTAGCCGAGGCGGCCTCCAAGCGAGCTTCTCTTTCATCCCGCAAAGACCGCAGTCGTTCGGCGATCCGCTCGGTAGATTCTATATCGTCACCGGCTTCCTCCAGTTTTCTTTCTTCTAGCGCGATATGTTCATCCAGCGCCGTGAGTTTGGAGAGGTTAAGGACCAGTTCGCCCCGGACCGTTTGTAGAGCCTTATCGAGTCCACGGAGTTCTCGAAGAGGTAACGGTGGGTCATCGTTGAGTATTTCCCCCAATTGCGATTGGACGCTGAACGTGGTCTCCATCGTGTTAATAACGTCGGTGGCTATTTGAGGGACCTCGCTGAGCTCGACCGTTTCTATCGCGGTGGCCGTCTTCGCTATAGTTTCGTCGGTAGACTGTAGGGCCTCTACAGCGCGGGCCGGCACAATTGTTTTACCCCTCTTCCAATCCGTGAAGCCTAGTTCGTTCTTTATGATTTCGCCACCGCCCCGGTTTCCTGCAATGGTGTTTAGCGATAGGGGTTTTCAGGTCTTCATGTTGACGATCGGGTTATCTGATGCTTTTAGTCGCAATCTACCGTTCAGATCCAATTCGAATTTGGAGTTGTCGCGACCGACAGACGGGACCAGACCTTTTTCTATCAAACTGTTGTAGTAGTCGTTTACAGCTCCCTCAAGTAATTCCTGACTTTGACCAACGCTGCTGGTAGCGCCACCTATTTCCTCCAATTCACTAATTGGAGGGGGTGTTTTGTCGAAGGTTGTGATGGAATCCTCGAAGTTATCATCATCATTATCATAATCATCGACGTAATCGTCTCTGCCGATTTCATCCATGTCAGCATCGTAATCAGCCATCTTTAATAAATGTGTTTACAAAATTAATTATGTATTAAAGACAAAACCATACGGGTTTAATAGTTTCAATAAAATTAATTATGTCTTCGAGTCAATACGGTCGCAAACTCAATCCATACCGCAGACTGCGTGAGCCCCTCGGGGCAAAAGGCGTGAGACAGAGTGTCGTTATTACGAACAACCCATCGATGATCGACCAGAACCAGCAGCTCTTAGTCCGCTTCCCCAACCTCGGAACTCACGACGTCATTGTGCCGGGTACTGTTCGCCTCGATTTCACTATTTCGCTAACGTCGACGGACGCGGACCGAACCGTCGTTCAGAACCTGGGTCGCGCCATCGTCAAGAAGACCATGATAAAGATTTCTGTTAATGAGGTGATGTCGATCGATGACAGCGACGTCTACCATTGCTATCAGGACCTGTGGAAGACGTCACACGAGCGTGAAAACGCTGTCTATCAAGGTATTGACACCAGCAAAAATAAGAACGTAACCAGACTTAGAATCGGGGCTGCTAACAAGGTAGATAACAACGCTAGTGACAACGCTAGTGACAACGCGGTCGCGGGCGCTTACGGCAACCGCTTCTACATCCCGCTCGACTTTGAGTTGCTGGAGAGTCACATGCCCTACTATCAGAGCGCTTTGGCTGACCGCCTCGAATATGAACTAACGTTCAACGACTACGGCCGAGTTATCATAGCCAGCGACATGTTATCGACGTATACGATCGATAATGTTTCGCTGGAGTACGACATGGTCACGATGCCCGAACTAGCGCGATTGATCAGAACCCAGTACGCCGGGCGCATTGCCATACTTTACGACCGAGTTCTTCGCCATCGTAAGATGACGAAAGACAAAGGCGACACATTGTGGAATATTAACGTCAACGTACCCGCCCGCTCGATGAAAGGTATACTGATGCTGTTCGAGGAGGCTCGGGTAGCGCTCGGTGTTAGAAAAACCGACAGATTCTATAACCCCAAAATCACGAAGGTAGAGGTGACGATCGAGGGAGTCCCCAATCAACTCTACAGCGCGGGTCTTCGCGCGCACCAGCAGTGGGATGAAGTAAGAAAGCAGTTTGCTGCCGGCTCTAAGCGCTCTCCGGAGGTTGCAGCAGTTGCCAAAGACCTGCATCTCTCGGCCGTCTCCCTCGCGGAGTTCCTGAATACCAAATACGCGTTATGGCTAGACATGCGAGCCAGCGACGATGACCAAATACACGGTAGCGGACGCCAAGTTGAGAACGCTATTGAGGGTGTGACGATCCAGATAACCAAAGAGGCGGACGGAGCCGGGCCATTGAACGTGTACTTATATATAATTACAGACGCACAACTCAACATCGAAGATGGTCGATACGTATCAGCGATCTACTAAATCTAACGATTTATTAATACATAATTTTGAACAAATTAAGAAATCTATCAATCAATACCAATTCACGATTGGAGATGCTCACTCTGCCATAATATGTGGGCAGACAGGATGTGGAAAAAAAACGGTTTTCATCCTTGACTTGCTCGAGGAGTCCTACCGCGATGCCTTTCGTCACATTGTGATCCTGTGTCCCACTGTGCGGCACAACGATACTTATCAGCGGCGCCCGTGGATATGGACCGACCCTGAGGTATACGTTATTGACCCGGGTGATAGGCTTCACGATTGGTTGCGTGGTTTATACCAAAGATTCCAGGGTGAGCCCACCCTATATGTGATTGACGATTGCTCGGCCAAGGCGGCGATGACCAAAAAGAAGGACATGCTCTCCGAGCTCGCATTTTCTGGCCGCCATGCGAGGCAAAGCGTATGGATCTCCACTCAAAAATACAACGCCGTCCTCAAGGATCTGCGCGAGCAAACGAAATGGGTCGCCCTCTTTCACTGCAAGGACCAAGACTCATTCGATGACTGTCTTCGAGAGAATGACGTTATCCCAACGCGCGAGGAGGAGCGCTGGAGGTTCGACAGATGCTTTCCGAAACTAAGCACGCCAAGCTTCTGCTAAAGACTGATCAACCAACTGCTTATAAAGTTATCAATTAATTAATAATTTTGAAAAAATTAGGAAAATTACAAAGTAATAAGCTATTGCAATGCTTAACAATGCTTAGCAATTGCTGAACAATGCTTAGCAATTGTTGAACAATGCTGAACAAATACTGAACAAATGCTGAACAATGGTTAACAATGTTAACAATTTTCTGCTCCGCTGCGAGCTTTGTTGCGAGCATAATGGTGATCATAAGTATCGGGTGGTGTGCTTGGCAATATGTTAAAGTGATGAGACTTGTTAGAATAGTTAAATTACTAATTTTGAAAAAAATGAACTGCGACGAACTTCTCGATCAGCTAATGGAAGAAACCTCAACTCCGACTGCCAACATTCTGAAAGATAATGAAACATCAACTCCGACAGAGCAATCGGGATCAACTCCAACTCCAACGGTAGTTGGTATTGGGTTGAGTGCAACGACTCCGAATGAAAATGCGGCGCGACGAGAGTGGCTAGCTGCGCTGGTTGCTGGGGGACAATCGGAGCATTATCTCGGTAGGCGTCTCTCAGTTTTTCAGGTGGATAAGATGTCAGATACGGAGATCGATAAAATGTATGCGCGATACGAATCCAAATTGGGAGCGGAGATGACAAAAACTCTCGGATCGGCGGCTATTCATTTGTACGCAACCGCCGTTAGTATACTTCTCCCTATACCAAACACCGCGGGGTTGATTGATGATCTAGAGACTGACCCTTTTATAGGTCACACTCTTAGAACAGCCTGCTGTTCAATTTATCACAAGTTTGGAATGTACTTAGCTCCGCTGACAACCGCGTTGACCACGGGTAAACACTGTCAATTTGGACATATATGCCCACGAACTATAAGCCCTGAAAATTATGACACAAGACACACCCACGAGAGTGACGGAGTTGAACCAGATTGCTCCAACACAATCGAACCAGATTGTTACTCCGCCACTGGATGACATACCGCATATAAAAAATCCCAAAAGACAGGCAGCTGGGCGGGCGGCGGCTGCCACCCGAAAAGTTAAACAAGATAAAATACTCGCCGAGCTTCGAGAGGCTAAACAGTCGTTGCAATCGGGGACGGAGACAGCAAAACATCTGAAGACAGAGCAATCGGGTTCAACTTCAATCCCGATTGGGTTGAGTGCAACACACAAATTCACGTTATTAGAGCACACCCAAATTCTTTGAATTTGTCACCCAATACCAACTCCCGTTGGAGTTGGACTGAACCCCAATTCACGAATTGGAGTTGGTTTGTTGGTGGTAGTCTGGCAGTTGTTGGTGCCCTGTGCGTGTGGAAATACCCGAAAAAACAACCAGCCAGTGTTCAGAAGAAAGTTACGAAACACCAATCATCAACAATGTTGAATTTGGATGCGCCCCATTTAAACATTGATCGCGACCCCTTTTATATGCAATAAGTATAACAATGGCTGAACAAGATGGTAAAATGTTAGTGAATGCGCTTTATCACGCCGTGGTGATATCGGGTTTCAGTATCGGGTATGCTCGACTATCAAAGATGGCCCTAGGAGGAACCGCTCCCAAATTGGACTTTACTGTGAGAGACGTAGGGCTCGCGACCTTAGATGTAGCGGCCGCAGTTTGGACGCGAGATTATCTAGTTAAAGCTGGAATTCTACCAGTTAATATATGGAAATAAATGGCTTCAATCGCAGTAATAGTAGGTGGTGCGCTTGTAAACGCATTGGCGTTCAGCGGTAGCAACTTTATATTCTCTAAAATGAAAAGCTCGAACGTGGATGAGGAGCGTAAGCGTCATGATTTAGCTGTAGAACAACTCAATAGCGCAAAGGAAGTGTGGTCGAAAAAACGAACCGCCCATCTGGACTGGGTCAATGAAGAGCTTCGCCGCGAAAATCACGCTGCGCAAACTTTTCAGAACGTTGAAGAAGCAAACCGCGAGTACGCGCTGGCATATCCGCACAAAAGTCTCGATCCAATGGATCCCGAGCCCCAACTTTCAGATTTCTATGTACCGTCAGAGGCCCAAAAGGACCGCGAGATCGCGTTCATCGTCGTGGGAATGGGTGTGGTTGGGCTCGTCGGCTACTATATAAAATAATTAATTAATTAAAAAAACATTTTTTTTTATAAATATATATATATAGAACGATGTTAGTTGACGAACTTTATGACGCTATGATCGATGTAGGCTACACTGCCCAAAAACATCGTTTACCTGGTGCAAAGAGTATGATTCGTCTGGCCCGAGATTCTCTCGAGACGTGGCGCGAGGACGAAAAAGCGGCCACCTTTTCGCAAAGCGGATGTTAGATTCCTCCATCAACAATGTTGAATTAGATTCCCCTCTCCTGTTCCAACCCAAACGCGATTGGGGCTGCAGCGAAACTTCCAACAAAGGTTTATTATTAACGACGCAGTTACCGGACGAACTGGCGAGGGCATGTTGGAGATTGTCCGATATATTAGAATACTTCGCATACGATGAACACGCGCAAACTTGATACCAAACTAACGCGCAAGCTGTCGAATACATACTATAGCCCACGCGGCTACTGGAAGGGACTCACGGCCATCAAGAACCTCGCGGCGGCGACCAAGGTTTCAGAAAACGCTGTCAAGGAATGACTCAAGAAGCAGGCCATCTGGCAGATCTATTTACCCGCGCCTCACAATATTCCGCGGCCGAAATTCGACGTGCCGGTGCCGAACCAAGTTCACCAAGCGGACCTCCTGTTTCTACCTCACGATCGCGTCGGTCGCAAGACGTACAAGTACGCACTGACAATCGTTGACGTAGCGAGTCGTTATCCGTTGGCCACTAAAGAGTCTAAGGAAGTGGCTGAGGCTCTTTCCCGAATATATAAGAGGAGTCCTCTCAAATGGCCGAATCTTCTCCAGGTCGATCCCGGCCGCGAGTTCATGGGCGCGGTCTCTCATCTATTGTCTAAGCATAAAGTTTCTATCAGACGCGGCCGCGTCAACATCCACCGGGACCAGGGGATCGTGGAACGCTTCAATCGAACCCTGGCTGAGAGACTGTTCGGACACCAATACGCTAAAGAACTTGTAGACCCTCATTCGCGATCGACCGAGTGGGTGGCCAGACTGCCCGCCGTGGTCTCCGCACTGAACGGAGAGGTGACCAGATTGATAGGTAAGAAGCCTGTAGATGCTATCAAGTTTAAAAGGGTGACGAGCAAGCCCTCTGCCGTCTCGCGCGGGCGACCCGTTGGTTTAGAGGAGCAGCGGCTTCCATCAGATATTGACGTCCGGTACCTCTATCAACCGGGAGAGCTTGAAGGTGGCAGCCGCCGCGCGACTGATCCCGTGTGGTCAATGAATGTATATCATCTGGATCGCTCTATTACCAAACCCGATGAGCCCGTGCTCTATTATTTGGCTGATGGTCCATCTCGCGGTTTTGTTCGCGAAGAACTTCTTATGGTACCTTCTGACACCCAGTTACCCCCGGATCGTTAGAGTCTTTAGTATTCTATCCTTTTTTCAGAGTTCTTTTTTTTTACCTATCCTATAGGCTCTGTGTGCAACCCGTCTTCCATCACTCTCCTCTTGTCGTAGTACGCCGAGAGTCCTATTTTTTGTTGACAGTACGTCTTCATCACCCCGTTAATCATTCGGAATCCCCTGTTCTCCGCCATATCCCTACCCCCTTCGAGAGCACTCTTATACCTTCCCCAAGTCAGATCGTTAGATCTCTTCGACATCCCCTTGGCCGAGTGCTTAGATTTTCCATCACCACTCACGTAGTAACACTTGCTACACAGAGCGATGGCTCTATCCCCTTCGAATTCCAGCTTGAACAGTCTCGGAGTTCTGTTGCTCCACACGTCCCACGCCAACCACTCGGTCTTCTCCTTATTAAACTTTCTCTTCATATTCTTTCTCACCACCGCCGCCAGCGTCTTCTCCGACAGCGCGAAGTACATGCTGTCAGT
Organism: Conchocele bisecta; assembly: GCA_029237695.1. Taxonomy (NCBI): domain Eukaryota; kingdom Metazoa; phylum Mollusca; class Bivalvia; order Lucinida; family Thyasiridae; genus Conchocele; species Conchocele bisecta. The sequence goes on along the minus strand of CM055276.1, from coordinate 2,676,395 downwards.
GTCCATCTGTATCAGTTCGAAATCTCCGCGATCCACGTACTTGTCCAAGAAATCGTAGTAGAACTCCAGCATCCGGAGCTTGGCCAACTGGTAGACCGCTATGCCACACTGAAACGGTCTGTTGATCACCACTCGAGTCTTCCTGCTCGATATCTCGTAAGCCTCCCCAATCTCCTCCAGGTCTTCGAACCACGCCGACCTCAGTGCCCGGTCGACAGTCTTCTCATCCTTCGTATATGTGGTGTTCAGGTGTCTCTCTTGTGCCTCTATCAGCTTGCCACAACACGCGTTGCCAACCAGTTTGAATATCTCCGCCAACACCGTCTTGCTCTTGTCTACGTCCCCCGTCCGTCTGGCAGCGGTGACCTCTTCCACGAACCATTGAAACGGTTTGCCGGGCGTGTAGTCTATCACCCTATGCACCGCCTTGATGATCAGACCGTGCTCCAGATACCACTTTAGCAGTGGGGAGTATATGATCATCTTCTTGGCGGACATTGCCCCCACGAGCTTTCTCTGTCCTTCGACCCTTTTCCTCCCGGTACCGGCCAGGTAGTCCTTCATGTGCTGCGGAACATCGTTCTCATCGATTTCTCGATTAACAAACAGCGGTGACATTTCCGAGAACTTGTCTCTCAACGTTTCCGGGACCTCTATATCCAACTCCGCAAATCCGAACCACTTTTCACTCCTGACCTTCCTCACGAAACAGTCTATATACGACTGTCTTTCCGGGTCGTCACACGTCCATATCGTCTCCTCCCCGCACGGCATGTCTTTCGACAGGGTAGACAGATACAGCGCATTGGCGTCGTACCCCATCACCGCCTTGCACATCTTCTCCTCCCGACTACCTACCTGACCCCTGATCGTCGACCTGCCAGCCTCTGCGTATCTGGAGAACACTATGGACGGACCACCGACCAATCCCTGCTTCATCATCTCATAAGTTTCAGACTTCGGCGACCACAGCTCGGGTGTGTCCGCCTTCCCATCGATCGTCCCACGAAGTAGGTACTGAAGGGAAACACCGGGCAGAGACACAGCATCCTTGAGTATATCCACACCTCTTCCTCTGTAGAACTCCGTCATCTTAGTCAGAGCCTCCAGGAACGGTCCGACATCCAAGTCGTTGTAGTGTTGCAACCATTCCTTGAACGTCTTCATCCCATTTTCTTGGAATACCTTCTTACACTCTTTCCACTCGGACAACGACAGTAGGAACTCACCCTTCAACTTCGAGTACCACTCGGGATAGTCTGGCAGCCCCGGATGGTCGAGCTTGTCCGCGCTATCGAACCACTCGTACGGGAAGTGAGACTTTATCGTTTTACAGTCGTACGCCTTAACCCACCGGTCGTACGTGGTACCAGGTCCCAGATACTGGATGATGTCGAGAAATCTAAACTCTGGGTAAACAGAAACATCGTCGTGCTGGCTCTCTTTCCGACCATCACCTTAGTCACGGTGGCCGCCAACTTCTCGACAAAGTACTGCTTGATGAGGTTCAGGTCGTACCTGCTACAGTTGAACCCCACCACCGGGACTTGGTCAATCCAAGAGACAATCTTTGCTTGCTGAGACTTCGATAGCATATCTATATCGGCCGGCAGATACTTCTTCCTAACCCCCTCCCTGATTGCCTTGCCTCTCATCTGTAGCTCGGTCACGAACTAGCGTGTCAGGATCTCGTTCGCAGATGTGGGTTATCCCTTCATGCATCGTATCCCCCAAAGACACAGATATAGGAACGTGCTCGACCTCGAAGGTCAGGTCTTTGGTGGGTTGAGTGGTTTTTGACTTGTCGAGATACGCCTCGAAGTCATAGACTATCTGGTGAGGGTACAGAGTCGTCTCCTCCTCGCGTGGCAATTGTGGATAGTAGGTATTCACCTCATTCAACCACTCGCACTCCCACATCACCACCAGCTCGTAACCCGCCTTCCTTATCTTGGCGTCTTGAATTTTCGTCCTCTTGTACAGCGATCTCGCGTTACCTCTCATGCAATGCCTCGGACACCCGTGCCAGTAGCATCCGTGAAACTGAAACACGGTCTCGGTCTCGTGACAGTAACCGTCGACCGGATCACCGGCCACCCACCTCTCACCACCGTGACCACAGTCGGCGTGATGTATGTGTTTTTCCCACCCTCTCCTCTTCTCTGTTCAACCATTGAATCGACCTCGCACTCGCTGATCCCTTAGCATAGAACGCCTTCTCGTAGGCCGACTGCGGTCTCTCTGCCCTCTTACCTGGACATGTCACCACGGTCTTCCCACCCATGCAGGTGGTCGCGTGCCTGTGCATGTTACACGACTTTGTGAACCGTTGTTGGCATCCGGAGCACCCGTACTCGTTCGTCATCTTGCGGAGGTTCGTAATGAGGAACGAGTGACCTCCAAACATTCCTATCGTCATTGTCTTCTCCCCAACCGCGTCGATGTTTGCCGGACACTTCATTAGGTACCACACTCCCTCAACGGTGGGCTCGTAAACGCGAATGCCCATCTTGAAGTGCTCTTCGACCTTCTTAATATCTTTCAAGGGAATTCCCTTACTATCCGGTCCGTTATCGTGACCGAGATATTCGTTAGCTAGAGTTCGTGCATTCTCACAACAGCGGTCTGGTCTCCCTCCACGGTGGATGGCTATGCACCTAAACAGACACAAGTAGTCGTCGTACGTGTCGACGGAATACATTCCCTTTTCTGTCTTAACCAGTCTGGGAGTTTTCCCGCTCCCATGAGAAGTTGTTGAGCGTCGATGATCATCTTCACCTCGACCGATATCCAACCCGAACGAAGGTCCATTTTGTGTTTGGTCTATCAACTTTGTCGATGTCCATTCGACCTTTCTCTCTATCGGATATCCAACTCTCGGCTTTGGCGATCTCGTTTATCCACGGACTGCCCTTTGATTGTTTGTGATAGATCATAGTAGCGTCGGTCTCTATGTTCCTAATACGATACGAGCACGATACCTCAGATAACACGCCGTGATCATCTCTGGACGAATTTTATTCATTATGCGATTAGCGATCTCCCCATCTACCCCCCTCTCGAAAGTCCATACTATCTTCCTCCTACCCCTATCAACAGTTTCCCTAACTTCGGCTTCTTCGGCGAGAATCCTGGGACCCTCCTCCACCAAAGCTCTGGCGATATCTCTCCTACTCTTAGGAGGTCTCCCAACCAACCCTTGATAAATCTTATTGTATTGCGCCTTGAATAGTGGTTTTCTACGCGCGCTGGGATCTTCTTTTACACGCTGCCCGTAAGCAGTGGCGCGCAGACTGGCCGTCGTCTCGTTCTCCAATTTCTCGGAGCGTTTTTCAGGGTCAGCGGGCAGTCGTCCGGTCGAAACCGCACGTCACAGCCTCTCCTCGTAGACGATGGCTCGCGCGTCACTTATCCTATCTGCTATATCTTTCTTGAGTCTCAAACCTCTTAGGGAAATTCCCCAACTCTTAGCTTGCTCTCTCATTTGCTTTATGGTAGACATTATACTGAGTATAACCAATAGATTTTTATCTTCAATAGGGTGTAAGTTTATTTGTAATAAATGTATGACAGATTGCTGTAATATACTGAGTATAACATAGGGATTCTTATCTCTAATAGGGTGTATCTTCTCATGTCATAAATATATGGTCTCGCGGTTGATGAAAATATGTTCTCATACATACCCGCCGAACAGTAGGTGTGTTTTTAAAAATTATGCTTACTCCCCCCTTTGTGTTTTGAAAAATTAAAATTATGCCTACTCCCCCCTTCGTGTTTTGAAAAATTAGAATTACTCCCATTCTCATAAATATTCTCATAAAAATGGAGGAAAATCTGAGTAGTATATAAGAGTCATTAATTATAGCACCACCCGGTGGGAGGCTCCGCGCGTAGCCATTGGCTTCCAGAGGGTGGTGGTATCATTGTGACTCTTATATACTACTACATGTACTAATAATTGTATTCGGCAATAAACATGAACGCTGTTTATATCCTACTTAACCCTTACACTGCTGAATTACATTTTGTCGTCTGCTGTTTATTTTTTATTTTTCTCGTCAAAAACATGATTTGACAGCAGTTTAGATTCTAAAGTGCCGTTAAACCATGTTTTTATTGAGCAAGAAGATATAATATACAGTAACAGCAAACGACAATTTTCGCGCTCAGCAGTCTAAGGGTTAATCCAAAATGTTCATATTTTAGACGGCGACAATCTTGGGTTAAGCGACAATCTCCAGTTTAACAAATCTGAAAATGATTCACCCACGGACCATATCTGTAAAGTTTGACTAGCATGGGCCAAGCGCTCTAATCAAATGATGATCGTTTTGACATTTCGGCGGCCATCGTGGATGACGTACTCACCCGATTTCGACAAAAATCTCTCCAGATCTGTCGTTTCGTCGACACCCTCGATTTGATATATGACACATACATATTTGATAAGAAAAATGAAATTTGACCCCTATTTGACCCCATGAGCCCTGCACATATTTGATCCGGGGATAATCATTTTAACAAATCTGAAAGAGCATTCACTATCGATCATTCCTGCCGAGTGTCGTCGAAATCGGACTGGCCCTTCTTGTTAAGTTTCTCAATTCTGTCATAACTTGATGGATTACTTTATTATTTCAGTACATCCTACTTGTGGACAAATGCCACATATCCAATCTGCCCTTAATATGACATTGACATTTGGACCTTCACAACTTTGAATATTTTCACACATTAAGAAGTTCGCCGGAGTTTGTCATTTCTGTCATAACTTTTATATCCCTTGATTTCAATACATCATACGTATCGATAAATGTCACACATCCACGCTGTTCTTCATATGCCATTGACCTTCTGACCTTCACAACTTTGAACTTGTTCACACATTAAAAGTTTTTACCGGAGTTTTTACCGGAGACGTGAGCACAAATGTCACACATCCATGCTGCCCTTAATATGACCTTGACATTTTTACCTTCACAACTCTGCTTATGAATATTTATCACTTTTGGTTAATTAACTTTGCCACAGTTTCTCTAATCTGCCACCGGGGGGATTCGTGTGCCGACAGGCCACATTCTCTTGTTTATTTATATTTCCAAGGGGTTGTTGATGTTTCCAATTATACAATAATACACATTTAAAACAGTGGAGTAAAGTGTGTACTCGATGTCCGCTTTCCACTATATACAGGGTTCCTACTGGTCCGTAAATTCCTGGAAAGTCATGGAATTTGGAAAAATGGATTCCAGGCCTGGAAAGTCATGGAATTTGCCTCTTTTTCTGAAAAGATCATTGATAGTCATGGAATATTGGATTCCAGTCCAATTATTGGTGCTGTTGAGCAAAGTTCAGTGCAATTTCGTGATTTCGAGCCAAACGATTTGATGTGGTAAGGGCACCTGGTACCAAATCGGGATTTTGTAAATTCAGAACTGAAGTACTACAAGTAACTTCTCTCCCCAACACAAGTGTATTCCAGGCTCGACACCGTTTCATCAGCATCATCCATGCAAATATGGGTCCTTGAATTTCGAAAATAGGTCCTTGAAAGTCATGGAAAAGTCATGAAATTTGGTCTTCCCAAAAGAGTGGGAACCCTGTGTATATGTAACTGTATTTATCCCGTCAACACAGTGCGTATGTGCCGTGAAACACGGTGCTGTGAAACATTTTTGATATCCAGTCAATACAATTTTTGCATTTTACAGCCATTTGCAGGTGTTGACGGGATAAATAGAATAGTAGGTTAGTGCCGTGAATAGGAAAACATATCTGGCGCGGCATTGAAACGGGATGTGCTCGGCAGAACCTCGCCCATACCGTTTCCTGAGCCTTGCCAGATATTTTTTCCCATTCACGGCACTAACCTACTATTCTCTATAATCAGTGAGAAACATTCACCTCATGCGCTGGGAATTTATCATAATTTACGACATGTAGCATCTTCAAGGTAAATGGATTCCAAACGTTGTCAATTGGTTATTTAAGCGGTAACTCGTGAGTGAAGATGATCGCCTAGGGAATCGATTAAATGTTATTAGTATTCCAACGTCCACTGACTGTAGTTTCAATGTTAGACATAAACCCGAGTATGTATGATTATGTCGATCGTAGATCTATCACGTGTACATACCCTGGGCTATAGTGGCTTTTGTGACCCACTCCCAACCCCGGCCCACTCACGGTAAAAATCTCACATGCTATTTCGGTCCGTTTTTGTCGCACCTGCTTTTGCAAAAGGCGCAACTGTATTCGCCGCTTTTCCGTCATCGTCGTCGTCGTCCGAGTCAAGATATGTCAAAACGTGTGTACAAGTTTCTTCATCATGATATGACCTTAATATTACTTGATGGGTTGCTTCAATGCATGGAAACTTGATACGTGTGACGATTTGGAACATACCCATGCCGCCAATAACATAACCATGACCTTTTTAGATTTTAAAGCATGCACTTCTCTGATGGTTTTTGTGATGCGTACTTTACCACACGCCCATGATCATTTTAAGGTCAAATTTTAATAACAAGTATTCCGCCACGGAAGCGGTGTCGCGTCGAGCGCGACACCGCTTCCGTGGCGGAATTCTTGTTACTTTATTCTAAATACCTAGAACCTACTGGAGCAGGACACTGTACAGGATAACTAGCCGATGTAGCCGTCTCGGTGATATTGCGTGAAAACAATACGGAGCCCCGCAGGGGTTGTATAATTATTTTTTTTGTATTAATTCCTTCACACGAAATAACAATTCCTTCCCTCAATTTAACAATTATTTCTCACGAATTAACAATTCGTTCCCACGAATTAACAATTCGTTCCCTCAATTTAACAATTCATTCCCACGAAATAACAATTCGTTCCCACGGGAATGAATTGTTAATTCGTGGCAACGAATTGTTATATCGTCGAAACGAATTGTTAATTCGAGGGAACGAATTGTTAAATTGAGGGTACGAATTGTCATTTCATGGGAACGAATTGTTAATTCGATGGAACGAATTGTTATATCGTGGGAACGAATTGATTAAATTGAGGGAACGAATTGTCATTTCGTGAGAACGAATTGTTAATTCGAGGGAACGAATTGTTAAATTGAGAGAACGAATTGTTATATCGTGGGAACGAATTGTTAAAAAAATCCATGTCACGTGCGGGGCTCCGTAATATAACGTATGTTTTCTCGAAATAACTTCAAATGGATATGCTGGGAGGACGCGTTATAGAGAATAGTAGGTTAGTGCCGTGAATGGGAAAAAAACATCCGGCAAGGCTCAAGAATGTCTTTATTTCTCATCAGAAGTATATGTTGTGACCACTCATTTGAACCGTCTCGCCGAGACGGTTCAAATGAGTGGTCACAACATATACTTTGGTTCAGAAATAAGGAAAATAGATGGAGAATAGTAGGTTAGTGCCGTGAATGGGAAAAAATATTTGGCAAGGCTTAGGAAACGGGATGGGCGATGGCTGTAAAATGCAAAAATAGTATTGACTGGATATCAAAAATGTTTCACGGCACCGTGTTTCACGGCACATACGCACTGTGTTGACGGGATAAATTGTGTTATATAATTATTCCGGGTAGCTGCGCTATATCGCTATTTACGGAGACTGTAGTCGCTGAGATATTGAGGAAAATACCGGATGAAGCGAGCCAAGGCGCACGTGACGCATTCTGTCCACCGGCTGCCGTATAATGGTACTAGTATCACTACAGATCGGTCTACACAATTCACTATTCAGAAACTAGGTTCTTTTTCATGATACAGCACTAAGTTTTGAGCAAATATATCAAATGGTTGTCACACAGCAGCTGTGTAACTCCACCACGTGACTGTCCACATTCTGCATAAAATTGAGCCACCGTGACTACAGAACTTTGGATAATTTTAATGGATATTATTAAAAGCACGCAAGTCCATAAAATCATGATACTTTACCATAACTAGTGTTATAGTAAACCGTTCGACATATACAGGTTAAACACTTAACTCTACCAACATGTATGCCACTCTGGAGTGGTCAACGGACAACGGACAATATGATACTTGGAACGGTCAGTCATGAACTATTTCTTTGCAACAAAGGAGGAAAGGAACAACAACATTGTTTTCTGAGTGCTAGTGTGTTGGTAGTATGCTGATGCGTGAAAACAATACCTGATAACGTGTCTGTACTTTGTAGGTGCTCTGCCATGGCAAAGAAACTTATATCACGGAATGCCTCGGGAAGGAACGGTGTATCCTACAAATTCCCTGGTAGTTACCTGATAACATGTCTGTACTTTGTAGGTGCCCTGCCATGGCAACGAAACTGACGTCACGGAATGCCTCGGGAAGGAACGGTGTATCCTACAAATTCACTGGTAGTTACCTGATTACATTTCTGTATTTTGTAGGTGCTCTGCCATGGCAACGAAACTGACGTCACGGATTGTCTTGTGAGAGAAGTGTGTACGACACAAGACTATGCCTCCGTAATCTGCTATGGGTTCACACTAGCCACCACAGGTACACGCCATGTGATTTTGTACATTCGGACATCTGCGTAATTTCATGAAATACGTTTACAAAATTTACAATATTTTTCATAAATAAAGTCAAAAGGTGACCAAATTTTCAGAGTACATGCGGAATATGATTCCGCATGTACTCTGAAAATTGTGTCAACGTTTGACGCCAATTTAGCCATTTAAGGAACATATTGTAAATATAGTTAACTAGCCACCAAAGGAACATGAGACACACCATGCGATTTTGTACCTTCGGACATCTGCGTAATTTCATGAAATACGTTTACAAAAAAATTTACAATCATTTCCGTAAATGGCGTCAGAAGTTGACAAAGTTATATTCCGCATGTACTCGGAACATTTTGTCAACTTTTGACTTCATTTATGAAAAAAATTGTAAATTCTGTAAACGTATTTAATGAAATGGAATATTACTGGAGACCTGTAGCTCTTGATCAAATAGTGCACTCATTAATGTAGGCACACAGTGTTCCTTATATGAATTAAACAAGTGTATAAATGTGTCACTATTCCACCAGTTCTAAAATTTACGAGTGCCCGCTATACAGATAGTATTAATAATTATTTATACGAATTAAATGCATAGCCTGAAAAATTAACATTTTCAACAGATTATAAAGTATGATTATTGCTAATCAAAAAGTAAATACAGATACTAAATAGTAATGTCCGTTAACATGCTAAGTAAGCACCGTTATCGTCAAAAAGGTGCACGTGTCTCAAAATGGCTGGCAGCAGCACCACGATGTTGGTACAGTTTGTATTTATTTTCACACTTACATTAAACTTTGAGCAAATATATACGTGTACATGTATGTGTCCCCGATAAACGGCTACTAACGTCTTCACTGAGGCATCATTCAGTAAAACGTTATTGAAGGTACGATGGACGCCGGTGTGTAATCAAACGGGTTTCTGTGACATTTCTCACCTAGTTTTAACCACATTTTATAACAAATACGTGGTCCATTGCTTAATGTATGACATATTGCCAACAAATAGGCATTATTTTACATATTTTTCGGGAAAACTGTTCGTGGTGCTGTTGCCGCTGGACGCCGCCATTTTGAGACCCGTGCACCTATATGACTCACATATGGTACCCATGTACCAATCGTACCCCCATCCCCCTGAATAGTATACAAAATGTTACGTGTACATGTATACTTTGGGGGAAATTGTGAACAGCTAACTAATGTAGTGAAATGTAACTCGGTAAAACAGATTGGGCCGAGTAAAACACAGTAATGTCCCTTACATGATAATACTATCGGATACGGAGTTTTATTGCAGCCAATGGCGGGCTACACTAGTATATGTGGAAGCGTCCTGGGGCCCTTTCACTAAACTTCGTACGACTAAAATGTTCGTAAGTGTAAACTTATGATAGTCTGTAAATTTCACATTGGATTTACATTTATTGAACATAGGCTGCATTTTATGCTCAACACATGTAAATCCATCAATTCAGATTCCCAGACGATCCTAAATTTGCACTTACGAACATTTTAGTCGTACAAAGTTTAGTGAAACGGGCACCAGGTTCCAATTCTGAAATATATGTATCTCCTAATTAGGACTTATTATCTCCAAATTATGAGTTAGTATCTCCTACTTGGGGCTTACTGCCTGTGTCAATGCTAAACAATGTTTTACTACTAACTCCTAATTAGGAGATACTAATTCCTAATTAGGAGATATTATCTCCCATCATAAATCCTTTTATCGTAATGCGTATGTTTATTTAATACAGCATGTGAATGTAGGGTTTAATGCTGAGCACGGTGGTACGTGTAGTTTTATTGAGAGATGTGCAGTTTTACTGACAGATGTGTAGTTTTACTGAGAGATATACTGAGAGATGTGTAGTTTTTACAAACATTCGGATGATGTGTCACCGATAAACATCGTGTATTAAGACAACATTGAGATCTTACACGCTTATACACCTTTGCTAAGTGTTAATATACATATAATTCCAGCACACAAATATTTACACAATTCCCTAACATTTGATTGGCCCGTAGCAAGTCTCTGTCCAAAATTTATATCCCAGTAAACTCGCACGCCGAACTACTTTCTACATGTGCGCTGTCAGTGCTGTCAATGTACAAATGGCTGCCGTCTGTCAAAATAAACACATTTTCTTGATGAATTTATTTCAAATGCTGGAATTATAAGGAATGAATGGCCTTTTTGTGGAATTTATCGGAGATATAAACTTGGAAAAGTGGCGGGAATACTGGACGAAGGCCTTCCGGCCTTCGTCCAGTATTCCCGCGACTTTTCCAAGTTCATACCCCGATACATTTCGTAAAAAGGCCATTAATTCCTATATTAATGTATACGAACATGTGAATCCACACAAAATAAACAAAGCAAAGGCACCACACAGTATTCAGCATAATGTGAACTCCGAAATTAGACCTTAGTAATTGTTTTGAAATCGCCGCCATGTTTTCGTCACGTGATTCGCCAGTTTGCATTTTGAATTGCAGAACCAGTCACCAAGCCGCCGGAGAAAGAAACCTTCAATGCCGTACCGATTGTCATCGCCGTCGTGCTGTTTGTTGTGCTCGTGATCATAGCTGTTATTGTTATATATTGCTATCTCAAACACCGACGGCGTAAACGCGAAATGGCGACAAAGCAAACATTCAGCGAAACGATTGTATCCGAGCATTTGGACGGAAGTGTCATCGCAACAAACCGCCTTCATGGATTGGTTAAAACGCCGGAGTTATCACGTGTTCAGTATTCAAATGCGCGCGCGGACGAGGTTGTGTTTGCGGCGTATAGAAATCCGGAATACAGTACGGGACCCGGCGGGGAGCCAGTAGCCAGTGACGTAACAGCGACTGGAGCCAATAGGACGGTGATCAGTGTTGGTTCAAATATATACGACAGCATTAAGGATGGCAGAGACCGCGGGACAGGTGCGCAAAGCTACGAACGTGCTGTTGACGGAAAATATGACAATATTGGAGGAGGCGAAACGACAGGTGAACAAGCTAACGGCCTCACCGTTGATAGAACGTATGACAATTATACCAGAAGGGATAATGCGAGTTCTGTTAATTCTGAGGATCATTTTTACATGTCACTCGCGGAACAACCGGAAATTATCCGCACCCCGCAAGTGAAACCCACTCAGGAAGATGAACCATCACAAGTGGACACGTGACGTGCTTGCGGGATTGATCAGCAAACTGAAAACAGCAAATAATAAAATTGCCAAAATTCCCTGACATAAAGAAGAGTATCGTATTTTATCCTGTCAACACTGTGAGTATGTGCCGTGAAACACGGTGGCGTGAAACATTTTTTACATCCAGTCAATACGACCTAATCACTGCGTATGAATATGTGCGGTTCTCCGATTTTGAGGATGCGGCTGGGGTTATTGTTTTTGCATTTTAAAGCTGTTTGTAGTGTTGACGGGATAAATAGTATACATGTAGTGCCGTGAATGGGAAAAATATCTGGCAGAGCCGAGCCCATTCCGTTTCCTAAGCCTTGCCAGATATTTTTTTCATATTCAGGGCACTAACCTAATATTCTCTATATCGACATGTGTAGCGCCAGACCAGCTTACGCCTCCGCGTAGTCTTATATGACAGCACAACGTTCAACAGTTAACCATATCAACACCACAGGCCTGTATAGTGGTATTGGCAAAACATGTAGATCCAGATGAGCCGGCTCGTGACGAGCCGTCTCATCAGGATCTGCATTTTTTCCAAGTACTGTTCATATTTTAAGAACAAAAACACACCCTTTTCATAAATGGACTAGTCTGAAAATCATTTTGTGACGGTTGAATTGGTTGCAAAAATAACGTATCAATCCATCCCAGTTACTTAGGGTTGAAAGGGTTAATCCCCTAAATTGGCCCGGCCGTTGTAGCTATCATATAGGTGCGATATGGTCACTAGAATAGGACGATTATATTCTGTTTTGTAGAAATGAGACTCTATGTGTCTGATAGATGTATTAGCTGACCAGCACACGTCAACTGTGCAGATAAGACAGTAATCAGTGGTAACGACAGCAGCTGATATCGTGCTTTACCCTATGCAATCGTATACATGTATTACGTGTACTCACACGCATACTGGTATTGTTATTAGCCGATCTATTTATAGATCGGCTAATATATTGGTTATCCATCGAATTCTGAAAAAGTTTGTAGCAACGCTTTTCTCCGCTATTCGGTAATCTACGAACGCGAATTTTTCTGTATCACTTCCAAATTGCATCAACCGATAAAGTTTGCATTTTTGGCAATTATCTCCGTTTAAAACTTTACTTATAGCCAAATAACACAATTTTGAATACGTAATGAGCTGAACGCCGGAAGAGATTTAACCCGGAAGTTATTGTTGTTGAAGTCCATAGTTGGCTCTAATGGCCATATACGCCAACATACGCCGATTATTGGCTAATTTAAAGCTTTCATTTATTAAACAGAACAAGTTTCAGCCACGTATAATCGCGTAAAATGTGTTTATTCGGCTAATTTATAATCGACCTCTGCTCAAAATCTCCTTACTAGCAACCCCAGCATTTTCGGGTTTATCCCAGCATCTCGGGTTTATCCCATTGGATCGCGTATGCGCGTCATTTGACGCTAGTTAATATTCACAAAATTGTCCACCAATCAAAACGAAGAATTGCCCTTCATAGCCAACTTTGATTTGTTTACGTATCATGCAGGGATGGCAGGGATGCATCCAGCACGCGCGATTGCGGCAATCCCCCTTAATTATTGTCAATGCCGCAAATTATTGATTGTCTTGCGCCCGACATCGCGCAAAAAATCACGGATGGGGCACATTAGGCCAATCTGGGCATGTGCCTGAATACGCAGGAGCTTGCGTCTATTTTTAGATGACACTGTAACCGCTAGATATATATAGCCCTGGTAGCTCCGCCCACTCGCGTGCTGCCACAGAATTCGGACAAACACACAGTGACTACAACTTTGTGTATTGCGGAGTGTAATTTGTAGATAAATAGAGCATACAGTACAGGTGTTACGCTGGAATATTTCGCAACATAATGGTGACAACAAAACATTGCTGCTATGGCATTGCTGCTATTGGATGGATTTGGGAACGGGATTCCAAAACCTGCACAAAATCGAGAAAAATGTCAACGCTGGGTACAGAACTGTGGTCGAAAATAGTTTACCATTGACAATGTTACCAGAGACACCTACATATGTTCGATGCACTTTACCCTGATTTGATCGGCTAATAACATCATGCTCTGCATGACTTTTCATTTAAACTTTATTTATTTTACAACGATTACAAACAAGCGCGATATCACTTATACAAATGCTTTCGTTGGCATTGATGAAGGCGTAAGGGCGGTCATTAATGTGGGAGGAAACCGGAGTACCCGGAGGAAACCCACTTGTCCAATCTGGTGACCGCCGTACCATCTCACATACTGCCATACTGCCCCTGCCGAGGATCGAACCCGCGGTAGCATTGGTAAGTATGGTATTGTTAGTACCGTGTGTTCATGTATATGCAACGTGTCTAAGTTTAACTTAGAAGTTTGTCAAATGCTGCTGAAAGTTTGTGAAATTGCAACTCGTAGTCGCAATATCATCACATACACGAACACACATTGTCGCCAAACTTATTATTTCATTGAAACGTATGAGGTGGTATAATATAGGAATGAATGGCCTTTTTGTGGAATTTATCGGGGTATAAACTTGGAAAAGTCGCGGGAATACTGGACGAAGGCCGGAAGGCCTCGTCCAGTATTCCCGCGACTTTTCCAAGTTTATATCCCCGATACATTCAACAAAAAGGCCATTCATTCCTTATAATTCCATAATTTGAAATAAATTCATCAATAAAATGTGTTTATTTTCCGTTTTCTTAAGAATTATTTTAACTGCGCCTGACGGTTACGGAAAGTAGTTCGGCATGGGAGTTTACTGGGATATAAATTTTAGACAGAGTCTTGCTACGGACCAATCAAATGTTAGGGAATTGTGTAAATATTTTTGTGCTGGAATTATTACAAAGTAAATATATGGTTAGTGCCGTCGAATATAACAAATATTCGGTTGAGCCTTATACAGCTTTATTGGGGCGAGCTTTGTTAATTGTTCATTCAAGAGAACGAATTGTTATATCGTGGGAACGAATTGTTATTTCGTTGGAACGAATTAATAAAAGAAATCCATGTAACCTGCGGGGCTCCGTAGAACCACACAAAATTATCGCATAAAAATGCGCGGTGTAGTCAAAATGTTGTACGTTAAAAATATAAGCCAGAGTTTATATGTCATAGACACTCTTTGCTTGCAGAAACCAGTCAATTGATGCACTAATTTACAGGCATGTTAATGTAGCATTTACATCAGTTTCAAGCATATGCTTTGGGATTATTTTGTATGTCGGAGCATGTTTGTCATGTGAGACGGTTTCAATTCCAGCCGCTGACGTTTTGCGCCACCACCAGGTGGTCACAGGAGATTGGATTTATCTTTCTTAACAATAATTAAACCTATAATTTAATTACTGACTGTTCCACGTTTTGCTGCCAACGAACGTTTGGCCATTAAACACATTAAATCTAAAAAATATTTAAAACTAAGTACTTTTTTGTCAATAACAAAAAAGTCACCCTCACCAAAAAATGTTATTTGATGAAATTCCATCAAATATTTATTTTATTGAGAAAAAACGATTTTCTTAAAAAAAAATTATTTGTTGACCGATTTTCAAAATCTAACTTGTTTTCTTAGTTACATCATTTTCAAGCTATCACGCCAGGTTTCGGAGTCAATTTCCAAAAATATTCGTTTTTTGATCCTTCAGGATCAAAAAACGAAAAGTTTTGCAAATTGACTCCCCTTGTTAAATTCCCATAGGAAAATCGTTTTTTCGCAATAAAATCAATATTTGATGGAATTTCATTTTTTTTGGGGAAGGTGACATTTTTGTTACTGATGAAAAAGTACTTACTTTTAAATATTTTTTTGATTTAATGTGTTTAATGGCCAAATGTTCGTCGGCATCAAAACGTGGAACAGACAGTAGTTAATATTCAGATCAGGTTATAGGAAAATAGGTCCCACAACATCCATACGAAAAGTGTATGTCGCAGGCTATAGCAACATAAGTGATCATTGGTTAGTTTATACTATACATAGGAATAATCAATGATGGTGGTTGACCTATAAAGTGCACCCGTTTGCCGACGGCCGCATTGTCTCGTTGACTTGACGATACGACATGAGCCCGGATCTGGCATTATCTCCCTTTGTCGCAATGACGACATTTACGACAATGACGACGCCATTTATGACAACAAGGGCGTTAAATGCTAAATACGACGAGGGGCGATACGTGCGGTATCACGCGTAGCCACAAATCAGCCTGCGCATCCATACAGTCGAATGAATGCTTACACTGTCCACCATTATGCCACGTGCAGTCCGCAAGTAGACGTGTTTACGCAACCTCCTTCCTGCCTCATTAATAAAAAAAATAATTCTACGTCCCTTGCGGGGGTCCGTACAATCCTACAATGATTGCTGATGTTGGAAGATCATTTCCCTCAGCCGGCCGACAGTCTGCACTGCGCATGTCGTGTTGTTGAATCCTTCCCTTAATGTAGTTATTCTTATTTGGACGCATTGGACATAATAATTCCCGTGTGTGCTGGAGCATTTCATGCATAGTTTCTAATGATTTATATGCTTTTATTTCATCTCCTCATACGTCTGTTCGTAAATAGAATAATCAAATCGGACAGTCTGAATCGTAACTTAAGAGAGCCTTGCGCCATCACGTGATTGTCATTAATTTACCACCGGCACCAGTTGTCGAGAAACACAGCTTTACAATCATGAAAGTGGCGTACATGTACAGTGGAACCTCTCTAAACCGGACACAAAAACAACACAGTCTTGTGATCTTATTTTTAATGAGTGTTTATTTGGTAATTTATCTCCGGTGATAATGTTTGTTCGTGATCGCATAGCACACAACTATGGCTCAGAATGATAAAATTAGGGGATAACCATGCTTTGTTGTTCGATTTGGAGCGGTATGTGGGAGGTTTTATGGTCTGTGAATCAGTTTTACGGCGACGCGTTAGCGCGTAAGCGGAGCCGTAAAACTGATTCTCAGACCATAAAACCTCACACATACCGCTCCAAATAGAACAACAAAGCATGGTTATCCCCATTATAATGCACCTAGTGTGCTCCCTGCTTTCTGCAACGTCGTAGCATATCACGAACAGTGATATTTTTCAATACGTCAGCAGGTTGTTGTCGTCATCGATAACCGCCTCACACCAAATGAATTGGAAGAAATGTAACTCCGCCGAAGAATATTCCCATTTCAAATTGAGATTGACGGGACTTTTTCTGAGACATCTATACATTTATTCAACTGTAATGTTTATTGTAACAATTGTATTGCTTTTCATATGTGTAGTTGCAACAGTTATTTGCTTTTATTCATTAAAAAGAAATGACAACATTTCTGCATTGGGTTCGTGTGATTTTTACAAAAGAAATATCAACAACTTGTTGTGCCAACAGGCCTAGGATTTCCCTGGATTTACGTCTAGTTCAGGTGATTACCCATCTACAATACAGTTTATTATGTATAGTCATGTATGTGCACATTGGAATTCGTAAATTTATAGGTACTGGCATATTGAGTTTGCATTTGAGCACTTTACTAAATTCTTCTGTATTTTGGGCGGATGGGGTAAGATTTTTGGGAATTTTTAAAGGGCCACCACACTGAAGTCACGTTTGTCAGTCGTTGGTAGATTCTCTTTTCCGCTGTGGGTTGAACAGGTCAATATGGCAGAATGGATAACCGAAAATGTACCGAAATTAATTTGGAAATATTTGCATTCCTCGCCGCTGGCCATTGTTTACAAAAGCGCGTAGGGTTACATGAATCTGTCAAGTTGTAAAACACAGACTGGTGAAACGGAGAGTTTATATGCTGTGATTTTTCATATTTTATAGGCTGTGATTTCAATTGACCAATCAGATGCGTGCTTTCTATTTTCGGTGCATTATAATGCCTGATTTACAGTGAAATCTCTCTAAGCCGAACACCCTGGGGACCTCCCAGGGCGTCCGGTTTTGAGATGTTGCACTGTATATGCCACGTGGATCATGATGGTGGTCGCATGCTGCCTGGTTCAATTCACTCACGGCATCTCCTGACTATCACGCATACCTTGCCGTTGTGTTGGTATAGCTCAGAAAACGGCTTCAGCTACGAGGACGGCGTCATACTCGGGTTATGCCGTGCAATTGTCCCGGGTATACATGTATCCGAGCTCGGTGACACGGAACTCGCCCCAGGTATTTTGTGCACAAGAACGGGGTACCAGTCAAACAAGCGCTTGACTTCGGGTTAAAGATACTTGCCCACTCAGTAGGCACAATAAGTTATTTATAGGAAGTAAATAAGTGTATAATTGTGTCACTATTTCACCCCTTCTAAAACTTACGAGTGCCCGCTATACAGAGATAATCATTTAGTAATATTTATTTTACTGATACAATTGTAGTGACGCGCGGTGGTATCAGGCTAATTTCATATGCACCTTAAAAATAATATATTTTCGACAGATTATAAAGTAGGATCATTGCACATCAAGAAATAAAATACAGAGACTAAATAGTAATGTCCGTTAACATTTAAATGGAAACACGGTTATCGCCCCTGATATCAGTGTGGAAAGTTACGTCTGATATAAAATGTATACTATAGCCAGTAAATATGTTGCGAAAGGGTGAATGATATTTATTTTGCCAGAAAATGTCTCAGATGATGTCTCTGATATAAAGAACATTTTGTGCCTACTGAGTGGGCATGTACCTTTAACCATTTGAACCCGAAAGCCCGCTATAGCGGTTTATGCAAACAGTGCAGATCAAGATGAGCCGGCTCGTAACGAGCCGTCTCATCAGAATCTGCACTTTTTGCAAGTAATTGCCTATTGAGTGTTATCTGAGAGTTGGGTTATTGCCCATTATAAAAGTAGTACGATTATTATTGATCCTACTACTTTTGGGAAGGGGCAAAGTGATTCTGGTGTGACGAGGACCTGGCATCAGTTCAGGATTATTCTGATTTCAGGGCTGAATATATTGTTTTTTTTATTGTAAATAGGCCGTTAAACCCCAACAAACAAACAGACAAACTGAGTGGGCATGTACCTTTAATCTGCATGGGAGTTGCTTTGAACGAGCCTCTGGGGGCCGTTTCACTAAACTTCGTACGACTAAAATGTTCGTAAGTGCAAAATTATGATAGTATGTAAATTTCACATTAACATTGTTTTCTTGTAAATAATTATTGGATTTACATTTATTGAGCATAGGCCGTATATGCAGCCTATGCTCAATAAATGTAAATCCATAAATTGAAATTTACAGACGATCTTAAATTTGCACTTACGAACATTTTAGTCGTACGATGTTTAGTGAAACGGCCCCCAGGTTTCTACAGCTAATTGCAAGCGCAGTGCAACGTGTTACACCATGTGACGTTCCAGTGTGATATATGGTATACTATTACATAACTAGATATACCAGACAAATACATTATATAATTCAATTTGCTGCACTCGTTTTCCATCGTTTTCCATAAATTTCCAATTGTTAATACATGTATCTATGGCTGGGAATGTACATCAGGCGTGTCTGCTCTTTCAGCCCGCTCTCATGCGCGTTGGAAGCATGTTCATTATTGCGAAGGTATGGGACCCTGTCCACCCCCACCCCACCCACCCCACCCACACTCACCCACTCAAAATGTATGTTGTTGCCACTCAGTTGAACCGTCTCATCGGCATCCGTGTTTTCTAAATATTTCGATAAAAAGTCATATTTTTGTCACAGTCATTGGTCCGACAGTTGCCTCACATGCCGGACCTGTGGGCCGTTTCACGAAACTTCGTACGACTAAAATGTTTGTTAGTGGAAATTTAGGATCGTCTGGAAATTCCAATTGATGGATTTAAATTTATTGAACATAGGATGTATATGCTACCTACATGTATGCTCAATAAATGTAAATCCTAATTGTTTACATTGTTAATGTTAAATTTACAGATTATCATAAGTGCACTTACGAACATTTTAGTCGTACGAAGTTTAGTGAAACGGCCCCCAGTTCCGACGTCCCTCAATACCTCGCCTCCTTCCACCTGCAGTTTTAGAAATGTCTTGGCAACTACATCTACTGTGGGTAGTTTTGGAGCAATCAAGCCCAGCTACCCCCGTGAATTGCTTCCTAGTTCGTGCCGTTCTCGCAGCTACAGCCGTCATGTCCAGAAACACGACACCGAAACTGGTCACGACCATCAGGTCGGCGTCATTAGCAAACTATATGATGTAATATACCGGGTTGTACCTGCACTTCATCAACCAAACACTTATACAGTCGTCACACTGTACAGTAGCTACAGGTACAAGTAGTTGGGAATATTTCATCTGTTTGTTCCGTCACATACAAACGTTTAACAATAACCTAAGTATATTTTCGTTGGTTCTTGAAAAACCTTAAGTTTCATTCCGTCATTAATACGCCATGTGGAGCCGAACGTTCAGGAGCCCGTTTCACTAAACTTCGTACGACTAAAATGTTCGTAAGTGCAAATTTAGGATCGTCTGGAAATTTCAATTAGTGGATTTACATTTATTGAGCATAGGCTGCATATGCAGCCTATGCTCAATAAATGTAAATCCAGTAATTGCTTACAAGAAAACTTTGTTAACGTGAAATTTACAGACTATAATAAGTTTGCACTTACGAAGATTTTAGTCGTACGAAGTTTAGTGAAACGGGCCTCAGATTCCTAAGTTTTGTTTCTTCGGATCCTCTCCGCGTAGATACACAATCGCCTGCGGTAATCTTGTCAAGATTATCAACGTTTCCGAACAGCTATTGGCAACCCGCCACTTAATCAAGCAGTTCGATTGGCTGAGCTTGAGCTGTAGCACAGCCCAAGCTCAGCCAATCCAGCACACTATTAAACTATTTTGAAATTTAGTAAATGATAAGTATTGTCAAGATTAGCGCAGGCGGTAGTGGCTAAAATTAGAAACATTAAATAGAGAATAGTAGGTTAGTGCCGTGAATGGGAAAAAATATCTGGCAAGGCTCAAGAATTTCTTTATTTCTCATCAGAAGTATATGTAGTGACCACCATTTGAACCGTCTCGCCGAGACGGTTCAAATGAGTGGTCACAACATATACTTTGGTTCAGAAATAAGGAAAATAGATAGAGAATAGTAGGTTAGTGCCGTGAATGGGAAAACATATCTGGCAAGGCGTTTCCGAGCCGCGCCAGATATTTTCAAATTCACGGCACTAACCTACTATTCTATTTATCCCGTCAACACCTACTAATGGCTTTAAAATGCGAAAAAATAATCCCAGCCACCGCACATATTCATACGCAGTGATTTGGTCGTATTGACAGGATATCAAAAATGTTTCACGGCACATACGCACTGTGTTGACGGGATAAATATCGTTCTCTGCTTCTATACCTGCTAGAGATGAGGCGCTGTATTTTCTGTTGTACTCTGCGTAGAGACAAAGGCACGAAATGTCAACAGTGCGCCACCATAGTCAGCGATAGATACAGGAAACTACGGAGCCCCGCAGGGGACAAGTGTTTTTTTTTATTGATTCTTTCCCAGGAAATAACAATTGGTTCCCTCCATTTAACAATTCGTTCCCTCTATATAACAATTCGTTCCCTCTATATAACAATTCGTTCCCTCTATATAACAATTCGTTCCCTCGAATTAACAATTCGTTCCTACGAAATGACAATTCATTCCCTCAATTTAACAATTCGTTCCCACGAAATGACAATTTGTTCCCTCAATTAAACATTTCGTTCCCTCGAATTAGCAATTCGTTTCCACGATATAACAATTCGTTCCCACGTGGGAACGAATTGTTAAATTGAGGGAACGAATTGTTATTTCGTGGGAACGAATTGTCATTTGGTGGGAACGAATTAATAAATAATAATGCTACGTCCCCTGCGGGGCTCCGTATGAAACTGTAGGTCGCAGTGCAGACAAGTTTGAGCATCGACTGAAATAGCCGGCGCAGCTGGCGTACATTGCCTACGCTCTTTGCGTAACAGTTGGTCTTAGTGCCAGTCCTACTCTCGTGCCGTAACAGCTAGTATAACTGGCAGTCCTAGTCTCGTGCCGTAACAGCTGGTCTAACTGACAGTCCTACTATCGTGCCGTAATAGCTGGTCTAACTGGCAGTCCTACTCTCGTGCCGTAACAGCTGGTCTAACTGGCAGTCCTACTCTCGTGCCGTAACAGCTGGTCTAACTGGCAGTCCTACTATCGTGCCGTAACAGCTGGTCTAACTGGCAGTCCTACTCTCGTGCCGTAACAGCTGGTCTAACTGGCAGTCCTACTCTCGTGCCGTCAGTAATGTCAGTATTGTGTTTATCGTATCCAGTTAGTCTTGACATTTTGTGTTTATACGAGGGACCAAAATTAAATGTATGTGTTCATGTATGACACTAACCGAGATGAGCAAAATCAATAGTAGATGGCGCCGCGGCCATTTTGATAAATAGGCGCCATGTAACTGCAACATTTAGATCAGTTCCAGACAGAATTCGATGGTAATAGAGCACGTATGAACATGTAGCTGATTTAATTTGTCACATATTCTCCCTCTGTGATAGTAAGCAGGCGGTATATGACAGAGGCAATCCCTGCGCCCCCAACTGTACCAACGAAAGAACTTATAGTCGAAAGTGATTTCCTGTTTGTTTGAAATCGCTTCGTAAGTGTGATGGAATATATTAGACTGGTTTCAAATCCAGAATATGTGCTTAAAAATAGTAATGGGGGTAAATTAGGGTAATGGTTGGTGAACGACCGTTTTAACATAATTGGAGTATGCTGAATCCGAATCAATCCGTTCCCAAGGACTCCTTGCAAACTTTAAACAGACCAACTGTTGTTCATTCTACAGTAAACGCAACTACCCATGGTTGTATTACTTTTATTTACACTGCATCTTATTGTTTTACGTCGTTTTGTCGCAATTCATGTGACAGCGACATTGCCGGTCAATAGCGTGATGTTATTGACAACGACGATAAACGTCATGTATTTTAATGAGTTCAAACAAATCAACAACGTCGCTTGACGTCACGTGGGGATAATGTAATATACTGGGATATGAACGCAATACGTTGAATGGGCGTTTCCATTATGAATTCAAAGACAGTGTAAATATACAGTGATAGCATGAAATGCTATAATCAACTGTAATGGAATCTGCCGATGATTGTTATTTATCCCGTCAACACAGTGCGTATATGCCGTGAAACACGGTGCCGTGAAACATTTTTGATATCCAGTCAATACAATTTTTGCATTTTACAGCCATTTGTAGGTGTTGACGGGATAAGTAGAATAGTAGGTTAGTGCCGTGAATGGGAAAACATATCTGGCGCGGCACGGAAACGGGATGTGCTCGGCAGAGCCTCGCCCATCCCGTTTCCTGAGCCTTGCCAGATATTTTTCCCATTCGCGGCACTAACCTACTATTCTCTATGCACAGGAAGTCAGACCTGACACCCACGGTTTGCTCGTAGTGTCAACACATTCAATATAGTGTTTGATGTATTCTATAACAGCTCATTTCACCAGCAACATATACTGTTATATAATGTGCGAACATGATAAAGAATAGTAGGTTAGTGCCGTGAATGGGAAAACATATCTGGCAAAGCTTAGGAAACGGGATTGGCGAGGCTATTCTATTTATCCCGTCAACACCTACACATGGCTTTAAAATGCAAAACAGTAGACCCCAGCCACCGCACATATTCATACGCAGTGATTAGGTCGTATTGACAGGATATCAAAAATCGTTCACGGCACCGTGTTTCACGGCACATACGCACTGCGTTGACGGGATAGGAAATGATTACAGGCTCAATGAAACAAGCAGCGTCGCACGAATGGTGAGAAATGTCTAAGATACAATACTTCAGAGTATTTATGACAACATCAAACGCTCTATAAAATATTGTCACAAAGAATGTTGCTACGCCGATTATAGAAGAATCACATCTTAATGCCAGAGAACTGGGACAGATCAAACTCTCCATAAATAGTCTAGTCAATCTATGAGATTTTGACACCTAACCCACCACAATTTGCAAAGAAATTACGCAGATGTCCGAAATTACAAAATCACATGGCGTGTCTCACGCCATGTGATTTTGTAATTTCGGACATCTGCGTAATTTCTTTGCAAATTGTGGTGGGTTAGGTGCCAAAATCTCATAGATTGATTAGACCATTTATGGAGCATAATACAACCGGACACATTTGTAGAAGCATATATCTTTGTTAGACAACTTCTCAGACAATAAATTACCCTTTTTGCAAATTTCACCAAAACAGCTCCTTAATAATGTGCCAAGAGACAAAAGGTGGCGGCCATCTTGGAAAATAATGTGTCGTGCCGATAGTAAAACAACATAATATCATGGTTATTATAACAATACCTGTGATTTTATTGCAAGATTTCCTATAGCAATTTATTTTAGAAAATCAAATGTCATACAAACATACAAAAATCATGTTTAAATGGTGGCCATTTTGTTCTTCAATTTTGAAGGTCAAAACTAAAAAATCCCGCCTGGTATTTGGATTCAGCATAGTTACCTGAAATACTGTCTGTTTCACGAAACCTGCCCAAATTTTACGGCTATATAAAGAACGCAAAAACAAGATTTTTTTCGAAATATTAAATTTTAGCAAAATTTAAGAATGAGCCTTCTTTTTATTTCGTGAATTTTGGTAAAATATTGATTTTATTTGTCTATGCAATTTTAACATAGGATAAAAGAAGTAAGGGGAGCTGGGGAGCAGTCAAATGAAAACAATTGGAAATTGACTCCGAAACCTGGCTAGATAGCTAAGAAAACAAAAGTTAGATTTTGAAAATCTGATCACTATTTCTGAAAGTAGAACATTTTCTCCATGTTAAATCCCCATAGACATCTTCACAGAGTTGACATTGTTTTTTTCGCAATAAAATCAGTATTTGACCAAATTTCAAAAATAACAAGAAGGCTCATTATTATTATTTTGCTTTAATTTAACTTGATCAAACAATTATTGTTTTTGCGTTGTTTACATGTATATGGCCATAACAGTTGGGCAGGTTTCGTGAAATAGACAGTAGGTTTAAACCACTGATTACCTAGCATTACCCCAAACTGCCAACTGGAATATGTTTTATGGAAAAAATAACCCGTATATATAGAGAATTATACAATTATACACTTATTTAATTCCCATGAAGAACACGATTTCTTTGCCAACTGAGTGGGCATGAACCTTTAATAATACATAGGACACTAAATTAAATGAAGTCAAACTGAACTGCAACTGACATCAATATCATTTTTAGCGACAAGATTCCATATTCGAATGCATTGTATTAGATTAGTAACTACAGATACACCCACGGAGGCGTCGGTATCGCATAGACAGGCGTCCGTGTTTGTTGACTACTTCCAGAAATAGACAGAAACACGCTTGGCTCGCATACTAGAGAATAGTAGGTTAGTGCCGTGAATGGGAAAAAATATCTGGCAAGGCTCAGGAAACGGGATGTGCGAGGCTCTGCCGAGCACATCCCGTTTCCGTGCCGCGCCAGATTTTCTTTTTCCATTCACCGCACTAACCTAATATTCTATTTATCCCGTCAACACCTACAAATGGCTTTAAAATGCAAAAAAATGACCCCAGTCACCGCATATATTATACGCGGTGATTAGGTCGTATTGACAGGATATCAAACATGTTTCACGGCACATACGTACATGTACTGTGTTGACGGGATAAATGTATAACATACATGTAAACACTGCCTCGTTACTGTATCCTACACGGCACATGGAGTGGCCAAGGTGGCCATCCTTGTGTATTCTAGCCATCAACCAGTTTCACATCTTCTAGCGTTTGACAAAGAACTGACAATAAGAAGTAGAGCATATGATATAAGTTAGCTAATCATACATAGAATGATTGATAGGATATATTCTATCCTATTTAGGGAGCAATTGTGTTTTAATCATATGATGATTATGGGTCTCATGTATCCCATGTATACGTTCAGTCATGCTGTACATGTAGTTATGCAATACATAATACTATAATACTATTTGTGTCGATATAGTGCAATTTATTGCAATCGTTGACCGATATCCAAAGACTGTCTGCATAACCTCAGTTTTTGTTTAAATCGTTTAATAAAATGAAATCACCATTTATGTAAGATCATCTATAACATTGAGAGTTGTCCAGGGGCTCGTTTCACTAAACTTCGTACGACTAAAATGTTCGTAAGCGCAAATTTAGGACGTCTAGACATTTCAATTGATGGATTTACATTTATTGAGCATAGGCTGCATATGCAGCCTATGCTCAATAAATGTAAATCCAATAATTGTTTACAAGAAAACATTGTTGATGTGATATTTACAGACTAACATAATTTTGCACTTACGAACATTTTAGTCTTACGTAGTTTAGTGAAACGGGCCCCAGGAGTTGAGCAATGCTGTAAACGTGTGGCTGAGCCACAGGCATTCGGCGTGTGTCGGCTTTCATTGCTATAACTCTATATATATGAACAAGGCTTCTAACCTTGGTCGGACACGACCTCGTATCATAACAAATTCCGCGATTTTATTAACTCTAATGTGAATATTTTGGCAGAAAGTACACATGTTCATTTGAGAATTATTGTTATCTTGCTACAATGGCATAGTTACAACATAATTATGCAAAGAATATCGAACTGCAACTTTTCCTAGGTCGGATACAACCTCGTATCGTAACAAATGAAATACTGTGTTTACGGCTCTAACATCACTATTGTATGGGCAAGTTCATATGATCATTTGAGAATTATCATTATCCTGCAGAAATACTTAGAACGCATAGAAAATGAAAAGTTTGAACATGTTATTTTGTTATGATACGAAGTTAGAAGCCTTGTTCGTACAGACGTGTTTCGGGTATATATATATATACGGATGAAAGCCGAAACACGTCGAATGCATGTGGGCTGAGCGGCGTAAACACGTCCGTCATTCAGGGCGGAATTATTTCTGCACTTGGACCATGTAACAACAATCAACAGATGCATATGGAGCGGCACTTGGTGAAGCAATGAATAATTTTGTATTGGAAGTTATTGTAAGCCAAATGGAACGGCATTTCATACTCCCACCATCATCACGCCGTTATCAAGATAAACTACGGAGCCCCGCAGGGGACGTAGATTTATTTTTTATTAATTCGTCCCCACGAAATAACAATTCGTTCCCTCAATTTAACAATTCGTTCCCACGAAATAACAATTCGTTCCCACGGGAACGAATTGTTAATTCGTGGGAACGAATTGTTAATTTGTGGGAACGAATTTTTATATCGTGGAAACGAATTGTTTATTTGAGAGAACGAATTGTTAAATTGAGGAAACGAATTGTCATTGCGTGGGAACGAATTGTTAATTGGAGGGAACGAATTGTTATATCGTGGGAACGAAAATTGTTAATTCGAGGGAACCAATCGTTAAATTGAGGGAACGAATTGTTATTTCGTGGGAACGAATTAAAAACAAAATTGATGTCCCCTGTGGGGCTTCGTAATAACCACCATTTTGGACCAGGACACTGTTGTCGAATGTTATGTACATGCACCCGTACATGTATGTATAGCTGCACGTTTTCTGTTGTATAGGCAACAGGTTGCACTATATCGCTACACCACGCTACACAGTAATATAATTTATCCCGTCAACACAGTGCGTATGTGCTGTGAAACACGGTGCCGGGAAACATTTTTGATATCCTGTCAATACGACCTAATTACTGCGTATGAATATGTGCGGTGGCTGGGGTTATATTTCTGCATTTTACAGCCATTTGAAGGGATAAATATAATAGTAGGTTAGTGCCGTGAATGGGAAAACATATCTGGCGCGGCACGGAAACGGGATGTGCTCGGCATAGCCTCGCCCATCCCGTTTCCTAAGCCTTGCCAGATATTTTTTTTCCATTCACGGCACTAACCTACTATTCTCTATTTACACTTCGCGCACTGAACTATAGCAAAAACCTGCAGGGCATTCACGTTCATACTTCGCTATATTGTTATTGAGAGACAACTCTACAATATGACATAAACAATATTACCATCAACTTACTTAATAAAGTGTGTATTAGCAAAATGATTAGGTCACTCTCCACGAAGTAGAAAGTAAACAAAGAACGCTTGAAACGCACATTTGGAAAGACTACTCCGTCATAACTATTATGTAATGCAGTGTAATGAAATGTCAGAACTAATGCATGTGTTGATAGATGCCTGGCACATGTAAGACCGACAGTCTGAAGAAAGATAGTACATGTATTGCATATTTATATTTGTCAAAACTGAAAACAAATATGTTTCATGCGATATCAGACATCACCATCATCATCACGACTACATGGCATTGTGGAAGTCAGTAATGGACTCGATCCCGATATCGTATTTCATCCGTTGTCGTATCGAATAGGGCCCCGATTTTCATCGCATACAGTATGCGAGATACTCCACCAATAATCCACAGTATCGCATCAATTCGTCCTGCTCCTCAATTGTCTCCCATTTCCTCGCGCGTATGTCGCCAAATCTGACGCACATTTGGGAGGATATCTCCTCTGAAGATTTCGTCACCAGGTGATATCATTTACGAACGATATCGTGTTTGTACACGTCAATATCCATGAAATACGGCAATGATATCGCACATTACTCCGAAATAATAAGTATATAGCAAGATCTCTTCATACTAGTGAACCCCGCAGGGGACATGGATTGTTTTTTAATTCATTCCCACGAAATAACAATTCGTTCCATCAATTTAACAATTCGTTCCCTCAAATTAACAGTTCGTTCCCAAGATATAACAATTCGTTCCCTCGAATTAACAATTCGTTCCCACGAAATGACAATTCGTTCCGAAATGACAATTCGTTCCCTCAATTTAACAATTCGTTCCCTCAATTTAACAATTCGTTCCCAAGATATAACAATTCGTTCCCACGAATTAACAATTCGTTCCCGTGGGAATGAATTGTTATTTCGTGGGAACGAATTGTTGAATTGAAGGAACGAATTATTAATTTGTGGGAACGAATTGTTATTTAGTGGGAACGATTTGTTGAATTGAGTGAACGAATTGTTATTTCGTGGGAACGAATTGTTATTTTGTGGGAATGAATTAGTGAGAGAAAAAAAGAATTCTACGTCCCATGCAGGGCTGCGTACCATACAGCATTATATGTAGTATATTTGCGACTAGTTTGAGCCAGACTAGTTTGCACATTCGTGTAACTTTGATAAGCCATATATAGCTCACGGTTCGGCCGCATGTACGAGGAGATAATCCGCGAGCTTTAGCGAGTGGATTATCGATCGTACATGTGGACGAACGTGATATAACTGTGTTATCACATCCTCATATCCATACATTGCCCGTGTGCTGTGTAACTGCCGAAACAAAACTCGAAAAGGGATCAAAGAACGATATGATAAAACAGAGTTTCCCCCTAATGGCAAATAAATAGTATTTTACAACAAATAGACATGTATGTCGTTGCCACGGTTACACGTTAATAAATCAAGTTCAAATTGTCTCCTCTGGTTCCTGGAACTGACATTGCAATTGCAGTTGGCTTCCGGTTGACCGATTCACCAGGATCACGTGACTGGCCGATTAATGACATGTGGGCTAATAGAAGGGATCCATGCATGATACGTCCCGTCTGTTGGTGGCAGAACGTTATTTCTATCGTATTGCATGTATATATAGAGTTTGTTCCACGATATAGCTAGAAACAGAATTACTACCCCGCTCCATACCTCTCGCGAGGGTAGCAATTTAACCCCATCTCTTTAATGTAACAAATGGAAGAGTGATTTTGCAATCGGTTATCCGGCGTGTTTGATATGTTAGCGATATAAAACTGTCAAAACTGTATCAATCAATTATTAATAAAGAAGACACACATGCAGAAATTGGTTATTTTACCGTGTCAGGGTGTTTATCTGACAGATAAATGTATAGTAATTTCCAATAACCTCCGAAGGGAAGTACATTTATTACACATTGTGTCTTTAATGGATTTACATTTATTGAGCATAGGCTGCATATGCAGCCTATGCTCAATAAATGTAAATCCATTAAAAAACAATGTGTATTAAATGTGCTTCCCTTCGGAGATTATTGGAAATTACTATATTATCTTTAAGATAAATGTATATCTTGTAAATTTGAAAGCTTTATTTCGTTATGTAAAATGTTGAACAACAACAAGAGAAAATTATTTTCCGGTGCAATTATTTTTGGCAATTTAATAGTTCTACATCAAACATTATTTATTTAAATGTATAAAATATACAGGTTTGTGTATGCACTTCGTTTCCTCACATTTTTTGAATGGGTCAAATTGAAGCCGTAGATAACATATAGGAGGCGAATGATTGTAGCCACGATATCAAGGTGTATGATCACGTGGTACTAACAACAACAGCAAGTACTGAAATTTCCAGAATCCATCTGATTCAAAGTACGTATTATTTTATAGTGTCCTTATTACGTAACGGATCTTGGTGAAATATGGCGCATCAAACGCGTCTTGTTAAGCTGCATTTGGTGGTCTCTGTATTTTCGCCCAAACTTCTGTCGACACGGAAATCGATTCTTCGCAAAAACGACATAAGTCGGTGCCAAGCTCCCTGGACCACCAAAAATGCAGCTCATGAAGACGCGTTTGCTGCGCCATGTTTCATCAAAATCCGTTTCATATTAAGGAAAATATCAAATATTACTTTCAAGATTTCAACACTTTCAGCCACTGTTGTTGTTGTTATAACCACGTGATTATGCACCTTGGATATAGCCACCGATGGATTGTGAGCAATTAAACACATGCTCGATCCCTCATTAGACTAATAGTTTACTCGAAATAACAATTCGTTCCCTCAATTTAATAATTCGTTCCTTCGAATTAACAATTCGTTCTCACGAAAGAACAATTCGTTCCGACGAATTAACAATTCGTTCGCACGAAATGATAATTCGTTCCCGCAATTTAACAATTCGTTCCCTCAATTTAACAATTCGTTCCCTCGAATTAATATTCGTTCCCATCTCCCACGAATGAACAATTCGTTACCGTGGGGAACGAATTGTTATTTCGTAGGAACGAATTGTTAATTTGAGGGAACGAATTGTTAATTCGTGATAATAAATTGTTAAATTGAGGGAACGAATTGCTACATCGTGGGAACGAATTTTTAAATTGAAGGAACGAATTGTTAAATTTAGGGAACGAATTGTCATTTTGTGGGAATGAATTGTTAAAATGAGGGAACGATTAAATTGAGGGAACGAATTATTATTTCATGGGAACGAATTAATAAAAAAGGAATTCTACGTCCCTTGCGGGGCTCCGTAGAATGCAGGGGCTCGTTTCACTAAACTTCGTACGACTAAAATGTTCGTAAGCGCAAATTTAGGATCGTCTAGAAATTTCAATTGATGGATTTACATTTATTGATCTTAGGGACTGGTCATTATTTATCGCCGTGTGGGGGGGGGGGGGGGGTTTGGATGAATTTTGTCAATAATCTGATTTTTTTCTAGGGCCCCCCCAATAACTTTAGCTAAATTTTCAGGGCCCCCCTATTCCATCATAGATATTTTTTAGAGGCCCCCCCCCACCTATGCTCCCAACTCAACCCCACTCCATGTAAACTGGCCATTCGGATGGTAATATATTCAATTGCATGATGCTTATCATCATCATCATCACTCTTTATTACAGTACAGTTTATTGCAGTACATGTATCTATATAATCTCGATCTAGACTATACATGTAGCAGTTTTGCAAGCAGTGTAGATCCAGATGAGCCGTCTCATAAGGATCTACTCTATTTGCGTAGCTGATCCGAGGGTCATAACATTGTTACCATCAAAATCGTACCAAATGTTCAGCACAGTGGCGGATCCAGGATGGGGCCCACATGGAACTTGAAGTAGGTATGCTCGTTCGTCAACTGAGCGGTGCTAGGGAGTTGGCTAGGGGGGTCCGGGGGCATGCCCCCCCCCCCGGAAAGTTTTTGAATTAAGGAAGCCATTTCCTGCATTATACGCTGAATATTTTGTAAACAAAAAAAAAAGAAGAAAAATCGGGATATGCTCGTTCGTCGACTGAGCGGTGCGAATGAGTTGGGTAGGGGGGCCCGGGTGCATGACCCCCCAGAAAATCTTTGAATTGATGAAGCCATTTCCTGCATTCTACGCTCAATATTTCGTAAAAAAAAAAAAAAAAAATCCCCCCTCTGAATCCGCTACTGCAGCATGTCCAGTTCTTGGACTTGGTATTTACCCTAATTATTCAGAAACTATTTTGGGGCAATCCAAATACTTTTTGTTAAAAGGTATCTAAAACTGTGTATGATAGATGTGTCACTGACTGAATGGCAACCAGTGTAGACCCTGATCAGAGTGCACAGATGTTTTTCAATGAATTTTCCATGAATTATTTTAAAAAATTTGGAGGCCCCCCCCTCAATATCTGTGAAAATTTTCGGGCCCCCCCCTCTGGCGCAGTCGAAATTTTCGGCCCCGCCCCCCCGGCATTTCATCCAGCCCCCCCCCCCCCCCGGCAATAAATAATGACCAGTCCCTTAGTTGTATGTAAAGTAAACTTCCATGTGATAGCCTACCTAGTAGAGAATTACGGAGCCCCGCAGTGGACGTAGAATTATTTTTTATATAATTTTTGGACCGTCCGTCTGTCCGTCTATCCGTCTGTCTGTCCGTCCGTCCGTCCGTCCATCCATCCGTCACACTTTTCGGTTAACCACTTTGTCACAGTTTCTCAAATATGCTGCAGGTGGCATCAGACGTATTTCTTGTTATTAATTCGTTCCCACGAAATAACAATTCGTTCCCTCAATTTAACAATTCGTTCCCACGAATTAACAATTCGTTTCCTAAATTTAACAATTCGTTCCCATGAATTAACAATTCGTTCCCACGGGAACTAATTGTTAATTCGGGGGAAAGAATTGTTAATTCGAGGGACCGAACTGTTAAATTGTGGGAACGGATTGTTATTTCGTGGGAACGAATTAATAAAAAGAAAGAATTATACGTCCCCTGCGGGGCTCCGTAACCTTCCATTGAGATACATATGGGACGCACCATGCGAGTTTGTACTTAAGAACATGTGCGATATTTCATGAAATATATTTACGATAGTTTCCGCAAAATACGTCGAAAGTTGACGAAATTTTCATAGCAATTGAATTCCGCATGTGCTACGATAATTTCGTCATTTTTATATTATACGTGTGAAAAGTAATCAGTATCTGCACTGTTCGGCATTCCATCAACGAAACACCCGCTATACTTCTAACAGCATGACATATCGTTATCAGGTTACATGACCGTGCTACAGCGGAACCTCTCTAAACCGGACACCCTGGGAGGTCCCAGGGTGTCCGGTTTAGAGACGTTCCGCTGTAAATCAGGCATTTCACCATTCTGATACGTATTTCGATGCTTTGCAATCATGAATATACATCGTCATATGATATAAATGAAATGGTGATCGGTTTAGAGAGGTCCCAATGTATTTGACCATGTACTACACTGGTCACAACTCCCGTAAGCCCCATTTCTGCTGTCAACGCCTCACATGTGTTAAGGCCCTTTATCTCAGCGTCCGGCTCAACTACGACACGTGTGTATTTATTTACGTTATTTCGCACACCGCTGCGTCGTACGTCAGCGGAAAGCACCGCGCATTAAGGTGATTATTGTGTTGATTGGTGTATGTTAACACTGTTCTATGGAATCGTCCTGGTGTCTACTA
Organism: Conchocele bisecta; assembly: GCA_029237695.1. NCBI lineage: Eukaryota > Metazoa > Mollusca > Bivalvia > Lucinida > Thyasiridae > Conchocele > Conchocele bisecta. Next base: position 2,642,819 of record CM055276.1, on the reverse strand, counting down.
ATTAGGAGATACTAAGTTAGGAGATAAATAAATGTTGGCATTGGAACCATGATACTTCCATAGTCATTGGTCATCCTTAGACCACAAACAGAACATCTAAGGCAGTATGTGAATATATAAATACAAATGTACATGGTAAGTGCGAGTTGTAATACTACGGAGCCCCGCAGGGGACATGGACATTTGTTTTATTAATTCGTTCCCACGAAATATCAATTCGTTCCCTCAATTTATTAATTCGTTCCCACTTACGAACATTTTAGTCGTACGAAGTTTAGTGAAACGGGTCCCTGAATGACATGAACTGGTCTGGGGCTACGTTGGGAACATTGATCGTAAGGTCCCTTTGCTGAGTCGTATCCTTTACAAACATGTAACTCAGGGTTGCATGATCACGTGGTTACAACGACAACAACGTGGCCCACTCTAAAGTAAGTATTATTTGATATTTTCCTTAATATGCAACGGATTTTGATGAAATATGGCGCAGCAAACGCGTCTTCATGAGCTGCATTTGGTGGTCTATGGAGTTTGGCACATACTTATGTCGTTTTTGCGAAGAATCGATTTCCGTGTCGGAGACCCGGAAATCAATCTCCGACACGGAAATCGATTCTTCACAAAAACGACTCTCGGAAGTTTGGACGAAAATACAGAGACCACCAAATGCAGCTTAACAAGACGCGTTTGATGCGCCATATTTCATCAAAATGTATGGTGGTGGTATATATGCATATATGCCGGCGAGATGTCGATATGTTGACATAACTTATCGCAATATGTCGACATAATGTGATAAGTTATCACAACAAGTTAACATACTGTGATAGTTTAACACAACTGAACATATCGACATAACGTGATAAAAGTACACACTATGTCCACATAATGAGATATTTTATCTCAACATGTCGACATCACGTGATAAGTTAACACAACATGTCGACTTAATGTGATACGTTATCGCGATAAGTCGATATAACGTGATATTTTAACATAACATGTCGACATAACATGAATGTTATCTCAACATGTCGACATAAAGTGATATTTTATCTAAATATATCAACATAACGTAATAAGTTAATACGACATGTCGGAATAATGTGATAAGTTATCGTGACAAGCATACATACAGTGATAATTTAACACAACATGTCGATATAATGTGATATTATATCTCAACATGTCGACATAATTTATCACAAGTCGAAATATAATTTCCAGTTATGTCGACATATAATATTTAAGTCGACATGTTGCAATAAATTATGTCAACATCTCGACATTTCGATGGCAAATATATGCCACCATATAAAGTGGTTAATATCGCCGTTCATTGAAGACGTGAAGACGGGCGCTCGAAAATATGAACCTCGAAAAACAAATCGTGTTCAGCTAAATTTAATCTTGAAAACAACAATTTGCAAAAAAGAGATTGAGGGGTGACCTAGTTCGTTTTTTGCCTTGTTGACAATTTGCTAAATACAGCAAGAACTCGTTTCACTTGTCAAGTTCGTCCACTTGAGACGGCGACGTCAGCAATAACAAACCAGAGTCACGCCGCGGTTGTCACAGAAACGGTGAACGTGTGACCTCGGTGTTGCAAATAGGTCGCCGGCCCATGGAAAGGCCCTTACAGGCCCTGGCTCACAGGTATGCGCAGACATTCATGTAACTGATGGGTATTTTCTAATTTAATTGAAGATACTTATATTTAATTGCATATTTGCATCGTATTTCTAAGCCCAATTGTACCCACAGGTGAAAAATACGGAGCCCCGCAGGGGACGTAGAATTCTTTTTTTTTAATAATTCGTTCCCACGAAATAACAATTCGTTCCCTCGATACAACAATTCGTTCCCTCAATTGAACAAAAAATTCGTTCCCACGAAATAACAATTCGTTCCCACGAGAACGAATTATTAATTCGTTATATCGTGGGAACGAATTGTTAATTCGAGGGAACGAATTGTTAAATTGAGGGAACGAATTGTTCATTCGTTGGAACGAATTGTTATATCGAGAGAACGAATTGTTAAATAGAGGGAACGAATTGTTATTTCGTGGGAACGAATAAATAAAAAAATATCCATGTCCTCTGCGGGACTCCGGAGAATAACGCGTGGCAGGGATGGTAAAATGGTATTAAATCCAAATTATGTTTAGAAACCAGCAGAAAGTCAAGGAACTCAAAAGTCTGTCATGAAAACTAACGAAATTATCGCCTTTAAATGTCAATTATTTGAGAAAGGTCAGTATAGTATTAAATATGTAAGGAGCCCCGCAGGGGACATGGATTCTTTTTTTATTAATTCGTTCCCACGAAATAACAATTCGTTCCCTCAATTTAGCAATTCGTTCCCTCGAATTAGCAATTTGTTCCCACGATATAACAATTCATTCCCTCGAATTTACAATTCGTTCCCACGAAATAACAATTTGTTCCCTCAATTTAACAATTAGTTCCCTCGAACTAACAATTCGTCCCCATGATATAACAATTCGTTCTGACGAAATACCAATTCGTTCCCGTAGTAACAATTCGTTCCCGTAGGAACGAGTTGTTATTTCGTGTGGGAACGAATTGTTAAATTGTGGGAAATAATTGTTATTGAGTGGTAATGAATTGTTATTTCGTGGGAACGAATACAGATCGAATGAACGCCCCACTACGGAGCCCCGCATGAGGTACGGGACGTAGAATTTTTTTTTTATTAATTTAATTCGTTCTCACGAAATAACAATTCGTTCCAACGAAATAACAATTTGTTCCCTCAATTTAACAATTCGTTCCCACAAAATAACAATTCGTTCCTACAGAAACGAATTGTTAATTCGTGGGAACGAATTGTTAATTCGAAATAACGAATTGTTAAATTGAGGGAACGAATTGTCATTTCGTGGGAACGATTTGTTAATTCGAGTGAAAGAATTGTTATATCGTGGGAACGAATTGTTAATTCGAGGGAACGAATTGTTAAATTGAGGGAACGAATTGCTATTTCGTGGGACCAAATTAATAAATAAAAGAATTCGTACAATTTGACACAGATCGCATAAACACTCGCGAACAATTTGCCAAGTTACAAGGACAAAAAGAAACAATAACAACCGACAAATGCACATGGAGTTATTCTCACTAGATGAATGCACTTAGAGTAACAAGAGTTGGAAATCTAGACGCAATTACTTGCTGATTCTATTGACAGATTGAACTGAATCTCTGACAGTTCCAATCAGTTCTGTGAATTGCACTACATGTGCTTCCCCCAAATCTGTCAAACATTCAGTTGATTCTTAGAAATAAAATAACAAATTGATTTTCACGGCTTCAATTACAATGGTTTAGTAAACCAAACAGTTATTATCTCGATATCTAGAGAAATAAGCCGTATAACTTCTGGACCGCTGGGAGGTAAAGGGCATGTTCTTTAGTTGACAGTTTGCAAGCACCAATGAAAATGAATTATGTTCAAACCGAGAGAGCGAAATCAACGACTACTTTAAATCAATGCATTATTATTGTCCTGAACGCGAATCCGGTGTCGTCAATCAAATCAATGCCATTTTTGGAGTCATTAAATGCAAATGAGTACATGTACTAAACTCACTCTATTTTGACAGTACAATATGTACGTACTTGCATAACGTTACAGAAATATCCGATAAAGTTGGTTATACAGTGGGTCAGCGTGTAAGTGCACACACGAACGAACACGACAGGTTGATTCCAACCTATCGTGTTCGTTCGTGTGTGCACTTACACGCTGACCCCACTGTATATATATTCAATTTAGTGGTTATTGTTTATGGGGCATACACAAAGTGATTCGGTTTTCTGGGACATCTATATCGTTGAAAATATCAATATATTCAAGATGGCCGCCAAGCATCAATATTTAGCCTGAAGAATGGGTACTTATTTGACGAATGACAACAAATAGGTACTTGGACCTTGATTGGACGGACGCAGAAAAACAGTTGAGTACCATGTATTAAGCTTAAGCATATATACACACTATCTGTGCTTGAAAACCCAGTAGATGAAACAAAAAACGGACAACTGTGATGTAATGTATGATTTTCTTTGGGACAGTAAGGTATATAAAATATCACGTAAAACCATAAAACAAAACTATGAAATCTGTGGACTGAAAATGATAAATATGCATGCGTCTATCAACTCACTGAAATGAGCCTATTGTATTTATATGCAATAAACTATGTTTAAACTAAACTAAACTGAAATGCTCGGAAAACGTTTGAAATGATACATGTGAAATAAATGTAGACGACTTCTTAAAATAGTACGCATTGACAGCCAATATTAAAATTGAAAGGAAAATAAATAAAGATGAGAACTGAATCGTTAAACAACTTTGTGCCAATATACTGAATAAATAAAACATTATCGTATAAACCTACAAATAGAATGTTATACAACAAACAAGTTGAATAAATGAGACTACCAAAACTAAAACATGCACGAAAATGGGAAATAGAATTAGACAGAAAAAAGGAAAGTGTCTGAATATCAGATATGAAATATTTGTCTAATCTATTCAAGAAATGTTCAAATTCAGGTGACTTACTGTCTGTTTCACTAAAGCTGCCCAAATTTTACGGCTATATAGACAATTCAAAAACAATATTTTTTTCGATAATATTAAATTAAAGGAAAATTTAAGAATGAGCCTTCTTTTTATTTCGTGAAATTTGGTCAAATATTGGTTTTATTGCGAAAAAACAATTTCCCCATGTTAAATCCCCATAGACATCTTCACGGAGTGAAGATGTCTATGGGGATTTAACATGGGGAAATGTTTTGAAAATCAGAAATACTGGACCGATTTTCAAAATTTAACTTTTGTTTTCTTAGTTAGATCATTTCCAAGCTATCTACATGTAGCTAGATTTCAGAATCAATTTCCAAAATTTTTCGTTTTTCGCTCCTCCTCCAGGTTATCCACCTCTTTTTTCCCCCATGTTAAATTCCCATTTTTCGTATTAAAATCAATATTGGACCAAATTTCACGAAATAAAAAGTAGGCTCATTCTTAAATTTTGCTATAATTTAATATTATCGAAAAAAATATTGTTTTTGCATTGTTTATATGGCCGTAAAATGTGGGCAGGTTTCGTGAAACAGACAGTAATTGGATCTATTCCGGTTTATCAGTACATAACAGTTACAGTGGGAAGGCACTATTGTGTCGTTGGCTGTTCATATATGACCCCTCTATACAACAGCCACATCTCTACAACAGCCAATGGTCTTGTCATGGATGGCTGTTGTAGTGAGGTTGTACTATATATTGAAATAAAAGTCCGATTCCACTATATTATTAGTTATTATTATATGACGAAATTTTCAGTCATTCTCATTGGCCGAAACACGACCACGTGATTATATACAAATTTAATGTAGACCTCTGAACGGTTTGTTTACACGAAAAAGCATTCTCGGACCGCGAGACCGGTCCGAGATGTGTTTATTCATGTAAACAAGCCAATTGTTCACCTCCTTAGAGCGCATGCGTAAATCTAACACATTTTGAAGAAAAAAAAAATTAAATTTAAAAACATTTTTTTTAAATAATTATTGAAAATTGTGTGAAACCAAAAAAAGTGAACACTTTTTTTCGGCCGGATATTTTGAAAAAGATGTTAAAATTTAAAAAACATTTTTTTTTAAATAATTATTGAAAATTGTGTGAAGCCAAAAAAAAGTGAACACTTTTTTTCGGCCGGATATTTTGAAAAAAATATTGGCCAGAAATATTTGTCAGAAAAAGTGTCATATAATAAAACAATTATTGTCTTTTGAGTCGGTGTACATGAGATTTACGGACCTTCGAAAAGTGATGTTCTGAGATTTACGGACCTTCGAAAAGTGATGTTCACCTCCGCCTTCGGCGTCGGTGAACATCACTTTTCTCAGGTCCGTAAATCTCATGTACACCTCAAAAGACAATAATTGTATATTGTTACATGACTGCCGTTGTTCGACACCGCTCACAGCCGTGTTCAAACGTACGGCGCGTGCTGTTTGACATTGGCTGTGGACATTCAGGGTTTCAAACAGTTCCCGAGTGCCACGCCAAATGTTTACCCACGGCTGGACATGGTCGAACGTTATCCTATAGCGTTTTGGTCTGTCTTGCTTTGTATCTAAAAATCTACATATACTGTTCTCTATAGTTTTTACAGTTTTGTGCTCAGTTAAATTCTGGAGAACACGAATCAAGATATTTCGTACGTATAAATACAGCAGCTAGTTTCTTTAGTTCTCACAGTTATGTAGCAGAGAACAGTTAGCAGCCAGGGGGCCGTTTCACTAAACTTCGTACGACTAAAATGTTCGTAAGTGCAAAATTATGATAGTCTGTAAATTTCACAATAACATTGTTTTCTTGTAAATAATTATTGGATTTACATTTATTGAGCATAGGCTGCATATGCAGCATATGCTCAATAAAAGTAAATCCATAAATTGAAATTTGCAGACGATCTTAAATTTGCACTTACGAACATTTTAGTCGTACGAAGTTTAGTGAAACGGGCCCCAGGTTCGTACAATATTTTTTGTGAGTTTCGAACAGTAATTTATTCTAGAGAAAACGAATGTATGGGAATGTGTTTCCACCATCACAGTTAATGTGCCGCTGGATGATGATTAAGAAAATATGCAACTTTCAGTCTCTAGTTCCGCAAGTGATCAGTTTTTGTTGAGATAACATATTTCAGTACTTTCAGTACATTGATTCTAACTGTTGTTTCGTAGACCTTCACTTTGTAAAACGGTAATATATGATATTTGGGATTTTTCTTTCACTTACAAACGAACCAATATGTGAACGTATTCGGTCAATACAAAGCTCGTTGCCTGCTAAAAATAGCTCATTGTGCAGAGTATAATACGTCCTCGCAATCGTGAATTAATATGCGTTCTGAGTAAGCAATGGACGTGTTATTTAATCGACGACGCCAACTGACCGATTTCAACGTCTCATTTAACCCGATGTCCGTGATGTTCCCAATACCGGATTATAGCAAGACCGTTTCACCGGAAACATACGACAGTTGCACGTTATTTATTCTAGCTTTGGGACAGTAGTAAACACGAAGCCAATATAAATAACAATCAACGGGCACTGCTAGGTCGTTTCACTAAACTTCGTGCGACGGTTCGTAAGTGCAAAATTATGATAGTCTGTACATTTCGCATTAACAATGTTTTCTTGTAAACAATTATTGGATTCACATTTATTGAGCATAGGCTGCATATGCAGCCTATGCTCAATAAATGTAAATCCATAACTTCAAATTTCCAGACGATCCTAAATTTGCACTTACGAACATTTTAGTCGTACGAATTTAGTGAAACGGCCCCCTGGTGTAAACTGTCCGACATTCCCAGCCGTACCCTACGTTATGTACATGCGACATATGTACACAACCGGCTGCGTGAATATTGCCCAGATTATCAACGTTTCTGAACATCTACTGGCAATTGCAACTCACAATCAAGCAATTTCATTGTCAGAGCATGAGCTGCAACACAGCTGTAACACAGCTCAGGCTCGACAAATCAAGCAGCTTGATTTCAGTATGTTGAAATAAAAAATGACAAAAGATATTGGCAAGCTTAGCGCTGACGGTAGTGTATGACGTCATATGGCGACTACTCTCACTGACACGGCGAAACCTCTCTAAACCGGACAGTCGATGAGGGACCCATTTTGTCCGGTTTACAGGGGTTCCATTGAAAGTAAGATATAACATTATTTACATATATTTCGTGTACTTTGCAATCATGAACATGCATTATCATCAGAGATAATGGCAGTGAAGCCAGTTGATATAACGAAAACCACTTATACTTTCCCGATGTATCTGATATAGTTGTGGAGACGAATTCATATAAGCTTTTTAAAGCTTGTTTTCCAATCCACACGCTCTTTAATGTTTGTATCATACCATGTATTGTTCCTTTACATGACTTATAACTTAATAAATATTGTTTATTATCCCGTCAACACAGTGCGTATGTGCCGTGAAACACGGTGCCGTGAAACATTGTTGATATCCTGTCAATACGACATAATCACTGCGTATGAATATGTGGGGTGGTTGTGGTTATTTGATTGCATTGTAAAGCTATTTGTAGGTGTTGACGGGATAAATAGAATAGTAGGTTAGTGCCGTGAATGGGAAAAATATCTGGCGCGGCACGGAAACGGGATGTGCTCGGCAGAGCCTCGCCCATCCCGTTTCCTAAGCCTTGCCAGATATTTCTTCCCATTCACGGCACTATCCTACTGTTCTCTATAACTAATGTATCTATATCATAAGAATGTGCCGAAATCTCGGGACCACCAAATGTATCTCATGAAGACGCGTTTGCTGTATCAATACATTATTAATAAATAACATACTTATGCAGAAATTGGTTATGTTACCGTGTCAAGGTGTTTATCTGACGTTTACATGTACATGCCATTTGTATGTCTTGTACATTTGAAAGCTTCATTTCGTTATGTTGAATGTTGGACAACAACAAGAGAAAAGATGGCTTCCATGGGCAAATGATTTTCCTGTTATACTATTTTTGGCAATTTACCAGTTCTACATCAAAGAGGTATAAAATATAAAGTTTACTAAATGTTGACCTACATGCAACAGGTTTGGGTATGCACTTCGGTTGCTCACATTTTTTGAATGGGTCAAATTGTAGACGTAGATACCATATCGGAGGCGAATATTGTAGCTAGTATCTATGGTGAATTTTGTATACGATCTCGTCGTTTTTCGCCGAAATTGATATAAAAAATCAGTCATATATTCAACATCAAAATTAACCAAATGAGCTCATGAGCTCTAATTAATTTTACAACTTTAGACTTCGACTCAATATCGACGAAAATGGGCGGTGCGACAAAGAGGGTCATAAATGGACCAGAGCCGGTTTATGTAATACATGTCTTGGACTATCAGAAACCCAACATCATTATTAACTTGAAATATACTGTAAACTAGAGTTACATCAATGTAGTTTATAGTAATATAATTGTATTTGCAGAGAGTTCATTCCACTACCAGTTTGAGACATCTGAAAATCCGACAAAGAAACGAGTGCGGAGCACTCGTTTCTTTGTCGGATTTACAAATGTCAAGGGAAATAAATCCGGTATTTCAAAATGGTAGTGGAATAAATTGTATATTACATGCTTTTCGAAAAATGTGAAATTCGCTCTTGACAATTTTGACGTTAGCGTATGAATTGTTTCTTCGCCGGAAATGACGCCAAACGTGACGTCAAGTACGCCTCGCGAACGTATTGGAGGAGATATAGAATCGCGGTAAACCACTGGGTAGCATTAATATAATAATATCTCCTTAACGTCTAGATGGTTAAAACAGTAACTATAATTTCCCCGTGGGCCGTGTAATCCAACCACAATCCACGTCAATAGAACCGGAAGACATCCATAATCCCAGCGCGCTATAAACGTTACTTAGAGCTGTCAAACAGCGACACCTAGCATGGGAGAAACGGATGCCTGATATTGGCATTGTACGACCAGTCTGTTGCATACAATCGAGTCCGCACGCTATTGTGGTCCAGTCACATGTTCTGTTGGTTGTTTTGTTCTTCAATTTATCGTTGACGTCATACAACGGACATATAATATGTTATATGGGTTGCGATATAAAACGCAAGAGCAAATGTTTTGCTACTTCAAATGACGCAGTTTGATTCGCTGAGACTGAGCACATCTCATCCTCATTATATATGTAAAATTCAGATCGGGGGTCAGTCCCAGAACAGGGGCCTATCCCAGAACGGAGGCTAATTCTAGAACGGTGGCCGAAAAACGTGACGTCAATCCAAGAAGGGGGTCAATTTGAAAATGGTCGGAAATGGATGGAATTTTGCACACATGGGACAGTTACAGTCTCCGCGAAACTGCCAACATTTTACATGACATTCGGTCTGGTAAACTTGACATTTTACCAGACCGGACAAATATTTACCAGACCGAATTTTGTTTTAGAAAAAATAAAATTGGTTTTGTGTGATATTTAAGAGCTTTTTAGCTTTTTAAGTATATCAGTCATATAAGAAAAGCTAGCTAGCACCAGAAGCACATACCAAAGAAAGGTGATTGCATTGAAGGCTAGAATAAAAACAAAATAAAGAAATTGTCGGACATTCGGTCCGGCGACTTCCGGTTTACCGTCGGACCGGCGGCAATTATAACGGACATGTCCGACGGACCGACGACTTTCGCGGAGACTGCACTTACAAGACAGGACTGTCATGGAAACAGGAATGACATACGTATAATTCACGTCATTACTACTCGCTTCACTACGTTTGGCCTCGATGACAAACGCGACGTCTTCACTAGTTGCGGCTATTTATTGATCTGTAGCCGATTTCATCAACATTGCAAAGTATACTTATCTAGCAAAGTATACTTTGAGAAAGTAATCATTTATTTTTTCCTGAAATGCATTATTTCATATAGAACTAACGACAGCATACATTTGATGATTAAAAGTATGTAGAATTATTATACTGAATTTATTACATTATCACAGCCAAAATGGCTGTGATAATGTAATAAATTCAGTATAATAAAAATCAATAAATTTCTCCTTAAATTGAAAATTTCTTCCTCAAAGTATACTTTGCTAGATAAGTATACTTTGCAATGTTGATGAAATAGGCTACATGACACATGCGGTCAGCGCGTGACGTTACATTGTACATCACAAACTTTGACGTCATTCAAGATTGAAATCAAAACGGCTTAGCACAGAACGTGCAAATTTGGTCCTGTTCTGGAAAAAGTTGACCCCCGTTCTGGGATTAGCCCCCGTTCTGGGAGTTGGCCCCCGTTCTGGGACTGTCTACTATTTATATATATAAACATATATATAGTTATACCGCAACCATTGCTCCATGTAGCATAATAAAGGGGGTTGAATAAATGATGTTTATATCTGAAGTAACCTAATATACCTGCAGTAGCCTAATATACATGAAGTGCCATTTTTGCCTTTATTTTTTCCCATTTGACCCCTAATCGTGGCCTCCGATTGGTCAGTCTCAACAGCAAAGCTGCATTTTTCAGAAAATGACCAACATATCATTAGTAATAACATATCAAAACTCCCCATGAATCCCACTGTAGCTAAATCCTGGAATCAAGATGGCGTCCAAAATGTCCGCCAAAATTACAAAAATCATAATTAGTGCAATCTCCACTATACCATTCAGGCAATAAATGTGCTAAAACCTACTGAATATAACTAACGAATCTTAATAATCCAGCCTGTGAAGTGTAACACTCTCTAAATGGCGTTAACACTCTCTAAACTGAACAAACATGTTAGTATGGCCACGATATTGTGAGGAATGTCGCAAAAAAGACGTAAATTTGTATATACAGTTTGTATAAATTTGTATATACTTTCCATCGTGGAAAGTCGTGACATAGTGATCACAATGACATATGTCCGTCCGTCCATGGGAGAGTCTGTCCGAAATGTACATCACTTATATCTCTCCAATCATAATCAGATTGCGTTTTTCACAAAATTACCGTTGCTTTAAATACCTTATATGTATATCTGCAGCACAAAGGCGCGTCGACTTGAAACGTCAAACGTTTGTCTTTTGTTATCATCCATAATTTAATTATGTAGACCATCCATTTGTCCTTCCTAGACATGGTGAAGGTAAAATTACATTGGGTCAACATCGATTTCCATGTCTACTTGACACGGAAATCGATTCTTCGCAAAAACGACATAAGCCTGTGCCGAACTCCCTGGACGACCAAATGCAGCTCATGAAGACGCGTTTGCTGCGCCATATTTCATCAAAATCCGTTTCATATTAAGGAACATATCAAATAATACTTACTTTGGAGTGGGCAACATTGTTGTTGTTGTAACCACGTGATCATTCACCTTGGTTCTTGCAACAGCCTAGGCGGGATGAACATGCGGGCTGTGGCCTTCTGTTATGCATATTGGACATCGGTTTCATGTTGTTTGCAGCCATATTTGGACGCCGTATAATTTCAAATATAAACTCATTGAAAGTTTTACTAATAGTAAATATAAGTCCAAGATAATTAAAAATCAATTCATATATGTTGTGAAGAAAATGTAACTTTTACTTATTATCATGATTATGATGGCAATCTTGGCAGCCATCTTGGATATTTGAAAGGTCAAGCGACTCATAATTATTGGAAAGGTTAATATATGCATTGTTCAGTGCAGTGATTATCTACAATAATTCGCCTCCGATATGTTATCTACGGCTACAATTTGACCCATTCAAAAAATGAAAACAACCGAAGTGCATACCCAAATGTTGAACTAGTAAATTGCCAAAAATAATAGAACAGGGAAATCATTTTCCCATGGAAGCCATATTTTCTTCAATTCTTGTTCAACATTCAACATAACGAAATGAAGCTTTCAAATTTACAAGATATACATGTAAATCTCAGATAAACACCGTGACACGGTAAAATAACAAGCATGCATGTGTATGTTCTTTATTAATAATGTATTGATACATCTCGGACAGTTTTATATCGCTAACATATCAAACACGCCGGATAACCGATTGCAAAACTCACTCTTCCATGCGTTACATTAAAGAGATGGGGTTAAAGTGCTACCCTGGTGAGAGGTACATGTATGGAGCGGGGTAGCAATTTTGTTTCTATGCAGTGATATAGTGTTTAGATAGTGCAGTGTTTAGATATAGAGAATACCAGACTAGTGTCTTTTGATATCAAGTTTATCAGGCAAGGCTAGGAAACGCGTAGGAATTCCGAGGCTTGCCGAGGAATTCCTACCGTTTCCGAGCCGAGCCTGATACACTTGATATCAAAATACACTAGCCTGGTATTCTATTTATCAGGTAACGTTTTATGCTCGAAAATGACATTAGATGACGTCGTATTCTATGGACAGAACGCGGACTTGTTTACGTTGCGTCCTTACACTGACGTCATTCGGTAACGTCACGTGACGCCAACCGACCAATGGAACGTCAGTTTTCACTTCGCTGTAACCCGGATGTTGATATCAGGTCTATGCCTGATACAACAATATGTTATCAGTCAGTACGTATTCGGTCAATACAGGGTAGGTTACCTGATAAATGTTAATTATAGTCACCTGTATCTGTTTAATCAATTTTTGACAGCCATCTTGGACGCCATCTTGAATTCTGGATTAATCTCCGGTAGGATCCATGGGGAGTTTTGATACGTTTCTCCTAATGATATTCTGGACTTTATACTAAAAGATTCAGCTTTGGCTTATTTTTTTCCTATCTTTGTCGATTTTATGTCTAATACTATTCGCCTATACTATAGTTATATACGGGTGGATCATTCGGAGTCCCGTAGGGGACGTACAAATCTTTTTTTTATTAATTCGTTCCCGCGAAATAACAATTCGTTCCCTCAATTTAAAATTCGTTCCCTCAATTTAACAATTCGTTCCCACGAATTAACAATTCGTTCCCGTGGGAACGAATTGTTATTTCGTGGGAATGAATTGTTATATCGTGAGAACGAATTGTTAATTCGAGGGAACGAATTGTTATATCGTGGGAACGAATTGTTAATTCGGGGGAACAAATTATTATATCGTGGGAACGAATTGTTAATTCGAGGGAACGATTTGTTAAATTGAAGGAACGAATTGTTATATCGCGGGAACGAATTGTTAATTCGAGGGAACGAATTGTTATTTCGTGGGTACGCCAATTCTGCCAGATGTTCTGTAACTGTCACAAACGATCTATATCCAAGGTGCATGCTCACGTGGTTACAACAACAACAACAATGGCAGAACATGTTGAAAGCGCGCCCACTTCAAAGGAAGAATTATTTTATATTTTCCTTAATAGGCAACGCGTTTTAATGAAGTAAGGCGCAGCAAACACGACTTGATGAGCTGCATTTTGGTGGTCCCAGGAGTTCGGCAATACTTATGTCGTTTTTGCGAAGAATCGATTTCCGTGTCAGTAGACACGGAAATCGAATTTTCGTAAAAACGACAGATGTTTTGGTCAAAGTACCGGGACCACCAAATGCAGCTTAACAAAACGCGTTTGATGTGCCATATGTCATCAAACTCCGTTACATAATAAGGACAAAATAATAGAATACGTACTTTGAAAAGGAGGGCTTCTGGAAGTTCTAGTACTTGTTGTTGTTGTTGTTGCAACCACATGATCATACACCTTGTATATCAAATACCATCCCATGCGACCACCGACATTCATAGTATATCATCGCATACAATGCATATGGGTACCTACCAATATAGACCATTGACTTTCTGCGGCTACCTACCATTAAATGTTGTCGTCCGCTGTTTATTTATTTTCTTATTTCATCAGAAACATGCTTTGGCAACATTTTAGAATAATTTCCAATGGAAATGATTCTAAAATGCTGTCAAAACATGTTTTTATTGAGAAAGAAGGCAGAGCAACATCAGACGACAATGTTCGGGCTCAGCAGTCTAAGGGTTAGATACAGACGAAATCGTCCATTTAGGATATAAAATAGCGATTGTTATAGAGAGCCTGAGGGTGTTGTTGTAGAGAGGTGGCCGGTCGTGGAGACATAAACAGTAGACCCAGGGGAGGCGGACAAAGCAGGTAATCTAAAATAATATGATTTAAGAACACGTATAGTATAACAGGCAAGCATAAAGCGATACTCACAGAGTCGTCAACAGTCACAGATATTCACTCAAAGACCTAAACAAATAAGAAAGAAGGACGCGATTACTAAACTGGTAGCATTCGTCAAAACGGATAGTTTACCAACGGAAGCCACATATTTTGTATTTCAAACCATCAGTTTTGCGACAGTGAAGTTAATTGCCTCAATAATGAAATCGACACTGCTGTGATGAAGGAACCCGTATCCTGTATGTGGTGATTGTCAAAGGCAATGTTAAGAAGCGTATATTTGTGTAAGTGAAGTCGAATATTGACATACAATTATGAGAAATGCGTCACTTGCTTTGAAAGTCCGTCTAAGTTTTGATTCTCCACATTTGCTTAAAATATATTAAAACGCCCGACAATGTTGGTTTTGTCCGATGCGGATGCAAATGCTCTTTACGTAGATTAGCTGTCAGTTACAGAACCTGGATTGGTATATTTAGCAGTTAGTGCGTGCGTTTGCTTACAAATCAGTTGTGGGTCAACGTTTTTTACTTTTTACTCAAGTATATCACTTCACCAGTGATTGCGAATGTACAGTGGGGTCAGCGTGTAAGTACACACACGAACGAACACGACAGGTTGGTTCCAACCACTAGCGTATATACACAGGTCACATACAGGCGGGAATATCACAGCAACAAATATCTACCATTGGATTGTTCATGCTATTTTTGGACAATTGCAGTAATTAAATCAAAAGACTGAACGTTCTGAAATTTATTCGCAGTATATGTTTGTGGATGATAAATAGACTAACAATTAATCTAGTGTGGAAAGCGTTTCGCGAAAAATAAACGCGGGATTTTCACAGGAACAACAACAACAACAGCAAAAACTAGAGAATGGAACCGAAACCGAAGATTGTATTCGTGCACCGAATCATGGAGGTACCAATCGCGAATAATCGAGTAAGGCGGTTAATCGTCGCACCCTTAGAATACGGAAATGTTGCCAATAACATAAATCGAGGACAAAAAAGCAAACATTCAAGCTATTTATCACACTAAAAGGTGATCAAGCTGTTGGAACTAGTTTATGGCTTAACTCCGTGTTTTTAAAACGTTCAACTCACAAAATATGTGCTGCGACCGACATATGCTCATTTGCATAAAATCGGTCAGACCTCAAATTTGGATGATGGTTGTAAAATTGCTCGAATAAAAATGCTGATGTCTTTAGAATTGAACAATAGTGACAAATCAAATATTGCAGATCCTGATGAGACGGCTCGTAAAGAGCTGGATCATCTGGACCTACAGTGTTTGCAACTGCTGGCTACATGCTGTGCTATGCCTTACATGGTGCCTCAGATGATCAATACTTGTGGTTTATTAAGGACCAACTATATACCTGATCATCGTTTGATTCCAAGGTAATTGCTTCGTAAATGTGATGGAATATTTGTATAACATATATGTGAACACTGCCTCGTTACTGTATCCTATACGACACCTGGGGTGGCCAAGTCGGCCATCTTTGTGTGTTCCAGCCATCAGCCAGTTTCACCTGTTCTGCCGTTTGATAAAGAACTCAAAATTTGAAGTAGAATATATGATATAATGTAGCTTAATCTCATGTAGAAAAGCCCGGACTCCTATCAATTATATTACACCAACCTGTAAAATATGTCAGTTTTCTGGACAGGTTTGTGCCGGTGTTTTTAACAACAAGAACCGCCATTATAAATGGCTTCATACACAGAAAACGCACAGTGTAATACTTTTACCTGGCAAACCACACAACACATACAATATATACCCACTACTGTACACTGTCATTAGCTATCAAAGCCAGTGACATGTAAGCAGTTACCTGAGTGTCCCTGGTGTCTACTCACCTGCTATGCGAGTAAATATGTCTGTATCTATGGGTAATATGTACACTAACATAATCTGTGCATCAAATTTATTTTGAGGTTGATGGGAGAAATGCTCAGAAATCTCGTTTTGTGTATAGTTTGCTGGCATAATACATGTACATGTATGTATAGCTTGCCGTTCTCATATATGTCTATTATGTATTGCACCAAATTGTATGTGGTTCACTGTCATATTATTTGCTGTATGTGTCAAATGCACGAAGTGGTGAAACTGTACGATGGCTTGTACATACAAAGATGGCGGAGATGGCAACTCAGTGATCCATATAGTATACAGTAACAAGACAATATTCATATATCACATCACTATTATGAAGCAATTATCGTTGAAGTCAAGTGCATCTGTCTATTACCGAATACATTAACTGCTGCTGACATACAACAACCGAACTCACCGTTTGTGAGACACAAACGGTGAGTTCGGTTGTTGTATGTCAGCAGCAGTTAATGATAGTGGAAAGTCAGACATAGCGGTCATAATCCCGGCGTCGTCGCCGGCGTCGTCGTCGGTGTCGTAAACAATTTGGGACGTAATTTTTGGACGTAGCCAACTTTCCCATATCTCTTGATCCGTTAGTAGGATCATTACCAAATTTCATCAATAGCTTTCTCACATTGAAGGCTATAATTTTGGTGACCTTGGCCTTCATCTTGGCGATCGTAACTGTTGAAGGACGTACATTTTGGACGTAGCCAAATTTCCCATATCGCTTGATCGTTAGACGGATCATTGCCAACTGTCATTAATAACCTTCTAACAGTACTGTCTGTTCCACGCTTTTCTGCCGACGAACTTTAGGCAATTAAACATATTAAATCTTAAAACTATTTAAAAGTAAGTACTTTTTCATCAATAACAAAAAAGTCGCCCTCCCCAAACAAATGTATTTGATGAAATTCCATCAAATATTGATTGTATTACGAAAAAACGATTTTCCTATGGGAATTTAACATGGGGGCTAAACATTTTTCAAAATCTAACTTTTGTTTTCTTAATTACATCATTTTCAAGCTATCTCGCCAGGTTTCGGAGTCAATTTCCAAAATTTTGGAAATTGACTCCCCATGTTAAATTCCCATAGGAAAATCGTTTTTTCGCAATAAAATCAATATCTGATGGAATTTCATGAACCAATTTTTTTGGGGGAGGGTGACTTTTTTTATTGATGAAAAAGTACTTACTTTTAAATATTTTTTAGATTTAATGTGTGTAATAGCCAAATGTTCGTCGGCAGCAAAACGTGGAACAGACAGTAGTGGTTATCCACCCAATGTAATTCGGATAACCTTTACCTTCACCTTGGTGACCTTAACCTTTCTGTCAATAAGTTTTTACATAGATCCAACTGTTGAATACCTCTGACCCATTAGTCAGATCCTTTACCAACCTTCATCAATAGCTTCATCACAGTGATGACTATCCACACAGTGTCTCATTCGTGTGACCGTTACAATGGTGACCTTGACATTGACATTGACCCACATCCAAACGTTACTCGGATCATCTCCAAACTTCATCAATAGCTTCTTCACATTGGTGGATATCTACCAGTGTAATTTGGCTGACTTTCACATCGGTTACCTTCACCTTGGTGTCAACAATTTTGGACATACGTCCACATGTTGAATATATCCTGATCCGTTAGTCATATCATTACCAAATTTCATAAATAGCTTCCTCACATTGATATCCATTCAGTGTCATTCCGTTGACCTTGACCGTCACCTTAATGACCTTGAATTTTGTGCCAATAGTTTTTATATATTATTGTAAAATAACTAGCGTTGCGAAGCTAGTTGTTTTTTGCATTACAATTTTGATGATTACTAAATCAATGTTAGTTATTTAAATTATTGCACCCAATGGCTGGAACTTGTTTCCAAAACTGTTTATCCTGGTACACCACTATTAGCAAGTATCTCCTCTGTGTATCACAATCTATCATTTCAGAATGAGGCACAAATTCCTTGAAATTTGATCAGGAAACCAGGGCCCGGTTGCTCAAAACCTCTGTTAGCTTAACAGACTGTTAAATCCTTAGCAATGCTAAGGATTTAACAGTCCGTTAAGCTAACAGAAGCTTTGAGCAACCGGGCCCAGGCGATCGCCGGGGAGTGTCTCACCCACTAAGCGAGGCGATCGCCACGAAGGTCAATGTCACCCAGGTCAAAGTCACACTATAAGGACGTCCATGATTATTGATACGAAGGTCACGGTCACCAAGGTCAATGTCACATAGATGACACTATGTGGATAGCCATCAAAGTGAAGAAGGGAGCTATTGGTAAAAGTTGGTAATGATCCAACTAACGGATCAAGATATATTCAACATTTGGATGAACATCAAAAACATATACATACATTGTATAACAAATACAGACACAAACTGATTTTTATTATGGAAGCGTCCTGTGATAAAATATATTTATCTCCTAATTAGGAGCTAATATCTCCTAATTAGGACATATTATCTCCTAATTAGGGATTACTATCTCCTAATTAGGGTTAACTCCTAAATAGGAGGTAGTATCTCCTAATTAGGAGATAAAACAATGTTTAGCATTGACACAGACAGTAGGTACTAATTAGAAGATAGTAAGTCCTAATTAGGAGATACTA
Source organism: Conchocele bisecta (assembly GCA_029237695.1). Classification (NCBI taxonomy): domain Eukaryota; kingdom Metazoa; phylum Mollusca; class Bivalvia; order Lucinida; family Thyasiridae; genus Conchocele; species Conchocele bisecta. Next base: position 2,623,528 of record CM055276.1, on the reverse strand, counting down.
ACTCCTAATTTGGAGATACTATTTCCTAATTCTGAGTTACTATCTCCTAATTAGGACTCACTATCTCCTAATTAGGAGTTTGTATCTCCTAATTAGGAGATACAAATATTTTAGCATTTTTTAGCATTGGCACCAGTAGCCGATTTCACCAACATTGCAAAGTATACTTTACTAGCAAAGTATACTTTGACGGAGTAATCATTTATTTTTCCTGAAATGCATTATTTCATATAGAACTAACAAATGCGTATATTTCATGATTAAAACTATGCAGAATTATTATACTGAATTTATTACATTATCACAGCCAAATTGGCTGTGATAATGTAATAAATTCAGTATAATAAAAATTAATAAATTTATCATAAAATTGAAAATTTCTCCCTCAAAGTATACTTTGCTACTAAAGTATACTTTGCAATGTTGATGAAATAGGCTACAGGACGCTTCCATATATTGTTGTTAGGTGACTCATATGTAAAATTAGATTCAGAAATACACGTATGATACGCATCTGCAATTACATTATTTTACTACTGTCTGTTTCACAAAACCTGTCCAAATTTTACGGCCATATAAACAATGCAAAAACAATATTTGTTTTGATAATATTAAATTTTAGCAAAATTTAAGAATGAGCCGTCTTTTATTTCGTGAAATTTGGTCAAATATTGATTTTATTACGAAAAATTGATTTGTATATGGGAATTTAACATCGGGGAAAAGGAAGGAGGTAGAGGAGTTGTGGCAGGAGTCATAAAACGAAACATTTTATAAATTGACCCAAAAACCTGGCTAGATAGATTGGAAATGATCTAATTAAGAACATTTAATTTTAAAAATCGGTCCAGTATTTCTGAACTTTTAAAAATAAAAATCCCCCCCCCCCAGAAGAATTTGGGGATTTAACATGGGGAAATTGCTTTAACGCATTAAAATCAATATTTGACAAAATTTCACGGAATAAAAAGAAGGCTTATTCTTAAATTTTCCTTTAATTTAATATTATCCAAAAATTTAATTGTTTATATAGTCGTACAATTCGGGCAGCTTTCGTGAAACAGAAATCTGTTTCATCATTTTCAGCAAATATCGGAGACGTAATAACGTTAGCGCAGCAATATAATGCTGAATCAGGTCCACGTTTTATACAGCACTAATGGGTGTTGTTGAAATTCGAGCCAATGGTGAAAACTTATTTCGCAATTATTGCCTATTTGATTTCTAACTCTGATACAACATCGTCTGGACTATCTGATAACCCGGCCGCCGGCTGATATAAACGACCCGAGAGCATGCGTGACCAGTGTAGACATTGATCACCGTGGCACTCACTCATCAGCCAATACATTGATAGCCAAGGATGATAATCAAGGTGTATGATCACGTGTTTACAACAACAACAAATACTTAAACTTCCAGAAGCCCTCCGAGTCAAAGTACGTGTTCTTTTATGTTGTCCATATTATGTAATGGATTTTGATGAAGTACAATGTATGGTGCATCAAACGCGTCTTGTTAAGCAGCATTTGGTTGTCTCGGTACTTTGGCCGAAACTACTGTCGTTTTGCGAAGAATCGATTTCCGTGTCTATTGACACGGAAATCGATTCTTCGCAAAAGCGACATAAGTATGTGCCGAACTCGCGGGATTACCAAATGCAGCTCACGCAGACGCGTTTGCTGCGCCATTGTTAGGAACACACTTACGTCTCCCCTGCTATCATTTTTACGAACTCCATTACGTCTCCACCAATATCATTGTAACGAACTCCATTACGTCTACCTCACTATCATTGTTACGACTCCATTACGTATCCTCCACTATCATTGTTACGATTCCATTACGTCTCCCCCACTATCATTGTTACGACTCCATTACGTCTCCCCCACTATCATTGTTACGACTCCATTACGTCTCCTCCACTATCATTGTTACGACTCCATTACGTCTCCCCCACTATCATTGTTACGACTCTATTACGTCTCCTCCACTATCATTGTTACGAACTCCACTATATCTCCCCCACTATCATTGTTACGACTCCATTACGTCTCCCCCACTATCATTGTTACGAACTCCACTATGTCTCCCCCACTATCATTGTTACGACTCCATTACGTCTCCCCCACTATCATTGTTACGACTCCATTACATCTCCCCTGCTATCATTGTTACGAACTCCATTACGTCTCCTCTACTATCATTGTTACGACTCCATTACGACTCCTCCACTATTATTGTTACGAACTTCATTACATCTCCAATACTATCATTGTTACGACTCCATTACGTCTCCCCCACTATCATTGTTACGACTCCATTACGTATCCTCCACTATCATTGTTACGACTCCATTACGTCTCCCCCACTATCATTGTTACGACTCCATTACGTCTCCTCCACTATCATTGTTACGAACTCCATTACATCTCCCCCACTATCATTGTTACGACTCCATTACGTCTCCCCCACTATCATTGTTACGACTCCATTACATCTCCCCCGTTATCATTGTTACGAACTCCATTACGTCTCCTCCACTATCATTGTTACGACTCCATTACGACTCCTCCACTATCATTGTTACGAACTTCATTAAATCTCCAACACTATCATTGTTACGACTCCATTACGTCTCCCCCACTATCACTGTTACGACTCAATTACGTCTCCCCTGCTATCATTGTTCCGAACTCAATTACCTCTCCACCACTATCATTGTTACGACTCCATTACGACTCCTCCACTAATTTATACGAACAACACTATCATTGTTACGAATTCCATTACGTCTCCCCACTATCAGTGTTACGAACTCCATTACGTCTCCCCACTATCATTGTTACGAACTCCATTACGTCTCTTACACTATCATTATTATGAACTCCATTACGTCTCTTCCACTATCATTGTTACGACTCCATTACGTCTCCCCACTATCATTGCTATGAACTCCATTACGACTCACCCACTATCATTATTACGACCTTCATTACGTCTCCCCCACTATTAATGTTACGAACTTGATTACGTCTACCCCATTATCATTGTTACGATTCCATTACGTCTCCCCACTACACTCCCACCTGCGATTCTCTTACCAAGAATTGCAATCCAGCGGTCCTTCAATTGCAATTGTCCCCTCTGAAATTGCAGTCTAATTGCGGTCCAATCGCGGTCCCGTTTTTGCGGTCATTCTTTCGCGATACCGTTTGTGCGGTCGTTCTTGTGCGGTCCTGTTTTTGCGGTCATTCTTTCGCGATACCGTTTGTGCGGTCATTCTTTCGCTATTTGCGGTAAAAACTTAGCGTTACGCGTATATATACACCTAATTCTACTATTTATGTATATTTTATTGGATTTTAAATGGCTAAATACAGATAGGAAAATATATCTTTTCGTCAGAAAAAATCAACTATTTCGATTTTATTGCCGCATTGGTCAAGCAGAGCGGTCCGCTGGTTTGACCGCAGAGTGCAGTGTAAAGCGGTCATTCTTTCGCAGTTTAAAGCAAAAAAAAGGAGTGTAAACTGCAATTAAAAGCGGAGCGCAGCGCTAACTGCGCTATAAGTATTGTCATTCCGCAACCAACTCTTTGGACCGCAGTCACATGATTGCAGTCCGATTGCGGTCCAATTGCAATTAATGGGAACGCGAATTGCTATCCTGCGCTCCAGGAATTGCAATTCGCCTGGTAAGAGAACCGCAGGCCACTCTGTATCATTGTTACGAACTCCATTACGTCTCCCCACTATCAGTGTTGCGACTCCATTAGGTCTCCTCCACTATCATTGTTACGAACTCCGTTACGTCTCCCCCACTATCAGTGTTACGGCTACATTACGTTTAATACACTACGCTCCCCCACTATCATTGTTACGAACTCCATTACGTCTCCCCCAATATCATTGTTACGAACTTCATTACGTCTCCCCCAATATCATTGTTACGACTCCATTACGTCTCCCCCACTATCATTGTTACGACTCCATTACGTCTCCTCCACTATCATTGTTACGAACTTCATTACGTCTCCCCCACTATCATTGTTACGACTCCATTACGTATCCTCCACTATCAATGTTACGAACTTCATTATGTCTCCCCCACTATCAGTGTTACGGCTACAGTACGTCTCCTACACTACGCTCCCTCACTATCATTGTTACGAACTCCGTTACGTCTCCCCCAATATCATTGTTACGAACTTCATTACGTCTCCTCCAATATCATTGTTACGACTCCATTACGTCTCCCCCATTATCATTGTTACGACTCCATTACGTCTCCCCCACTATCATTGTTACGAACTCCGTTACGTCTCCACCAATATCATTGTTACGAACTTCATTACGTCTCCTCCAATATCATTGTTACGACTCCATTACGTCTCCTCCACTATCATTGTTACGACTCCATTACGTCTCCCCCACTATCATTGTTACGAACTTCATTACGTCTCCCCCACTATCATTGTTACGACTCCATTAAGTCTCCTCCACTATTATTGTTACGAACTTCATTACGTCTCCCCCACTATCATTGCTACGAACTCCATTACGACTCCCCCACTATCATTGTTACGACTCCATTACGTCTCCCCACTACCATTGTTACGAACTCCATTACGTCTCCATATCAGTGTTACGACTCCATTACGTCTCCTCCACTATCATTGTTACGAACTCCGTTACGTCTCCCCCACTATCATTGTTACGACTCCATTACGTCTCCCCACTATCATTGTTACGAACTCCATTACGTCTCCCCACTATCAGTGTTACGACTCCATTACGTCTCCTCCACTATCATTGTTACGAACTCCGTTACGTCTCCCCCACTATCAGTGTTACGGCTACATTACGTCTCCTATACTACGCTCCCCCACATCATCTTGTTACGAACTCCGTTACGTCTCCCCCAATATCATTGTTACGAACTTCATTACGTCTCCCCAATATCATTGTTACGACTCCATTACGTCTCCCCCACTATATTGTTACGACTCCATTACGTCTCCACCACTATCATTGTTACGAACTTCATTACGTCTCCCCCAATGTCATTGTTACGACTCCATTACGTCTCCCCCACTATCATTGTTACGAACTTCATTACGTCTCCCCCACTATCATTGTTACGACTCCATTACGTCTCCCCCACTATCATTTTTACGAACTCCGTTACGTCTCCCCCACTATCATTGTTACGACTCCATTACGTCTCCCCACTATCATTGTTACGAACTCCATTACGTCTCCCCACTATCAGTGTTACGACTCCATTACGTCTCCTCCACTATCATTGTTACGAACTCCGTTACGTCTCCCCCACTATCAGTGTTACGGCTACATTACGTCTCCTATACTACGCTCCCCCACTATCATTGTTACGAACTCCGTTACGTCTCCCCCAATATCATTGTTACGAACTTCATTACGTCTCCCCAATATCATTGTTACGACTCCATTACGTCTCCCCCACTATATTGTTACGACTCCATTACGTCTCCCCCACTATCATTGTTACGAACTTCATTACGTCTCCCCCACTGTCATTGTTACGACTCCATTACGTCTCCCCCACTATCATTGTTACGAACTTCATTACGTCTCCCCCACTATCATTGTTACGACTCCATTACGTCTCCCCCACTATCATTGTTAGGACTCCATTACGTCTCCTCCACTATCATTGTTACGAACTTCATTACGTCTCCCCCACTATCATTGTTACAAGTCCATGACGTATCCACACTATCATTGTTACGAACTGCATTACGTCTCCCCACTATCAGTGTTACGACTCCATTACGTCTCCTCCACTATCATTGTTACGAACTCCGTTACGTCTCCCCCACTATCAGTGTTACGAACTTCATTACGTCTCCCCCACTATCATTGTTACGACTCCATTACGTCTCCCCCACTATCATTGTTACGAACTTCATTACGTCTCCCCCACTACACTATCATTGTTACGACTCCATTACGTATCGTCCACTATCATTGTTACGAAAGTTCCCTATTCTCTTCTCCCACCCCCACTACATGGTTACGGCTACGTAACGGATTCCTACACTCCCCCACTTTCAGTGTTAACGAAACTCCGTTAAGTCCTCCCCCAATAGCATTGGTTACGAACTTCATTTACGGTCCCCCCACTATCATTGTTAAGAATCCATTACGTCCCCCCACTAACACTGGTTTTTACGAACTCCATTACGTTCTCCCCCACTACAGGTGACGACCTTGCATTAAGATACGTCTCCCCCTTCTCCCCACCTCAATTGTTTACGAAACTTCATACGTCTCCCCCAATATAATTCTTACGACCTCCCAATACGCAAACCCTCCCCCACCTCCTCATTGTGACGACTTCATTACCTCTCCCCCACTAGCATTGTTACGAACTTCATTACTCTCCCCCACTATCATTGTTACGACTCCATTACGTATCCTCCACTATCATTGTTACGAACTTCATTATATCCCCCACTATCAGTGTTACAGCTACAGTACGTCTCCTACACTACGCTCCCCCACTATCATTGTTTATGAACTCCGTTACGTCTCCCCCAATATCATTGTTACGAACTTCATTAACGTCTCCTCCAATATCAGGGTTACGACTCCATTACGTTCCCCCACTATCATTGTTACGACTCCATTACTGTCTCCCCACTAATCATTGTTACGAAATCCGTTTCGTCTCCTCCAATATCATTGTTACGAACTCATTAGTATCCTCCAATATCATTGTACGACTCCATTACGTCTCCTCCAATATCATTGTTACGAACTCAGTACGTCTCCCCCCACTATCATTGTTACGATAACTTTCATTACGAATTCTCCCCCACTATCATTCTTACGACTCCAATACATCTGGCCCCACCCCTACATCATCATTGTTACGAACTTCAATTATGTCTCCTCCACTATCATTGTTACGACTCAATTACGTCTCCTCCACTATCAGTGTTACGAACTCCGTTACGTCTCCCCCACTATCATTGTTACAAACTTCATTACGACTCCTCCACTATCATTGTTACGACTCCATTACATCTCCTCCACTATCATTGTTACGAACTTCATTACGTCTCCCCCACTATCATTGTTACGAACTTCATTACGTCTCCCCCAATATCATTGTTACGAACTTCATTACGACTCCTCCACTATCATTGTTACGACTCCATTACATCTCCCCCACTATCATTGTTACGAACTTCATTATGTCTCCTCCACTATCATTGTTACGACTCCATTACGTCTCCTCCACTATCAGTGTTACGAACTCCGTTACGTCTCCCCCACTATCAGTGTTACGGCTACATTACGTCTCCTACACTATCATTGTTACGGCTCCATTACGTCTCTCCTGTTATCAATCTTACGACTCAATTACTTTTCCCCTACTATCATTGTTACGACTCCATTACGTCTCCCCCACTATCATTGTTACGAACTCCAATACGTCTCCCCCACTATCATTGTTGCGAACTCCATTATGTCTCACCCACTGGCATTGGTACGAACTCCGTTACGTCTCCTCCACTATCAGTGTTACGAACTCCATTATGACTCACCCACTATCATTGGTACGAAATCCGTTACGTCTCCTCCACTATCATTGTTACGGCTACATTACGTCTCCCCTACTATCATCGTCGATGCATTCAATCAGTGACAGTCCGAATCACTTTCTCATATTTATAAACTGCTGCTATCTTCATTAGACTGAGCCATCCCATCAGAGGCTGACAGGCGCTCACGAAGCGCGTGCAAAACGATCCTCATTTGTGAAATTGGGAAAAACATAATATATTTGTAAACACATTTTTTACAATATCACTAGAAATGTGTATGCATTTGTCAATATATATAACTGAACGTTTTAATTTTTACGTTAGTTGCGTTTTTTATGTTTTTCTTCGTAATGTTGGCATGCGAAATACAGGTGAATTACAGAATACAACGCAACGAACAGCTGACATATAAAACAACTAAATAAAATAAAAATTCAAAATAACAAAATGTTGTTTTTATATTTCAAACAATTTACAAGAACACATTTGTACATCAATGTTTTCAAAATGGTATTCACCAGTTAAATGTAAATGTTGCTGCCACTGGAGAAATTTGGCTTATGGGATTCTTTTGACAGGTGTAGCCCCTGATCAAATAACACACTCCTGTACTCTGATAACATGATAACCATCTGGACAACTTGTTAGAAGCGCGACGGTTGTTTCATTGATTGAATTGTGAACAGTGCAGATCCTGATCAGACTGTGCGGATGCACAGGCTGATCTGGATTTACACTGGTCGCAAAAACCCGTAAGCCGAATGTCTCCAGCTACAGCCACAGATACATGTACTGTAATTTTACTATTGTACTCAAAAGCCAGCATGCCTTAAGCAATAAACGATTATTCTATTATAATCATGTAATGTTGCCAGGAAACAACTTCGACGAGGAGCATCAGTAGGCTGGTGGCAGCCGCCGCAATGTCATATATACAATTTTATTTCCTTGGAAGATACGCAAGTGCACGATCTCGATCGAGTCTGCGAATTCGGTACAAATGTGTCAGGCAATCTAACATGATAGCTGTTGTATGACACGTAGCGTATAATATACGATTCCGAATACGTGCGAATATGACGCAGTAGCGATAAATAAACACAATTTATTGAAACAATGCCCTGTGGAAGCATCATGGTGCCATTGCTAAAATATGTTTTATCTCCTAATTAGGAGTTACTAACTCCTAATTAGGACTTAGTAACTCCTAATTAGGACTTAGTATATACTAATTAGGACTTACTATCTGTGTCAATGCTATCAAATATGTTATTTCATAATTAGGAGATATTAACTCCGAATTAGGGATAGTAAGTCCTAACTAAGATATATTAAGGCCTAATTAGGAGATACTGAATAAAGATTCACTGACCGCATTACACATTACGACAAAGCGATCGCCCCGGAGTGTTTTACCCACTACCATATACAATACCATATACAAGGTGTATGATCACGTGGTACTAACAACAACATCAACAACAAGTACCGATTCAAAGTACGTATATTTTATAGAGTCCTTATTACTTAACGGATTTTGATGAAATATGGCGCGTCAAACGCGTCTTGTTAAGCTGCATTTGGTGGTCTCTGTATTTTCGCCCGAACTTCTGTCGTTTTTGCGAAGAATCGATTTCCGTGTCGGAGACACGGAAATCGATTCTTCGCAAAAACGACATAAGTCTGTGCCAAAATCCCTAGACCACCAAAACCATCTCATGAAGACGAGTTTGTTGCGCCATATTTCATCAAAATCCGTTGCATATTAAGGAAAATATCAAATAATACTTACTTTGGGGTGGGCGGCGTTGTTGTTGTTGTAACCACGTGATCATGCACCTTGATATAGGTGCGGTTTGGGGGAAATATTCCACAGACGATTCACGGCCAAAATTGCTTTATCCCGTCAAGACAGTGCGCATGTGCCGTGAAACACGGTGCCGTGAAACATTTTTGATATCCTGTCAATACGACCTAATCACTGCGTATGAATATGTGCGGTGACAGGGGTTGTTTATTTGCATTTTAAAGCCATTTGTAGGTGTTGACGGGATAAATAGAATAGTTGGTTAGTGCCGTGAATGGGAAAAATATCTGGTGCTGTACGGAAACGGGATGTGCTCCGCAGAGCCTCGCCCATCCCGTTTCCTAAGCCTTGCCATATATTTTTTCCCATTCACGGCACTAACCTATTATTCTCTATGACGACGACGCCTACGCCGGATTTATGATCGCTATTTCTCACTTCTCCTGAAGTGCGTGAGCCATACACTGGAAATCAATTTTATTTTAATTGAATCGTCACATCAATCTAGTTTTGTCAGTAAACGAGGCTTACGGAATACCGCCATCGGGGCCCAAATATGTGACCTTGACTCTGGGCTTAGTGGGGCCGGCTCGAACGTGGATTTGTCGCAGAGCGATATAGGACCATTGGAGGAATGCGTGTGTGAAATGTGAAGCAGATCCGAACAAGGAAACATAAAGTATAAGCCATTTACCCGAGCGCTAGGGTTGCGAATTTTAATTGAATCGTCACCTCATCTAGATTTGAAAGTAAGCAAGGCTTACGGAATACAATACCCCGCGTGGGCCCAAGTATGTGACATTCACCCTGGACTTAGTGGGGCCGGCTCGAACGTGGATTTGTCACAGGACGATTGGGAAAATGCGTGTGTGAATTATGAAGCAGATCCGAGCAAGGAAACACACGTTTTAAGCCATTTACACGAGCGTTAAGGTTTAGTGACGAACGGACGCACGGAAGCCTGACTCCCAGTATATCCCACACAATTCAGGGGGGTGGGGGAGGGGGTATATACAAAAATAACATGTAATACCAATTTGAATCGGATTGAGAAAATCACAGAGAATGAAATAATATACATGTACATGTATTCCGATTTGCTAAGGGGGTGGGGGTGGGGTGGGGTGGGGGATGGAGACGTTTGTTTGTCTGGATATCCGTTTCACTAAACTTCGTACGACTAAAATGTTTGTAAGTGAAAATTTAAGATTTTCTGGAAATTTCAATTTATGGATTTACATGTATTGAGCATAGGCTGCATATGCAGCCTATGCTCAATAAATGTAAATCCAATAATTGTTTACAAGAAAATATTATTAATGTGAAATTTACAGACTATCATAATTTTCCACTTACATGTACGAACATTTTAATTGTACGAAGTTTAGTGAAACGCCCCCCCCCCCCCCGGTTTAGAGAGACTCTACAGCAGACGTTGCATGACATGACCTTTAAAGGTACATACCCACTCAGTAGGCACACACTGTACTTTATAGGAATTAAATAAATGTATAATTGTGTCACTATTCCACCATTTCTAAAAATTACGAATGCCCGCTATACAGATATAATTGTATCCCCCGGACTCCGTCGTGGGATACTATGGATTTGACAGCGGTCCGCGTCCGCGTCCGCGTCCGCGTCCGCGTCCGCGTCCGCGTCCGCTCCGCGTCCGCGCCGCGTCCGCGTCCCCGCGTCCGCGTCCGCGTCCGCGTCCGCGTCCGCGTCCGCGTCCGCGTCCGCGTCCGCATCCGCATCCGCCGCAGACACTTCTTGTCCGGAGCATAACTCGAACACCCTTTGGAATATTTTCATGAAACTTCACACATGCATAGACCACGACCCGAAGGTGTGTCGCGTACAAGAATGACAACTCTTGCATAGCTAATTTTTAAGTTATCTCCCTTTTTTGTTTCGCGCACTGATTGACCATAACGACCACCCTTTGGTATATTTTTATGAAACTTCACACATTCAATTAGACCACGAACCGAAGGTGTGTCGTGCACAAGAATGACAACTCTTGCATAGCTAATTTTTGAGTTATCTCCCTTTTTTGTTTTCGCGCACTGATTTCCTGTCCGGAGCATAACTCGACCACCCTTTGGAATATTTTCATGAAACATCACACATGCATAGACCACGACCCGGAGGTGTGTCGCGCACAAGAATGACAACTCTTGCGTAGCTAATTTTTGAGTTATCTCCATTTTTTGTTTTGCGCACTCTACATACTGGACAATAATGCATGAAGACCCGTTTTCTCGTCTGCTCTGTACACCTTTTCTCGTGTGCTCTGTACACCTTACCTGTAGAGAGAACAATAGAGACTGGTAGAACCATTCACCTGTGCATGTGCTAGCATGTGCAAATATCCAGTCTTGACCACTCTTGACCACAGGTAATTTATACAGGTAAATTACTACATTGGATATTACATTTCCGTAAACTGTGTTGAAAATATTGTGGCATTATGTGGACCTGTGCAGATATATGTTGATAAATATAGGACTATTAAAAAAAATGCTGGGCTCCAGTAGCAAGCATTATTATTTTTAATTTTTAAACCTTTTTTTCCATTTTTTTTTTTCATTTTTTTTTTCAAATTCTTTTTAATTTTTTGTTTAGTAGCATAAGGTCGTAAGTGCTATATACAGACTATTATCATATAATAAAACAATTATTGACTAGTGAGCCATAGAATATAATGTGATATTCCATGGCTCACTAGTCAATAATTGTATAATATGTTCGGGCCAGTGAAAATTGCTTTCGTCCGTCCGTCCGTCCGTCCGTCCGTCCGTCCGTCACAAAACTTTAACACTCGGGTAAATGTCTCATAATTTCTTCATCCTTCGACCGATCTGTTTCATATTTCATATACACATTGCTCTGATGGTTCACTACCACCCTGTGCCGTTCGTCCTGCCCCCGCCAAGCCCAGGGTCAAGGTCACATACTTAGTGCTTCAAAAACTTTAACGCTCGGGTAAATATCTTATAATTTCTGTTTTCTTCCATGGATCATCTTCATATTTCATATACGCATTGCTCTAATGGTCCTCTACCGCCCTGTGTCAAATCCACGTTCGTCCTGCCCCCGCCAAGCCCAGGGTCAAGGTCACATACTTGGTGCTTCAAAAACTTTAACGCTCAGGTAAATATCGTATAATTTTTCTTTCCATTCACGGATCAACTTCATATTTCATATACGCGTTGCTCTATTGGTCCTCTACCGCCCTGTGCCAAATCCACGTTCGTCCTGCCCCCGCCAAGCCCAGGGTTAAAATCACATACTTAGTGCTTCAAAAACTTTACCGCTCAGGTAAATATATTATAATTTCTGTTTTCTTTCACGGATCAGCTTCATATTTCATATATGCATTGCTATAATGGTCGTCTACCGCCCTGTGCCAAATCCACGTTCGTCCTGCCCCCGCCAAGCCCAGGGTCAAGGTCACATACTTGGTGCTTCAAAAACTTTAACACTCAGGTAAAAGAAAATTTTGACTTGGAATTTGGCCTCATTTATTATCAAAGCGATATGTGGGACATCCGTGTTCTATGAACACATTTTCTAGTTTATTAAACTTCACACATGCATAGAAGACGACCCAAAGGTGTGTCGCACGTAAGAATGACAACTCTTGCGTCGTTAATTTCTTAGTTATCTCCCTTTGTTGTTTCGTGCACTGATTTCGTGTCCGGAGCATAACTCGAACACCCTTTGGAATATTTTCATGAAACTTCACACTTACATAGACCACGACCCTAAAGGTGTGTCACGCAAGAATGACAACTCTTGCATCACTAATTTGTTAGTTATCTCCCTTTTTTCAAACCACTTGTGTATCTGGGGAGGGGGATACACATGCGCTTGTCGACAAGCGTCCATTTCTAGTCATTTAGTGATATTTATTTTACTGATAGTACATGTAACACGAGGTGGTATCAGGCTATTTTCATATGCAAATGAGGCACCATATTTTTTAATTATTTATACTAATTAAATGCGTCACCTGAACAAATAATATATTCGATAGATTATAAAGTATGAACATTGCACATCAAAAAATAAATACAGAGAAGAAATAGAGTACTGTCTGTTGACTTTTTAAGGAAACACGGTTATCGCCCCTGATATCAGTTTGGAAATTTATGTCTGGTATAAAATGTATAATATTGCCAATCAATACGTGGGGGAATGGTGACCGGATTATCTGAGTAGGTAGCGCGTCGGACTGCGGATCGGGAGACCCCGGGTTCGACTCCCATCGACCTGCTCAGAAGGGCCAATTCGGCGTGTCCTTGGGCAAAACAACTTCGTGCTAGCCTAGTCCTATCGGATGGGGACTTAAATAGTCGGTCCCGACATGCAAGGTCATCGATATCATTATTAGTTTTGGCTAATGGTGATGAATGTTTCTTTTCTCAGAAAATGTTCCAGATGATGTCTCTGATATAAGGAACATTTTGTGCCTACTGAGTGGGCATGTACATGTACCTTTAAATGTCGCAATAGGCGCTCAAACCACTAACACCGAAATGAATACATGTATATACAGTGCAACCTCTCTACAACAGCCACCCATGGAAAGACGCAAAACTGGCTGTTGTAGAGAGGTGGCTGTTGTAGGGAGGTTAATGCGGAATTAAGTTTTGTCGTCTGCTGTTTTATTTATTTTCATCGATTATTCTCATCAAAAACATGCTTTGACAGAAATTTAGAATAATTTCCAATGGAAATGATTCTAAAGTGCTGTCAAACCATGTTTTTATTGAGAAAGATGGCAAAACATAAAGCAAATGCAGACGACAATTTTCGTTTTCAGCAGTCCAAGGGTTAAATATAGAGGAGGTCATCCATGTTTGGGATATAAAATAGCTGTTGTTACGGAGAGGGTGTTGTTGTAGAGAGGTGGCCGTTCGGGGAGGTTCGACTGTACGTACAAAAGTATACGTTCAGCCGTCAAATTAGAATAACCTTGTGAGAACAAACATAAGCAGCCAAGAATTCCGCCACGGAAGCGGTGTCACGCCTGCCGAGGCAATTGACCGTAACATGGTCATGGGCATGTGCTAAAGTACGTATACAACATCGTCAGAGAAGTGCATGCTTAAAACACGAAAAGGTCAAGGTTGAACAAACGTTTTTCCACAACCATGTGCAATCCAAAAAGGTCAAGGTCACGTTATTGTGTTCGACATGAGTGTGTTCCAAATGCTTAACATGTACATGTATCAAGTGTCCAAATATTGAAGCAATCCATCAAGTAATACCAATGTTATACGATGATGAAGAAACTTGTACAAACCTTTTGACGCAATACATATCTACTAATAGTGTTTCCGCAAAAATGTGAAGGTACAAGAGGTGAAGGTCATGTTAATGGCGGCATACTGGTGTTACGAATGATCACATGTATCAAGTGTCCAAATATTGCAGTAATCCGTTAAGTAATATTAAAATTATATCATGATGAAGAAATTTGTACAAACATTTTGACGCAACAAAATGGCTAAGTGTTTCCGCAAAAATGTGTAGGTAATCAAGGTCAATGTCATGTTAATGGCTGCATGCTCACATGTATCAAGTGTTCAAATATTGAAGCAATCCGTCAAGTAATATTAAAGTTATATCATGAAGACGAAGCTTGTACACACATTTTGACATTTCTGACGAGGACGACAACGACGCGGACGACAACGAAGACGTAATTATGATGATGCGGCCCAGCCAATCAATTCGCTCCAGTAGCCTATTTCACCAACATTGCAAAGTATACTTTGAGGGAGAAATTTTAAATGTTAGGATAAATTTATTAATTTGTATTATACTGAATTTATTACATTATCACAGCCATTTTGGCTGTGATAATGTAATAAATTCAGTATAATAATTCTGCATACTTTTAATCATCAAATATATGCAGTCGTTAGTTCTATATGCCATAATTCATTTCGGGAAAAATAAATGATTACTCCCTCAAAGTATACTTTGCTAGATAATTATATTTTGCAATTTTGATTAAATTCGCTCCAGATGGTTCATGTACATGTGACAGTATAAATATGACACTATAATTATCTTATTATAACGTTTACGAAATGTGTTTTAACAACGTTTTCATGTTAAAAGTACGGAGCCCCGCAAGGAACATGGATTTGTTTTTATTAATTCGTTCCTACGAAATAACAATTCGTTTCCACGATTAATTCGTGGGAACGAATTGTTAAATTGAGGGAACGAATTGTTATTTCGTGGGAACGAATTGTTATTTCGTGGGAACGAATTAATAAAAAAAAAAAATTCTACGTCCACTGCGGGGCTCCGTAGAAAAGTGATATAGCTGAACGTGAACTCAAATCAGATGCATCGAACTGGCAATGCTGTCTGGAAAACCAGTCAGTTCCATTATAACGGTTAATACGAGACAAGCCATGTGATTTTGTACCTACATTGATGTGCGAATGTTCAGGGAAATCACTTACAGAAACTGTGATAAACGTTGTAAATGACGTCGAAAGTTGACGCAATTTTCATAGCATTAATGCAGAATTCTATTCAACATTTTCTTTGAGCATTTCCTCAACTGTCGACGTGATGCATCGAAAATGTAAATTTTGGTAATATTATTTATTTGATGTCGTACAATGTCTTGGGTACAAAATAACATGACTGTTCTCATGTGGACGGTTATATTATAGGAATGAATGGCCTTTTTGTGGAATTTATCGGGGTATAAACTTGGAAAAGTCGCGGGAATACTGGACGAAAGCCGGAAGGCCTCGTCCAGTATTCCCGCGACTTTTCCAAGTTTATATCCCCGATAAATTCCACAAAAATGCCATTCATTCCTTATAATTCCAGCATTTGAAATAAATTCATCAAGAAAATGTGTTTATTTTCCGTTTTCTTAAGAATTATTTTAACTGCGCCCGACGGTTACGGAAAGTAATTCGGCATGGGAGTTTACTGGGATATAAATTTTGGACAGAGACTTGCTACGGACCAATCAAATGTTAGGGAATTGTGTAAATATTGTTGTGCTGGAATTATTGGAGAACATCATCCCCCGCTCGGTACGGGAAGTACACCCGACTCAGACTCCCCATGATGAAAGGGGCGGGTCATGTGAGCGACCGGTGTAGGCCCAGATCGGTCAGCGTGAGGGGCTGTGCTGTTCGCTATATTCAGTCAGTACATAATTATTAAGATAATCCTGGCTCTGACGAATTGTTCGGAATCGCATTTGCAAACGACATAGGCCGGATCAGCATGGTAATCCGCATCGCCATCTGGTTCATTTAGTGCAACAGTACTGGGACCCGTTTCACTAAACTTCGTACGACTAAAATGTTCGTAAGTGCAAATTTATGATAGTCTGTAAATTTCACATTAACAATATTTTCATTTAAACAATTATTGGATTTACATTTATTGAGCATAGGCTTTCTATGCTCAATAAATGTAAGTCCATCAATTGAAATTTCCAGACAATCCTAAATTTGCACTTACGAATATTTTAGTCGTACGAAGTTTAGTGAAACGGCCCCCTTGTCAGGCCGTACGGTGTTCGCTATGTTCAATCAGTGGAATAGTGCAGGTGGTTATGTCGAAATATTCCGATATACATGTATATATATATATATGTATGCGTGTTGTGCTATATATGTAGCTGATCAGGGTTTACAATGGCCAGTAATTCACTGAGCCCGTTTACATCATCACCGATTAAATATATACGGAGTACCAGCAGGGGACATGCTTTTTTTTTTATTAATTCATTCCCACGAAATAATAATTCATTCTCACGATATAACAATTCGTTCCCTCGAATTTCGTTCCCTCGAATTAACAATTCCTTCCCACGAACTGACAATTCGTTCCCTCGAATTAACAATTCGTTCCTCGAATTACAAATTCGTTCCCATGATATAACAATTCGATCCCACGATATAGCAATTCGTTCCCACGAATTAACAATTCGCGATCGTTCCCGTGGGAACGAATTGTTATTTCGTGGGAACGAATTGTTAACTTGAGAGAACCAATTGTTAATTCGTGGGAACGAATTGTTATTTCGTGGGAACGAATTGTTAATTCGTGGGAACGAATTGTTAAATTGAGAGAACGAAGTCTTATTTCGTGGGAAGGAATTAATAAATAAAATAATTCTGCATCCCTTGCGGGGTTCCATACATATCAAACCTTTCAAGAGGGTAAGCGATTATTGAGACAGTGCGGTTGTTTGTCAACAATCACGCTTGTATGTGGCTGTGATCAAATAGTACACTGATGTAGCTGGGGCTGATACTGGAATACACTGGTCGCACAAATAACTACAATAGTTTGCCAGGATAAGTTCCAAAATGAGCTCCCTATATGATATAGTACAGACTATAATTTATCAGGAGGTACGCCGGTCGCAAGCCGAATAAACCCACGTTCGTCTCACCATGGCGTTCTTCTCCCGCGCACTAAACTCATCGACAGCGCATCGAGAAGATGCATGTATGTGTGTCCGACGCTTGTTTTGTTGCATACAGCCGAGTACGAACTAATCCCCAACTAGGATATATTACGGGCTGTTTATATTGCATAAGGGTGAGCGATTTCGTCCACAGACATATTTTGAAACTGCACATGCATAACAACTTCACTAAGAACATAGTACACATTAAGCATGTGGTACATATAAATGGTTTCGGAAATGCATGGCTTTATTCGAAATTGAAGCATAATCAAGGTGCATGATCACGTGGTTATAACAACAACAACAACAGTGGCTGAAAGTGTTGAAATCTTGAAAGTATTATTTTATATTTTCCTTAATATGAAACGGATTTTGATGACATATGGCGCAGCAAATGCGTATTCATGAGCTGCATTTGGTGGTCCATGGAGTTCGGCACAGACTTATGTCGTTTTTGCGAAGAATCGATTTCCGTGTCTCCAACACGGAAATCGATTCTTCGCAAAAACGACAGAAGTTTGGGCGAAAATACAGAGACCACCAAATGCAGCTTAACAAGACGCGTTTGACGCGTCATATTTCATCAAAATCCGTTATGTAATACGGACAATATAAAAGAATAGGTACTTTGAATCGGATGGATTCTGGAAATTTCAGTACTTGTTGTTGTTGTTAGTACCACGTGATCATACACCTTGATAATACACAGGGATTAATTGACCAGCGCGTCGCGCGTCAAATACACACACGTGTTTGGCTTTGACACACCAACATTCAGATAGTTTTCTTCCATACGATAACACACCATTTATTTCAGAAGAGACCAATTTAACACACACAAACGCAAAATGGTAGACAAAACGCCGATACATGGTGGAATACTAATTTCGGCAGCCATCTTGATTTTATATAAGTATCATCATTAAATATTCAAATGAAAGCTGGTTTTGATAACGCTATAAAACTTTTATTAAAATTTATTTTGACTAGTTCATCAATTTGTGATGTGGGTTACATGTATATAGGAGGATACAGAGATTTATCCCGTCAACACAGTGCGTATGTACCGTGATACACGGTGCTGTGAAACCTTTTTAATATCCTGTCAATACGACCTAACAACTGCGTATGAATATGTGCGGTGGCTGGGGTTATTTATTTGCATTTTAAAGCCATTTGTAGGTGTTGACGGGATAAATAGAATAGTAGGTTAGTGCCGTGAATGGGAAAAATATCTGGCGCGGCACGGAAACGGGATGTGCTCGGCAGAGCCTCGCCCATCCCGTTTCCTAAGCCTTGCCAGATATTGTTTTCCCATTCACGGCACTAACCTACTGTTCTATATACCCTTGACAGTAGATGGAATCATAGCAACGTAATAATAAATAAATGATAAGGGCACAATTTGTTGACGAATTCTATCCAAATAATCGTCGGGAATTATAATATTTGACATGACTGTTGATGACTGGTTAAAACCCGATGCTGTAAATCATCGTATACAGTAATTGTGTAGATCTCTTTGATGTTATCGGATGAGTGACATTAGCCAATCATTTTATTCAGCGAATATCATAGAATATGCTTCCGAATCGGTAATTATTCAGTTGGCTTTGTAGTTACTGGATATTGACAAATTAGTTTATTCAATTGTGATGGGGGATTATTAGATTATACTCCTTCATGTCAGCTTTGACGTATTGAAGTTCAAAGTTAAGCTGCGTTGGTTTATGCGCAGGGGCGGATCCAGCATTTGGGGAACGGCGGGTGTCTAGTTGCGAAGGTAACTCTTGCAATCTACTCCCGTACCGAGGGACGAACGGAGGGACAAACAGACGAAATGACGGTCTAAATTACGAAAACTATATACCCATCGACATACTTCGTATGCCGGGGGTATAATAATTAACTGACGGGGTGGGAGCATAAACAATAATTTACTGATGATCTGGGTGGGAGTATGCACAATTTACTGATTGTCGTGGTGGGAGCTTACGCAATAATTTGCTGATGGTATAGTATGGGAGCATACACAATGATTTACTGATGGTCGGGATGGGAGCATACACAATGATTTACCAATGATTTACTGATGGTCGGGATGGGAGCATACACAATGATTTACTGATGGTCGGGATGGGAGCATACACAATGATTTAATGATGGTCTGGATGGGAGCATACACAATAATTTACGGATGGTGGGGTGGGAGCATACATAATAATTTACTGATGGTCGGGGTGGGAGCTTATGCAATAGTTTACTGATGGTGGGGATCGGAACATACACAATCATTTACTGATGATGGGGATGGAAGAATACACACTAATTTACCGATGGTATGGGATGAGAGCTTAAACAATAGTTTACCGATGATATGGCGTGGGAGCATACACAATAATTTACTGATGGTGGGGATGGGAGCATACACAATAATTTACCGATGGTATGGGGTGAGAGCATACACAAGTGATTTGACCTTGCCCTTGGACATGACGGCCACATGGGTGTGGTATGGGATGAGAATATGGATGATGATAAAGAAGTATAATTATTAAGTTCGAAGTAAACCCGACTTACGGTTGCTGTGATGATGGGTACCAGAAAACGCGAACAGACGGTCAAACGGACGGACAGACGGAATGACGGACGGAATTACGAAAACTATATAACCATCGGTATACTTCGTATTCCGGGGGTATACTAATTTACCGATAATATGGGGTGGGAGCATACACAATAATGCACTGATGGTGGGGGCTGGGGCAAAACAGTAATTTACTGATGGTGGGGTTGGTGCAAAACAATAATTTACTGATGTTGGCGGCTGGTGCAAACAATAATATACTAATGGTGGGGACTGGTGCGAAACAATAATTTACTAATGGTGTGGAGGGGAGATTGTATACTTTGCTAGATAAGTATACTTTGCAATGTTGGTGACATCGGCTACTGAAATTGCGCCAGCTGTAGACGAAGTATCAATTTCCACAATAATTATTACAGTTTGGTGAATCGCAGCTAAATTTGAGCAGCTATTAGGCGCCAAGCATAGGATACGCTCTTAAATATGGATACAATTGGCACGTATCTTAAATGTATATAAAAATGGCATGCATCTTAAATGCATTCCATCCTGAAATGTGTTTACTTGTAGCACTGGTACATTGGTGAATGCCATCGTTGAACATGATTAAAGTAGAAAAGTAAATGTATTCTGTGTATATTGTAGTTTATTCGGATCTAAAGTTTATGATTGTACCACATATATAACAGTCTTATAAACAGGTTTGATATCGGAAATATTGAAACTTGACGTCCAGCAAGCACATTCTGCCAATGTTGAAGGCTTACTGCAGCAAGTTTATTATTTCCTGGTTCACTAATAATGAGATTATCTGAAAAGATGTAAAGTACGGAGCCCCGCAGGGGACGTAGAATTCATTTTTTTTAATTAATTCGTTCCCACGAAATTGAACAATTCGTTCCCATGAATTAACAATTCGTTCCCTCAATTAAACAATTCGTTCCCACGAAATAACAATTCGTTCCCACGGGAACTAATTGTTAATTCGTGGGAACGAATTGTTAATTCGAGGGAACGAATTGTTAAATAGAGGGAACGAATTGTTAAATAGAGGGAACGAATTGTTAAATTGAGGGAACGAATTGTCATTTCGTGGGAACAAATTGTTAATTCGAGGGAACGAATTGTTATATCTTGGGAACTAATTGCTAATTCGAGGGAACGAATTGTTAAATTGAGGGAATGAATTGTTATTTCGTGGGAACGAATTAATTAAAAGAAATCCATGTCCCCAGCGGGGCTCCGTAGTAAAGACATGTCATGTGAAAATGCCAAGTGGTAATGATCTGAACTATTCATGGACTCAAAATGACATCCATATCAGAAAGTGCATGCAAATCATTTTATTTATGTCAAATCCAATTTATTCTGTAATTTATATTTTTGTTCTATTAATGGAAATAGAGGGTCTCAAATAAGTTTTCATTTAGAGGTACATGCTCACTCAGTAGGCACAACATATTCTTTATAGGGATTAAATAAGTGTAGAATTGTGTCACTATTCCACCAGTTCTGAAACTTACGAGTGTCCGCTATACAGATATAATTATTTAGTAATATGTATTTTACTGATAGTGACGCGCGGTGGTATCAAGCTATTTTCATATGCAAATGAGGCATGCTATTTTGTAATTATTTATACCAATTAAATGCGTCACCTGAACGAATATTTTCGACAGATTATAAAGTATGATCATTGCACATCAACAAATAAATACAGAGAATAAATAGTAATGTCCGTTAACATTTTAAGGAAACACGGTTATCGCCCCTGATATCAGTGTGGAAATTTACGTCCGATTTAAAATGTATACTAATGCCAATCAATACGTGGGGTAATAGTGAATGAGTGTTCATTTTACCAGAAAATGCCTCAGGTGATGTCTCTGATATAAAGAACATGTTATGCCTACTGAGTGGGCATATACCTTTAAGATGAGATTTATGAAACGAGTCACGTGTTATGCAGAGCCTTTGGCGACATGCATACAATTGCCGACAAGTTTCATCATAAATATCATAGCAAATGGAATGAGATTCTGTCTATTACGGAGCCCCGCACGGGACATGAATTTTTTTTGTATTAATTCGTTCCCACGAAATAACAATTCGTTCCTTCAATTTAACAATTCGTTCTCTCGAATTAACAATTCATTCCCAGGATATAACAATTCGTTCCCACGAATTAACAATTCGTTCCTGTGGGAACGAATTGTTATTTCGTGGGAACGAATTGTTAAATTGAGGGAACGAATTGTTAATTCGCGGGAACGAATTGTTAATTCGTGGGAACGAATTCTTAAATTGAGGGAACGAATTGGTATTTCGTGGAAACGAATTGATATTTCGTGGGAACGAATTATTAAAAAAAAAAAAGTCTACGTCCCCTGCGGGCTCCGTAGTTTATCACATGAGGTGTCCAATTCGTTTCAGTGACGAGACGTCATTAACTACTCTCACGTCCAGTTAAAAATCTCCACAGATAAAAATAGTTTAAAATCATTATAGATATGCCATTTTGCAGGTTCGTGTCCTTTGTAAGCACTTCATATTACCAAAAACGGATGCACTTCCTAACAATTGAAGTAAGTTTCCCGAGACACTGATGCTTCTAATTACGTTTAAAACATGATGACGTCAACGTGAAACATCATTGTTTTGTTACGCCATTTGGGAATATCATCTGGACCGTCTTCGTTTTGTTCGTTGGACATTTTAGCGCATACATGTACTACGAATACGTAATTACGGTGATGTGGCCAGCCAATCGAAATCGCTACAGGTGTTATTACACGTGTGTCATATCACATTTATGAAATGTGTTACAACCGGGCATAACAGGGACTCCTTGTGATCATTACGTTTCAAAAATATAATATTTATCCCGTCAACACAGTGCGTATGTGCCGTGAAACACGGTGCCGTGAAACATTTTTGATATCCTGTCAATACGACCTAATCACTGCGTATAAATATGTACGGTGGCTGGGGTTATTTTTTTTGCATTTCACAGCCATTTGTAAGTGTTGACCGGATAAATAGAATAGTACGTTAGTGCCGTGAATGGGAAAAATATCTGGCGCGGCACGGAAACGGGATGTGCTCGGCAGGGCCTCGCCCATCCCGTTTCCCTGAGCCTTGCCAGATATTTTTACCCATTCACGGCACTAACCTACTATTCTCTATTTAGCCAGCTTTCAGAATTATACGATATGTTGAACAATACGACAGTAACCAAGAATCAACTCTTATAACGTTTCGACACACGATTTCTTTGATTTCTAATTCATTGATCATATTGATATACCGAAACGTTGGAAGAGTGGGGGTTCTTGGTTACTGAAGTATGGCTCAACATATATTAATAATTTAGTAATTGAAACTATTTTAGACACAAACCATTTGATACATGCAATTATGTTTAAGTAGTATAATTACATGTAGTTCTAATTGGAATAAAATTGCATAATGTACAGTGGGTCAGCGACCGGGTTGGGATTTTGAGATAGGATGTTCGTCATTGGTGTGTAATCTCGGCGTCTATTCATTTACATGTAGATTATAGCACGCTCATCGACAAGTTTCTGCAGTTCTACTCTAACTCCCAATGCATGATGTACTGTAAGTAGTTAATTTAAAGGTACATGCCCACTCAATAGGCACAAACTGTTCTTTATAGGAATTAAATAAGTGTACATGTATAATTGTGTCACTATTTCACCAGTTCTAAACATTGCGAGTGCCCGCTACACAGATATAATCATTTAGTAATATTTGTTTTACTGATAGTGACGCGCGGTGGTATCAGGCTATTTTCATATACAAATGAGGCATGATATATTTTAATTATTTATACTAATTAAATGCGTCACCGGAAAAAATAATATTTTCGACAGATTATTAAGTAGATTATTGCACATCACAAAATAAATACAGATATTAATAGTAATGTCCGTTAACAGTTTCAGGAAACTCGGTTATCGGCCCTGATATCAGTGTGGAAATTTACTTCCGATATAAAATGTATAATAATGCCAATCAACACATGGGGTAATGGTGAATGAATGTTTATTTTGCTAGAAAATGTCTCAGATGATATCTCCGTTATAACGAACATTGTGTGCCTACTGAGTGGGCATGTACCTTTAAGGTTCGACAATGTTCAGCCGTGTGTAAATGTTTGCCGTGGCACGAGGGAACGGTTTAGACAGTTCCCGAGTGCCACGGCAAACGTTTACCCACGGTTGGACTTTATTGTTACATTTCCGTCGGAAATATTATGCAATTTCAGCATATATGCAGTACTTTCTGTACTTTAATCATCTGTTTCCATTCAAAAAGCTAATTTACACACTGTCATGCATATTCCGGGCCGCAGTACACGTCGCGTGATGCCGCCGCATCAATTTCAAAATTTCGGTGCGACCTTTGTGAACTGGTCTGGTTACGTAATGGCGTGTTCTAGTAACGTCACGAGACACGTGCATTACGTATGTGTTGGCTTGGCCCCGGAATGAGCACAGCCATGGTCAAACAGCACGCGCTGTACGTTTGAACACGACTAGCGGCGTGCGTTGTGTCCTTGAGCAAGACACTTTATCCACACTGCTCCAGTTCACCCAGCTGTAAATGGGTACCGATAATTCGTAGTTGCTCTGTAAATACGAATTACCGGCTTCTCTCAAAAAGTCTCTACCTCCGTTCATTCTCCCATTCTTGGGAGACGGCATGCAAGGTCCTAGAGCCAGTGCCGCCGTTAAATATAAGCAAAAAAAAAACACGACTGAGAGCGGTGTCGAACAACGGCAGCAGTGTAACAATATATATAAGGGAAGTCATCGTGGTTTTCCCGGTAACCTAGGGAGCCCCGCAGTGGACGTAGACATATTTTTCTTATTAATTCGTTTCCACGAAATAACAATTCGTTCTCTCAATTTAACAATTCGTTCCCACGAATTAACAATTCGTTCCCACAAATTCACAAATCGTTCCCTCAATTTAACAATTCGTTAATTGTTAATTCGTGGAAACGAAATGTTACATCGTGGGAACGAATTGTTAATTCGAGGGAACGAATTGTTAAATTGAGGGAACGAATTGTCATTTCGTGGGAATGAATTGTTAATTCGAGGGAACGAATTATTATATCGTGGGAACGAATTGTTAATTCGAGGGAACGAATTGTTAAATTGATGGAACGAATTGTTCTTTCATGCGGTGCTCCGTAGTAACCCGTTTATATAGCGTGTCTATGTCACCCTGTACAAGACGTAAGGAAGCTGTAGGAAGTTAGACAGAATATACAGTGGCGTCAGCGTGTAAGTGCACACACGAACGAACACGACAGGTTGGAACCAACCTGTCATGTTCGTTCGTGTGTGCACTTACACGCTGACCCCACTGTAGGCATCAACTGGGCAACATTTCTCATGAACATTCCAGTGATTAGAAATGTCAAGCTGAGACTTCAAACTGAAACCACAATGTCTGACAACGTGAGCTTAAAGCTATTTGTGCACGGTTCTTGGGCCCGTTTCATTAACTTCGTACGACTAAGATGTTCGTAAGTGCACATTTAAGATCGTCGATCAATTTCAATTGATGGATTTACATTTATTGAGCATAGGCTGCATATGCAGCCTACGCTCAATAAATGTAAATCCAATAAGTGTTTACAAGAAAACATTGTTAATTTGAAATTTACAGACTCATAATTTTGCACTTACGAACATTTTAGTCGTACGAAGGTTAGTGAAACTAGATGAAATCCTTAAGGTACCAACGTGAAGGTCAATATCAATTGACTGACACTATATTCATAGCTATGAATGTGAAGAAGCTATTGATGAGATATTCAACACTTCGACGTAATTGTTGACATCAATGTCAAGGTCGCCATGGACACAGTCACCAAACTGACACTAATTCAATAGCCATCAATGCGACACAGCTATTTATGACGTTTTATAAGGATCCGACTAATGGATCAAGAGATATTCAACATTTGGACATACATGTACGTCCAAAATTGTTGACACCAATGTCAAGGCCATCATGGTCACGGTCACCCGAATGACACTGGGTGGATAGCCATCAATGTGAGGAAGCTATTGATGAAGTTTGGTAAGGGTCTAACTAACGGATCAGGAGGTATTAAATATTTGGACGTATGTACACAATTATTGACACAAATGTTAATGTTATTAAAGTGAAGGTCAATGTCGAACGTAATTACATTAATCGATGTGAGGAAGATATTGATGAAGTTTGGTAAGGATCCGACTCACGGATCATGAGGTATACAATATTTGGACGTACGTCCAAAATTATTGACACAAAGGTTAAGGTCACCAAGGTGAAAGTCACCCGAATGAAACTGGATGGATATATATCAATGTGAGAAAGTTATTGATGCAGTTTCGCAATTATCCGACTAACGGATCAAGATATATGCGAAATTTGGACGATGTCAACAATTTACGTCCCACAAAGGTTACGGTCACCAATGTGAAAGTCAATGTCACCCGAATTACACTGGATGGATAGCTATCACTGTGAGTAACGTATTAATGAAGTTTGGTAATGATCTGACGAATCAAGAGAAATGGGAAATTTGGGTACATCAAAAAATTACGTCCCACATTGTTGACGACGACGACGACGACGACGACGAAGAGGGAAGCGCTATGTCTCACTTTCCACCATCGTGTGTGAGACAAAAGCAAACCTCGCAAAGGGGTTATACAGTATCAAATGATATCGGTTTCTCTATCGGTCGACTACGGCTATATGTCAATTATGCAGCAACGGCAACCACAGGCTGCCTCTGTAAATACACTTGAGAGAGGAATCTACTACAGTAGTTAAGTATCTGAGACGTACGGAGACTCGCAGGGGACGTATAATTGTTTTTTTTTATTAATTCGTTGCCACGAAATAAGAATTCGTTCCCTCGATTTAATAAATTCGTTCCCGCGAATTAACAATTCGTTTCCTCAATTTAACAATTCGTTCCCACGAAATAACAATTCGTTCCCTCAATTTAACAATTCGTTCCCACGAAATTCTTCGTGGGAACGAATTGTTATATCGTGGGAACGAATTGTTATACGTATTGTAACGAGGTGAATTGTTAAATTGAGCTAACGAATTGTAATTTCGTGGGAACGAATTGTTAATTCGAGGGAACGAATTGCTATATCGTGGGAACGAATTGTTAATTCGAGGGAATTAATTGTTAAATTGAGGGAACGAATTGTTATTTCGTAGGAACGAATTAATAAAAAAAGTCCATGTCCGTGCGGGGTCCGTAGAGACGCAATCAGTGAGTGTTGTATTTGCCGTACTGGGACTGGATTTAGTCAGGACGAGTTGTATTCACAATGGTTGCAATGCAATTAGATTGCTTCATAAATTACCACAACACCGTTCGAATATGTGGCGCTTAGCATTTTTGGACATGCAATATTCTTATCTTCGAGCGTAACTCTGGCACCTGAGCAGGACCAAAGCTCTACAGTAGACGCACTACGGATGTTTCATTGGCTCCCAATGGCGAACAGAATGAGTGTATGCTTTGATCAGATTGCGTGGATGCGCAGGCTGATCCGGGGCAACGTTAATTGCATAGTCCAAAAGTCTCATTTCTCCATTCACAGCTACGTAGTCTGCGCGTTTTAGCGGCACAGAAGCTATACGGTAACCATATATTCAGATATACTGTATTTACCAGGAAATTCATGAGAAAAAGTCAATTATTGTCTGTTTCACGTAAACCTGCCCAACTGTTACGTCTTTAAACACCATAACCCTCCATTTTTTACATAAAATAATTGTTCAGAAACAATTAGCGATGAGCCTTTTGGACGTCTAGCGGTGTATTTCCTACATTTGTAATGTACGGAGCCCAGCAGGGGACACAATTTTTTTTTTATTTATTCGTTCCAACGAAATAACAATTATTTCCCTCAATTTAACAATTCGTTCCCACGAATTTACAATTCGTTCCCTGGAATTAACAATTCGTTTCCACGAATTAACAACAATTCGTTCCCTCAATTTAACAATTCGTTCCCACGAAATAACAATTCGTTCCCACGGGAACGAATTGTTAATTCGATGGAACGAATTGTTATATCGTGGGAACGGATTGTTAATTCGAGGGAACGAATTGTTAAATTGAGGGAACGAATTGTTAATTCGAGGGAACGAATTGTTAAATTGAGGGAACGAATTGTTAATTCGCGGGAACGAATTGTTAAATTGAGGGAACGAATTGTTATTTTTTTCGAAATAACTTTCTTATTACACGGATGTTCCGGAAATGAAAACGAGGCTCATTTCTAACAAAAATAGTTTTACTTGTTTTATGTTAAAGAATAAGCAGCTTAGAGTGGTTTTATAGCAATAAATCTCGGACAGGATGTCGTGGAACAGACCATATGTACAAACTGGCGAGAGACCAAATCCAATAAAAAGGTCACATCTCGCTTGACCCTATTTCAGGAACATATTACAACGCCGAAATTAGATCAACAACTACACACAAAAGCACTCTAGATTGTCGCTCGCAATTTACTTTTGTGTTGTGCCTCAATCGAGCATTACCGATAAACGAGGCGTCACGTGGGACCAACAATGAATAGGAAACAATACTGACTGACTGACTGACGTAAAACTCCAGTCAATCAATCGGTCAATCAATTCACAGGTATTCCATGTTTCGGAGAACATACATGGACATGCTGTTATAATATGCACCAATCATTCTTAAGGACACGTTCTATACCTGATCATCCTTTGATTCAAAGATAATTGCTTCGTAAATGTGATGGAATATATGTATAATATATATGTGCCTCGTTACTGTATCCTATACGGCACATGGAGTGACCAACTCGGCCATCTTTGTGTGTTCCAGTCATCAGCCCGTTTCACATCTTCCGGCGTTCGACAAGAAACTGACAATGCGAAATAGAACCAGTCAACAAGGGGAGATAAGTCACTCAGGCTGAAAAGCAATACATAGGGTTCTTCATATTGACTTGATAAACATGCATACCGAATTTGGTTACAATCCGTCAAATGCTACGTCATGAAAAAAACTGCATTTTCATTGGATAAGAAACCAGAAAACGGTTTGAACATGGTAAAACACGGGAAAATACGTGTTTGACCTTTGCTAACGGAAATATATAGAGATATTCCATTTCGAATTGCGGAAAATAATACACGAGTGTGCGTCGGCTTCCGCGTAAGCAACGAGTGAGCGTAGCGAACGAGTTACTTGCACGGACGCCGACGGACACGAGTGTACAGCGAAACCCGTGCAAATAATTTGCAAGAGTGTAATAAATGTATTGATTGGATAATATAAATGCATGACACGCGCGTTTGGACCGCGTTTGGCCCACAGTTGGACCACGTTTACTACTGGGGCCCGTTTCACTAAACTTCGTACGACTAAAATGTTCGTAAGTGCAAATTTAGGATCGTCTGGAAATTTCAATTGAAGGATTTACATTTATTGAGCATAGGCTGCATGTGCAGCCTATTCTCAATAAATGTAAATCAAATAATTGTTTACAATAAAACATCGTTTAATGTGAAATCATAATTTTGCACTTACGAACATTTTAGTCTTACGAAGTTTAGTGAAACGGGCCCCAGGTTTCCAATGGGAACACAAACACGAACGCTAGTGTAAATGTGGCGGCGTTTACTGTCGTATGGTATGCATGCACTGTGTAATCACGGAACAAGAGATGGTTTATGCTGCGCGCTATTAGCCATTGCCGGCCTGTTTTACTAATTACCGCCAAACTGATGCGTTTGGATGTCATGCGCAAGCGTGCAAATAGCGCAGTGTTGA
This sequence comes from Conchocele bisecta, assembly GCA_029237695.1. Lineage (NCBI taxonomy): Eukaryota > Metazoa > Mollusca > Bivalvia > Lucinida > Thyasiridae > Conchocele > Conchocele bisecta. The sequence goes on along the minus strand of CM055276.1, from coordinate 2,593,190 downwards.
CTGGTTGTCATGCTACATTGATTTGTTCTGCATATTGATATTGCATTTGTACCGAGCCCCGCATGGGACGTAGAATTCCTTTCTTTTAAATTCGTTCCCACGAAATAACAATTGGTTCCTTCAATTTAACAATTGGTTCCCACGAAATAACAATTCGTTCCCACGATATAACAATTAGTTCCCTCGAATTAACAATTCGTTCCCTCGAATTAACAATTCGTTCCCACGAATGACAATTCGTTCCCTCAAATTAATATTTCGTTCACACGATATAACGAATTATTATTTCGTACGAACGAATTGTTAAATTGAGGGAACGCATTGTTATTTCGTGGGAACGAATTAATAAAAATAAGAATTATACGTCCCCTGCGGGGCTCCGTACATTTGCGCATGAAACTGACACATCTGAAAAAATGGCCGACTTACAAATCAAAGTTGCCAGCCTTGCGATTAGTGTAGACCCCGATCAAACGCCATGTCTGATCAAGGTCGGTACTGATCTTGGTAGTTAAGCAATAACACATTCGGCATGTTTCTGACAGATACATACATCGTTATCAGATAGCATGGATAATGCAATGTCGGGCGAGAGCTCGAATGATCGATATCACGAAAAGCCCCGTCTTCAAGGTACATGATCACGTGGTTACAACAACAACAATAATGGCTGTAAGTAAGTATTATTTGATATTTTCATTAATAGGCAACGGATTTTGATGAAATATGGCACAGCAAACGCGTCTTCATGAGCTGCATTTGGTGGTCCCGGGAGTTCGGCACAGACTTATATCGTTGTTGCGAAGAATCGATTTCCGTGTCCGTAGACACGGAAACCGATTCTTCGCAAAAACGACAGAAGTTTGGGCCAAAGTACCGATACCACCAACTGCAGCTTATCAAAACGCGTTTGATGCGCCATATTTCATCAAAATCGTTACATAATAAAGACACATTAAAATAATACGTACTTTGAATCAGAGGGCTTCTGGAAGTTTCAGTACTTGTTGTTGTTGTTTTAACCACGTGATCATACACATTGGTCTTGTAAATGTCTTCTAGCGTCTATGGTAATGCATACATGTAAAGAGAAAACAATTCAAAAGTAGTCCAAACAAAAATAAAGATCTTGAGGTTCTCTAAAAAACAGTAGCCCGTTTCACTAAACTTCGTACGACTAAAATGTTCGTAAGTGCAAATTTCTGATCGCCTGAAAATTTCAATTGATGGCTTTACATTTATTGATCACATCCTATGCTCAATAAAAGTACATAATAAGTACATAATAATTGTTGACAAGAAAACACTGTTAATGTGACATTTACAGACTTTTGCACTTACGAACATTTTGGTCTTACGAACTTTAGTGAAACGGGCCCCTGGAGCCATTTTCACTAAACGTCGCACGATAAAAATGTTCGTACGAAGATTTTTATGAATTTGCTTCTCACATCAACGTGGTTAATCTAATGCTACCAATTTCTACTACGGGTTCGTGACATTAACTGCAGCGCGTCCACGAAAGATTTTCCAAAATTCGGCTGTCGTAACAAATGTTATTGTGGATTTCAAGTTTGGACTTACATGTACGAACTCCTTAGCCGTACGAAGTTTAGTGAAACGGTCCCCAGATTTCGTGGTTATGGACATAAACCCTTTCACCCCTAAGTAACTGGAATGGATTGTGATCTGTTAGTTTTCGGACCAACCAAATCATCACGAAATGATGTTCAGAGTAGCGGTTTCGAGCCTGCCAAGTATTTGACCGTAACATAATCATGGGTATGTGCTAAAGTAAGCATCATAAAAACCGTCAGAGAAGTGTATGCTTAAACACGAAAGATGACAAGGTTTAAGAAACGGTTTGACATAACAAAAATGGCTAAATGTTTCCACAAGCATCTGAAGGTCAAACAGGTAAAGGTCATGTTAATGGCGGCATGAGTGTGTTCCAAATACTCACATGTATCAACTGTTCAAATATTGAAGCAATCTGTCAAGTAATATTAAAGTTATATCATGGTGAAGAAACTTGTACACACTTTTTGACGCAAAAGTGTTTCCGCAAATATGTGAAGGTAAACAAAGTCAATGGCATGCTAATGGCACAATGATTGTGTTCCAAAAGCTTGCATGTCTCGAGTGACCACCAAACATTGAAGCAATCCATCAAATAGCATTAATGTTATACGATGATGAAGAAACTTGTACAAGCATTTTGACGCAAACAATGGCTAAGTGTTTCCGCAAACATGTGAAGGTAAAAAATGTTAAGATCATGTTAATGGTGGCATGCGTGTGTTTCAAACACTCACATAATTATATCAAGTGTCAAGATATAGAAGCAATCCGTCAAGTGACATTAATGTTATACCATGCTGAAGAGGCGTGTACAATCTTTCGACACCAACAAATGGCTACGTGTTTCCGCAAAAAATTGATGGTATAAAGGTCAAGGTCATGTTAATGGGGGCATGAATATGTTCCAAATGCTCACATATATCAAGTATCCAAATATTGAAGCAATCCGCCAAGTAATATTAAAATTATACATTGATGACAAAGCTTGTACACACTGTCTGACATTTCGGACGACGACCACGACGACGGAAAAAGCGGCGAATATAGTTACCAATGTAATGCCTAGAGTAAGTAAGTAAGTAAATTCTTTTTATCCCGTCAACACAGTGCGTATGTGCCGTGAAACACGATGCCGTGAAACATTTTTGATATCCAGTCAATACAATTTTTGCATTTTACAGCCATTTCAAGGTGTTGACGGGATAAATAGAATAGTAGGTTAGTGCCGTGAATGGGAAAAAATATCTGGCGCGGCACGGAAACGGGATGTGCTCGGCAGAGCCTCGTTTCCTGAGCCTTGCCAGATATTTTTCCCATTCACGGCACTAACCTACTATTCTCTATATTTAAAGAGGGTAACCCAGTTGGCGTGCATCAATCTTCTCTAGGGCCCTCTCAAACACAAAAACATGTTTACATATTTAAAGTGAACAGGTTATGGCATGTATAAAACAAGTGCCACCAACTGCCACCAGCTACACGTAGCTGGCAAACGTTGGGTTGCAGATTCTGACCGACCCGAAACTCATGATCAAATACAAATATCCCGACGTCCGTTCGGTGTAGACATTAGTGATTAAATGTTAGTGACTGGATAACAAACAATAATGACTCAGATCAGACTGTCCGTATGCGAAGGACGGTCTGGGTCTACACCAATTCGTAAAGACAATAAGACCGTTTTCGCCATATAAAATCGTAACAGCCCTATCGAAATGGCTATAAACCGGGAACTCTCTAAAGGAAGGGTCTCACAATATAAATATATAAATGCATAAATGTACTCACAGCTCAATGTTCATCATGGATGAAATGTCACCACCACCACCATCAGTATCATAAAATGCAGTGCATTAATTACATGCAATACAGCCGTAATAACACTATTTGTTGTGACGTGGTTTGTTTTGGGAAATCTCAATGAAATGAGACTTCTATCTGTTTCACGAAAGCTGCCCAAATTTTACGGCCATATAAACAATTCAAAAACAATATTGTTTTCGATAATATTAAATTAAAGGAACATTTAAGAATGAGCCTTCTTTTTATTTCGTGAAATTTGGTAAAATATTGGTTTTATTACAAAAAAATTATTTCTCTATGGGAATTTAACATGGGCGTAAAAGAGGTAGAGGAGTGTGGGAGGAGTCAAAAAAAGTTTTTTTTTAAATTGACTCCGAAACCTACGGAAGCTTAAAAGGGACATGTGCAATCTTTTTTCTATGTCGTTCCCACGACATAGCATCTCGTTCCCACGAGATAGCATCTCGTTACCACGACTTAGCTATGTCGTTCCCACGACATAGCATCTCGTTCCCACGAGATAGCATCTCGTTACCACGACTTAGCTATGTCGTTCCCACGACATAGCATCGCGTTCCCACGAGATAGGATCTCGTTCCCACGTGACAGGATCTCGTTACCACGAGTTAGCTATGTCGTTCCCACGAGATAGCATCTCGTTACCACGAGTTAGCTATGTCGTTCCCACGACTTAGCATCTCGTTACCACGTCATAGCATCTCGTTCCCACGAGATAGGATCTCGTTACCACGAGTTAGCTATGTCGTTCCCACGAGATAGCATCTCGTTACCACGACATAGCATCTCGTTCCCACGACATAGGTAGCCAATGAAAATGCAGCATAATTACCGCCATTTTTTCTTTCAGCCATAGTTGAATATAGTCCGGCAGCCAAAGGCCGATTTTGGGTTTTTCCTTGTTTTGAATAACATGTTTTTTTGTATTACTGACTTTGCATGTCCAGACCTTCTAGTTTTGAAATCCAACGGATGACAAGCTTGTCACCCTTAAGAAATTTGCACAAATTCAAGATGGCTGTCAAATAGATATAGTGTGCCATATAGTTGCATTAACATGAGGAAATTCAGCAATTTAAGAGCGTAAACTGGGTGTATTTGACATAGTGATGAAAATTGGCAACGTTAAAATTCAATTCCTTAACTGCACTATGGGAAAAATCCAAAATGGCCGCAAAATGTGACCATTTGACGTAATTTCACTAGTTCGTCACAACAAAGAGTATGCTTTTTATAATCTTGGGTTTATTGAAACAATGAATGTTTATTTTTGTAACTTTTCTGTGTAATTGAATAATTGTCTAAATAGCAGAACTCCAAAAATGGCCGCCAATTATAAATATAATACATTATACGTGCAATCGTATCTCTTCATAAAAAAACATATATAATTGCACTCAGACCCTATATCAGAGCAAATTTGCATACGAATATTGTATTTAGATACACAATGATTTTAGTACCTTAGGTACACAATTAGATCATTGTTTCGACAGCTTTAGTCCAAAATGGCCGCCAACTATTTTGATATTATTGTAGCAATTAGCTTATATAATTGGACTAGTATGAATGTAATTGTACCAAATACTGGTATTAAGTCAAGATGCTCGTTTGTTTTCTTAACTTAATATACACCATTAGACAACGTTCAATAACAGAAGTGTAAAAATGGGCGCCGGATAATAATATAGTACATTCTACTAGTAATCAAATCATATACTTATAAATAGTACACTTGGTTATATACGTTGGCTTATTCAGTTTATTTTGGAAAGCCTTCTTGTCTTGCCATTCCACATCAACATTCATGCTGACAATATTCTGACACCAAAGTATGTAATTATAACTTACATAGTGGGCGTTGTCAAGAATATGTAGGGTGGAACTTTACAGTAAACATTAATGACTTCCTAATTTGAATGAATGCAAGAGGTTTTCTTTCATACCATTGGTTCCAAACGCTTCAATGCTCAACAAGTTCACTGTGAAATCACGCGAATTGGCTAACCTAGCTAGTACAAATGGAGAACACACATATATATATATATATGTCAACGGTCCCATTAGCGTTATTCCCATAGCAACTAAGGACTCCCACTGATATTATTACATTCTGGCAAGTTATTTTTTATGCGAAAGGTACATACATTCTACTAAAGGGCGGTACGTACATGGTGATTTATGTACCTTTTAATATCACTTATCATTTGGTAAACTGCAAACAATTGATATATATTCAGATTGTTATTGATTATGTGAAGCAAAGTATATGTGTATGATGAGATAATGTAATATATCTATAACATTCTTGTTTTCAATGGCAAGTCGGAATTCAACGTCTGACATGCATGTGCAGTTGATTTTATTACATACAACTCAATATGGAGTGCATGCATATGACATGTTAACATACGTAAATGCTGAACAAAGAAATCAAATTTAATCACAAATTCAATAATTCTGAGAAAAACACTGAGATAATGTAGAATAAATAGTATAGTGTGAACACAACTAATACACATTGGAATGGTATATACGACAGTCATTCCAGCTGAGCCACTACTAACTCACGGTAACAATAACTGTTATAGTCATTGCAGACTACAATACACATAGTACACACCAATATATACAACATGACAGCATTAACAATATTAACTTTCATTAGTTCATGTTTCGTTTTAATTAGTTTGTCGCTATCGTATGATATATTATTCGTTTTTTGATTGCCTTGTATATTTATGTCCTTTTGAAGCTTGATGGCGAGGTAAGCGGGAGGTTTGCCAAACAGTTCAGTTTCAACCATCCAAGTGTTCTGTTTTATGCACTGTCCTGTTACTTTACCAGTAGTTCATTGGGGGAATAGTCGTTGTTGTGCTTGCTCTGCATTTGTTATACTGTTTATGTAGTGTATGCACAGTTGCTTTCGTTTTGGGACCGTACACCGCTGATCGTGGAGTGCATGTTTGTGCCGCGTTGAAGGTTGTGCGACCACCGAGGTGCGCATGTCATTTGCTTATTAGGAAGTATTTATTGCGTTGGTTTCTTATGGGTCTCACTTTTCTACTATGCTATCCATTTTAATAATCATTTCATTATTATGCGATCGTCATTGACATACATTTGTAAATTATTGCTATAGCAGTGTGCTCCCTATGGACTGGACTGAACTTAATTATATAACTTAATTATTAAACGATGATTGCTATAATTTATATTTGGCAGCCGTCTTGGACTTCTGCTATTGGAACACGTGTCTAATTACATAACAAGGTTACAAGAGAACACAAGATTGACATAAATATGTGTTTTTTCTTTGTAATAGGTCAACGTGACATTTCATATTTTAATCATTACACATTATGATTGTCATTGCCAGGTAATTTATATCTGGCGGTCATCTAAGGCTTCTTCTTTCTATTGACACAATCGTATAATATTGCATTTGAAAGTTCAAAGTTACATACAACGTTCAATGTGTCAATAAACCTGAGATATGTATACTAATATGCTTAAACTAATCAATAGCCCCGGTAATTAGTATGCAATTTGCGCAGTATAAGGCAACGTGACTTTTTTGTTAAATATTTGGCGGCCATTTTTGACTTCTGCTATTGGCACAGTTATTTAATTATGTGTCTAAGTTACTGAAAACGTTCAGAGTATGCCTAAATCCAATACATCTATACCAATTTACTATGATATGGCGTTAATATGCAGTTATATACTTAATTATCAGTCCGTTTACATTATTGTTATATGGTACTATAGCTATATGTGGCGGCCATCTTGGACTTCCCCTGTTCAACAACTTGTCTACGAACATATCGAACGTACCGAAAGCGTTCGTTGTGGCAACATATCCAATATCATTATCATGTTTGCTTTGATATAGAGTGTGAGAGTAGATATATGTAAAATATGTTACATTTGACGGCCATTTTGGATTTTTTCCATGTCACAGTGAATTTAATTGAATATTAAAAATGTTGACCGCTTATCTGATAAGTCAAGTAAATCCATTTTACGCTCTTAAATTACTTCAATACCTCACACGGCATACTATAACTGTCTGGCGGCCATTTTTAATTTATGCAAATTTCTCAAAACGCTCAAAGATGACAGAGTGTCATTAGCGGATTCTGGATGTGGTTGGCATGGACAAGCAAAATCGCCAATAACAAAACTATGTTAATCAAAACAATGTTAAGCTACCGGCTGTCGGACTAAAATGGCGGTAATTAAGCTTCATTTTCATTGGCTACCTATCTCGAGGGAACGAGATGCTATGTCGTGCGAACGACATAGCTAACTCGTGGTAACGAGATGCTATCTCGTGGGAACGAGATGCTATGTCGTGGTAACGAGATGCTATGTCGTGGGATAGCTTGGAAATGATCTAACTAAGAAAACAAAAGTTAAATTTTGAAAATCGGTCCAGGATTACTGAAATTCTAAAAAATTTCCACATGTTAAATCCCCATAGACATCTTCACTTTGTGAAGATGTCTATGGGATTTAACATGGGGAAATTGTTTTTATGCAATAAAAACAATATTTGACCAAATTTCACGAAATAAAAAGACCATTACAACCATTACACACCCAGCTAATTTTCCGTCATTTAATGCATTTAGCCATTTTTCTGAAATTGCTGACACTCTGCACACAACGAACATATCTCTGTATATCTGTTACTAGTTTCTATTGTGCTTGTATACGGTTTGGCAGTAATTGCAATGAGGTATAATAATGCTAAATATTAACCCTTTGAACCATAAAGCCCGCTATAGCGGGGTTTGCAAAAAGTGCAGATCCAGATGAGCCGGCTCAGGATCTGCAATTTTTGCAAGTAATTTTCATATTTGTTTAGAACAAAAACAGAAATGGACTAATCTAAAAATCATTTTGTGACGATTGGATTGGCAGGAAAATTAGCAAATCATAGTCCATTCCAGTTCATTAGGGTTGGAAGGGTTAAATATGTTATTATTTTATCTACATGTATATGTAGCAGCTGTTCTTTATGCAGTGTTCGTTCAACTATGTAGCCCATTTCATCAACATTGCAAAGTATACTTATCTAGCAAAGTATACTTTGAGGGAGAAAGTTTCAATTTAAGGATAAATTTATTAATTTGTATTATACTGAATTTATTACATTATCACAGCCAAAATGGCTGTGATAATGTAATAAATTCAGTATAATAATTCTGCATACTTTTAATCATCAACTATATGCAGTGGTTAGTTCTATATGAAATAATGCATTTCGGGAAAAATAAATGATTACTCCCTCAAAGTATACTTTGGTAGATAAGTATACTTTGCAATGTTGGTGAAATAGGCCACTGATACCGACTGAATATGAAATATAATGTCAACTGAGCTTGTGTTACCCAACATTTTTCAACACTCTATACACGTATAATTATATAAATCGAAATTATCTGGTATTCACTTAGCTACAATAATTCGCCTCCGATATCTTAGCTACGGCTATAATTTGACCCATTCAAAAAATATGAGCAACCGAAGTGCATACCCAAACATGTTGCATGTATGTCAAAATTTAGTAAACTGTGTAGTTTATACCTTTAAACAAATAATCTTTGATGTAGAACTAGTCAATTGCCAAAACTAATAGAACAGGGAAATCATTTTACCAAAGAAGCCATATTTTCTCTAGCTGTTGTTCAACATTCAACGTAACGAAATGAAGCTCTCGAATTTACAAGATATACATGTACATGTCAGATAAACACCGTGACACGGTAAAATAACAATTTCCTGTTTTATATCGCTAACATATTAAACAAGCCAGATAACCGATTGCAAAAATCGCTCTTCCATGCGTTACATTAAAGAGATGGGATTAAATTGCTACCCTCACGAGAGGTATGGAGCAGGGTAGCACTTTTTTTTTGGGCACACACACAGTCAAGATGCATGATCACGTGGTTACAACAACAACAACAATGGCTGAAAGTGTTGAAAGCGCGCCCACTCCAAAGTGAGTAGTATTTGATATTTTCCGGTGTTCGGCACATACGTATGTCGGTTTTGCGAAGAATCGATTTCCGTGTCAGCAGACACGGAAATCGATTCTTCGCAAAAACGACAGAGACCACCAAATGCAGCTTAACAAGACGCGTTTGATGCCCCACATTTCATCAAAATCCGTTACATAATAAGGACAAAATAAAAGAATAGTACGTACTCTGAATCGGAGGACTTCTGGAAGGTCCAGTACTTGGTGTTGTTGTTCTTGTAACCACGTCATCATACACCTTCACAGTGCGATCTGACATTTACGCAGTATAACTGACGTTAGCGTATTAATATGTATATTTAGCCATAAGAAGTTGTATAACCACAAATTACCTTCTGTTGCCGAATCCTTGTAACAGCTGGCTGTCTGGCGGCCGGCATTGCTGCCGGATATTGGCACGGGAAGGGGAACCGTTCGACATCGTTCACCTCTCCAATCACCTCCTTATTGTATCGCCGTTTTTCGCCGATTCTGATCTTGAAAAAAGGTGTAGTTCCGGTAGTTCTGTTTGACAAAAGTTGACAAAATCATCAGACCTCATGTGGATTTTTTAATAATTCCGTATGTCTGTATGTTCCACGTTTTGCTGCTGACGAACATTTAGCTATTAAACACATTAAATTTAAAAAATATTTAAATGTAAGTACTTTTGCATCAATAACAAAAAAGTCACCCTCCCCCAAAAAAATTATTTTATAAAATTCCATCAAATATTGATTTTATTGCGAGCAAATTATTTTCCTATGGGAATTTAACATGAGGGAAAAGGAGATAAAGGAGCTGGAGGAGGAGTCAAAAAAACTAAATATTTAGGAAATTGACTCGGAAACCTGGTTAGATAGATTTAAAATGATGTAACTAAGAAAACAAAAGTTAGATTTTGAAATCGGTCCACAAATATTTTGTTTTTAAAAATCTATTTTTAGCCCCCATGTAAAATTCCCAAGAAGAACGAGTTGCTTGCACGGAAGCCGACGGACACGAGTGTATTATTTCCGCTATTCAAATATGTACGATTGAATTGAATATCCTGTTTATTACACTTCTACGGCAGATATATATCATGCACATTTAGTCTATTTTTCAGATTATAGTCAACGAATCGTGCTGTGCGCATGAATAGTTGTGTGACGTCAAATGTGACGTCATGTAAACGGTTTAAAATCCAAATTACGCAACTGTTTAATATGTAGCCGGAATGAATTTCAGCCTAACCGTTTGCCCATACCATTTTCATTGTTTTGTCCCTTTACGCGTTTTATCGACTTTACATCCTGGTACTTTGGAGCTCAGTAAAATTCCTGCCGGTTGTCAATGTTTTCTTGAATGATGTTTTAGCGTTTTAATTCTTTCTTTTGGTAAGCAATTTGGTTTCAAGGTTCTTGAATTGTTATTTCATATCATTATATACGACCTGCGCTGGTTTTGTTGAGTAGGTGACTGTTTATTCGTGTTTGAAATATCCGTCTCATCAGTGTTTACATTGTGCAAATCCCACAATGGCGCGAGATATAGAGAATAGTAGGTTAGTGCCGTGAATGGAAAATAATATCTGGCAAGGCTTAGGAAACGGGATGGGCGAAGCTCTGCCGAGCACATCCCGTTTGCGAGCCGCGCCAGATATTTTTCCCATTCACGGCACTAACCTACTATTCTATTTATCCCGTCAACACCTACAAATGGCTTTAAATGCAAAAAAAAGTAACCCCAGTCACCGCATATATTCATACGCGGTGATTAGGTCGTATTGACAGGATATCAACAATGTTTCACGGCACCGTGTTTCACGGCACATACGCACTGTGTTGACGGGATAAATGAATGTTGTTGGTGAACAGACTAACTGGGCATTCTGATATGGCATGTTGCACTCACAATCCTAATCCTTTCCAGTTGTCACTTTCGCCACCTTTGGATTGACCTCACGATCACCTGCGAGAGAGGGAGCGTTTGAAGACTTCAGCGAACCCATGCCAATTAACTTGGTAGGTTTCGTTCCATGTATGGTTATTACCTCGAGTCTACATCCGTTCAATGAAAGACTGCGCAACATACCCCACCGGTATATGACCACTAGACGATCTAGCAATTATGGCATTAATAGAACTACATGTATAGTATTTATCATGGAGTCAGATTTGTCCATCATGAAGTCGGCCTTGTATACAAATGTACATTTGTATATCCGTAATAGAGTCAGATAGTCGGTTACAGAGTCAGATATGTACGTCTTGGAGTCAGAGATATCTGTCATAGAGTCAGACAGGTCAGTCTGTTATTTAAGCTAATTAACCAGCCAGGTGTGACATTGTTTTATATGTTTACATATGTTTATATTTGTTACTTGGGATGGTGTGATCACGACATCTGGATGGGGCTATGTAACATGTTTACTTAGGACCTGTGATATTGTATATTTCAGAGTGGTAGGTTCGTTTGATAGGTAGTTTCGTTCGTTTATGGGTCGTTTGATACATAGAGAATACCAGGCTAGTGTCTTTTGATATCAAGTTTATCAGGCAAGGCTAGGGAACGCGTAGAATTCCTACCGTTTCCGAGCCGAGCCTGATAAACTTGATATCAAAATACACTAGCCTGGTATTCTATTTATCAGGTAACGTTTTATGCTCGAAAATGACATTAGATGACGTCGTATTCTATGTACAGAACGCGGACATGTTTACGTTGCGTCATTACACTGACGTCATTCTGTAACGTCACGTGACGTCATCCGACCAATGGTACGTCAGTTTTCACTTTGTTGTAACCCGGATGTTGATATCAGGTCAATGCCTGACACAACAATGTGTTATCAGTCAGTACGTATTCGGTCAATACAGGGCAGGTTACCTGATAAAGTACATTACTGTTGAGTTGAATATAGCCGTCAGCTGTGGTTGACCACCTCTCCCACACCAGGACATCATTAAAAGTGATCGAACTTACATGTCTTCTTACATTATATATAACGCCATATTATAATGGGTATATAGAGGACAATATTACATTTATATGAACTAGATATAGTTGAGTGCATGTTGAGAATGTGTTCACTCACATTAACAATGTAGATTAGTCGAGATCCTAGGCTTTATTTTGACTGTAATACAAATTAAACATTTTGCATGGTAGCTCGTGGTTTCCAAGAAAACACGCGCGCAATTACGGGTGTTGTCTTCACTGTGTATTATTTGTAAGGCGTTACTGACGGGTTTTCTTTAACAGCGAAACCCGTGCAAATAATTCGCAAGAGTGTAATAAATATAAATAAACGCATAGTTCATGAACTAGAAGTTAATGTTATAAGCACTATAATCGTATCTGTAAATACATCGTATCTTCGATTTTTTCATGTAGCTTAAAATAAGTATAAAAAGCAAATACTATACTGTCTGTTCCACGTTTTGCTGCCGACGAACTTTTGGCCATTAAACACATTAAATCTAAACAATATTTAAAAGTAAGTACTTTTTTATCAATAACAAAAAAGTCACCCTCCCAAAAAAAGTTTGTTTTATGAAATTCCATCAAATATTGATTTTATTGCCAAAAAAAACGATTTTCCTATGGGAATTTAACATGGGGGCTAAAAATAGATTTTTTTATTTGTGGACCGATTTTCAAAATCTAACTTTTGTTTTCTTAGTTACATCATTTTCAAACTATCTCGCCAGGTTTCGAAGTCAATTTCCAAATTTTTTGGTTTTTTGATCCTACAGGATCAAAAACGAAACGTTTTCGAAATTGACTCCCCATGTTAAATTCCCATTGGAAAATCGTTTTTTTTGGCAATAAAATCAATATTTGATGGAATTTCATTTTTTTTGGGAGGGTGACTTTTTTTGTTATTGATGAAAAAGTACTTACTAATATATATTTTTTAGATTTATTGTTTTTAATGGCCAAATGTTCCTCGGCAGCAAAACGTGGAACAGACAGTAATACATGCTATATAACGTTGTTTTAGTATTCACTACATGTATCAAATTACAAAACATAATCAAGCGATCCCTGAAAATTGCCGAACACGACTACGAGAACATGTATACATTGGGGGTGCGGTTTTATTGCACATGTTCCTTCGTGTTACAGACTTTGCTGTGTTCCCTCAATTTAACCGGTCAATTCGTACAAAATAACAATTCATTCCCTCGAAATAACACAATTCGTTCCCACGAAATGAAAATTCGTTCCCTCAATTTAACAAGTCGTTCCCTCAATTTAAAATTCGTTCCCACGATATAACAATTCGTTCCCTCAATTTAACAATTCGTTCCCACGATATAACAATTCGTTCCAACGAATTAACAATTCGTTCCCGTGGAAACGAATTGTTATTTCGTGCGAACGAATTGTTAGATTGATTGAACGAATTGTTAATTCGTGGGGACGAATTGTTAATTCGTGGCAACGAATTGTTAATTCGTGGGAACGAATTGTTAATTCGTGGGAACGAATTGTTAAATTGTGGGAACGAATTGTTATTTCGTGGGAACGAATTAATAAAAAAATAATTCTACGTCCTCTGCCGCGTTCCGTACAAACGCACCAGTAAACCATATTTCTCTGGATCTCGACCTTACTGTTTCGTCTATAGTTTCCAAATCTATAATGTTTTTAAATAAATCCAACCATATTCATGAGTGACCAACCCTTAATATAGTATACATATAATAAAACCAGGCCAGTACGCAGAGGGAGTGCGACGGGTGCGTGCGCACCCACCCTCACCCACCCCCTTAACCCTTTCACTCTTAACCCGAATGCATGTATAGTGGTATTGGCAAACAGTGTAGATCCAGATGAGCCGGCTCGTAACGAGCCGTCTCATCAGGATCTGCACTTTTTGCAATTAATTTGTATAATTTTGAGAACAAAAACACCCCATGTTCATAAATGGACTGGTCAGAAAATCATTTTTGTGGTGATTTAGATTGGTTGCAATATTAACAAATCAAAATCCATTCCAGTTACTTAGGGGTGAAAGGGTTAATCTGCCGAGGTCCGTGGATGTGCCAAAACAATGTTTAGCCCTTCGCGCCGTCGATAACGCACCCCCCTAAAATAATTCCTGCGTACGGGCCTGAAAACTACATGAATAATTGTATTATTACATGTTGGGAAATTGTTTGTCAATCTTGTATTGTTTGTATACGACTATGTATGGAATGAAAACTACAAACAACTGTGAAAAAATAATCCGAACTGTATCGTATCTAGGACAAACACACGCCTTATTTTCAAAAACATGGTCAGAACTCACCAGGTGCTTCGTTTACACTCGACGGACGAAAATGAGTCACTTGTAAATGTTTTGTCAACATGATAGAACAGTGCCAATGGCAGACCAGGAGGTGTTTCAGTCATTTCTCCGACCAACCCAAGGAGTGCAGTATTGTTCGCCAGCAAGCAATTGAAACACCGTCACGTTTCTCGCAAACAGTATACATGTACATGTCCTGTATATACATGTACATGTACATGTCCAGCTGTGGTGGGGTTTGGGAGCCTACACATGGTTTAGACTCTCAAACAGGAGTTTAGATAGTTATTGTCCATTTGGCGAGCCTAAACTAGGGTGTGTGCAGTCTAAACTGGGTTTTAAACTCAAACCATGATTTAGGCTACCAGAAACCCTAGTGCGAGAGTCTAAACGGTGGTTTGAGCCGCCAAGTGCACAATACTTGCCCAAGCCAGGGTTTAAGAAAACTACCATTTGGGATCTCAAATAGCAGTTTAAGACCAAACTAGGGTTTGAGGAGCATAAACTAGGGCTTAAGCTCCAAACCATGGTTTAGGGAATTAGTGTGCATTTGTCTTGCCATAATGGGGCACTAACAGAGCATGAACCATACGAGCAATCGTGACACGTCCTAAGCCCCGTTTCTCCAGTCACTACGTTTCGTAAAACCCATTACATTACATGGACACAACTCCAGTGTGCATATATGCTGGAACAGACAATATTGGCCACGTGTCCAAGCCAATCAGTGGCGGATCTGGTTTTGGTGTGAGTCGACCATTAAATGGAGATATTTCAATCATCTGTCCGTGGCATTGTGTCTACAAAACACATTAACTCAGATCATTCATGATTGGGAAGGCCATTGTTGTTCCATTGTTATTAGTGCCGTGACTGGGGAAAAATATCTGGCAAGGCTTAGGAAACGGGATGGGCGAGGCTCAGCCGAGCCCATCTCGTTTCCGTTGCCGCGCCAGATATTTTTCCCAATCACGGCACTAACCTATTATCCTATTTATCCCATCAACACCTACAAATAGCTTTAAAATGCAAAAAAAACAACAACCCAGCCGCATCCTCAAAATTGGAGAATCGACTAGTATGACAACCGCACATATTCATACGCAGTGATTAGGTCGTATTGACAGGATATCAAAAAGGTTTCACGGCACATACGCACCGTGTTGACGGGATAAATATGTATATACTGTTCTTTGTGGGTGATCCATGGGGGATCGTAGTCAGTTATCTCCCTTTGAATTTATTTATAGAAGTCCAGTCCAAATTGTATATTTTATGGCATTATTGTTTGTAAGCAGGACGAATGTAGCTTGATTTGTTCTGAAAGTGAGCCACTGTTATATAATAGTGTTTTCAACTGTCGTTGATCCAGATCATCAGTGACGTCACTATGTTATTTGTCACATTCATATTTTCACACTTATTATTTATTTATTGCAAACAGTGTATACTCAGAGCAAACTGCACAATTGTGCAGTTTGCTCTGAGTCTACACTCTTCGCAATTTCAAATGTTAGCATCATTCAGTAAGAAATAGGAGTTGTCAAGACAACCGGAAATGCGCCTAGTGCTTTAGTTTAACGAACATCAAGAAGCTGTGTGAAGGGAAACTGAAATTAAGAAATTTCTGCTAATGTTAAGTCTGCGAAAGTACTAAGAATTTGACCTTGACCTTGTGGTTAGGCAATAGGGGGGGTCTGATGGCCATCGCTTCAGCAGGGCATGATAGAGAACCATTAGAGGAAGGGATGTGTGAAATATAAAAACGTTTGGTGAAAGAACAGAAATTATAACAAATCCCCCCCCGAACTTTAAACTTGTGAAGACGGACGGACAAACAATCAGACGGACGGACGGACGGACGGATGGACGAAAGGCGCGTAAATAAACGCTAAAATACAACATAGGACCGGATCTCTATAAATAGATTTCCAAAGGGAACTAACTGACTACGATCCCCATTGTCCAATCCCCAGGCACTGTTAAATGTAGATAGCCAGATCCTGGAGCCCGTTTCACTAAACTTCGTAAGACTAAAATGTTCGTAAGTGCAAACTTATGAAAGTCTGTAAATTGCACCTTAACAATGTTTTCTTGCAAACAATTATTGGATTTATATTGATTGAGTATATGCAGCATATGCTCACTAAATGTAAACCCATCAATTGAAATTTTCAGACGATCCTAAATTTGCACTTACGAACATTGTAGTCGTACGAAGTTTAGTGAAACGGGCCCCTGGCCTATACTGTTTGTTATCGGGGTGGGGAAATAAATAAGATTGTGCCTTGAAAGCGATTACTGTTTGTCCTACGTTTTACCGCCGACCTACTTTTGGTCATTAAAAACATTAAAACTCAAAAATATACAAACTTACGATATTGTTTCTGAAATATTAAATCAATTTCTTTTATTGTGCGACCCCTCCTCACTCTCCAGCTCCCATGTGTCCTATTTTAAAATCCCATATGAAAATATTGTTTGTTTCGCAATAAAAGCAATATTTGATTGCATTTTATCAACCGCTAAACCCCTATAATTCCATTCCATTCCATAACCCAATGCAGGTCATCGCCAAACTGCACAAGTCGCCCTTTTGTCATGGCGTGTCTTATAAAGATCATCGTACAGAAAATCACATTACTGTCTGTTCCACGTTTTGCTGCCGACGAACTGTTGGCCATTAAACACATTCAATCTAAAAAAATATTTAATAGTAAGTAATTTTTTATCAATAACAAAAAAAGTCACCCTCCCCAAAAAAAGTTTATTTGATGAAATTCCATCAAATATTGATTTTATTGCGAAAACACGATTTTCCTATTGGAATTTAACATGGGGGCTAACAATAGATTTTAATAAATATTTATTTGTGGACCGATTTTCAAAATCTAACTTTTGTTTTCTTAGCTACATCATTTTCAAGCTATCTCGCCAGGTTTCGGAGTCAATTTCCAAAAGTTTTGGAAATTGACTCCCCATGTTAAACTCCCATAGTAAAATCGTTTTTTCGCAATAAAATCAATATTTGATGTAATTTCATCAAATAATTTTGTTTGGGGACGGAGACATTTTTGTTATTGATGAAAAAGTACTTTCTTTTAAATATTTTTTAGATTTAATGTGTTTAATGGCCAAAAGTTCGTCGGCAGCAAAACGTGGAACAGACAGTAGGTATTCGACTATTTACGTACAAAATAAAATTGTTATGTGTTCTGCCTTAAAATTGTGAAACAGACAGTAAGCCTTTATTTATGGCGGGGTAATTTGTGGTTCCGCCAAAGACACATAACTATGCGTTAACTATGGCATATAAATGGTATTGCAACATTACGATGATGACAAATAACACATTGATTAACATGAGTAAGCAGCGAAACGTACACCTGAGTGGTTTGATGGTGTAAACATGGAGAAAAAGCAAACCTGTGTTAATCATGTCACTATTGCAAGGTGCATGCTCACGTGGTTACCACAACAACAATGTCTGAAAGAATTGAAAGCGCGCCCACTCAAAAGTAAATATTATTTGATAGTTTCCTTAATATGCAACGAATTTTTGATGAAATATGTCGCAGCAAACGCGTCTTCATGACCTGCATTTGGTGGTCTATGGAGTTTGGCACAGACTTATATCGTTTTTGCGAAAAATCGATTTCCGTGTCACGGAAATCGATTCTTCACAAAAATGACATAAGTTTGGGCGAAAATACAGAGACCACCAAATGCAGATTAACAAGACGCGTTTGATGCGCCATATTTCATCAAAATCCGTTACGTAATAAGGGCACTATAAAATAATACGTACTTTGAATCGGTACTTGTTGTTGTTGATAGTACCACGTGATCATACACCTATATCTAGTTCATATGGTGCATTTGGTGGTCTCGGGACTTCGGCACATACGTATGTCGTTGTCCGTGACAGTATTGACAGTAAACACAGAAATAGATTCTTCGCAGAAACGACAGATGTTTGGGCCAAACTACCGATACCACCAAATGATTGATGCGCCATATTTCATTAAAATCCGCTACATAATAAGGACAATATAACAGAATATGTACCTTGAATCGGAGGCGCTGCTGGAAGTTTCCGTAATTGTTGTAGTTGTTGTAACCATGTGATCATACACCTTGTATTGGTAATGGTCCTGAAAATATAGAGAATGCCAGGCTGGTTTCGTCTGATATAAAGTGTATCAGTGAGGGTTTTGAAACGCCTTGTACCCCCCCCCCACCCCGGCTGTTCACCCATTCCTAGTGTAGGCTGGGTGAACAGTAGGGGGTTCTATAGCGCATGGTATGTAATATGTTGCATTCCGTTACTGCGTAGTGATATCACGTAGTTGATATTGGTTGACTGATCAATCAAACTGTTAATAATTCACAAAATAATGCACAGAACGTGTTCTAAACATTGGCAAGTACTTTTCGGAAGATGTAAACAAGTGGAACGGACTGTGATATGTTAACTTTCCAACCAATAAAATCGTGTAAAATGATTTTCAGACTAGTCCATTTACAAAATGGTATTTTTTTATTTTTCTAAAATATTTCAAAATTACTTGCAAAAAGTGAAGATCCTGATGAGACGGCTCGTCACGAGCCGGCTCATCTGGATCTACACTCTTTGCAAACACCGCCAAAGAGGACTGTATTGTTGAAGGGGTTACATGCACATGCAATGGTGGAAATTGGCACGAAAACATCCAATACCCGTTCATACATGCATGCCACCCAGCCGCATTGAATTGTTCCAGAAATAGAAATACACGCAAAATGGCTGATGTCGGTAGCCTATACATATCAATGTACTGAAAGTACTGAAACTAGGTTAGCTCTGCAAGATTACTAATAAATATTACTTACTTATATAATGACACACAGTAACGGGACAGTAGAACAAAAGATTGACTTTAATGTAAATATATAATAAATAAATCAGACTGTGTGCTTTATTCTTTAATTTACATGTGCTATTTCACTAAAATTCAGTAATGAAACATTACAAATTCGACACTCATAATGGTAGTTTTAAATGTAGAAATAGTTGACATTCCATCTCTACGACTGCTATACTACATGTAGGTACCTCCAAGAGAGGTAACCTAGTACATATCATACGGCTGATCTACAGGTAGAACTTAGAACTGGGTCTATTAATCACAGAATGTAAGATCGGTATATAGCCAGCCATTGTAGCGAGTCCTGACTCTTCTTGTACACTGATACGCATTTGTCCAGACGTATTCACCAACACTCGCATTTATACGGAGCCCCGCAGTGGACATGGATTTGTTTTTATTAATTCGTTCCCACGAAATAACAATTCGTTCCCTCGAATTAACAATCTGTTCCCACGAAATGACAATTCGTTCCCTCAATTTAACAATTCGTTCCCTCGAGTTAACAATTCGTTCCCACGATATAACAATTCGTTCCCACGAATTAACAATTCGTTCCCGTTGGAACGAATTGTTAAATTGAGGGAATGAATTATTATTTCGTGGGAACGAATTAATAAAAAAAAGAATTATACGTCCCCTGTGGGACTCGGTACAGTTCGGTAACATGAATTGTGATTCGTGCCACCCGCAAACTAGAACACGCAATTTATGTAAATCACAATAGCCAATCAAATACAAATTTGTAAGTTTGCAAAACTGTTTACAAATTAATTTTAAAACCAGTCCAAACGGGTTTCTATTGTATTAACAACTCTATTTACCTCGTGATGTAGCGTTTCTCAAGGTTTAAAGGTACATACCCACTCAGTAGGCACAACATGTTCTTTATATCAGAAACATCATCTTAGACATCTTCTGGCAAAATAAATATTTATTCACCATTACCCCACGTATTGATTGGCATTGTTATACATTTTATATCAGACGTAACTTTCTACACTGATATCAGGGGCGATAACCGTGTTTTCTTAAAATGTTGGCCATTATTATTTATTCTAAGTATTTATTTTTGGAGGTGCAATGATCACATTTTATAATCGGTCGAAAATATTGCATATGAAAATAACCTGATAACACCGCGAGTCACTATCAGTAAAATAAATATTGCTAAATGATTACATCTGTATAGCGGGCACTCGTATTTTTTAGAACTGGTGGAATAGTGACACAATTATACACTTAATATTTAATTCCTATAAAGAACATTTGGTGCCTACTGAGTGGGCATGCACCTTTGGCCAACACAAATAAACAATCAGTTTGCAATAGTCAACAGTAGTGTACAGTACATGTACCATAAACTATACGCATGCGTAATGTAACAAATATAACGTTTCTAGATATTATATATATATTTGCAGTGTGCATGCGCAGCGATATTGTGACGATTAAACGTTTCGTCGATTGTGGGTAGAAAACAGTCGCAGTGCCAACGTGACGTAAAACGTAAGTAAAACCAAAATGCGCCGTGGCAAAACAGAACAACAGCCCAGAACGTATGCAAAAAAATGTATTCATTCGGAATTGTTTGCCAACAATCGGCTGTTTACTATCATATTGCGGGAGGTTTCCGAAGAACATTTCCTATTACATGACTTCCCGCCAAATGCCGGCGAGGTGGTAACAGAGATTTGTGGCCTGATTTACACGCGGTTACAAAATTAACCAATGGCCGTGTGTGGTCAAAGATCGTCACTTGGCAATAAAAATGCAAATTCCATTTCCGTCGGTTCCCACCACTGCGTCAGAACTGAGACACAAAATGCCGTCATGACAGACCGGGCAACTCTCACGGTTCCCGACAGCTTACATGCGGCATACCTCGGTCCCATTTACAGATTAAATCGGAAACTAGATACAGTCGTATACATCGTTGTATGGCGTTGTAATGGAACGTGGGGTAATACCCAATCGCTAATATCCACTGCCCTGCAATGACAAAGGTAGAATCATAGTCGTGCCACGGATTGAGTCCTGTTGACATCACTTGTCTGATGTATGCTGGGCGCAGTGAAATAGTCCATTGCTATGGTAATGTAGACTCTGCAACTGTAAAAATGCCACCGCTCCCAGGATTACGTTGATTATGCTGTTTGATGGCGGAATAATTGACAATTTGGGCCATGGTCTTACAAAACCGGCGTCACGGGTCATGTTCAGTGTAGACCCTGAAGACACATATGTGGGTGATGTAATGTAGGCTGATAGTGACAGGAGCAAGTAACGGCAATCAGGTGCCCGTTTCACTAAACTTCGTACGACTAAAATGTTCGTAAGTGCAAAATTATGATAGTCTATAAATTTCACAATAACAATGTTTTCATGTAAACAATTCATGGATTTACATTTATTGAGAATAGGCTGCATATGCAGCCTATTCTCAATAAATGTAAATCCATGAATTGAAATTTCCAGACGATCCTGAATTTGCACTTACGAACATTTTAGTCGTACGAAGCTTAGTGAAACGGCCCCCAGGTAACGGACACAATACCTGTCAGGACCCGCCGCATAAACGAGGTAAATATGTTTATTTGGTACACGATATCAACCCTGCCATTGCCGCAGCACAGCTGGTCGCCGATACTGATTTCAAACATCAGCTGAAACGTAAATGCCTCTAAGTCCACAATCATAGCAACAAAGCCACACGACGACGTCCAGAAGTGACACTGTATGTACAGCTAATGCGTTATTCAATTTGAGCTCTAAATGTTATGACAACTTTCCATGGCCATGTCATTTCGGAAAATATTGTATTTCGTCGAAATGAGTATCGGCGAAAAACGACATAATTGCGGACAAGGTGGATAATTCCAGCGCTGGGTTCAGACGTATCTGACGGAATCTACGGGTGCCTGGCCCTGTCCGCTATTATATAATGTGGCGCGAATTCCTGCAATGTAATCGATCAAATATAATATATTTAATTGCAGCATCGCCATAAATATTTCCATGTACATTTACAAGGTGTATGATCACGTGGTTACAACAACAACAAGTAGTGAAACTTCCAGAAGCCCTCCGATTCAAAGTACATATTCTTTTATTTTGTCCTTATTATGTAACGGATTTTGAAATACGGCGCATCAAACGCATCTTGTTCAGCTGCATTTGGTGGTCTCTGTACTTTGGGCAAACTTCGGTCGTTTTTGCGAATAATCGATTTCCGTGTCTACTGACACGGAAATCGATTCTTCGCAAAACGACATAAGTATTTGCCGCACTCCCGGGACCAGCAAATGCGGATAATGAAGACGCGTTTGCTGCGCCATATTTCATCAAAATCCGTTACATAATAAGGACAAAATAAAAGAATACGTACTTTGAATCGAAGGGCTTCTGGAAGTTTCACTAATTGGTGTTGTTGTTGTAACCACGTGATCATGCATGTTGCTATATGTACACGCGTATGTTGTAAATCTGCCAGTTGATGCATCCAACCTTAGTTTAAATACCAAGTATAAGTTAGATCACGGTTCGTCCGCATGTACGAGGAGATAATCCGCGAGCTTTAGCGAGCGGATTATCGCTCGTACATGTACATGCCGACAAACGTGATCTAACGTATTTATCACATCCTCATGCACATAAATTGTACACGAGCTGTGTTAATACAGAAACAACACCCGGAAATGTGTCAAAGATGTGATAAGTACACAATAATTCCTAAAACTCAGGCATGAACCTAAAAAAAAAACAAGGTTTATGGAAATATTGTGCACACCGATACCTCAAACCGTGGTGTGAGCAATTATTGTCTGTGCAGTTGACCAATTATGGGGTTTATTTACCAAGTACGCAATACGTACTCAAATCCAGGTTTTAGAAAAATAACTACCGATTTCGATCTTATGGAGCCCTGCTGGGACGTATAACTCTCTTTTTTATTAATTCGTTCCCACGAAATAACAATTCGTTCCCTCGAAATAACAATTCGTTCCCACGATATAACAATTTGTTCCCACGAAATAACAATTCGTTCCTTCAATTTAACAATTCGGTCCCACGAAATAACAATTCGTTCCCACGGGAACGAATTGTTATATCGTGGGAACGAATTGTTAATTCGAGGTTAAATTGAGGGAACGAATTGTAAAATTGAGGGAACTAATTGTTAATTCGTGGGAACAAATTGCTAATTCGAGGGAACGAATTGGTAAATTGAGGGAACGAATTGTTATTTCGTGGGAACGAACTAATAAAAACAATCCATGTCCCCTGTGAGGCTCCGTAAGATTAGCCTGTGTATGTGAGATCGGTATCTGGCATCCGGACAATCTGAACTTTCCGCCGCCATTCCATCAACGAAACACCGTCATACTTCTAACAAGCAACATACATGTAGATCGACATCACCATACAGGAGAGTGTTGTTCTATCTGGAGCTACTCTGGTTACTACGGAAGCCCATTAGGGCCACTTCATTTTTTTTCCCATTTATTCAAGATCTTTTCTTGAATTTTCAAGATCTTTTCTTGAATTTTCAAGTTCTTTTCTTGAATTTTCGAGATCTTTTCATGAATTTTCAAGATACTTTCTTGAATTTTCGATATATTTTCTTGAATTTTCAAGATCTTTTCTAAAGGAACTTGAAAATTCAAGAAAATATCTTGAAAATTCAAGAAAGTATCTTGAAAATTCAAGAAAATATATCGAAAATTCAAGAAAAAAATTTGAAAATTCAAGAAAAGATCTTGAATAAATGGAAATTAAAAAAAAGTGAAGTGGCTCTAATGGGCTTCCGTAGGTTACAGATCCCATAAGCCCCATTTCTCCCGTCACAGCCACATCCGTGACGTCCGGCATGTTTTGTCATAACGCGAAACATGTATCAAATACAGCTATAACCGAGGATTAAGCTCAGCAGTTAGCCTAATGCTCATCAGTCACTGTGACAGGTCTGGATATATAGATATAAATGTGTATAATGTGTTGGTCAATCCGCCATCATTGAACCGCCATCGTCGAGAATGTACCTATGACGGATTGTAAGTACATGTAAGAATCTCGAGTTGACCATGTAACTAGCTGCGCATTGATCGACAACTTTAACAACGTTGTCTCCTTTCACCAACATGCGTTTTAAGTTATACTATTATTCCTTTCTATATACTCCCTAGCAAACTTATATCGTTATGTTGGATTATCCGTTCAAGTGTGATAATTTATTGTAACACATTTACTCCATATTACGGAGCCCCGCATGGGACGAATTGTTATATCGTGGGAACGAATTTTTAATTCGAGGGAACGAATTGTTAAATTGAGGGAACGAATTGTCATTTCGTGGGAACGAATAGTTAATTCGTGGGAACGAATTGTTAAATCGAGGGAACGAATTGCTAAATTGAGGCAACGAATTGTTATTTCGTGGGAACGAATTAATTTTTAAAAAAATCCATGTCCACTGCGGGGCCCCGTACGTTATTGCCGTGTACGGTACAGTACCTGGGGCCCGTTTCACTAAACTTCGTACGATTAAAATGTTCGTAAGTGCAAATTAAGGATCGTCTGAAAATATCAATTGATGGATTTACATTTATTGAGCATAGGCTGCATATGCAGCCTATGCTCAATAAATGTAAATCCAATAATTGTTTACGAGAAAACATTGTTAATGTGAAATTTACAGACTATCATAATTTTGCACTTACGAACATTTTAGTCGTACGAAGTTTAGTGAAACGGGCCCAGATGTCTCCATGTTCTTTTATATCGACGTGGTGCAATTAGAGTGTTCGCCTCACACGCATGCGGCCTGGGTTCGACCCCAGCCGCCGACAAGATATTTTTCACATTATGACACATTTCCCTCCTAACCCTAGCATGAACATTTGTTTTCACCAATACTTTTTTCAGGCAATTGGCTTCAGACATACAATGTATAAAATATGGAATTACCAAATTGTTACATCACCTTCTGCACATATCTGAGACCCAGCGCCTTGACAGTACGTGCAGGCTCCACCCACTCATCGCACATTATAGCAAACAGACTGGTTCCCATAAAGTGTACAGTGGAACCGCTCTAGGCCGGGCACACATAGAATATGTTAACTTATGGTGTATTGTCTTTCGGCTCGTCTGCACGAAGTGCAGGAATAACTAAATTAATGGCACACCCCCGGCGTCTGTCGTCGGCGTCGACATCATCAAACGTAACGTCGGGGTAAATGTATTATCATTTATCTGATGTAACTCTAGCATGCTGTGATAAGTCCATGACCCTTCCGCCACCAGTAAATGCCAAGGTCATTGTCACAGACGTAGCGCTTTCACAAACTTAACGTTCTGTTAAACTTATGTTTGAAACTTTCCTTTGGTAACAATTTTTGATATGCATTAAGGTCACGGACTTAGCGCTTTCACAAACATAACGTTCGGTTTAATTTCTTATAACTTCTGGGGGCCGTTTCATTAACCTTCGTACGACTAAAATGTTCGTAAGAGCAAAATTATGATAGTCTGTAAATTTCACATTAACAATTTTTTCTTGTAAACAATTGATGGATTTACATTTATTGAGCATAGGCTACATATGCAGCCTATGCTCAATAAATGTAAATCCATCAAATGAGATTTCCAGACGATCATAAATTTGCACTTACGAACATTTTAGTCGTACGATGTTTAGTGAAACGGCCATCTGTTTCCTTTCATAGAACCTATTGATATTACACACTGGCATTCCCATGGTTGTCCTCTATCATCCTGTGACAAGTCTATGAACCTCCCACCTTCAGTAGTTACAAGGTCAAGGTCACGGAATTAGCTTTCTCACAAACACGAGTTACGTTCGGGTAAATTTCTTATTTCTTCTTATTACTTAAATATGTTATAACTACATATTTAGGGGTACCTGGACCCACGCGGGGTGTATTCCATAAGCCTCGCTTACTGACAAATCCAGTTAGTATTTTACACATGCATTCTTCTGATGGTCATCTATCATGATGTGACAAAGCCATGACCCTTATACCACCATTAATCGCATCGCCAATGTCACAATCTCTTAACTTAATATTGGGGTAATTGTACGGAGCCCCGCAGGGGACATGATTTTATTTATTAATTCGCTCAGACGAAATAAGAATTCGTTCCCTCAATTTAACAATTCGTTTCCCGAATTAACAAATCGTTCCCACGATATAACAATTTGTTCCCTCGAATTAGCAATTCGTTCCCTCGAATTAACAATTCGTTCCCACGAATTAATAATTCGTTCCCCTGTGGAACGAATTGGTATTTTGTGGGAACGTTAAATGGAGGGAACGAATTGTTAATTCGGGGAACGAATTAATACAAAATAGAATTCTACGTCCCCTGCGGGGCTCCGTAAAATTGCCGTGAGGCCAGAATTTTTTAATTTCTTGGTTTACGAGAAATTTTTTAAAAAATTCGGGTCGAGGGGGCCAAATAAAAATAAAAGTACCAAAAATGGCCAGTCGACAATAAAAATAAAAATAAAAGTGATAATTACGTTATATTTTTTATTTTCGAAAAATGCTTTCTTAACCATTTTTAGCAATTATTCTGATAGAAAATATGCCTACTATAAACACAAGGCAAATAAACTAGTATTGATATGATTGTACACATATACTAATAATTAACCCTTTCAATACAACAGGCCTCTGTAACAATGTTTGCAAACAGTCTAGCTCCAGATGAGCAGGATTTTAATGATCCTTCTCATCATGATCTGCACTGTTTGCATGTACTTTTCATAAAAAACATTAGAAAATTGTGTCTGTAACCTTTTCCCACAAAAAGGCGACATACATGTTAAAAAAAGGTGAACATTGTCACCCAAGTGAAAAAAGTGGTCACGGTCTGACAGATGTAGATCAAGTGGTATATGTCGGTGTCTGACTGTGACCACTTTTTTCACTTGGATGACAATGTTCACCTTTTAATACTAGACATTTAAGATTGATTGATTGATTATTGGTGTTTAACGGCCTATCAACAGCCAGGGTCATGTAAGGCCGGGCCAACAGGATGGATTATCCTGTATTCAACCTGTAAAGAATGAGGGAAATTCACAAAATCAGAGCTCAATATTTACATAAACTATATATTCAGCCCTGAAATTGGAATATCCTGGTGCCAGGTCCATGCCACACCAGAATCACTTCAGACTTACTTTTGACATCACTTTCCAAGGTGCTACAAATGGAACATTACGGAATAAGTTGTACATAGCAGATACAATACATAAATTCAATTAATTTTATATAGGTTACATATTGGTGTGGCGAATGGCTTTTAGAATTTACTGCTCGCGGGCATTCGCGGGTATTCTGTATCCTGAACACACGTCCGTAACCGAATCGGGGATTGCCGTCGGTGATACATGTATATATTTTGTTAAATCAAGTCCGTCCTGTTTAATATGACATAAATAGATTGATAATTTTCATTGTGCGACCGCGAGTAATTAATTATTCTCTGTGGGACGGTTTACTGGCTTGCCGAAATGAGCGATGGACTAGAATTTTATTTTAGGAAATCGGGAAAATCTTGGGTCGGCGGAAAAATAAAAAATAAAAGTGGACAGTAGGTCTTTTATTTTTTATTTCCGTTTGACAAAAAATAGGGTCGGCGGGTTTGTAAACCAAGAAAATAAAAAATTCTGGCCTTAGCTTCTGTTTCCTTTCATATAATGTATTGATCGTTCACACATGCACTTCTCTGATAGTCCGCTATCATGCTGTGACAAATCCGCGACCTTATAACCCCTAGTAATCCCAAGGTCGAGGGCGCGTTCATAAATTATAAGAATTTCCTCAATATCAAGTTTTGTGGCAAAAAACTTGATAATGAGGAAATTCTTATAATTTATGTTTGCTTTCATGGACTGTCGCAACATTTAATACATGCATTCACATGGTGATCCTCTATGAACAATCTTTGACCGCATACCTCCATACAGACCCCCCCCCCCCCCCCCGCCCACCTCACTCTCTCACCATACTTAGAAAATTTGGTGTCAGTGACTACCCGGCGGGTATTACAAACGCTTTTCCACTGAACAATCTAATTAACGACAGCCACACCTATGACTTCTGGGCCCGGTTGTTCAAAACATCAGTTAGCTTAACGGACTGTTAAATCCTTAACTGAATGGTTAAAATCTCTGTTAAAACAGAGATTTTAACCATTCAGTTAAGGATTTAACAGACCGTTAAGCTAACGGATGTTTTGAGCAACCGGGCCCTGGCTGTCAGGTGACGTAGTTGTCTTCTGACGTTTGGTATTTCCTTTGATAATGTCTGTCCATGATCGCCAGACGCGGACAACTGTCTAGATGGCGCGAATGCCTGATTTGCAATGGAACCTCTATAAACCGGACACCCTGGTGACCTCTCAGAGTGTCCGGCTTAGAGAGGTTCCATTGTACCACACTAAGTGCCCACGGTTCCGTCCTTAAATAATCTTGTAATATTGACAGAACGTCACTACATAACAAGCCGCCAGTAAGCGGTGACATGGACAGGCAATTTGTCTAGTTAGGTGGGGTTCCACAAATGTAGGCCGGGAACCAGATAATTTATATGTAATTGACGGCCGACAAGTAATACTTATCCAGTCAGTGCGTATGTGCCGTGAAACACGGTGCCGTGAAACATTTTTGATATCCTGTTGATACGAACTAATCACTGTGTATGAATATGTGCGGTTGTCATACAAGTCGATTCTCCGATTTTGAGGATGCGGCTTGGGTTATATTTTGCATTTTAAATCTATTTGTAGGTGTTGACGGGATAAATAGAATAGTAGGTTAGTACCGTGAATGGGAAAACAATATCTGGCGTGGCACGGAATCCCGTTTCCTAAGCCTTGCCAGATATTGTTTCCCATTCACGGCACTAACCTAATATTCTCTATTTCTTTAGGGGGCATATAATGCTAGGTGGCAGCCTAAATGCACTACATGTATGTCTCAGATATGCACGGAAAGTGATGACACAGATTGATTTACTGTCTGTTCCACGTTTTCTGCCGGCGAACTTTTGGCTATTAAACACATTAAATCTAAAAAATGTTTCAATGTAAGTACGTTTTCACAAATAACAAAATAGTAACCTTCCTCAAATTTATTTGTTTGATGAAATATCATCAAATATTGCTTTTACAGCGAAAAAACGATTTTCCTATGGGAATTTAACATGGCGGAAAAACGCTGGAAGAGGTGGGGGAGGAGTCAAAAAACGTCAAAATTGACTCCAAAACATGGCTAGATAGCTTGGAAATGATGTAACTAAGAAAACAAAAGTTAGAGTTTGAAAATCGGTCCATAAATAAAAAGATATTTAAAATAAATCTATTTTTAGCCGCCATATTAAATTCCCATAGGAAAATAGTGTTTTGTCTCGCCCGCGAAGCGGAAAGCGCGACATAGGTTTTGCTTTTCCGGAGTCGGCGGCGGCGGCGGCGGCGGCGGCGGCGGCGGCGGCGGCGGCGTCATCATTCAATGTTAAGTTTTCGTGTTACGGTCATTCAGGGTCTTCAGGGCCAAGGTATAACTCTATTTATTAATACATTCCATTTTAAGTTTTCGTGTTACGTTTCGCGTTACGGTCATTACTTCAACACCTTGTCAGCTACAGCCATCAAACTTTATACATACGTTTACTATGATATGTACATGAACATAGGACTATCATAACAAATTTGGCGGGCCCCCAGGGTCTTCAGGGTCAAGGTCAAACTCTATTTGTTAATACATTCAATATTAAGTGTTCGTGTTACGTTTCGTGTTACGGTCATTACTTGTCAGCTACAGTCATCAAACTTTATACATACGTTTACTATGATATGTACATGAATATAGGACTATTAAACAAATAATTGGCAGGCCCCAGGGTCTCCAGGGTCAAGGTCAAACTCTATTTTTTAATACTTTCAATGTTAAGTTTTCGTGTTACGATCATTACTTCAACACCTTATCAGCTACAGTCATCAAACTTTATACATCCCTTTACTATGATATATAGATGAACATAGGACTATTAATTTGTTTTTCTCCGGCTCTGGCCCCAGGGTCCCCAGGGTTAAGGTCAAATTCTATTTTTTTAATACTTTCAATGCTAAGTTTTCGTGTTACGATCATTACTCCCAACACCTTATCAGCTACAGTCATCAAACTTTATACATACCTTTACTATGATATGTAGATGAATATACGATTATTAAAAAAAGATTCTCTGGCCCCAGGGTGAAGGTCAAGGCGGAACAAGTCGAGACCTTTGAATTCTTGTTTCGCAATAAAATCAATATTTGACGGAATTACATGAAATAAAACAATTTTGGGAGAGTGACTTGTTTTGTTATTGATGAAAAAGCACTTACATTTAAATATTTTTAAGATTCAATGTGTTTAATGGCCAATAGATCGTCGGCAGCAAAACGTGGAACAGACAATAGTAGTATATTATGTAATTGTGTGGGAACGAATTGTTAATTCGTGGGAACGAATTGTTAAATTGAGGGAACGGATTGTTATTTCATGGCAACGAATTGTTATTTCGTGGGAACGAATTAATAACAAAAAAAAGTCTACGTCCTCTGTGGGGCTCCGTGTATTTCTGATTGAAAACATGCGCCCGTCTCTGCATATACCTCACGTGCCGTATCGCCGTACTTCGCCGATGTTTATGGTGAAAATCAGTCAGATTTGCGAAAAATGACTTAAACCTCAGAACGCATGCACAATTCAATTATTCATGAGCTGTGTTTTCTGTGTGAACTTCCGACGTCATTTAAAGAAAATATTGCATTTTTTTTTCGAAATCAATATTGGTGCAAATCGTGGATGTAAATTGCAAATGCCGTATTAAGCCGTGCCTGAATTCTGAATTCTCATTGCTAATTCAAGTGAAATACTTCCACCATATACAGCTGTCCGGTAGTACTAAAAAAAAAAAATACCCGCCTTACCTAGTTTTTTTCTGGATCGTTGCCAGCACCACACGTTCTTTGTATAGGCCTTACAATCGAGGTGTATGATCACGTGGTACTAACAACAACAACAAGTACCGATTCTAAGTACATATTCTTATATAGTGTCCGTATTACTTAACGGACTTTGATGAAAGATGGCGCATCAAACGCGTCTTGTTAAGCTGCATTTGGTGGTCTCTGTATTTTCGCACAAACTTCTGTCATTTTTGCGAAGAATCGATTTCCGTGTCTCCGACACGGAAATCGATTCTTCGCAAAAACGACATAAGTCTGTGCCAAACTCCCTAGACCACCAAATGCAGCTCAAGAAGACGCCTTTGCTGCGCCATATTTCATCAAAATCCGTTGTATATTAAGCAAAATATCAAATAATACATACTTTGGAGTGGGCGGCGTTGGTGTTGTTGTAACCACGTGATCATACACCTTGACAATGTATCTACTTGTGGACCCATATGATGTAAACTAGTGAGTAGGATCACGTAAATCAATTATGAAGACATCATTAACAGTTGACGTGCTGAGTGCCGGATATGTTTAGACGGAATTCAGTGCCAGCCAAAGGCCGCTTGTATTCGTCTACTATTTTCAGTTTTTACCTCAGCGGATGTTCCCCAGTTATCCCGGTCATGCGCATTACCGGCGTGACTACAATAGGAAACTACTTTTTTTCTGAAAAAAGGACTTCTGGAAAATATTCATCTACTATTTTCATGTGTATCCAGGTCATGCGCATTAACGGTCTGTCTAGAATACGAAAAGGACTTTTTTCTGAAAAGGACATTTTTCGAAAAAGGACCTCTGGAAAGGATTCCTGATTATTTTTAAAAGGACATTTTTCGAAAAAGGAGTTCTAGAAAAGATTAGTCTACTATTTTCATGTTTATCCCGGTCATGTTCATTCCCGGTATGACTAGAATACGAAAAGGACCCTTTCTCTGAAAAGGACATTTTTCGTAAAAGGACCTCTGGAAAGAATTCGTGTACTGTTTTCATACTTTTCCTTTAGCGGAAATGCCTCAATGGCCGGTCATGCGCATTACCAGTATGACTAAAACACGAAAATATTATTTTCCGAAAATGACTGTTTTCTGAAAAGGACATTTTTCGTTTGTTTCATTAATTAGTGGAAACGAATTGCTATATCGTGGGAACGAATTGTTAAATTGAGGGAACGAATTGTAATTTCGTCGGAACGAATTGTTAATTCGAGTGAACGAATTGTTATATCGTGGGAACGAATTGTTAAATTGAGGGAACGAATTGTAATTTCGTCGGAACGAATTGTTAATTCGAGTGAACGAATTGTTATATTGTGGGAACGAATTGTTAATTCGAGGGAAAAATTGTTAAATTGAGGGAACTGATTGTTATTTAAAGTAATACAACAAAATTCATGTCCCCTTCGGGGCTGCGTAGAATCAGTCATTTTTGTTTCACACTTTGGGTGGAAAGTGAGACATAGTGGTCACAATTCCGGCGTGACTTTTTCGAAATTTAGTTCACGGCCAGTAAAACTTCGATGTACATTTGTACGTCATCACTTCTGTTAGTTGTATCGTTACTAAACGTCATCAAAATTATCGCTGGCAATCACCGTGCATAGAGGTTTTCATAGTGTTCTGAACATCAGGTCCTGGAAGTTACTAGCTATCTCACCGTGATGACTACCAAAATGTTGTGTATATGGAGTGGTACACTGTCTCAGACCATAGTGTATAGAACTTCTGATTACAAGTTATTGATTTAAGCCAATCAGTCCGAACATTTATTAAAGGAAGCTTTGCTGTCAGTTTCTTGTTATACATACTTCACTGCGACAACTATCGAGTCGCACGCACGCACGTTGTTTTCCAGTATTGGCGTGGTTATATGCACTGGCAATATGATAACTTAATGAGTTTATATACGGACAAGAAAGTACCTGTACCAGGGCTCCAGATAAGCTGCGTATTTGCGTAAATACTCAATTAAAATTGCCAAAACCCCAATTGAAATCAGAAGTAGTGAGTATCAAAAAGCAATGAAAAATTTGTGGTATCTTTATAATGCTACGGAAAACAATAAACAGACCACAAATATAGCATATTTTCTTATTTTTCCATGAAAACACATCTGGGTATTTCATTAGAATTGTCTCCAAGGAGACAATTCTAATGAAATGCCAAGACATGTTTCATTAGAAGAAAAGTATTCAATAATTGCTGTCTGTTGATGTGTAAACAGTAGTGTGATTTTATTTTACCTAATTAAAACTTTGAAACACCCAATTGGTTCAGAAATGATGGAGTACAAATACTCAATAAATTACTAATTCAATATCTGCAGCTGTGCCTGTACGGGTGGGGGAGCGGGAGCAAGGTACATTCAGGACTACAATGGCGATGACAATTGTTAGTACTGAAAGACAATTTGCTGATCTGATGCCAGGTGCCCTTAATACACCGGAACGGCGACCCATGTTGTGGATCCCAGTAAGATTATTCGTCATGCCGTTAATGCACGAATCATTAATGCTATATTCATCGTCAACGTATGGCTCCATAATGATCGATTCGTCGTTAAGGTGTACCACCATAATGATGGATTCGTCGTTAAGGTATGACTCCATAATGATGGATTCGTCGTCAAGGTATGGCTCCATAATGATAGATACGTCGTCAAGGTATGGCTCCATAATGATGGATTCGTCGTTAAGGTGTGACTCCATAATGATGGATTCGTCGTTAAGGTGTGACTCCATAATGATAGATTCGTCGTTAAGGTCTGACTCCATAATGATGGATTCGTCGCTAAGGTGTGACTCCATAATGATGGATTCGTCGTTAAGGTATGACTCCATAATGATGGATTCGTCGTTAAGGTATGACTCCATAATGATGGATTCGTCGTTAAGGTGTGACTCCATAATGATGCATTCGTCGTTAAGGTATGACTTCCATAATGATGGAATTCGTCGTTAGGTATGGACTTCCATAATGAGGAAATGTCGCTTATTAGGTGTGGGGACTCATTAATGGATGGATTCGTCGTTAAGTTAATGGCTCCATAATGATGGGATTAGTTCGTTCAGGGTTAATGACTCCATAATGGTACATTTCGTCGATTAAGGTTGTCTCCATAGAATGATGGAGTTCGGTCGTTCAAGGTTATGGCTCCATTAAATGATGGATTTCGTCGTCAAGGTAATGGACTCCATAATGGAAGATTCGTCGTCCTAGGTAATGGACTCCTTAATTGATGGGTTCGTCGTTTAAGGTTTGGCTCCATTAATAGATCTCCATAATGAATGGGATTCGGTTCGTTTCAAGGTTGGAACTTTCATTATAATGATGGGTTTCGTAAGGTTAAGGTTTGGATCCATATGATGGATTCGGCCGTAAGGTAATGATACATAAATGATGGATTTCGTTCGGATTAAGGCAGAACCCATAAGGTGATGGATTCGTCGTAAGGTATGGGCCCATTAATGAATGGATTTCGTCTTTACGGTATACTTCCATAATGATGGGGTTCGTCGTTAAGGTATGGGCTCCATAAAAGTTCTCCATAATTGATGGGATTCGTCGTTAAAGGTATTGGACTTCCATAATGAATGGGTTCGGTCTTTAAGGTAAGACTCCATAATTGTAGATTCGTCGTTAAGGTATGTCTTCTATAATGGATGGGATTCGTCGTTAACGGTATGGACTTCCTAATTGATAGGGATTCGTCGTTAAGGTATTTGGTCTCCTATAAATGATGGGATTTAGTTCGTTACGGTTAATGGAACTCCATAATTATTAGATCGTCGTTAAGGTATGCCTCTATAACTGATGGATTTCGTCGTTAAGGTTAATGTCTCCATATTGATGGGAGTCGTCGTCCAAGGTATGGTCTTAATGGATGGATTCGTTCGTCAAGGTATGGAACTCCAATAATGATAGGATTTCGTTCGTTCTAGGTAAATGAAACTCCATAATTGATGGGTTTTCGTTTTAAGGTATGGCGACATAAAGCCGTCCTTAATTGATGGGATTCAGTCGTTCAAGGTAATGGACGTCCATAATGAAATGGGTTGTCGTTAAAGGTTTGGCTCCATAATGGATGGGATTCGTCGTTAAGGTATGACTACATAATGTTTGGAATTCGTTGGTTAAGGCATGACTTTTTTTTTGTTCCCCCAATAGTGAATGGATTAGGGTTCGTCAAAGGTATGGGCTTCCATTTACATTGATGGATTCGTCCGTTACGGTAATTGACTCCATTATTGAGGGGTTCGTCGTTAAGGTATGGATCCATAAAAGATGGCCACTTTAAAGATGGATTCGTCGTCAATGTATGGACTTACATAATTGATGGGTTTCGTAGTTACGGGTTATGACTCCATAATTGTTGATCGTCGTTAAGGTTAAGTCTCTATATTGATGGATTCGTTCCGATACGGTTTAATGGACTCCTAATTATAGATTCCGTCGTTAAAGGTATGTCCTATATAATGATGGTATTCGTTCGTTAAGGTATGTATCTATAATGATTGGATTCGTCGTTTCGGTTATGAACTCCTAAATTGTAGATTGTCCGTTAAAGGTATGAACTTTCATAAATGATGGGTTCGTTCGTTACGGTTGACTTCCATTAATTTGGTTGGATTCGGGGGTTCCGTTAGGTTTGTCCTATAAATGATGGATTCGGTCGTTAAGGTTTTGGCTCCATTTAATGGATTGGATTCGTCGTTAAGGTTTTGAATAAATAATGATGGATTCGTCGTTAATACATGATTCATCCATTAAGGTGATGGGATTTCGTACCTCAAAGGTTTGGCTCCATAATGGATGGTTCGTCGTTACGGTAAATGGACTCCAAAATGATGGGTTCGTTCGTTAAGGTATGGGCTCCATAAAGAGTGTCCCATATGATGGTTTCGTCGTCAAGGTATGGCTTCCATTATGATGGATTCGTCGTTACGGGTATGACTCCATAATGATGGAATTCGGTCGTTACGGTATGGGACTTACATAATGATGGGTTGTCGTTAAGGTATGGGCTTCCATAAAGATGTCCATAATGATGGATTCGTTCGGTCAAGGTATGGTCCATAATGAATGGATTAGTCGGTACGGTATGTCTTCCATTAATGATGGGTTCGTCGTTAAGGTTTGGCTCCATTAATAGATGGAATTCGTCGTTAAGGTATGACTACATAATGTTGGATTTCGGCGTTAAAGGAGGCATTGGACTAATAGTTGATTGGGAATTCGTCGGTCAAAAGGTATGGCTTCCATAATGATGGATTCGTCGTTTTACGGTATGGACTCCATAATTGATGGGTTCCGTCGTTTAAACGGGTATGGCTCCAATAAAGAATGTCCTTAATGTTGGATTTTGTCGTTACAAGGGTTATGGAAACTTCCATAAATGATGGGTTCGTCGGGGTTTACGGTTATGGACTCATAATTGTTAGAATTTGTCGGTTATTGGTATGTCCTCCTATAATGAAATGGATTAGTCCGTTAAGGTAATGTCTCCATAATGGATGGGTTTCGTCGTTAACGGTAATGGACTCCATAAATTGTTGATTTCGTCGTTAACTTAAATGTTTATAATGGGATTTGGATTTCGTCGTTTACGTATGACTCCATAATTGTAGATTTTCGTCGTTAAGGTATGTCTCTATAATGATGGATTCGGTCGTTACGGTTTGACTCCATAATTATAGATTTTCGTCCTTTATGGTTGTCCTAAATTAATGAGGATTTCGTCGTTAAGGTATGTCCTCTATACAATGATGGATTCGTCGTTACTTGAATGGACTCCATAATTGTATATTCTCGTTAGGTAATGAATCATAATTGGTATTTTTTTTTTTTTTTTTTCGGTCGTTACCGGTTATGACTCCATATTTGTAGATTCGTTCGTTAAGGTTTGTCTCTATAAAATGATTGGAATTCGGTTTCGTTAAGGTTTTGGCTTCCATATTGAATGGACTCGGGTTCGTTAAGGTTATGACTAATAATGATGGTTATTTTCGGTCGGTATTACATGAACTCCATAATTGTGATGTGATTCGTTCGTCAAGGTATGGCTCCAATTAAATGGATTTGGATTCGTCGTTAAACGGTTGACTCCAAAATGGATGGGTTCGTCGTTAAGGTATTGGCTCCATAAAGATGTCCATATTGATGGATTCGTTAGTCAAGGGTTAATGGTCCATATTGATGGATTCGACCGTTTACATTTGAACGCCTTAATGATGGATTCGTTCGTTATCGGGTTATGGACTCCATAATGATGGGTTCGTCGTTAAGGTTATGGCTCCATAAAGTTGTCCATAAATGTGGATTCGGTCGTCAAAGGTATGGCTCCATAAATGATGGATTTTTAGTTCGTTACGGTTTATGTCTCCATAATGATGGGTTCGTGTTACAAAGGTTTGGTCCATAATTGTTGGGATTTCGTCGTTAAGGTATGGATAACCTTAATGAATCGGATTCGTCGTTAAGGCAATGACTCCAATAGAGTTGGATTCGTCGTCATAAGGTAATGGCTCCATAATTGGATGGATTCAGTCGTTACGGTATGACTTCCATAATTGTAGTTTTCGTCGTTAAGGGTATGTTCTCTATAATGATGGATTCGTCGTTAAGGTATATCTCTATAATGATGGATTCGTCGTTACGGTATGATCCATAATTGTAGATTAGATTCGTCGTTAAGGTATGTCTTCAAATTAATGATTTGGGGTTCGGTCGTTACAGTATGACTCCATAATTGTAGGATTCGTCGTTAAGGTTTGTCTTATAATTTTGATGGATTCGTCGTTAGGTTTGCTCATAATGATGGATTCGTCGTTAAGGTATGACTACATAATGATTGATTCGTCGTTAAGGCGATGACTCCATAGTGATGGATTCGTCGTCAAGGTATGGCTCCATAAATGATGGATTCGTCGTTACGGTATGACTCCATCATGATGGGTTCGTCTTAAGGTATGGTCCATAAAGATTCCATATGAATGATCGTTTGTCCAGTATTAAAGGCTCCCATATGGAAATGAAGGATCGTCAGGATGCTTCATAATGGACTCGTAGGTATTGTCTCCATAATAAAGATTCGTCGTCAAGTATGCTCATAAATGATTTTGGTCGTACGGTAATCGGACTCATATGGGTATATTCGTCGTTAAGGTATGACCTATAAAGGATGTCACGACGGTATGCCCAATATGGATTCGCTTTAGTATTGGTCTCCGATGGAGCATGGACTCCATATATAGGAATTCGTCCAGTGATTGGTTCGTCGTCAAGGTAATGGCTCCATAAATGAAGATCGTCGGTTCAGTTAGCGTCATATGATGGGATCGTCAATATGACCTCCCAAAATATGTTCGTCCGTTAAGGTATGGCTCCCATATGACCCATAATGATGGGTTCGTCGATAAGGTTGGCTTCCGATTAAAGGATGTCAATAATGAATGGATTTGGGTCCGTCCAAGGTAATTACTTCCAATAATTATGGGTTCCCCGTTCGGTTACCGGTTATTGGACCTTCCCATAATATGTAAGATTTGGTCGGTTTAAGGTAATGGTTCACTTAATAATGAATTGGATTCGTTCCGTAATGTATGGTCTCCTAAATAATGGATTGGGTTCGTTCGTTACGGGTATGACCTTTCCATTAATGTTGATTCGTACCGGAATAAGGTTAATCTCCTAATAATGAAGGATTCGTCCGTTACGGTAATGACCTCCAAAATGTTAAGATAATCGGTTTCGTTAAATAATGTATTCCCCCTATAAATGATGGATTCGTCCGTTAAGGTAAGACTCCAATAATGGATCGGATTCCGGTTTCGGTTAACGGTAAAATGGACTCCAATAATTGTAGGATTCGTCGGTTAAGATATGGTTCCTCCTAATAATGATGGGAATTCTTTCCCCACCCCACCTGATTAGTTCGGTTAAGGTATTGGACTCCACCCAATAATGATGGATTCGTCGTTAGGCCTGGACTCCCATAGGTGATGGTTTTCTCGTCAAGGTAATTGTCTTAAATGAATGATTAATCGTTACTGTAATGAACTCATAATGATTGGGTTCCGTCGTTAAGTTATGGGCCTCCATTAAAGGAATGTCCATAATGATGGATTTGTTCGTCAAGGTATGACTCATAATGATGGGTTGTCGTTTACGGTTTGACTCTTAATTGTAGGATTTGTCGGGTTAAGGTATGTCCTCTAATTAATGGGAATGATAGTCGTCAAGGTATTGTCTCCTATTATTGCCATGGGTTCCCGTCGGTACGTAATGACTCAATAATTGTAAGATTTTCGTCGTTAAGGTATATTGGGTCTATAATGATGGATTCGTCGTTACGGTGGAACTCCATATTGGTGATCCGGGTCGGTTTAAGGTATGGGTCTAATAATGATGGATTCGTCGTTAAGGTTTAAGAAATCCATAATGTGGATCGTCGTTAAGGTAATGACTCCATTTAATGTAAAGATTCGTCGTTAAGGTATGTTCCCTTCCTTAATGATGGATTGTCGGGTACGGTTATGACTCCATGAATTATAAAGATTCGTCGGTAAGGTTATTGGTCTCTATAATGATGGATCGTGTTAAACCCGGTTATGACTCCCAATAATTGTAAGGATTCCGGCCGTTAAGTATTCTCTGATCATGGATTGAAATTCGTCCGTACGTATGTCTCTATAATGATTGGAATTAGTTTCGTTAATTGGTATTGTCTCAATAATGATGGATTTCGTTCGGTTAAGGTATTGTCCCTTTATAATGATGGATTCGTCGGTTGGTTTAAATGTTCTCTTAATTAAGTGATGGATTCGTTTCGGTAAAAAGGTATGTTCTCTAATATTGATTGGTTCGTTTTTCGTCAAGTATTGCCTCATAATAATGATGGATTTCGTCGTCAAGGTATGGCTTCCTATGAGGGATTCGTCCGTTACTGGTATGGGACCCCCTCAATATGGCCTGATGTTCGTCGTTAAGGTATGGCTCCATAAAGATGTCCATAATGATGGATTCGTCGTCAAGGTATGACTTCATAATGATGGGTTCGTCGTTAAGGTTTGGCTCCATAATGATGGATTCGTCGTTAAGGTATGACTACATAATGATGGATTCGTTGTTAAGGCATGACTCCATAGTGATGGATTCGTCGTCAAGGTATGGCTCCATAATGATGGATTCGTCGTTACGGTATGACTCCATAATGATGGGTTCGTCGTTAAGGTATGGCTCCATAAAGATGTCCATAATGATGGATTCGTCGTCAATGTATGACTACATAATGATGGGTTCGTCGTTACGGTATGACTCCATAATTGTAGATTCGTCGTTAAGGTATGTCTCTATAATGATGGATTCGTCGTTACGGTATGACTCCATAATTGTAGATTCGTCGTTAAGGTATGTCTCTATAATGATGGATTCGTCGTTACTGTGTGACTCCATAATTATAGATTCGTCGTTAAGGTATGTCTCTATAATGATGGATTCGTCGTTAAGGTATGTCTCTATAATGATGGATTCGTCGTTACGGTATGACTCCATAATTGTAGATTCGTCGTTAAGGTATGACTTCATAATGATGGGTTCGTCGTTACGGTATGACTCCATAATTGTAGATTCGTCGTTAAGGTTTGTCTCTATAATGATGGATTCGTCGTTAAGGTTTGGCTCCATAATGATGGATTCGTCGTTAAGGTATGACTACATAATGATGGATTCGTCGTTAATGCATGACTCCATAGTGATGGATTCGTCGTCAAGGTATGGCTCCATAATGATGGATTCGTCGTTACGGTATGACTCCATAATGATGGGTTCGTCGTTAAGGTATGGCTCCATAAAGATGTCCATAATGATGGATTCGTCGTCAAGGTATGGCTCCATAATGATGGATTCGTCGTTACGGTATGACTCCATAATGATGGGTTCGTCGTTAAGGTTTGGCTCCATAATGATGGATTCGTCGTTAAGGTATGACTACATAATGATGGATTCGTCGTTAAGGCATGACTCCATAGTGATGGATTCGTCGTCAAGATATGGCTCCATAATGATGGATTCATCGTTACTGTATGACTCCATAATGATGGGTTCGTCGTTAAGGTATGGCTCCATAAAGATGTCCATAATGATGGATTTGTCGTCAAGGTATGACTTCATAATGATGGGTTCGTCGTTACGGTATGACTCCATAATTGTAGATTTGTCGTTAAGGTATGTCTCTATAATGATGGATTCGTCGTTAAGGTATGTCTCTATAATGATGGGTTCGTCGTTACGGTATGACTCCATAATTGTAGATTCGTCGTTAAGGTATGTCTCTATAATGATGGATTCGTCGTTACGGTATGACTCCATAATTGTAGATTCGTCGTTAAGGTATGTCTCTATAATGATGGATTCGTCGTTAAGGTATGACTCCATAATGATGGATTCGTCGTTACGGTATGACTCCATAATTGTAGATTCGTCGTTAAGGTATGTCTCTATAATGATGGATTCGTCGTTACGGTATGACTCCATAATTATAGATTCGTTGTTAAGGTATGTCTCTATAATGATGGATTCGTCGTTACGGTATGACTCCATAATTGTAGATTCGTCGTTAAGGTATGTCTCTATAATGATGGATTCGTCGTTACGGTATGTCTCTATAATGATGGATTCGTCGTTAAGGTATGTCTCTATAATGATGGATTCGTCGTTAAGGTATGTCTCTATAATGATGGATTCGTCGTTAAGATATGTCTCTATAGTGATGGATTCGTCGTTAAGGTATGTCTCTATAATGATGGGTTCGTCGTTACGGTATGACTCCATAATTGTAGATTCGTCATTAAGGTATGACTTCATAATGATGGGTTCGTCGTTACGGTATGACTCCATAATTGTAGATTCGTCCTTAAGGTATGACTTCATAATGATGGGTTCGTCGTTAAGGTATGTCTCTATAATGATGGATTCGTCGTTAAGATATGTCTCTATAATGATGGATTCGTCGTTACGGTATGACTCCATAATTGTAGATTCGTCGTTAAGGTATGTCTCTATAATGATGGATTCGCCGTTAAGGTATGTCTCTATAATGATGGGTTCGTCGTTACGGTATGACTCCATAATTGTAGATTCGTCGTTAAGGTATGACTCCATAATGGTAGATTCGTCGTTAAGGTATGTCTCTATAATGATGGATTCGTCGTTAAGGTATGACTCCATAATGATGGATTCGTCGTTACGGTATGACTCCATAATGGTAGATTCGTCGTTAAGGTATGTCTCTATAATGATGGATTCGTCGTTAAGGTATGTCTCTATAATGATGGATTCGTCGTTAATACATGCCTGCATAATGATGGATTCGTCGTTAACGTACACATAACGTCCCATCCTCCCGGGTGTTATCACAACAACGGTAGGTCTACTGGATCACGTGAAATTTGAAGTTTGCAATTTGCCGGTATGCCAGAAGCAATTTATAAACCTGTATAGTAGCAGACAGGGTGAATATTATGCCATCAGCATTCATTGAAGAATTGATTTGACGGATGTCATAATAGGAACATACAAGAGCGTCCGCAATCGATGTAAAAGTAATAAACAATATTTAAATTTGCAGACAGACAGGGGACTGATTTATATCCATGAACCTATGTGTTCAAAGAGGTCATGTGCAAGGTGCATGATCATGTGGTTACAACAGCAAAAACAATGGCTGAAAGTGTTGAAAACGCGCCCACTCCAAAGTAAGTAGTATTTGATATTTTCCTTAATAGGCAACGGATTTTGATGAAATATGGCGAAGCAAACGCGTCTTCATAAGCCGCATTTGGTGCTCCTTGGAGTTCGGCACATACTTATGTCGTTTTTGCGAAGAATCGATTTCCGTGTCTATAGACACGGAAATCGATTCTTCGTAAAAACGACAGAAGTTTGGGCCAAAGTACCGAGACCACCAAATACAGCTTAACAAGATCATATTTCATCAAATTCCGTTACATAATAAGGACAAAATAAAAGAATACGTACTTTGAATCGGAGGGCTTCTGGAATTTTCAGTACGTGTTGTTGTTGTTGTAACCACTTGATCATACACTTTGATAGGTGTTGTGTATAACCTTTGTTCTTTACATCATACGGTGATGTCGTGTACGTGAGACTGACCCTTGTTTACATACATTGTCATGTACCTACTGTCTGTTTCACGAAACCTTCCCAAATTGTACGGCTATATAAATAATGCAAAAACTATTTATTTCGATAATATTAAATTTTAGCAAAATTTAAGAATGAGTCTACTTTTTATTTCGTGAAATTTGGTCAAATGTTGATTTTATTGCGAAATAAAATAATTTGCACATGTTCAATCCCCATGTCTATTTTCAGAAATAGTAGACCGATTTTCAAAATGTAACTTTCGTTTTCTTAGTTAGATCATTTCCAAGCTATCTAGCTAGATTTCAGAATCAATTTCCAAAAATTATTTGTTTTTCGACTCCTCTTCCATGTTCTCCACCTCTTTTTTCCCCATGTTAAATTCCCAGATAACTCATTTTTCGTAATAAAATAAATATTTGACCAAATTTCAAGAAATTAAAAGAAGGCTCATTCTTAAATTTTGCTACAATTTAATATTATCGAACAAAATTAGTGTTGTTGCACTCGCCGAGACGGTTCAAATGAGTGGT
This sequence comes from Conchocele bisecta, assembly GCA_029237695.1. Lineage (NCBI taxonomy): Eukaryota > Metazoa > Mollusca > Bivalvia > Lucinida > Thyasiridae > Conchocele > Conchocele bisecta. The sequence continues at coordinate 2,548,836 of CM055276.1, read as the reverse complement.
AACAACATATACTTTGGTTCAGAAATAAGGAAAATAGATAGAGAATAGCAGGTTAGTGCCGTGAATGGGAAAACATATCTGGCAAGGCTTAGGAAACGGGATGGGCGAGGCTCTGCCGAGCTCATCACGTTTCCGTGCCGCGCCAGATATTGTTCCCATTCACGGCACTAACCTACCGTTCTATTTAACCCGTCAACACCTACAAATGGCTTTACAATGCGAACAAATAATCCCAGCCACCGCATATATTCATACGCAGTGATTAGGTCGTATTGACAGGATATCAAAAATGTTTCACGGCACCGTGTTTCACGTCACATACGCACTGTGTTGGCGGGATAATATTTGTTTCTAAAATAAAACAATGCTGAACATGTATTTTAAATAATTGTTTCAGAAATGTATGGAAAGCATTATGTACCGCGTCAACACGTCATTTGATGAATGTTTTATTTAGCCTGTTATTTCTGTATAGGGGTAATATTTCACATTTGTTTCATGATTCAATAACAGATGGCACGATAGTGAAACAGATTTTAATCCGTCAACACAGTGCGTATGTGCCATGAAACACGGTGCCATGAAACAGTTTTGATATCCTGTCAATATGACCTAATCACTGTGTATGAATATGTGCGGTTGTCATACTGGTCGATTCTCCTATTTTGAGGATGCGGCTGGGGTTATTTGTTTTGCATTTGAAAGCTATTTGTAGGTGTTGAAGGGATAAATAGAATAGTAGGTTTGTGCCGTGAATGGGAAACAATATCTGGCTCGGCAAAGCCTCGCCCATCCCGTTTCCTAGGCCTTACCAGATATTTTTCCCATTCACGGCACTAACCTACTATTCTCTATTTAGCCTGCCAATTCTGTATAGGGGTAATATTTCATTTGCTTCATGATTCAATAAAAGATGGCACAATATTGAAACAGATTATAGCAACTTTCTGTGAAATGTCAAAACATACTGTTTTGTCATTTTACAGAAAGTTGCTATAATCTGTTTTGAGTATCAAAGGCAAGGATATGTATTTTGTTTTCAATTTTCTATACTTTACAGTTTCGTTATCATAATTATGATCTAAACCACTCATCAATTATTTGAAACTTAAACCTTTGCGAGCAGTGCAGTCCCAATCATTTTACGAATACATGCATGCTGTAAACTGCAGTCCTGTTACCTTTGTGAAGTAAAACCTTCGTAGTGATTCCAGCAGCCTATTTCATCAACATTGCAAAGTATACTTTGAGGGAGTAATCATTTATTTTTCCTAAAAGTAACAAATGCATATATTTCATGATTAAAAGTATGCAGAATTATTATACTGAATTTATTACATTATCACAGCCAAATTGGCTGTGATAATGTAATAAATTCAGTATAATAAAAATTAGTAAATTTATCATAAAATTGAAAATTTCTCCCCCAAGGTATACTTTGCTACGAAAGTATACTTTGCAATGTTGATTAAATGGGCTACTGAACATTACATATAGATACAAAATATGATCCCCATGCACACAATAGTGCTGTTGTGGGTGGTGGTTGGGCGAACGAGATGGCTTAAATTAACGGTAGGGGTTCCTCCTTAAAGGAATCACGATTTGCCTGGTTTGGCCCTCAGGTACGTTTTTATCTTTGGCTCTGTTGTTACCTGGGAGTTGAATTGGGTTATTGCCCATTATAAAAGTAGTAAGATTATTACTGATCCTACTGCATTTGGGTTAGTGATGCTGGTGTGCGAGTGATGGCCAAGTGATGCTGGTGTGGCTAAATTTAAGAATTATCCTTCATTTTATTTCGTGAAATTTGGTCAAATATTGATTTTATTACGAAAAATGTATTTATCTATGGTAATTTAACATGGGGGAAAATAGAGGTGAAGGAGCTGTGGGAGGTGTCAGAAAACTGTGTTTTTTTTAAATTGACTCCGAAGCCTGGCTATATAGTTTGGAAATGATCTAACTAAGAAAACAAAAGTTAAATTTTTAAAATCGGTCTAGTATTTCTGAAATTCTAAAAATTTCCCCATGTTAAATCGCCATAGACATCTTCACTCTATTTTTCGCAATAAAATCAATATTTGACCAAATTTCACGAAATAAAAAGAAGTCTCATACTTAAATTGTCCTTTAATTTAATATTATCGGAAAAAAATATTGTTTTTGATTGTTTATATGGCCGTAAAATTTCGGCAGCTTTCGTGAAATAGACGGTAATAAACGATGAACATATGTGTCATACATGCATTAATTGCAAACATATGATTGTCTGCTATTCCTTTTCTATCATTTCAAACGAAACCACAGCTCTTACCAAGAACCCGTCAAGTGGTCCGGTTCAGCCTTCGTTATAATCAAGCATACCACTACATCAACATGTGACGGACAGGCTTACTTGATTAAGACTATGTTCTGCTGGAATAATCTGACATGTTGACGCTAAAGGACATTGCCTAATTGGAACGGGGATTTTCAATATCCTCTCTATCCCCCTTTTACACTTAGTGGTCATTGGGAATTAACATATATATTGCAAACAATCGGTTACGAAACTACGGAGGACCAGGGTGATCATTGTTTTGTAACGACACACGAGAAAACGTGTTAATCACAGGTCAGCATTTGCGAAGTTTCGGTGTGGCGTTGCGCCACTAAGGTTGGAAACCAGGGGCCCGTTTCACTAAACTTCGTACGACTAAAATGTTCATAGGTGCAAATTTCAGATCGTCTGGAAATTTCAACTGATGTATTTACATTTATTGAGCATAGGCTGCATATGCAGCCTATGCTCAATAAATGTAAATCCAATATGTGTTTACAAGAAATCATTGTTAATTTTAAATTTACAGACTATGATAATTTTGCACTTACGAACATTTTAGTCGTACGAAGTTTAGTGAAACGGGCCCCATGTGGTATGTAGGCATTGTACTAGAGTCAATACTATGACAGTTTTGTGATGCTAATGCTGTTGAAACTGAAAATGCATGCGTTATTAACATGCCAGCTGTGCTCTGATTTTAGACATGAGTTGTTCGAGAAAGCGTGTATTATTAGTCCAGAATTCATGCTTTTGAGTGACATTGAAAAAAAATATTTTATTCTCTATTATAAAGGAATGTGCCAAAACCTGCTGTCGTATTTTGAAAAGAAGGAGTGCCTTTTTAAATCGACGAGTAGCGTGTTTAACTCTAGTTCAATATACTATTTCATTTTATCCCGTCAACACAGTGCGTATGTGCCGTGAAACACGCCGCCGTGAAACATTTTTGATATCCAGTCAATATTATTTTTGCATTTTACAGCCATTTGTAGGTGATGATGGGATAAATAGAATAGTAGGTTAGTGCCGTGAATGGAAAAAAATATCTGGCGCGGCACGGAAACGTCAACGAGATAATCGGGGTGATAAAGTTGTTTTTATGATGCCTGTTTTTATCGTAATTATTTGAAATCATTTTACGATTAGCAATGGCTACTTAGCGTTAGTTTTAGGCTATAAACAAGGGCGTGTTAGTATGCTATTAGATGCTGACATCACGGTTGTTTTTGTGTTGTTGTTTTTTTAGCCAGGCTATACACACAGTGACAGAAACTAGTGTAACGTAATTTTACTGTAAGGTAATATGTATGTTGCTATTTGAACTATATTAATCTGTTATAATTCTTACACAGAATGGCAATTTACTGTTTTAATGCACTTGTAAATGTATTGTCATTATGTATGTACATTGATCCGACTTTAATAAACAACGTATATGTCTTGTAACGGAGATGCTACACCGTAACACGTGTACCGGAAAGGTACATGTGTTACGGTGTCGAGTTTCCTTACAAACTGCAGGGTAACTATAAAAATACTTGTCACATCCCCTTCCGAAACCTGACACATCCCATGGATTATTATTTAGCTTGTATTTCCCCGGTATCGTCACAAATTCACTAGGCTTTCTCGATGCTGATATTTTGTTCGAGATATACGATATATACATGTATGCAAACTACACGTCGACCATGTCACATGTGTCTATGGAGCCCCGCAGGGGACATGGATTTTTTTTATTAATTCGTTCCCACGACATAAAAATTCGTTCGTTCGAATTAACAATTCGTTCCCGGGATATAACAATGCGTTCCATCAAGTTAACAATTCGTTCCCACGAAATAACAATTAATTCGTTCCCACGGGGACGAATTGTTAATTCGTGGGAACGAATTGTTATATCGTGGGAATGAATTGTTAATTCGAGGGAACGAATTGTTAAATTGAGGGAACGAATTGTTATATCGTGGGAACGAATTGTTAATTCGAGGGAACGAATTGTTAATTCGTGGGAACGAATTGTTATTTCGTTGGAACGAATTAATAAAATAAAATGTACGTCCCCTACGGGGCTCCGTATTTGTCCTTGCGAACGGTTCCTACAGTAAACTGACAAAGAGTTTCTTCTTTGTTGTCTCTGGATGTCATACCGACTTCGTGACACGTAGATGAAAAACAATATCGTTTTGTAGAATGGGATTCGTAAAACGGATGCCATTTCAGCATGGCCTCGTGCAACGCTGATATGCAGCATTGTAACTGTCCATATTGTAACTAAAATACTAGAAACAAAATTGCTACCCCGCTCCATACCTCTCGCGAAGGCAGCAATTTAACCCCATCTCTTTAATGTAACACATTTTGCAATCGGTTATCCGGCGTGTTTGATGCATGTTAAATCCCCATAGACATCTTCACGGAGTGAAGATGTCTATGGGGATTTAACATGGGGAAATTGTGTTAGCGATATAAAACTGTCCAAGCTGTATCAATACATTATTAATAAAAAAACATACACATGCAGAAATTGTTTTTTTTTCGTGTCAAGGTGTTTATCTCACATTTACATGTATATCTTGTAAATTTGAAAGCTTCATTTCGTTATATTGAATGTTTAACAACAAGTAGAGAAAATATGGCTTCCATGGGAAAATGATTTCCCTGTTCTATTATTTTTGGCAATTTACTAGTTCTACATCAAAGATTATTTGTTTAAAGGTATAACATATACAGTTTACTAAACTTTGACATAACATCAACAGGTTTGGGTAGATGTGTAGAGGTGTACCGCTTTGAGCTGGCGCGTTATTATTGTAAATATTATTGTAAATACGTGCTATTTTTAAATAGTTTACGTCATATGTTGAGACATGGTATTTGTATACCAGCGCAAACGCATTAACATTCGATAGAATTGCTAATAATAGTAACATCATTTAGTGCTCTAGTGGGTAGATCTGCTGTTTGGTGATCAGACGGTCGTGAGTTCGGTCGTGAGCAATGCAAAATTAAAATAAAATGTCACCGTTGGCCGCCAGTTTACCCACTGCTCCAGTATGAGAAACTGTGTTGTCAATGGCAATATATCGATCATGACTATAGCGACGCGCCATAATAAACAGGGAAATATCTACAGGAATTCCATGTTTATTTATACACCAATGTTTATATAAACAAAGCATGTAAACAACGCCATGTCAGGCTGGTATACTTATATGCACTTCGGTTGCTCACATGTTTTGAAAGGGTAAAATTGTAACCGTAGATAACATATCTGAGGTGAATTATTGTAGCTACTAAAATACATGTACACACGTATCATACATTCCTAGGTGGTTGTAGCTACTATAATACAAGTACACACGTATCATACATTCCTAGATGGTTGTAGCTACTATAATACATGTACACACGTATCATACATTCCTAGATGGTTGTAGCTACTATAATACAAGTACACACGTATCATACATTCCTAGATGGTTGTAGCAATACTATAATACATGTACACAGTACGTACATACATTCCTAGTGGTTGTAGCTACTATAATACAAGTCCACGTATAATCATTCCTGATGGTTGTTTGTTAGCCTACTATAATACAATGTACACACGTATCAATTTACTTCCTAGGTGGTTGTAGCTACTATAATTACAAGTACACACGTATAATTACATTCCTAGATGGCCTTGTAGCTACTTAATTAATGTACACACGTATCATACTTTCCTAGGTGGGTTGTAAGCTACTTATAATACAAGTATAACCCACACGCTATTTCATACATTCCTAGGTGGTTGTAGCTACTATAATACATGTACACAGTAATCATTCATTCCTAGATTGGTTGTTGGACTACTATATTACCAATTTTTGTTCACACGTAATAATACATTCCTAGAATGGTTGTAGCTACCTATAATACATTGTTTCACACCGTAATCATACATTTCCTGGTGGTTGTAGCTGACTATAATACCAAGTAGCACACGTATTAATAACATTCCTAGATGGTTGTTAGCTACTATAATACATACCACGATCATACATTCCTAGGTTGGTTGTAGCTAACATACATGTAAAAGAACGTACATAACCATTCCTAGATGGTTGTAGCTACTATAATACAAGTACACACGTATAAATACATTTCCTAGATGGTTTGTAGCTACAATAATTACATTTATACACAACTAACAATAACATTCCTGGTTGATTGTAGCTACTATAATACAGTACACACGTTATAATACATTTCCTAGATGGTTGGTAGCTACAATTAATACATGTACACACGTATCAAACATAATTCCTAGGTGGTTGTAGCTACTATAATACAGTACACACGACATACATTCTAGTGGTTGTAGCTACTATACAAAGTACACGTATACATACCTAGTGGTTGTAGTACTATACATGTCACACGTATCATACTTCCTAGTGGTTGTAGTACTATATACATATCACGTATTACATTCCTAGATGGTTGTACTACTAAAATACATGTACACAGTATCACATTCCTAGTTGGTTGTAGCTTCTAAAATACAGTACACACGTACATACATTCCTAGTGGTTGTAGCTACTATAATACATGTACACCTATCATACTTCTAGTGGTTGTAAGTACTATATACAGTACACACGTATTACTCCAGATGGTTGTAGCTACTAATCATGTACAGTATCATACATTCCTGATGGTTGTAGCTCTATAATACAGTACGTATATATTCCTAGATGGTTGTAGTACTAATACATGTCACATCATACATTCCTAGATGGTTGTAGTTCTATAATACATACACACGTATCATACATTCTAGATGGTTGTAGCACTATACATGTACTACGTATCATCATTCTAGTGGTAGCTACTATAATACATGTACCAGATCTACATTCCAGATGGTTGTAGCTACTATAATACATGTACACACGTATCATACATTCCTAGATGGTTGTAGCTACTATAATACATGTACACACGTATCATACATCCTAGTGGTTGTTAGCTACTATACATGTACACACGTATATATTCCTAGATGGATGTACTATAATACTTTGTACAACGTATCATATTCTAGTGTTAGCTATATAATATGTACACACGTTTCACATTTCCCTAGAGGTTGGCACTATAATACATGTCACACGTATAATACATTCCTAGATGGTTGAGCTACTATAATACATGTACACGTATCATACATTCCTAGTGGTTGTATATATAATACAGGTACACACGTATCATACATTCCTAGATGGTTGTAGCTACTATAATACATGTACACACGTATCATACATTCCTAGATGGTTGTAGCTACTATAATACATGTACACACGTATCATACATTCCTAGATGGTTGTAGGCTATAATACATGTACAACACTACATACATTCCAGGGTGGGTTTGTAGCTACTATAAATACATGTACACACGTATCATACATTTCCTAGATGGTTGAGCTACTAATATACATATACAGTATGGTTGTAGCTACTATAATACATGTACACGTATATACATTCCTGATGTTGAGCTACTAATTCATGTACACAGTCTACATTCCTAGGGTGGTTGTAGCTACTATAATACATGTCTACACAGTATGTCATACATTCCTAGGATGGTTGTAGCACATTAATCACACGTATCACATTCCTAGTGGTTGTAGCTATAATACATGTACACGTATCATACATTCCAGGTGGTTGTCTACTATAATACATGTACACACGTATCATACATTCCTAGGTGGTTGTAGCTACTATAATACATGTACACACGTATCATACATTCCTAGGTGGTTGTAGCTATATATACATGTACACACGATCATACATTCTAGATGGTTGTAGCTACTACGTATCATACATTCCTAGGTGGTTGTAGCTACTATAATACATGTACACACGTATCATACATTCCTAGATGGTTGTAGCTACTATAATACATGTACACACGTATCATACATTCCTAGATGGTTGTAGCTACTATAATACATGTACACACGTATCATACATTCCTAGGTGGTTGAGTACTATAATACATGTACACGTATCATACATTCTAGGTGGTTTGTAGCTCTATAATACATGTCAAGTATCATCATTCCTAGATTGGTGTAGCTACTATAATACAGTACACACTATCATACATTCTAGATGTTGTTTTTGCTCTATAATACATGTACACACGTATCATACATTCCTATGGTGTGCTACTAATACATGTACGTATCTACTTCAGGGTGGTTGTAGCTACTATCATACATGTACCACGTATCTCATAGGTGGTTGTAGCTCTATAATCATGTACACGTACATACATTCCTAGTGGTTGTGCTACTATAATACATGTACACACGTATCATACATTCCTAGGTGGTTGTAGCTACTATAATACATGTACACACGTATCATACATTCCTAGGTGGTTGTTACTTACTAGAACATGACTATTGAATAGGTAAACACAATAACTTCATATCTGCTGTTTGTCCCACGTTTTCCTGCCGACCTACGTTTGACCCTTAAACACTTTAATTCCACAAAATACCTTAGATACTTTTACGTAAACATTAAATCTTACTCTCCCCATTTTTTTATTCGAAGCAATTTCGTCAAATATTTATTTGTTAGGGACAATACAACAGCAGTACTTTAATAGGATGTTAACATGGGGGCTCAAATATATATATATTTTTAAATAATGTTGGAATGTGTGGAACTTTCTTCACATTATAACAGTTGTTGTCGTAGCTACATTATTTCCCAGCTACCAAGCCAGGCTGCGCAGTCACCTTCCAAATAATTATGTTCGTTTGTCGAGCCTCGTCGTCCCTCTCCAAGCCATGGCTGTCACGTGTTCAATGCACGATTATTCCAATATGCGGGCTAACATCCATTACATTGTATAATCTGTGACGTACTTTCTACAGTCGTGTATACCTATATCGGACTTCATGTGCTCAGTGATCAGTGTCTGCCCTGACCACCTACGCCATAGGTATCAGTAGTGCTGAATTAAATTTTGTCGTCTGCTGTTTATTTTTTATTTTCGATTTTTCTCGTCAAAAACATGATTTGACAGCAGTTTAGAATCATTTCCAATGGAAATGATTCTAAAGTGCTGTCAAACCATGTTTCTATTGAGAAAGAAGGCAAAATATAAAGCAACAGCAGACGACAATGTTCGTGCTTGGCAGTCTAAGGGTTAACAACATTAACACAGCTTGTACACCACACGCATTTGAGTTATGTGTTGTGCATGTATGGAAATAGCATGTATAGTAGGCAGCCGAAAACGTTAACATACAGCTGGGACATGTAGGTGCGCAGACGAACAGACGGACAGAGTGGCGACTACATTGTATAAAAACATAGAATGTAAAGGATGGGGAAAATAACTCAATTAAAAAAACGCAAACTGCTGTTCTTCCACTAGCCGTGATAAACACGCATACTGGGTTTGGTTAAGGTCCATCAAGTGCAAATTGAGTTATCACCAGAACAAGGTAACGTAGTGCAAAAATAATAATGATTTTCACGGGAAATTTACTAATACTTTTTTTTATAAAATCAATAGGGTTCTCACCGTGCTACGCTTGTACATTTGTATATCAAATTTGGTTAAGATCCATCAGGGATAACTTAAATTTGTAAGTTATCGCGAGGACAAGCTGTGTCCACCCGCCGTTCGACGACCGCCCGTACAGCGAGAATATATAAAGCACCCTATCTTTGCGAACTACGTATAACAAGCGAATTGCGAACAATCAGCAACAACCATCAGACTAGAAGCTATTCATTATATGGGCGGTGGTGCGACAACAGTTGTTGTCGTGAATTACACGAGACTACATGGTTTTGCAGTAATTGTGTTAACTTCTCCGACTGATTTGCTCCCGCCCGCTGGTTCATGTCATAACAAAACAAAGGACAAGGTGTACCAATAAAATTAAGATTAGAATATGAAAGTGTGTTATTGGATTACTTAAACGTTTTAGGATATCACCAAATAGTGTTCACCCTATGCGTGTCAACATTTAATCGAGGTAATAATTGGATAGTGGTTAGAGAACAAACCGATGAGAAAATAAATAAAACTCTTCTACAGTTGGCTTCCAATGCAAACCCATCGCCTCCACCTCTGTATTTAATATGAACAAAATGCCCAACCGAATAACGCTCTGTGGATACCCTGATCCGACTGATCGCAAAGTCAGCAGTCCCGTTTTATCAAACCGCGGCCCATTCAGTAGCCTATTTCACCAACATTGCAAAGTATACTTATCTAGCAAAGTATACTTTGAGGGAGCAATCATTTATTTTTCCCGAAATGCATTATTGCATATAGAACTAACGACTGCATATATTTGATGATTAAAAGTATGCAGAATTATTATACTGAATGTATTACATTATCACAGCCAAAATGGTTGTGATAATGTAATAAATTCAGTATAATAAAAATTAATAAATGAAAATTTCTCCCTCAAAGTATACTTTTCTAGAAAAGTATACTTTGAGGGAGAAATTTTCATAGAAAAGTATACTTTGCAATGTTGGTGAAATCGGCTACAGAGCAATATTTAGTCGGACGTACCAGATAATCCAATTTGGCAGAATCAGGACTCTATTCCGTTTACATCACTAATGAACCACTTTAAAAGCATTTGTCGACTCGTGATCCGTCGAAACATGTTATCAGCAGCATGTGATAATGACACAGAACGTCGTTTGGCTCCGGTAAAATGGGAATTAAAGGTACTGTTCATTTCCGATAAAGTGGCAACGGTACGGGACATTACGGGGTCTGCGGAGTATGTCTATTTTAGCTGTCTAGGAATGTCGCCGTTTTCCAGTCATTTTAGCTGTCACGATTCGACGGCTTATCTACAGCAATTTAGAGCTTGAAAATATATGCTCCGTATAGATTGGCAGATGATTTAAATTACCAACTGGTTGACTGGTGAAATAGGCGTTTGAGAAACACAATAAATGCCATATTTGTAAATGTAAAACATTCCGATGATTGCTCAGGCACAATTATTAGCGTCTCCACAGCTCAGATGGTAGAGTGCTCGGTAAAATCATTCGGCCTGCATTCCTTTTGTGCGAGTTCGCGCCTAGGATAAATACCATTAGTTTAAAGCATAATGTATTCACCGTTTTCTCATATATTATATGTCTTAGATACCTACTGACAAAATGGTCATTGTGACGTGTACACTGGGTTTGCGACGCCATCAATCTAGGAGCTGTTTCACTAAACGTCGTACGATTAAATTGTTCGTAAGTGCAAATTTTGGATCGTCTGGAAATTTCAATTGATGTATTTACATTTATTGAGCATAGGCTGCATATATGCAGCCTATGCTCAATAAATGTAAACTCAATCATTGTTTACAAGAAAACATTGTTAATTTAATAAATGTGAAATCATGCCCCAGATGCACATCAAGCAGTCAGATCAGGGCTTACGGTGTTCACAAATCATTTACTAAATAAATCTTATTTATCTATAATAAACAAAACATGAAACAAAACCGGGATGTAGACACATGCTAAAAGAGTGGCCTGTATGTATTTCATAGAAACAACAGTACGGGCATCAGATACGAATAATATGTCTTGGTCACAGGTTGATATAGTTACATGTATGTAAAACAATGATTGTATGTTCTAAAATTAGATAATGAAAACACAGGTGCATTGTTATTAATTAATATTTACTTGCTAATGCATGTATTTCCCATGGAACGCTTCATTCACACATACCGGATAGAAGCATTTGCTAATATAAACAAAAGTTACAAATAGATTCAGAATATGCCTGAACGTAGTTTGAATATATTCCGGGCCAACATGTGTCGCATACCTGCTACACCGTCATGCTAATGTAAGTTTTGCATTTGTAACACACCTAATTTACCTATTACAGCTCAGTATGGAATCTCCTTTGACCTTTGCCCTTGCCACTTTATCGGAAATCAACAGTTGTGTTGCACTCGATTTTATTTTTATAATGCCAACAATAACATTGTTTGTGTATTTCGTTGAAGGTACTTTACGTCATGCATGTAGATACAGAATAGTAGGTTATCTGGCAATATCAGTACTTCCTTTTCATCATCCATATTTTCATTCCATAGCCTGCACATGTGGTCCATATGCCCAAGGTCAAGGTCAAATGACTTTGAGTTTTCACATACCTTATATCTCCACAACACTTAATCCGATTTACATGCCCACGATCAAGGTCAAACGACTTTAAAATGTGCGTTAAAGCTTTTTCATACCTTATATCTCAACAACCCTTAATTCAAACTTCAGATAAATACACTCTGAGACCATTAAGTGCCCCCGGCGGGCTCGACATGCGGGCCGCGGCCATCTGGGCCCGGTTGCTCAAAGCTTCTGTTAGCTTAACAGACTGTTAAATCCTTAGCATACCTAAGTCGGTATACCTGTTTATCCCAATAAGAGGAAGAACTAATTATATATATTTTCAAATTCTCATTTAGGTTTCTTGCTTGATGACATACGGCACTCTTGCTTACAACTATATGAACATCGCCTTTATAATTACATATAATTATATATAATATGATTTAATGCCAGTAACCACCACTGCAATTTGAAAGGTAACATATAACTGTAATTGTGTAGTTAAATGGGTAGTACAGATTGGAATTTATATCCATGTACAATACGTAAATATATACATTCGTCCATGACGTCCATGTTGTGTGAATATAAACTACAAACTATTTACAGTACACGGAGCTCCAGATAAGCTGCGTATTTGCATAAATACCCAATTAAAATTGCCAAAAACCAATTGAAATCAGAAGTAGCGAGTATCAAAAAGCAATAACAATTTTGTGGTAGATTTATCATGCTGTAGAAAACAATAAATATACCACAATATAGCATATATTTCCTATTTTTCCATGAAAACACATCTTGGTATTTCATTAGAATTGTCTCCAAGGAGACAATTCTAATGAAATACCAAGACTTGTTTTCATTTAGAAGCAAATTATGCAATAATTGCTGTCTGTTGATGTGTACACAGTAGTGTGATTTACTTTTACCCAATTGAAATTTTGAAATACCCAATTGCTTCAGAAGTGACGGAGTAACAAAACTCAATTACTAATTCTTTATCTGGAGCCCTGAGTACATTCATGTTGTATACTGGTGCCAATATTCAACAGTACAGTAACTGCTATTCTTCAAACCGTGGGCCACGTTATGTCTTCAGTCAAATCTGACAAAATCGGCAATCCATTTCCAGCCTTTGTTATCACTGTGGCATATACATCATGTTGAAAACCACATTACTTCCAGCAAACGCGTTCGACGTTGTACTGGGAGTCACAATATGCTTCCCGTTGCGGAATGGATTGCGGCGCAGTCATTCACAGCGTGGAATGTGCGCCAGTTGTCGCGGTCATGCAAAACGATCCCATTGATTGGCGATGTGAACGCTCGTGATCGCAGTGTGGAATGCATGCCAGTTGTCAATTAGCAATTCGTTCCCACGATATAACAAGTCGTTCCCTCCAATTAACAATTCGTTCCAACGAAATGACAATTCGTTCCCTCAATTTAAAAATTAGTTTCCTCGAATTAACATTTCCTTCCCTCGAAATAACAATTCGTTCCTGTGGGGAATGAATTGTTATTTCGTGGGAAGGAATTGTTAAATTGAGGGAACGAATTAATAACAAATAATAATTATACGTCCCCTGCGGGGTTCCGTATAACCCATTACTAGGCGCATCAATGTTTGACTTAGTTACAATAATTCGCCTCTGATATGTTATGCATGTAAATGTCAGATAAGCACCTTGGCATGGTAAACTAACCAATGTCTGCATGTGTATGTTATTTATTAATAATCTATTGATACAGCTTTAACAGTTTTAAATCGTTAACATACCAAACACGCCGGATAACCGATTGCAAAAACACTTTTTCCATGCGTTACATTAAATAGTTGGGGTTAAATTGCTACCCTCGCGAGATGTATGGAGCGGGGTAGCAAGTTTGTTTCTATGATTGGCTGTGCGAGTAGTATATGTCTGCACACTGCGGGTCTACAGTATGTCACCCGTGTGTCAGCGGTGAATATATGCGAGTAGAAGATCACTTTGATACGTTACGATGCATGTTCTCAGTTAAATACCTGGACTTATATAATAGAACAGAACAGAACATATCTTTATTTTGCAAATCTCAGACCGCAACATACGGTATATGAGTACATAATGATGTTCATGGCATATACATGTACATGGCTGGGTATTCAACGGTAACATGTAACTTAGAAGATAGTGCCTGAAGTATATAGTAAATTAGAGTGTTAAATGCACAATGTACATGTATTGAAGCTGTTTCAATCGGCATGTATGATTACTAGTATATGTTTGTTAAAAACCGTAGTAAACCGTAAAGCAACCCATGATTTCTTGGGTTTGCTACTAATCGCCAAGTGTTCCTTTATTGTCAGTTACTGACTCGGTCCTGGCGCATCTGGGTTAGCTGTTTTGACGTATAAAGTGAACCATCAATCAAATACTTCACATAGCAACCGGTCATTCGTGCTATAATATCAATGATATATTTATCTCGTAATAGTGCATATACACAGGGCATTCGGCGTGTTTCGGCTTTCATCGGTTATACCGATGAAAGCCGAAACACCGCATTCCACAGGCATTCGTCATGTTTCGGCTTTCATCGGTGTAAAGTTATACCGATGAAAGCCGAAACACGGCATTCCATGAGAGGGGGTGGTAACGTTACGGCCACTATAGGGGCACTATGGTAACATGGTCAGTATAGGGGCAGAATAATGGCCAATATAGGGGCACTTATAAACATGCCATATAAACACTCACATCTATTTGTAACACTGATAAGTATATAAGGGGACACTTGTATGTCTACCAAGAGTTGAGATAAAGGATCTTACGGCATTTGTAACCAGTATGAGCACAGAACAGCGTGCCTAACAGTACTAGTGTAACATTAACGCTAATGTAAAGGCTAACGTCGAGCGATAACTTAGTATAGTGAACGAGGGAACCATTGTATATCTACCACAGTTATAACAATGGAAATTACGACATTTGTCACCTGTGTAGGTCAAGATCAGCCTTCGTAACAGCACAATCTAAAACAAACATATGACAATTATACTGCGCTGTATGTGACACATATTGGCAGTAGTTTCTATGATATTTAGTTACTTTAATGTGGTGGAACTAGTGTTATGTAATGTTATTTCCCTTCTAACTGGGCCGTATAGGGGCCCTCGGATAACATGGTCCAAATAGGAGCACTAAAATGGTCCCAACAGGGGCACATATGTACATGGCGAGTATCATACAGGAGTATCATACGGGTGGGAACCATACTGGTCTGTATAGGGGCCCTCGGGCAACATGGTCAGTATAGGGGCACTTAAATGGTCACAATAGAGGCACACGTGTACATGTAGTATATCATACATGAAGCGACGGGTGGGAACCATACTGGTCTGTATAGGGGCCCTCGGGCAACATGGTCAGTATAGGGGAACTTAAATAGTCACAATAGGGGCACATGTGTACATGTAGTATATCATACAGGAGGCGACGGGTGGGAACCATACAGGTCTGTATAGGGGCCCTCGGGTAACATGGTCAGTATAGGAGAACTTAAATGGTCACAATAGGGGCACATGTGTACATGTAGTATATCATACAGGAGACGACGGGTGGGAACCATACTGGTCGGTCTGTATAGGGGCCCTCGGGTAATATGGTCAGTATAGGGGCACTTAAATGGTCACAATAGGGGCACATGTGTACATGTAGTATATCATACAGGAGGCGACGGGTGGGAACCTTACTGGTCTGTATAGGGGCCCTCGGGTAACATGGTCAGTATATGGGCACTTAAATGGTCACACTAGGGGCACAGGTGTACATGTTGGTTATAATACAGGAGGCGACGGGTGGGGAAACCTTAACTGGTCTTATAGGGGCCCCGGGTTAACATTGGTCAGAATAGGGGCCAACCCTTAAATGGTACAATAGGGGCAAATTGTGTAACAGTAGTTAATCATACAGAGGCGACGGGTGGGGAACATATGGTCGGTCTGTCTATCCCTCGGGTAATATGGTCAGTATAAGGGGCACTTAAAATGGTCCCAATAGGGCACATTGTACATGAATATATCATACCGGAGACGATGTGGAACCTTACTGGTCTGTATAGGGGCCCTGGGCAACAGGTCAGTATAGGGGTGCACATAAATGGCACAATAGGGCACATGGGTGGGAACATTATAGTGATATCAAACAGGAGGGGACGGACAATGGGGGAACTTTACTGGTCCGTATAGGGGCCCCTCGGGTTAACCCCTCAGGTATAGGGCACTTAAATGGTCACAATAGGGGCACATGTACATGTAGTATATCTTACAGGAGGCGACGGGTGGGACCTTTACTTGGTCTGTATTAGGGGGCCCTGGGTAACATTGGGTCAGTATAGGGGCATTAATGGTCCACAATAAGGGGCAAATGTGTAATGTAGTATATCATTACAGGAGGCGAAGGGTGGGAACCTTTCTGGTCTGTTATAGGGGCCTCGGGTTAACATGGTAGTTATAGGGGCCCCTTAAATGGTAACAATAGGGGCAACATGGCGTACATGTGTATATCCATTACAAGGTTAGACGATCGGGTGGTGGGAACCCATACTGGTTATGTATAGGGGCCCTCTCGGGGCAAACATGGTCAGTATGGGGCATTTAAATTGGTGGCACAATAGGGGTGGGGCACATGGTGTACAAATTGTAGTAAATATATCAAGGAGAAGACGGTGGGTACCACTGGTCCGTATAGGGGCCCTTCTAAACCTGGTCAGTATAGGGGCACTTAAATGGTACAATAGGGGACAATTGTGTACATGTGTAGTTTATCATACAGGGAAGGCGAAGGGTGGGAATTATGGTATGTATAGGGGCCCTCGGGCACATGGTCATAGGGGCACTTAAATGGTCACAATAGGGGGCACTTGTGTACTGTAGTTATTATATACAGGAGGGCGGACCGGGTGGGAACCATTATGGTCGGTCATAGGGGGCCCTTGTGTAAAACTTGTCAGGTATAGGGGCACTTAAATGGTCACAATAGGGGCACTTGTGTATGTATTTTATCACACAGGAGGCGACGGGTGGGAACCATACTGGTCTGTATAGGGGCCCTCGGGTAACATGGTCAGTATAGGGGCACTTAAATGGTCAAAATAGGGGCACATGTGTACATGTAGAATATGATACAGGAGGCGACGGGTGGGAACCTTGCTGGTCTGTATAGGGGCCCTCGGGTAACATGGTCAGTATATGGGCACTTAAATGGTCACAATAGGGGCACATGTGTACATGTAGTATATCATACAGGAGGCGATGGGTGGGAACCTTACTGGTCTGTATAGGGGCCCTCGGGTAACATGGTCAGTATAGGGGAACTTAAATGGTCACAATAGGGGCACATGTGTACATGTAGTATATCATACAGTGGACGACGGGTGGGAACCTTACTGGTCTGTATAGGGGCCCTCGGGTAACATGGTCAGTATATGACTCCTAAATGGTCACAACAGGGGCACATGTGTGCATGTAGTATGTCATACAGGAGACGACGGGTGGGAACCTTACTGGTCTGTATAGGGGCCCTCGGGCAACATGGTCAGTATACGGGCACTTAAATGGTCACAATAGGGGCACATGTGTACATGTAGTATATCATACAGGAGACGACGGTGGGAACCTTACTGGTTCGTGATAGGGGCCCTCGGGTAACATGGTCAGTATAGGGGAGGGGCACTTAAATGGTCACAGTAGGCACATGTGTACATGTAGTATATCATACAGGAGACGACGGGTGGGAACCTTACTGGTCCGTATAGGGGCCCTCGGGTAACATGGTCAGTGTACGGGCACTTAAATGGTCACAATAGGGGCACATGTGTACATATAGTATATCATACAGGAGACGACGGGTGGGAACCTTACTGGTCCGTATAGGGACCCTCGGGTAACATGGTCAGTATAGTGGCACTTAAATGGTCACAATAGGGGCACATGTGTACATGTAGTATATCATACAGGAGGCGACGGGTGGGAACCTTACTGGTCTGTTATAGGGGCCCTCGGGTAAACATGGTGAGTATAGGTGCACTTAAATGGTCACAATAGGGCACATGTGTACATGTAGTATATCATACAGGAGGCGACGTGTGGGAACCTTACTGTCCGTGTAGGGGCCCTCGGGTAACATGGTCAGTATAGGGGCACATGAATGATCACATGGGGCCCATGCGTACATGTAGTATATCATACAGGAGGCGACGGTGGGAACCTTATTGGTCTGTATAAGGGCCCTCTGGTAACATGGTCAGTATAGGGGCACTTAAATGGTCACAATAGGGGCACATGTGTACATGTAGTATATCATACAGGAGGCGACGTGTGGGAACCTTACTGGTCTGTATAGGGGCCCTCGGGTAACATGGTGAGTATAGGTGCACTTAAATGGTCACAATAGGGGCACATGTGTACATGTAGTATATCATACAGGAGGTGACGTGTGGGAACCTTACTGGTCCGTGTAGGGGCCCTCGGGTAACATGGTCAGTATAGGGGCACATGAATGATCACAATAGGGGCCCATGCGTACATGTAGTATATCATACAGGAGGCGACGGTGGGAACCTTATTGGTCTGTATAAGGGCCCTCGGGTAACATGGTCAGTATAGGGGCACCTAAATGATCACAATAGGGGCCCATGCGTACATGTAGTATATCATACAGGAGGCGACGGGTGGGAACCTTATTGGTCTGTATAAGGGCCCTCGGGTAACATGGTCAGCATAGGGGCACTTAAATGGTGACAATAGGGGCACATGTGTACATGTAGTATATCATACAGGAGGCGACGGGTGGGAACCTTACTGGTCTGTATAGGGGCCCTCGGGTAACATGGTCAGTATAGGGGCTCTTAAATGATCACAATAGGGGCACATGCGGACATGTAGTATATCATACAGGAGACGACGGGTGGGAACCTTACTGGTCCGCATAGGGGCCCTCGGGTAACATGGTCAGTATAGGGGCACTTAAATGGTCACAAGGGTATTGTGTATGTGTGAACAATGTGTACAGTGTGTCTGCAACTGTGGATGTCACTGCAATTAGGTATGGCATTACTTATATAACTGTGGTTGGAAGCCATGTCAACATGTAAGCGATCCAAACAAAGATTAAAAAATGCAAACTATTGTATTAATGTAAACTAGTGTTACACACCTATGTTGCTGTCTGCAGTCGATGGTTAATCAGCTAGTTCATCATGTATAATAGTTTAATTAGTATTCACAAGTGGATGGACTAGCAAATTCTTCATTCCGTTTAGTTCATACGGTTCAGCTGGAGCTACGAATGTTAAATACAACATGTGTTTATATCTAAGCCATCCTGTCAGACACACTCACAATACTATGAATAGTAAGTGACATATTACATGTGCATAGCTCGTTGGGAAAATTAAAACGGCCATCTATTGATATTGTATTTCTGCATATGTTTTTATTTGTTTTGCACAATGAATGCGGAACATGTCGTTTTATATTTAGTATATCAACATTTTGAAAGTTGAAAAAGACAAAGTCAAGTTATCCATGATAACGGCTGAACACGACTACCATAATACATACATTACAAACGCTGTTTTATGACACCAGTGCATTCGTGTCAAGCCACGCCACAACAGTGTCACAGTCAATGACAAAAACTAATTATTGCACAGGCTTAAACGATCCTAATGTAACAGGGACACCATACCGAAATAGTAAAATGTGCTCAACTGTCAAAATGACAGTCGTGTTCAATAACCACAAGTAGTCAGGGAAATACCAATCAATAACTAATTACAGTGCATTGTTCTAGTATCATTATTTACCTGATGATTGGTGATTGTACAGCAATGCTGTAATTTCGAGTGCTTTTCTCTACACATTTAAGATTGGTAGTATGTACCATTACTTTTAGTTGTGTTGATGCCGACAATATGTTATTTGGTAATTGACTGTGGCATGATCGGTGTATACTATGACACTAATGTACATGTGCGTTAAATCACGTTACATGACTGCAAGTGTACCGCCATGACACGGTCAGTGGAATTATCATCGCTGAGGGTTTAGACCCGGTTAGAACTGCACTCAGGTACATAGTTTGTAGATGCAACCTATGTGTTTTACTTGTTATTCTTTACCTTTGTGGCAATACAACGTCACACCTTATTATCAATGCTAACTTGTGTATAATATTGTGATTTGCAAGACTGTCTGACAATGACGACGTGAAAGTTGAATTAATTATTGGTTGCCGACCAAGAACAGTTCCAAAAACATAATCCCACAAAAGAAAACCCCACCCTTTTACAATAGTAATATAAATGTTGATTTTCTCAAATATCGGACATTTTTCAAAGCCATGCAACATCTGAATTAAATTGTGAAGGTCATAAAATCTACATATTAAATTACAAATCTGAGAAATATATTTGAATTCTACCCATTCATTCCAAAAAAAAAATCATAAAATGTAATCATAAAACAACATCACGTGGACACCACTGAGGTGACAACCGTTTGGGGAAAATGCCCACGTTTCTGAACAGATATTACATTCTGGCGATATCTGAAAATTCAGACAGCTTACAATGAATGACCAAGAATATGTATCGACTCTTACCATCCATAAAACATGGTATCTAAGCGTTATTTGACACTAAAATCGAATTAATGTCTTAATTTTCTTCATAGTGTTGTTGTTGTTGTTTTAGTTCACGAAAACGAAACACCCTGTGAACAGTCAGAAGAAAGGTTGGAAATGTAACGTGAATTATAGTTTTTCATGTCACATCTTGTGTATAGTATTTGATTAAGTCGATATATAGTGTATTATTGGGGTATTCAGCAAAACGTTCGTCAGAATCGGTGATTGTAAACAAACAAAAAATGTCACCTCAGTGATGTACAGCTAAATTATTGAGGAAATACACCTTGTAAATATAAAGATAAATTGGATGGGATTTTTTTGTGTGTGATTTTTTTGTAACTGTTCTTGGTGGGAATTCTTTCCAGATACGGTCACATGTGGTTGCCGCATTGTTCATCAATTCGTGGTACAACTACATTACCGCTAACATGTGTGTTATTATTCGTGACATCATATATATTACATATGTTCACTTTATTATTCCTCGCGTCCTTATTTCCATCGCCACTGCCTTTATCACATTTTAGTCATGTGTGCCGATTTATCCGATATTCATGTGTAAAGTTAAATGTCATACAATGTAGTAGCCTTTCACAGAACACTACTAGCTAACAACGACTGATATATATGCCGTCATGTCATATCACATATGATAATGTATTGTCGAACTAATTGCTCTTCTTCTGTGTGAATGGATGGTTGTTTCTATGAATGCACGCACCAGGTCAGAGCAAACGTGTGTAATTATTTAATTATTTGTCCACCTGTTCCACAGTAGACATGGGTTATGTGAGTGAAAATTATTTTATTCAATGATTTGTGCATCTACACAACATGGATGGCTGTTCCCCTGTATGCATTATTTAATTATTTAATGACGACTTGTCCACATGTGTTGTATGTGTGGCTTTCCCAGTACACATGATCATGTCAGTGAAATTGGGTTTACTTATTTAATAACTTGTACACATATATTGAATGGATGTTTCTTCCCCGCTATGTATGCGCCATGTGTGTGAGAATGAGTGTACTTATTTAATGGTTTGTCCCCATTCATATATATATTATGTAGAAAGTTTATTGACATAGCTTTAAGCCATATGGCCCATGAAGCATGTGCCCCTATTGTGATCATTTAAGTGCCCCTATACTGACCATGTTACCGATGGCCCCTATACGGCCCAGTAAGGTTCCCACCCGTCGTCTCCTGTATGATATACTACATGTACACATGTGCCCCTATTGTGACCATTTAAGTGCCCCTATGCTGACCATGTTACCCGAGGGCCCCTATACGGACCGGTAAGATTCCCACCCGTCGCCTCATTTATGATATACTACATGTACACATGTGCCCCTATTGTGACCATTTAAGTGCCCCTATGCTGACCATGTTACCCGAGGGCCCCTATACAGACCAGTAAGGTTCCCATCCGTCGCCTCCTGTATGATATACTACATGTACACATGTGCCCCTATTGTGACCATTTAAGTGCCCCTATACTGACCATGTTACCCGAGGGCCCCTATACAGACCAGTAAGGTTCACACCCGTCGCCTCCTGTATGATATACTACATGTACACATGTGCCCCTATTGTGACCATTTAAGTGCCCCTATGCTGACCATGTTACCCGAGGGCCCCTTTACAGACCAGTAAGGTTCCCACCCGTCGTCTCCTGTATGATATACTACATGTACATATGTGCCCCTATTGTGACCATTTAAGTGCCCCTATGCTGACCATGTTACCCGAGAGCCCCTTTACAGACCAGTAAGGTTCCCACCCGTCGTCTCCTCTATGATATACTACATGTACACATGTGCCCCTAGTGTGACCATTTAAGTGCCCCTATACTGACCAGGTTACCCGAGGGCCCCTATACGGACCAGTAAGGTTCCCACCCGTCGTCTGCTCTATGATATACTACATGTACACATGTGCCCCTATTGTGACCATTTAAGTCCCCCTATACTGACCATGTTACCCGAGGGCCCCTATACAGACCAGTAAGGTTCTCACACGTCGCCTCCTGTATGATATACTACATGTGCACATGTGCCCCTAGTGTGACCATTTAAGTGCCCCTATGCTGACCATGTTACCCGAGAGCCCCTATACGGACCATTAAGGTTCCCACCCGCCGTCTCCTGTATGATATACTACATGTACATATGTGCCCCTGTTAGGACCATTTTAGTGCTCCTATATGGACCATGTTACCCGAGTTCCCCTATACGGACCAGTAAGGTTACCACCCGTCGCCTCCTTATGATATACTACATGTACATAAGTTCCCATAGTTGGACCATTTTAGTGTCGCGAATGTAACTACATGCCAATATTTGTCACATACAGCACAGTATAATTGTCATATAGTTGTTTTAGATTGTGTTGTTACACAGGCTGGTCTGGAGCTACACAGGTGACAAATGTCGTAATGTCCATTGTTATAACTGTGACACATGTACAATGGTTCCCTCGTTCACTATATATACTAAGCTACCGCTCGACGTTAGCCATTACATGGCGTTAGCGTTAGTGTTACACTAGTACTGTTAGGCACGCTGTTCTGTGCTCATACTGGTTGCAAATGCCATAAGATCCTTTATCTAAACTCTTGGTAGACATACAAGTGTCCCCTTATATACGTACCAGTGTTACAAATAGATGTGAGTGTTTATATGGCATGTTTATAAGTGCCCCTATATTGGCCATTATTCTGCCCCTATACTGACCATGTTACCATAGTGCCCATATAGTGACCGTAACGTTACCACCCCTACTGCATTCCATAGGCAGTCTGCGTGTTTCGGAGATATACGGAAAAAGCCTTTTATACCAAAGCCTTCGTTTAACAGTTGAACAATCCGATCCAACAGTGTTGGATCAGCAAAAGAGGATAGTAAAAGCGTATTGTAAAAGTCGCACTATATCTGCCATTGATGCACCGCGGCCCATAATATAACGAACTCGTAACCAATATGACGCTCTGTTAGAGGGAAGTGATTGAAGACTCCGTAAATAGAGGAATATACATTAGAGACACTTCTAGACAGGACATGCTGGGATGTCCCTTGGTGGCCACTTTAGAATTGTTCCATTTTGATATTGATTTCAGAGAGATAAGGGATCACATTACTTAACCTCAATCAACTTGTACAGCAATACATCCGTATAGTTTTATCAGGGTTTGTATGCCAAATAAATGCCAAATTAAGTTGTGACTGTGAGAAATGGGGTTTATCAGGTAACCTGCCCTGTATTGGCCGAATATGTACTGACTGATAACATATTATTGTATCAGGCATTGACCTGCTACAAACATCCGGGTTACAATGAGGTGAATATTGACGTTCCATTGGTCGGATGACGTCAGTGTAATGACGCAATGTAAACAAGTCCGTGTTCTGTCATAGATAACGACGTCATGTGTGGTCATCTTCCGGCATACAACGTTACCTGATAAACAGAATACCAAGCTAGTGTCTTTTGATATCAAGTTTATCAGGCTCGGCTCGGAAACGGTAGGAATTCCTCGGCAAGCCTCGGAATTCCTACGCGTTTCCTAACCGTGTCTGATAAACATGATATCAAAGACACTAGCCTGGTATTCTCTATTTATTGGTTTTTCGAGCATTGCCAATGTAGATCCAGATCAGCCTGTGCATCCGCACAGTCGAATAAGGATATGCACTATTCGTCATTCCATCAATTGAACACCCGTCATGCTTCTAACACGCAGTATGTAAAATTGCACTTTGAGGGAGAAATTTTCAATTTAAGGATAAATTTATTAATTGTTATTATACTGAATTTATTACATTATCACGGCCATTTTGACTGTGATAAATTAAATGTAATGAATTCAATCCATACTTTTAATCATCAAATATGCAGCCATTAGTTCTATATGAATTAATGCATTTCGGGAAAATAGCTAGATAAGTATAATTTATAAGTATTGGTGAAATATGCTACAGCTCTGATTCGCTATTCTGCAAAGGAAGCTTATGAGTGGGATCGCAACTAGTTAAACGGGTGTCCGAGGCAAACCCAGATTTGCTAAAGGACCACCTGAAATTCCCAGTCAACTATGGAAATCAGTCTGTTGATCACCATAAAGTGTGAGGATATTGACTTTATATGTGAGGTGTCCTGGTGAACAAACTGCTCCAAAAGTTGGTGTCAACCCCGGCGTATCATCAAACGAGTGTTTCAGTCTTGTCACGTCCAACCATCTTCACCTGAAAATATTGAAAAATAGATGATAGACAAGAGTGCCGAAGATCACAATTTAACCCGTCAACACAGTCCGTATGTGCCGTGAAACCTTTTTGATATCCTGACAATACGTAGTGCTGTTGTCATAGTCGATTCTCCGATTTTCAGGATGCGGCTGGTGTTATTATTTTGCATTTTAAAGCTATTTGTAGGGGTTGACGGGATAAATAGAATAGTAGGTTAGTGCCGTGAATGGGAAAACATACATGTATCTTGCGAGGCACGGAAACGGGATGTGCTCGGCAGAGCCTCGCCCATCCAGTTTCCTGAGCCTTGCCAGATATGTTTTCCCATTCACGGCACTAACCTACTATTCTCTATCTATTTTCCTTATTTCTGAACTAAAGTATACAGTAGCGCTTTTCTGCTCCTTACCTATTTGTATATACTAATATCGTATACATATCGTAATCGTATAGTATTGGTATATTTAATGAGCATATCGTATGATCATATACTATTGGTATGTTTGTACCGTATCATCGTATAGTACAAACGTACTATACGAATATTATACAAACATACGATATTCGTTCGTATATACGATATATCCGTACGGATATGGTATGAATATACCATAATCTGGTATGTTTGTACGATACAAACGTACCAGAATTATACACATGTATAAAAATCGTATAAACGTACGATTTTAATGGTATATCTATACGATATTGGTTGGTATGTACGGTACAGACATACCGTACGTTTATATTATATGCATATCGTATAGAAAACATATCGTATTGGTATAGTATACGTATAGTATTGGTATAGTACGTATAGTTGACCTGCAGAAAAGCGCTACTGTATGTTGTGACCACTCATTTGAACCGTCTCGGCGAGACGGTTCAAATGAGTGGTCACAACATATACTTCTGATGAGAAACAAAGAAATTATTGAGCCTTGCCAGATGTTTTTTCCCATTCACGGCACGAACCTACTATTCTCTATATCCCACCTTCCACTATCTTGGGTAAGACAAAAAGTGTGTGCTATCATCGGCAAGTATCAGCAATGGACACTCTCATGTTATTTTCAGAGTTTCGTCTATCCGAACTGTGTATTGATTTTAGAAATAAGATAATGTCCACACATGTTGCAAATCCTGATCATTACAAGCCGCCTCATCTGGACCCACACTGTTTGCACAGTAGGGAGACATATTTGTTCGTTAATTGTTTAGATATGACATTTTTCGGGCAAAATAAACTGTCATTGACTATTATTGGACGTTATAATTGTCATTATTATACTTTTTATCTCGAACATGAATTTCCACACTAATATCAGGGGCGATAACTGTGTTTCATACAAATCTTCACAGAAACTACTATTTATTCTCTCTATCTTACCGGTACTTTATAATATATAAATATGTTTTCAGGTGACGCATGATTTAAAAGGTGAAGGACAAGGTCACCCGAATGACACTGGGTGGATATATATCACTGTGAGGGAGCTCTTGATGAAGCTTGGTAATGATCTGACTAACCATGAGATATGGGAATCTTGACTACCGGTACGTCCAAAATTTACGTTCCACATTGTTGACGACGATCACGTTGCCGGAATCATGACAGCTAAAATTAAAGACGAACAAGTAAGTGCTTTCATCTCTATTAATTCACAGGAATTGACACTCACATGTTATTTTACAGATTTACGTTTCAGAAACGGGGCATTGTTTTTAGAAATAAGAACCGATTTTAGTTTAAACATAGTTTATTGCATATAAATACAATAGGCTCGGGCTACAAGTTCTCTCAACATTAGTTACAGCCCTCACCTAAGTGTTACAAAGTACAATAATTCAACAGCAATGGCGATATATAAATACATGTATACAGGCATATAAACACGGATACAAACCAATAATCAAGCGATAAATATATGTTTACATAATGTATGGAAAGATAACGGACAGAAAGGTAGAGAAGAGGTGGATAGTGACATATGAGATTTGGAGAAAGAATAAAAGTTGTTTTTGTCGCCAAGTACATATACTACATGAGCAAATCCATCAATGTATTAGTGCTAGTTGCAATAAATTTCAGTGATCATTAATAACCTGTGGTTGTGGATGATATTGGCAAATCGAATGGAATACATCGGATATGGATTACGTTACATACATCTATCAACGAAGATACTCAAATCGTTTTGTAGTTTTAATATAATTTTGTACAGAATTGAAGATAATAATATTGTTTTCATTGTTTTGTTCAGGTATGCCGTTCAAAAGCATGTGCGCGTTCAGGTTATGAAATCGTTGCAGTGACTGGCGTAGAATGAGACGCTGTGCATGATATTTGTTGCATTCAAAGAAGTAATGTTCAGCGTCTTCTACAATTTCGCTACACTCGCAGTAGGGAGTTTCTCTGATATGGTTATTGCAAAGATCGGAATTGAGACTGCTACATTTATTACGAAGTCTTGCATGCATAACTGACGAAAACCTGTCTCCCACTAAGTAATATGGTGGTATTTCATATTGAGTGTATAATTGTTTGGCGCATGCTGTTTTAAAGTGTCTAAGACTATCTACATTTCTCATTGAAGGATCAGTTTCATTCCAAAGTTGTACCACAGATGGTATAAATGATTGTTTGTATACTTCCAGTCGAGTAGTCGGGACATTTATATCAAATTGGTTTCTAAGGTTGTAACGAGATACGTTATTAACAGTGGGAGGAATCAGGTTGGAGATATAACTAGGTACTTGATTGTTGGTTGCTTTGTACATGATCGAAAGCTTTTGAATACTACGTCGAACAGATAAAAGTTGCCATCCAACTTCTTTAAACCTTAAATTATCAAGTGACACTGACCGTGTTAAACCGGTTACTATTCTCGCAGCTTCATTCTGAATTTTTTCCAATGAATCTTTTTCATATTCTGTACATCCATCCCAGACCGACGAAGCATATTCGAGTATAGGTCTCATATAAGATATATATATTTGGTTTAAAGACTGTCTGCTTATCTTAAATTTTAGGTTTCGCATTATTCCCAACACTCTCGCAGTCGAATTAATTATATTTTGTATATGTGTATGCCATTTCCCGTTATTGCTCAGCGTTAAACCGAGATGTTTATGGTCGTCGACAAAGGTTATAGGCGTGTTTTGAAAGATTAGGTTTACAGGTCGATCGAGTAGTCTTAGGGTTAAAAGCATCGCTTCAGTCTTGTTAGGATTGAAAAAACTGACCAACCATTGTTTAGCCCAGTCAGCAATAGTTAGCAGGTCATAATTTATTATGCCTTCTAGGTCATCAGTATTTGTTGTGGAAAATGATAGAGAACTGTCGTCAGCAAATAATCGAACAATACTTAGTAGATGGTCAGTTATATCGTTGACATATATTAGAAATAGTAAAGGACCGAGCACCGAGCCTTGTGGTACGCCAGCAGTTATTAACTTGGTATCTGAGGTTGTGGACCGTATTGATACAGACTGTTTCCTATCAGACAAGTAGTTTTCGATCCAGTGTAAGATACAACCATTTAATCCATTTTGCCGTAACTTAAATAGTAATCCCCTATGCCATACTTTATCGAAAGCCTTAGAAATATCACAAAATACTATACATGTAGATTGCCTTTCATCAAATGCCTGACATATTTGATGGTGAATGTCTATAAGTTGGTATACCGTAGAATGGCCTGGTATAAAACCAGATTGTCTATTGTAAATCAAATTCTGTGAGTGCAAGTGATTATATATATGTTTAAACATTATTCTCTCCATTACCTTACCTAGACAGCTTAATAACGATATAGGTCGATAATTTGAAGGCGATAATAAGAACCGATAATGCTGCAGATCCTGATCAGACGGCTCATTACAAGCCGCCTCATCTGGATCCATACTGTTTGAGAAGTAGGGAGACATATGTTCTTCTGTCTGTTCTTTAGATATGTACGGTGGCACAGAGGGGACATGGAAACATTTTTTACTTTCGCGTGCGCACGCGATAGGTTTTGCGTGCGCGCGCGATAGGTTTTGCTAGGTTTTGCGTGCGCACGCGATAGGTTTTGCGCATGCGATAGCTTTTGCGTGCGCACGCGTATGCAAAAGCTATCGCGTGCGTGCACGCAAAACATATTGCGTGCGCACGCGAAAGTAAAATATGTTTCCATGTCCCCTCTGTGCCACCGTAGATATGCCATCATCATATGACATTTATCGGCCAAAATGCAGTCACTGGCCATTACCGGACGTATTAATTGGCATTACTATACTTTTTATATCGAACATGAATGTCCATACTAATATCAGGGGCGATAACCATGTTTCATAAAAATGTTAACATAAACTATTATGTATTGTCTCTTATTTATGTTTTGATGTACATAGAGAACAGTAGGTTAGTGTCGTGAATGGGAAAACAATATCTGACAATGCTTAGGAAACGGGATGGGCGAGGCTCTGCCGAGCACATCCCGTTTCCGTGCCGCGCCAGATATGTTTTCCCATTCACGGCACTAACCTACTATTATATTTACTAGTATCCCGTCAACACCTACAAACAGCTTTAAAATGCAAACAGAATAACCACATCCGCATCCGCAAAATCGGAGATTCGACTAGCATGACAACCGCACATATTCATACGCAGTGATTAGGTCGTATTGACAGGATATCAAAAATGTTTCACGGCGGCGTGAACATGCGCACTGTGTTGACGGGATAAAATGCTCAAGAATATATTTGGCCAATACAATTTCCAGCATGCGTTGCTTTCAGACCGATTATATCATCATTGTTCAACAATAAACTGCAAATTCCGGTTCTATCGAATCAGGAGGCATATATATCAATCTGCTGATGTCGATAGCATTAAGTGAAATGCATTTATCTGTTTTAAAGACATTTAAGAGATTTAAAGCCATACAATTCTGCGATTTTCTGGTGAGACCTCTGCCCGGAGATACACGCGTGGCGGTTTTGTAACGCGCCATTTGATTGGATAAGCGTGTATCGTCATTTCCCGCGATGTGTCAAAATAGTCGGATAACTTCGAACTTTACCCACTACGACCACGCTATTAATATTATTGAATGACACATGTGTCAGCCAATGAACGTCGCGCTTACAAAAGCGTGTTTACAACGTGCAAGCTCAAACCAGTGATACGGAACATGATAACCCATAAAACACCTAAATATGAACCGTTCTTCAACAACCTGTGATTTCGTCCACATCTGATACACGGGGCCCTTAAGAACAAAAATGTGCAACATATCATGGGTAGTCTATTGATTGTCTTCGCTTGTACTTTATGACGGCATACACCAGCAGTCGTTATGGATAATTGTACAAATGTCACAAACATAGCACAATCATGTATCACATGATCGGTACCAATAGTAAAACAGAACTAGCTTGTGTTCAATCAAGTATGGAATGCATTTGGTACTCGCCTGGTCCATTACGTCCGAAGTATGTGTTCCACTACGTTCGTGCTTCATTTTGCAAGTGTTTACAGTTCGTAATAAACGATGATGATACAGTAGAAGCGGATACAGATGACAACACAGTGACGTCGTGCACTATTTATCACTGCTCTCTAAGAGTCCCCAGATATCTGGGAAACAGCGCATAACTATGCGGTACATTGGGGTCAGCGTGTAAGTGCACACACGAACGAACACGACAGGTTGGTACAGTGGGGTCAGCGTGTAAGTGCACATAAGAACGAACACGACAGGTTGGAACCAACCTGTCGTGTTCGTTCGTGTGTGCACTTACACGCTGACCCCACTGTACATGTATTGTGCATGGCAGCATAACAATAACACCGCATTCAACATCCGAAATACTACGGAGCCCCGCCGGATATGGATTTTTTTATTAATTCGTTCCCACGAAATAACAATTCGTTACCACGATATAGAAATTCGTTCCCTTGAACTAACAATTCGTTCCCTCGATATAACAATTCGTTCCCTCGAATTAACAATTCGTTCCCTCAAATTAACAATTCGTTCCCACGATATAAAAATTCGTTCCCACGATATAACAATTCGTTCCCACGAATTAACAATTCGTTCCTGTGGGAATTAATTGTTATTTCGTGGGAACGAATTGTTAAATTGAGGGAACGAATTGTTATTTCGTAGGAATAATTTAATAACAAAAATAATTCTTCGTCCCCTCCTCCGTCCACAAATATGTGTGCTGTATTCAATAGCCGAAGTACAGCAATGGCTACAGGTACATATTACAGGTACAGTGACTCAAATCGGTAACTTTTAAAGGTGCATGTCCACTCAGTAGGCACAAACATGTTGTGTATAGGAATTAAATAAATGTATAAGTGTGTCACTATTCCACCAGTTCTAAAACTTACGAGTGCCCGATATACAGTTATAATAATTTAGTAAGATTTATTTTACTGATAGTGACACGCGGTGGTATCAGGCTATTTTCATATGCAAATGAGGTATGATATTTTTTAATTAATTAAATGCGTCACCTGAAAAGATAATATTTTCGACATGTTATAAAGTATGATCATTGCACATCCAAACATAATTTCAGAGAATACATGTAACTAGTAATGTCCGTTAACATTTTAAGGAAACACGGTTATCACGCCTGATATCAGTGTAGAAATTTACATCTGATATAGAATGTATAATAATGCCAATCAATACGTGGGTTAATGGTGAATGAATGTTTATTTTGCCAGAAAATGCCTTCCGGCCTTCGTCCAGTATTCCCGCGACTTTTCCAAGTCTCTGATATAAAGCACATTTTGTGCCTACTGAGTGGGCATGTAAATTTAATACTCATTACAGTGCAACCTCTATACAACAGCCACCCTTGGGAAGATGCAAAACTGGCTATATAAACAATGCAAAAACAATATTTGTTTCGATATTATTAAATTTTATCAACATTTAAGAAAGAGCCTTCTTTTTATTTTGTGAAAGTTTGTCCAATATTGATTTTATTACGAAAAACAAATATGTTTCTAATTTCAGAAATTGTTGACCGAATTTCAAAATCTAACTTTCGTTTTCTTAGTTAGATCATTTCCAAGCTATCTAGCCAGGTTTCGGAGTAAAACAAAATGGGCTATTTCCCCAGCTCCTGCACCTCCTTTTCTCCCATGTTAAATTCCCATAGAAAAATCAATTTTTCGTAATAAAATCAATATTTGACAAAATTTGACGAAATAAAACGCAGGCTCATTGTTAAATTTTGCTAAAATTTAATATTACCGATACTGTTTTTTCATTCTTTATATGGCCGTAAGATTTGGGCAGGTTCCGTGAAACAGACAGTAGTATTAACTACGCTCTCTCTCTGTCTCTCACTATACCTACATGTATGTACTTACAAACTGCTACTTAGTCAAGGTGTATGCTCACGTGGTACTAACGACAACAACAACAAGTATGTATTATTTTATAGTGTCCTTATTACGTAACGGATTTTGATGAAATATGGCGCATCAAACGCGTCTTGTTAAGCTGCATTTGGTGGTCTCTGTACATGTATGTACGCCCAAACTTGTGTCGTTTTTGCGAAGAATCGATTTCCGTGTCGGAGACACGGAAATCGATTCTTCGCAAAAACGACATAAGTCTGTGCCAAACTCCCTAGACCACCAAATGCAGCTCATGAAGACGCGTTTGCTGCGCCATATTTCATCAAAATCCGTTGCATATTAAGGAATATATAAAATAATACTTACTTTGGAGTGGGCGACGTTGTTGTTGTTGTAACCATGTGATCATGCACCTTGTTAGTGTATACGATCACAGGCATTCGTCGTGATTCGGCTTTCATCGGTCTACGAGTCTATTCATACCCTTAATTAAAACATCCCCAAAATAAATCTGCCTGTTTGTAAATGTGATAATTCCATAATTGTTTGCTATTATAGTTTGGATATAAAGTTGTCCAGTGCATGCCTTCATGGTAATTATATTAAATGTGAAACGATTACTGAGTCCTGTCGAGTACTTGAACATTGTTAGTCTAGCACATACGAGTACAAGGACGAGAAGCACATCCATGTAAGCCGTATCTCTCTATTGTTACATGACTGTCGATGTTTGACACCGCTCACAGCCGTGTTCAAACGTACAGCGCGTGCTGTTTGATCATGGCTGTAGACAATGCTTATTCCGGGGCCAAGCCAACACCAACACGTACGTGTATGTAGTGCATGTGTCTCGTGACGTTACTAGAACGCGCCATTACGTCACCATACCAGTTCACAACGGTCGCACTGAAATTTTGAAATTGATGCAGCTGCATCACGCGACGAGTACCGCAGCCCCGGAATATGCATGTGTAAATCAGCTGTTTGATTGGAGCAGATTATCAAAGTACCGAAAGTACTGCATATATGCTCAATTTACACGATATTTCCGACGGAAATGTAACAATAACGTTCGACCATGTCCAGCCGTGGGTAAAGGTGTGCCGTGCCCATCGGGTACTGTTTGGATCCGCGGCCGTGCATGTACCCATAGAACGATTATGCAAACATTTTTGCACCATAATTTCACACCGAATCGACTCGCGTTACTGTCTGCTGATTATAACAAGATAAATGCATTATTCATCAGCTCCAAAATGGCGAGATAACGCAATACGCAATCCTATACAAGCCTACCAGCCTCGTAAATGCCACATGGTAATCATATTTGCTTTGTTTCGTTTTCCGGGGGCTTAACCTGACTTTGGATGCTTACATACTATCAACGTTAATGCTCTCTCGTGTTCACGATACATTAATCAATAACTGGTATGTCTTTAATATTGTATTATTCAAAATATTTGGTGTGTTTAAATCGCGAGGAGAATGTTAAGCAGACATACATGATTGCGTTATGCACATGTAGCACAAAATAATGCATTGCCGAATGTATTTTACTACTCACATTGTATTTCATACACACACATGAATTGACGTTTCAAAAATATAACTATTATTAAAATCAACAACATATATGCATGCTTACATCGCAAGTGAATATATCACGTGAACAGCCTTCTCGATATGAATACATCATTGGTGGTTTCAAATTGCAGGTTATTGGTGATAATTGCTTCGCATGCACATTGCATATCGCATATCGCTTAAGCCGATGGCTGGAAGCAATTGTGTCATTGAATGTGGGGAAAGTGGCAAAATGTGACACAAAAGGAACACGTACAATAAACTCGCACATGCGGTGATAATGTTTCTGGTATTGGCGTTCAGTGATTATCTCGGATCTATGGATATTGGTCTTGTAATTTGTTTTTGAATTTGTTGTACAAAACATGGATATCGTATCGCAAATATACATGCAGCGCTGCAGATAAGCTGCGTATTTGCGTAAATACCCAATTAAAATTGCCAAAAACGCAATTGAAATCAGAAGTAGTGAGTATCAAAACGCAATGAAAAATTTGTGGTATCTTTATCATGCGACGGAAAACACTAAACATACCACAAATATAGCATATTCTTCTTATTTTCCATGAAAACACATCTTGGTATTTCATTAGAATTGTCTCCAATGAGACAATTCTAATGAAATGCCAAGACAAGTTTTCATTTCGAAGCAAACTATTAAATAATTGCTGTCTGTTGATGCGTAAACAGTAGTGTGATTTTATTTTACCCAATTAAAATTTTGAAATACTCAATTGCTTCAGAAATTCTGGATTGAAAACACTCAATGACTAATTCCTTATCTGGAGCCCTGTTTGTCTTGTAATTAGTTATATATGAATTTGTTGTACAAAACATGAATATCGTATCGCAAATATACGTGTATATGTTCAGTTTTTACAGCTGCATGTTTGCATTTGTCCGGCTGTGCAGAGAATGATGTAATGACAAACACTTATTGTGTCCCATTAGGCAATAATTCCAGCACAAAAATATTTACACAATTCCCTAACATTTGATTTGCCCGTAGCAAGTCTCTGTCCAAAATTTATATCCCAGTAAATTCCCACGCCGAACTAGTTTCTACAGGTGCGCTGTCAGTGCTGTCAATGTAAACAAATGGCTGCCGTCTGTCAAAATAAACACATTTTCTTGATGAATTTATTTCAAATGCTGGAATTATAAGGACGGAATGGCCTTTTTGTGGAATTTATCGGGGATATAAACTTGGAAAAGTCGCGGGAATACTGGACGAAGGGACGAAGGCCTTCCGGCCTTCGTCCAGTATTCCCGCGACTTTTCCAAGTGTATACCCCGATAAATACCACAAAAAGGCCATTCATTCCCTTCGGCCTTCGTCCAGTATTCCCGCGACTTTTCCAAGTTTGTACACCGATAAATACCACAAAAAGGCCATTCATTCCTATATTATTGATACTATTCAAGTACATGTATTTAACTGTAACCGTATGTAATAACATGATGCACTTAGGGAAACAGACTATAGACATATTCGGCATATATCTTATATTCTTGCAGCCACCGGCAGTCCTGAATTAAGTTTGTTACATATTGACATGCGTTATATACTCGTACACTATATTGTGTCAATTATGGAATTAAATAGAGGATGATTACATCGTACATTTTGAATAGCGGGAAATCATACACGAGTGTGCGTAGGCTTCCGCGTAAGCAACGAGTGAGCGTAGCGAACGAGTTGCTTGCACGGACGCCGGCGGACACGAGCGTATTATTTCCGCTATTCAAACATGTTTACACTTCCACGGCGGATATATATGCATATTTAGTCTATTTTTTAGATTATGATCGCATGAATAGTTACACAATGACGTGTTTTCCCGCGTTTGACGTTACGTTGTGTGACGTTAAATGTGACGTCATGTAATTTTTTTGGAAATCCAAATTACGCAGCTGTGTCTATGAACCAGATATATTTGAGTGCATGTTTTGAATGTGTTCAATCACATTCTAGATTAGTCGAGACCCTTTCCATATTT
This sequence comes from Conchocele bisecta, assembly GCA_029237695.1. NCBI lineage: Eukaryota > Metazoa > Mollusca > Bivalvia > Lucinida > Thyasiridae > Conchocele > Conchocele bisecta. Next base: position 2,512,436 of record CM055276.1, on the reverse strand, counting down.
TCAAATAACTATATTGACTGTAATGAAAATTAAACATTTTGCATGGTAGCTCGTGGTTTCCAAGAAAACAGGCACGCAATTACGGGTGTTCTCTTCACGGTGTATTATTTGTAAGGAGTTGATTACGGGTTTTGTCTCACAGCGAAACCCGTGCAAATAATTTGCAAGAGTGTACTAATAGGAATTAGTCCACTCACCTTGAACTGGGAAGACACCAACCTACCAGTGGGACAAGTTTAGCAGCCATGTAGATTTGATATTATCGGATCCATTAAGGGGAAAACAGAAGAAGAAATAGTTTCGTATCTGTTAATATGGGTTGGTGAAATGGGCAGGCAGGCTTAAGAAGTTGAACACATACTGCAGTGCAACCTCTCTACAACAGCCACACATGGGAAGACACAAAACTGGCTGTTGTAGAGAGGTGGCTGTTGTAGGGAGGTTAATGCTGAATTAAATTTTATCGTCTGCTGTTTATTTATTTTCTTCGATTATTCTCATAAAAACACATGCTTTGACAGCATTTTAGAATCATTTCCAATGGAAATGATTCTAAAGTGCTGCCAAACCATGTTTTTTATTGAGAATTAAGGCAAAATATAAAGCAACAGCAGACGACAATTTTCGTGCTCAGCAGTCTAAATATAGTGGACATCATCAATTTGGGATGTAAAATAGTGGCTGTTACAGAGAGGGTGTTGTTGTAGAGAGGTGGCCGTTCAGAGAGGTTCGACTGTACGAGCGAGTCCATGCGCATGTGCAGTCACAGTTAAACACAATATTTGCTCGACATAAGTTCAACACAACAAGTGCTAGGTTCCGTTTCGGTGGGCATTTTTCTTACACGACTACGTTTAAGTGCCAGGGACTGCAATTTCACTGATATGAACAAAATGATTCGCGACAGAATCGAATTTGGAACAAGTTCACCCAGAAGTAGAGAACTGGAGCCCGTTTCACTAAACTTCATACGAATAAAATGTTACATTGATGTACAGCATGTGAAGGGCAAAGACAATCCACTAGTCTGTTCCACGTTTTGCTGCCGACGAATATTTGGCTATTAAACACATTAAATCTAAAAAATAGCTATTTGTAATTTTTATTTTTCAATGACAAAAAATGTCACGCCCAAAAAAAATGTTTTCAGGAAATTCCATCAAATATTGATTTTATTGCGAAAAAAAGATTTTCCTATGGAAATTTAACATGGGGGATAAAAATAGATTTTGTTTAAATATGTTTTTTATTCGTGGACCGATATTCAAAATATAACGTTTTGTTTTCTTAGTTACATTATTTTCACGCTATCTCGCCATGTTTCGAAGTCAATTTCCCAAATATTTCGTTTTTTGATCCTGTTGGATCAAAAAACAAAAAGTTTTGGAAATTGACTCCCCATGTTAAATTCCCATGTGAAAATCTTTTTTTCGCAATAAAATCAATATTTGATGGAATTTCATCAAACAATTTTTTTTGGGGAGGGTGACTTTTTTGTTATTGATGAAAAAGTACTTACTTTTAAATATTTTTTAGATTTAATGTGTTTAATGGCCAAATGTTCGTTGGCAGCAAAACGTGGAACAAACAGTAAGTGATTTATATCAAGACAGTCAGTAGACAACACATGCTTATCTAGCTTTGATAGAAGGATTATACTGGATTTACATTTATTGAGCATAGGCTGCATATGCAGCCTATGCTCAATAAATGTAAATCCATCAATGCATGTACATATTGTGATCAAGTCATTGAACGTATACTCGACATGAGCAGACAAACCACAATGAATGACAGACAAATGCGAATGTTGAAACAGACAACACTTGGGGGTTGGCCTACTTTACGTAAGGATTATCATGAGTTGATGATCGAATTCTAGAACCACAGGGACGAACTGTCTGTATTAGACGACCTCCTATGTATATGTCAGCAAGTCCTGATACCCAATCCTATGAGACAGGCCATAATAGGACCAGTACATTTAAGTCACATGGGAGCAGACAAAAACATTGCATAGAGCAAAAGATGCCATTTTCTGGCCCGGAATGGAAAGGAAATAACAGAGTATGTGCTAAACTCCAACATATGATTTAAGGATAGAAACCCGAAAGCAGCCGAACCAACGATTAAGCATGATATACCAGAGACCATATCAGAACATTAGAAAAAGAACTACTTAGTTACAGTAAACTACTATTCGTGTTTCTTTGAGGTGGATGCACTGCCTGACATGCAAAGTAGCACGGTTATACGGAAACTTTAGATACATTTTTCCAGGAACGGCATTCCCCAAATCTGTGCCAGTGAAAATGCAAGACGGTACACGTCAGACATATTTCGTACGTTACAGGTACATAGGGATTCACACATGTAACATCAAGCCCGTTGCATCCAATGTCTAATGGTTTAGCTTAAGCTCATTTAGCTCATGAAGACGCGTTTGCTGCGCCATATTGCATCAAAATCCGTTGCATATTAAGGAAAATATCAAATAATACTTACTTTGGAGTGGGCGAAATTTCAACATGTTCAGCTATTGTTGTTGTGGTTGTAACCACGTGATCATGCACCTTGGGAATGACCCTGGACAGAATGAACAACCCCCACTTAACACTCAAGGTCAGCAACCTGGTATAAGATCTCCTGATCCAGACAACTAATCCCGATCAGAAACCCCAATAGCAGCTAGGCAGAATTCCAGCCAAAGTATGAATGACACTGAATCACCCGGCGTTCAATTACACCACCTGTCAACAGTCGATACTATATTAGAATACTGGAATACTAGAAACTTAATCCGGGTATGTAAACCGAAGCAACCAGCAGGTTGCAGAAGATGTGTATAGACTTGCTATGTGTACATGATGTACTTGTCAAACAAACCAAAGGGTAATAAACAGTCGGTGGAAAATGGGACAAGTTAATCCGGGTATGTAAACTGGGGCAACCAGCAGGATGCAGAAGTTGTGTATTAGTAGACTTGCCATAAGTACATGATGTACTTGTCAAACAAAACAAAGAGTAATAATTCCAACACAAAAATATTTACACAATTCCCTAACATTTGATTGGCCTGTAGCAAGTCTCTGTCCAGAATTTATATCCCAGTAAACTCCCACGCTTAACTACTTTCCGTAACCGTGAGGAGCAGTTAAAATAATTCTTAAGAAAACTGAAAATAAACACATTTTCTTGATGACTGTATTCCAAATGCTGGAATTATAAGGAATGAATGGCCTTTTTGTTGAATTTATCGGGGGTTATAAACTTGGAAAAGTCGCGGGAATACTGGACGAGGCCTTCCGGCCTTCGTCCAGTATTTCCGCGACTTTTCCAAGTTTATACCCCGATAAATTCCACAAAAATGCCATTCATTCCTATAATAAACATTCGGTTGAACATGGGACAAGTTAGCATCACAATAAACATTGTATCAAGGTGTATGATCACATGGTACTAATATAAACAACAAGTATTGAAACTTCCAGAATCCATCTGATTCAAAGTACGTATTCTTTTATATTGTCCTTATTACATAACAGATTTTGATGAAATACGGTGCATCAAACGCGTCTTGTTAAGCTGCATTTGGTGGTCTTTGTATATACGCCCAAACTTGTGTGGTTTTTGCGAAGAATCGATTTCCGTGTCGGTTTCGCAAAAACGACACAAGTCGGTGCCGAACTCCCTGGACCACCAAATGCAGCTCATGAAGACGCATTTGCTGCGCCATATTTCATCAAAATCCGTTGCATATTAAGGAAAATATCAAATAATACTTACTTTGGAGTGGGCGACGTTGTTGTTGTTGTAACCTTCTTTATATACTGGTACATTATATTGCGTCCACCGGCGGGTCTAAATATTGCAATGACCATATACATGTAATTGCTCTAGTGGCAGCGGCACTTGTTTAAATGCTAAATGGCGATTGTTGAGATTCCGTTTAAGCGCACTAAGCTATGCAACACGTAGTCTTTGCTATTATCCCGTCAACAGCCATTTGTAGGTGTTGACGGGATAAATAGAATAGTAGGTTAGTGCCGTGAATGGGAAGAAATATCTGGCGCGGCACGGAAACGGGATGTGCTCGGCAGAGCCTCGCCCATCCCGTTTCCTGAGCCTTGCCAGATATTGTTTCCCATTCACGGCACTAACCTACTATTCTCTATCTATTTTCCTTATTTCTGAACCAAAGTATATGTTGTGACCACTCATTTGAACCGTCTCGGCGAGACGGTTCAAATGAGTGGTCACAACATATACTTCTGATGAGAAATAAAGAAATTCTTGAGCCTTGCCGGATATTTTTTCCCATTCACGGCACTAACCTACTATTCTCTATCACTGAGCTAATATTGTAAATATTAAGATTATGTCTTGTTCATCGTGCGGGGTTCAGTTATGTAATAAGGCAGATGTTACATCCAGCGACTTATATTTCCCGCGGACTTGTCTATCGCAATCTATGCATGACAGATGTGTATTTGAATAGCTCGTATTCCGGGTTGTGACTATTGTAATTTGGAATATTTCCTTTGTACGGAGCCCCGCGGGGGACATGGATTATTTTGTATTAATTCGTTTCCACGAAATAACAGTTCGATTCGTTCCCACGAAATAACAATTCGTTCCCTCAATTTAACAGTTCGTTCCCACGAATTATCAACGGGAACGAATTGTTAATTCGAGGGAACGAATTGTTATATCGTGGGAACGAATTGTTAACTCGAAGGAACGAATTGTTAAGTTGAGGAAACGAATTGTTATTTCGTGGGAACGAATTAATAAATAATAGCATTCTACGTCCCCTGCGAGGCTCCATACAGCGCAGAACTATATCAGTCTACGCATCCGCGCAGTCTTATCAGTGTGTGTACTGGTACTACTGTCTGTACCACGTTTTGCTGCCGACGAACATTTGGCCATTAAACACATTTTCATCAATAACAAAAAAGTCACCCTCCCCAAAAAAATGAATTTGATGAAATTCCATCAAAGATTGATTTAATTGCGAAAAAACGATTTTCGTATGGGAATTTAACATGAGGAGTCAAAAAACGAAAAAAATTGAAAATTGACTCCGAAACCTGGCGAAACAGCTTGAAAATATCGGTCCACAAATAAAAAACATATTTTAAAAAAATCTATTTTTAGCCCCCATGTTAAATTCTCATAGGAAAATTGTTTTTTCGCAATAAAATCAATGTTTGATGGAATTTCATCAAATAATTCTTTTTGGGAGGTTGACTATTTTGTTATTGATAAAAAAGTACTTACTTTTAAATATTTTTTAGATTTAATGTGTTTAATAGCCAAAAGTTCGCCGGCAGAAAAACGTGGAAGAGACAGTAGATCATGAGCGCTGCTAGAGGCCGTTAGTGGCTTAGGAGCTACAGGCATGCTGGGTGCTCAACTAATTTAGAAACACGTGTTAATCGACAACACAGTCGAACTTGTGCTAAAGTCCACCTCCGAATAGCAATCACCTGCCCATAAAGGCCACACTTTTGTTGTCCCAATGACACAATTACTAAATGACCCTGCGAATAAAAACCTCATGTGAACAAAGGACAGATTTTATACTTCCTATGGCTGGCTTTTATTCACAGGTTTCACGGTGGTTCATGAATAACCGCAGAGAAATTTACTAAATAAATAGTATACACACATACTGGTACTGCGTAACTGGAGAACATAAACACATCTTGGTATTTCATTAGAATTGTCTCCAAGGAGACAATTCTAATGAAATACCAAGATGTGTTTTCATGTTATGCCTGTCAGTATGATTAACGGCTGTAATATTTGTTTTTGTTTACATCAGGTACTAGGAAAACAAACATGTTGGACGTATGTAATCACCGTTCATTTACCAGTCATAACAGACAGTAGTTTAAACGTTTCCACACTGATTATCGGGCCAACCATATTTCATTTTTACAAAACAACAATAATCGACGCACTCTTCAATGTGAATGAAATGGTTATTTATTTATTTTTACGTTTATTGAGTTTTGTATATTTTCCCTTTCTAATGCACTCTATAAATATCACGCAATCTGATTGGCTGATGGTCATATATTACAGGTATATCATTGTTGATGAACGGTCGCAAATTATTTCAATACATGTATGTATTCCTACGCCAGTAGTAAAGTTGAAGGAGTGCATTAGAAATAGGTTTTAAATGTACGGAGACATTGATTTTTGTTATTAATTCGTTCCCACGAAATAACAATTCGTTCCCTCAAATTAACAATTCGTTCCCTCGAATTAGCAATTCGTTCCCACGATATAACGATTCGTTCCCAAGAATTAACACTTCGTTCCCACGAACTAGCAATTCATTCCCTCAACTGAACAATTCGTTCCCACGATATAACAATTCGTTCCCGTGTGAACGAATTGTTATTTCGTGGGAACGAATTGTTAAATTGAGGGAACGAATTGTTATTTGGTGGGAACGAATTAATAAATTCTACGTACCCTGCGGGACTTCTTAGCAATGCCCTGATCTGACATAAATTGCCTATGAAATATGGCTACGGTAAGTCATTGATTACCGTAGACTAGGCAAATAAGCACAAATGGTGGTTACAAGCTATGCGAACTGTTTATTTCAGTTATTTCAGTGCTCTGTGGTATTACTGTAATATATGTCTGTGTCAGTGGTATTTAATTTTGATTATGTTTATCAATGTAGAAATTTGAAAACGCTTAACTTCCGTTCTATTATTCCACGAAACATTTCGCTTTCATGACATCAACTGAAGGTGTATGATCACGTGGTTAAAACAACAAAACAAGTACTGAAACGTCGAGAAACCCTCCGATTCAAAGTACGTATTCTAGTATTATGTCTTTAGTATGTAACGGATTTTGATGAAATATGGTGTATCAAATGCGTCTTGTTAAGCTGCAATTGGTGGTCTCGGTACTTTGGCCCAAACTTCTGTCGTTTTTGCGAATAATCGATTTCCGTGTCTACTGACACGGAAATCGATTCTTCGCAAAAACGACATAAGTATGTGCCGAACTCCTGGGACCACCAAATGCAGCTCATGAAGCCGCGTTTTATATTGTCCTTATTACGTAACGGATTTTGATGAAATATGGCTCATCAAACGCGTCTTGTTAAGCTGCATTTGGTGGTATTTGTATTTTCGCCCAAACTTTTGTCGTTTTTGCGAAGAATCGATTTCCGTGTCTACCGACACGGAAATCGATACTTCGCAAAAACAACATAAGTATGTGCCGAACTCCCGGGACCACCAAATGCAGCTCATGAAGACGCGTTTGCTGCGCCATATTTCATCAAAATCCGTTGCCTATTAAGGAAAATATCAAATAATACTTACTTTGGAGTGGGCGCGCTTTCAACTCTTTCAGCCATTGCTGTTGTAGTTGTTGTAACCACGACGTGATCATGCACCTTGGTACGATGTCCTGATTTGAAATTGCCTTGATCTGACATAAATTGCCGATGAAATATGGCTACGGTAAGTCATTGATTAAATTATACTAGACACGAGCACGATAAGCGCACATGGCGGTTACAATATATGAGAACTGTTTATTCTAGTTACTAGTGTCATTAATTCACACACTCACTACGCTCTGTCGTATTACTATAATATAGGTCTGTGTCACTTGTAAGGCGGTATTGCATTTTGATTATGTTTGTCAATGTAGAAATTTCCGTTAGTCTATTATACCACGAAACATTTCGCTTTCAAGACAGTATACTCAGCAAAAAGACAGTACCACACCTTTATAGATGTGATAATCTGGGAATATAATATAGTATGTATTATAGTAGTATATTGCCACTGACATTGATAAATGATGGCTGTCGTGCTTTTCTTTTGTTGGACACGTCGCGTAGAATGACTAGAAATGTCACAAGCTGTCACACGCCATTTATCCTGCCGCAGCCTCACGTGTACTAAAACACGTGCGCTTTTCTATATATGCGTAAATGGCGATAAACGGATAAACTGTCGATCAATCAAGCAATCTCATTTGTAAATCAATCAATACTGTTTGGGATAGGCTTAACCATTTGTACATGCATGGGGCACTCCATTTACGACTGTGAGGGCTATCCATAACTATACCATTACAATATCACAATACTACGGAGCCCCGCAGGGGACGTAGAATTATTTTCTTTATTAATTCGTTCCCACGAAATAACAATTCGTTCCCACAATTTAACAATTCGTTCCCATGAATTAACAATTCGTTCCCACGAATTAACAATTCGTTCCCGTGGGAACGAATTGTTATTTCGTGGGAGCGAATTGTTAATTCGAGGGAATGAATTGTTATATCGTGAGAACGAATTGTTAATTCGAGGGAACGACTTGTCATATGTGGGAACGAATTGTTAAATTGAGGGAACAAATTGTCAATTCGTGGGAACGAATTGTTAATTCGAGGGAACGAATCATTATATCGTGAGAACGAATTGCTAATTCAAGGGAAGGAATTGTTAAATTGAGGGAACGAATTTTATTCTGTGGGAACGAATTAATAAAAAACAACCCATATCATCTGCGGGGCTCCGTACAATACAACGTTCAACACTAAAAGTGTCCAGATCCGGCGCCAGACACCATTATTGCAGTGTGCCACGTGCGTCACGTGCGACGTTTCACAGGCAGGGTTTATTGTACGATCTCACGGGTCAGAGTCAACGACCGGAACGCGTTCTGTGATTGATGCCTGTCGGATAGCATCGTGTAGTTGGCGTTCATTTCATTAATCTCCTGCAACTGCATATCATATTCTCCAAATAATCTCTGAATACCGCTGTGACTGGAGAAAATGGTCGTATCCTTAGGCAGCATATTTATAGTCACAGTTAAAACTATGTCACCAAGTGAATACATGGCTTAGTGAGTTGTGGGGAATTAGTTTCCATAGTCTCAAGGTGTATGATCACGTGGTTATAACAACAACAACAGGTACTGAAACTTCCAGAAGCCGTCCGATTCAAAGTACGTATTCTTTTATTTTGTCCTTATTATGTAACCGATTTTGATGGAATATGGCGCATCAAACGCGTCTTGTTAAGCTGCATTCGGTGGTCTCGGTACTTTGAGCCAATCTTCTGTCGTTCTTCGCAAAAACGACATAAGTATGTGCCGAACTCCCGGGACCACCAATTGTAGCTCATGAAGACGCGTTTGCTGCGCCATATTTTGTTCCGTTGCCATTCCGTTGCCTATTAAGGAAATATCAAATAATACTTACTTTGGAGTGGGCACACTTTCAACACTTTCAGCCATTGTTGTTGTTGTTGTAACCACGTGATCATGCACCTTGATTCTGGACATCATGCCACCTTGTCTACGTGTAGTGTTGTTGCTTCTAATGAGCATCCACGCTCTCGTAACCGGATACAGGTCACTCATTCGTCACTATGTGAGAAACGTAGTCTCTGGATATTAACAACCAGTGTAGACCAGCTTCTATGCAGGCTACTCAGGGTCTACACAAATTCGCAATTCAGTGAATTACACATTATGTTGCTGGAAAACAAGTATCAGGTCACACGAATGTGCTAGCGGTTTCACTAAACTTCGTACGACTAAAATATTCGTAAGTGCAAAATTATGATAGTCTGTAAATTTCACATTAACAATGTGTTCTTGTTAACAAATATTGGATTTAAATGTATTGAGTGTGCAGCCTATCCTCAATAAATGTAAATCCACCAATTGAATTTTCCAGACGATCATAAATTTGCACTTACGAACAGTTTAGTTCTACGAAGTTTAGTGAAACGGGCCCCAGGAGCAGATCGCAAGCCAAAGTCCCATTTCTGCGGTCAAAGTCACATGATGTGTGTGAGTCGCATCGTGTACCATTCGCAAACTGCACTGTATATTGTATCGCAGGACAAGAGTGGACAAGCCATACTCATGCTCATCTTGGTGATACGCTGGTAGTAAAAGCATTCAGCTCATTGAACTAGCATAGTCCATCCGCAGCAGAGATTCAATGACGTTTACAAATGTTTGAAACATACGGTGGCCTGTTATGCCCATGTTACAATCTCGCGTTTTCGCGATCTCGACACAATTTGTTCCCACGAAATAACAATTCGTTCCCATGGAACGAATTGTTAATTCGTGGGAACGAATTGTTAAATTAAGGAAACGAATTGTCATTTCGTGGGAACGAATTGTTAATTCGAGGGAACGAATCAATAAAAAAGAAATTATACGTCCCATGCCGGGCTCCGTACAGAACAGCTAATTACAATATTTACGATAATTTCCGTAAATTACGCCGAAAATCGACGAAATGTTCAGTTCCTCATTTACTATGAAACTTTCATCAACTTTTAACGACATTTACAGAAATTGTATCGGTTGCTGTAAATATTTTCATATAAAATATCACACAAACCTTCTTAAATTACAAATTCTAATGCACTCTATAAATATCACGCAATCTGATTGGCTGATGGTCATACATTACAGGTATATCATTGTTGATGAACGGTCGCAAATGATTTCAATATGTATTCCTACGCCAGTAGTAAAGGAATGCATTAGAAATAGGTTAACCGCATTGTAATTTTGAAATTGACAATACTGTTAACCCTATAATCACATGACTTGTCTCATTACTGGGCATCGAACAGTGGTGGATATTAATGGCTGAAGGGATTAAGACGTTTTCCCGTACATCGCTACATCAATACTACCCAGAAATTTCATTGGGCGTCTCTACGATCGCCTGGCGCATCGAACTGCCAGCATCTGGTGGTATGTAAATACAGTAGTGACGGCGCTCCAATACCGGCGGCTAACACGAACACAATGACGCGAACTAGATAAACGTCAGTCAGGAGTCTTCACTCAGTTTTACTCTCGGAAGATTTGTTTTGTGTTTGCGAGAGGAGTTGTCAGAATTTGCGATTGTAGCATGCGTTACTAGGGAGATGGCTCGTGTTCCGGTAACTTAGTTCTGTGTGGCGAATATTGCCGTGGATCTATAGAAATTAATTACAAGACGTCAGTTTGGATGAAACTGTTTTGACGGTTTATTACAAAATGGTTACTGGGGTGATATATATTCTAATGTTATTGGCATTCAATAGTTTGAGATAGTTGTCATTCATATCATGTTGAAAAATAAACAAGGCGAACATTCATTCTTCTGCGGAATTATTACACTATGTGCATGTGTGCCGTGAAACACGGTGCGTGTGTGCCGTGAAACACGGTGCCGTGAAACATTTTTGATATCCTGTCAATACGACATAATCACTGCGTGCGGGTTATTGTTTTGCATTTTAAAGCCATTTGTAGGTGACGGGATAAATAAAATAGTAGGTTAGTGCCGTGAATGGGAAAAAATATCTGACAGAGCCTCGCCCATCCCGTTTCCTAAGCCTTGTCAGATATTGTTTCCCATTCACGGCACTAACCTACTATTCTCTATTTCTAGTCATATGAAGCGAATGTACATTTCGAACTTATACACCAGCTCGGAGATCAGTAACACGCATACGCGTGCACCACACTGATCGCTATATGTACTAATTCAATAATACAAACTACAGCTAGAAATACTCGCATGTTCTGAACAAGACCAAAATGAATTCGACATACAGAGCGCGCGGTAACGCCACCTCTATTAACGTGGGCGGCAACCATTCCTGCGGCAGTGTCCATGACATCGAACTGGACAAAGGCATGCGGCTCGCCATCCTTTATTTAACCATCATATTCGGGGTAATCGGGGCGATTTGTGTGCTCCTCTGGATGTTCTGTAACCGGCGCACGCGCTTCAGCAACCTTTCCCGCGTCAATGCTTTTATTTTGAATCTCACAATGGCGGACGTGTCGGTTATTCTCCTGGCCGTGTTGCCTCAGCTCATCTGGGAGTACGTGGATAGGGCGTGGACGGCCGGACCCGTGATGTGCCGACTGGTCAAGTTTCTACAGAGTTTCTCCATGATGGCCAGCAACTACATTCTCGTCGTGATAGCGATTGACCGGCACCAGGCCATACGTGCGCCGCTCAAGGAATCATGGGCGGTGAGTATTTGCACGGATGGTTACCGTAGACATCGGGGCCACACGGTTCAGAATAGTCTACTTCTTGCCAGTTTATTATATCGGACGGGGGAGGGGAGGGGTACATCGACTGTCCTTGTGTGCACATCGGTGCCCTGTCACTTCGAGTTCGTTTTATACATTGATATGTTACGCTCATCTTTGTATACATTTACTGTCTGTTCCACGTACGAATTCCGAGGCTTGCCGAGGAATTCCTACCGTTTCCGAGCCGAGCCTGATAAACTTGATATCAAAATATACTAGCCTGCTATTATATTTATCAGGTAACGTTTTATGCTCGAAAAGGACATTAGATGACGTCGTATTCTATGGACAGAACGCGGACTTGTTTACGTTGCGTCATTACACTGACGTCATTCGATAACGTCACGTGACGTCATCCGACCAATGGAACGACAGTTTTCACTTTGTTGTAACCCGGATGTTGATATCAGGTCAATGCCTGATACAACAATATCTTATCAGTCAGTACGTATTCGGTCAATACAGGGCAGATTACCTGATAAAGTACATTACTGTTGAGTTGAATATAGCCGTCAGCTGTCGTTGACCACCTCTCCCACACCAGGACATCATTAAAAGTGATCGAACTTACACGTGTTCTTACATTATATATAACGCCATATTATAGTGGGTATATAGAGGACAAGATTACATTTATATGAACTAGATATAGTTGAGTGCATGTTGAGAATGTGTTCACTCACATTAACAATGTAGATTAGTCGAGATCCTCTTCAAGATTTAAAACTTCATTTTGACTGTAATACAAATTAAACATTGGTAGCTCGTGGTTTCCAAGAAAACACGCGCGCAATTACGGGTGTTGTCTTCACTGTGTATTATTTGTAAGGCGTTACTGACGGGTTTTCTCTAACAGCGAAACCCGTGCAAATAATTCGCAAGAGTGTAATAAATATAAATAAACGCATAGTTCATGAACTAGAAGTTAATGTTATAAGCACTATAATTGTATCTGTAAATACATCGTATCTTCGATTTTTTCATGTAACTTAAAATAAGTATAAAAAGCAAATACTATACTGTCTATACTGTCTGTTCCACGTTTTGCTGCCGCCGAACTTTTGGCTATTAAACACATTAAATCTAAATAATATTTAAAATTAAGTTTTTATCAATAACAAAAAAGTCTCCCTCCCCAAAAAAAATTGTTTGATGAAATTCCATCAAATATTGATTTTATTGCGAAAAAACGATTTTCCTATGGGAATTTAACATGGGGGCTAAAAATAGATTTTCTTAAATATTGTTTTTATTTGTTTACCGATTTTAATAATCTAACTTTTGTTTTCTTAGTTACATAATTTTCAAACTATCTCGCCAGGTTTCGGAGTCAATTTCCAAAATGTTTAAGTTTTGGAAATTGACTCCCCATGTTAAATTAGACGTATATTAGTTTAGCCAGAACGATGTTAATGCTATCTGGCTGAGCCACTACGCCAGGACTCAGCTTCAGAACCAGTTTATTCAGTCATGGCTCACCAGCATCGATTCATCTTCACGTGGAATTACGTATAGAATCTTTAAAACAGAGTTTGGATTAGAAACATATTTAATTAATCTCACGGAAAGGTTAAGAAAAACATTGACCAGATTTCGAACTTGTAATCATAGACTGGCGGTCGAAACTGGTAGATGGACAGGTGTGCCGAGAGCAAGCAGGGTCTGCAACAAATGTGGCGCTGGTGCTCTCGGTGACGAGTTTCATTTCCTTTTCGAGTGCCGCTTCTATGATGAAGTTCGAAAACGGTATATCAAGCCATTTTATTTTAGAAGACCAAATATTTTAAAATTCGCACAGCTATTTGAGAAAAAATCTGGAAAGCAATTAAGAAATTTAGCTATTTTTATAAGAAATGCTTTATGGTTATAATGACTAGTGAGCTTATACATATGCATTTTGTATTTTTACCCATCGTCGTATTATGTAATCTATTGTATACCTCGTGTGTCACGTATGTGGCTTAGAGTGAATAAAATGTATGATTCTTATGTAAGTTGTTGATGTCATAGTTTGAGACGATACATTCATCGTTAGTCCGGAGTAGTATCATTTGCGGCACACACGACAATGCGATCACAATATAACACATATAACGGTCTGTCTCTCCCGGGAGAGCGAAAGTCAGACGCGGCATTATTAGACCCTTATGAAATCGACTCTTCAATTATACGACCCTCGGGATCAGCCCATGTATCCAATTACCGAGGCCGCATTATGGATTTCCCATTAACGGTTGTTAGTTAGGTAACTGATGTATTTAACAATTGACGTTATATTACAACAATGTCACAAAAGTGCAAATTTATGATAGTCTGTAAATTTCACAATAACAATGTTTTTTTGGTAAACAATTATTGGATTTACATATATTGAGCATAGCATGCAGCCTATGCTCAATAAATGTAAATCCATCAATTGAAATTTCCAGACGATCATACATTTGCACTTACGTTTAGTGAAACGGGCTCCAGCTCTGTATCCAATTACCGAGACCGCATCATGGATTTCCCATTAACGGTTGTCAGGTAGGTACCTGATTTATTACACTCGTGCGAGTTATTTGCATGGGTTTCGCTGTGAGAGAAAACCTGTAATCAACACCTTACAAATAATACACCGTGATACACCGCTTTTCTTACAGTCAAAGTTATTTGACAATTTGAAGAGAGTCTCGACTAATTTACAATGTTAATGTGATTGAACGCATTCCAAACATGCACTCAAATATATCTAGTTCATAGAAACAGCTGCGTAATTTGGATTTCAAAAACTTTACATGACGTCACGTTTGACGTCAAAACGCGGGAATTACGTCAGTGTGTAGCTATTCGTATGCACAGCACAATTCTTTTGCATACAATTTCAAAATATATGCATATATATCCGCCGTGGAAGTGTAATAAATAGGATATTTCATCGCACATGTTTGAATAGCGGAAATAATACACTCGTGTCCGTCGGCTTCCGTGCAAGCAACTCGTTCGCTACGCCCAGTCTTTGTTTACATTTGACGTCACACAACGTAACGTCAAAACGCGGGAAAACACGTCATTGTATAACTATTCATGCGCACATGACAATTCATTGATTATAATCTCAAAACTATACTAAATGTGCATATATATCCGCCGTGGAAGTGTAATAAATAGGATATTCCATCGTACATGTTTGAATGGCGGAAATAATACACTCGTGTCCGTCGGCGTCCGTGCAAGCAACTCGTTGCTTACGCGGAAGCCGACGCACACTCGTGTATTGCTTCCCGCTATTTAAAATGTACGATGGAATATCTTCTATTTACTTAACAATTGACGTTACAAATATCTCTCCCTACAAGACAACCCGATGTGCAGGAGTCTATGTGTAAAGACGTTGGGTTTTCAGATATGCGTATAACAAGGTGTATGATCACGTGGTACTAACAACAGCAACAAGTACTGAAACTTCCAGAATCCATCTGATTCAAAGTACGTATTATTTTATATTGTCCTTATTAGGTAACGGATTTTGATGAAATATGGCGCGTCAAACGCGTCTTGTTCAGCTGCATTTGGTGGTCTTTGTATTTTGGCCCAAACTTCTGTCGTTTTTGCGAAGAATCTATTTGCGTGTCTACCGACACGGAAATCGATTCTTCGCAAAAACGACAAAAGTCTGTGCCGAACTCCCTGGACCACCAAATTCAACCCATGAAGACGCGTTTGATGTGCCGTATTTCATCAAAACCGTTGCATATTAAGGAAAATATAAAATAATACTTACTTTGGAGTGGGCTACGCACCAATTATAAAATCGTGAAACAGAGTAGGAAGGGAATAGCTAATTTAATTGTAGCAACTGTAGGTTGTACCATATTTTCCAAGCCAGTTGTACACATGAGTCGCCTAAAAATATAGTGAGTTGGTCAATCTTATTGATTGTATGTTTATAATATTGGAAAATATCTGAAATGGTGAACGCCCGAGTATGCAATCAATGGCAATTTTATATAAATTAATTCAACCTGTGAAATATATTCCTATATGTTATATACATGTAGTATTATCATTCTACAGAGCTGCACAGGAGACGTAGAATTCTTTTTTTTATTAATTCGTTCCCATGAAATAACAATTCATTCCCTCAATTTAACAATTCGTTCCCACGAATTAACTATTCGTTCCCACGAATTCACAATTCGTTCCCTCATTTTAACAATTCGTCCCCACGAAATAACAATTCGTTCCCACAGGAACGAATTGTTAATTCGTGGGAACGAATTGTTATATCGTGGGAACGAATTGTTAAATTGAGGGAACGAATTGTCATTTCGTGGGAACGAATTGTGAAT
Source organism: Conchocele bisecta (assembly GCA_029237695.1). NCBI lineage: Eukaryota > Metazoa > Mollusca > Bivalvia > Lucinida > Thyasiridae > Conchocele > Conchocele bisecta. The sequence continues at coordinate 2,495,974 of CM055276.1, read as the reverse complement.
TCGAGGGAACGAATTGTTGCATCGTGGGAATTAATTGTTAATTCCAGGGAACAAATTGTTAAATTGAGGGAACGAATTGATATTTCGTGGGAACGAATTAATAAAAATAAAATCCATGTCCCCGGTACGGCAATAATAGCAGAATGCATTGTCCCTGTATATCACAGTCGGAGCATTGCATATAATAGAATGACACACAGTCAGGAATTCTTTAGAATTTTATCATATAAACGTGTACATTTGGTTCCATAAAGCGAAACCGGACCTATTATTATCTCTGCGACACTGTGGCATTTTAGGCCAGGTTATTTAAGTGAAAAATTCAGCCGACTCGCAAGTCTCTGCTACACAACGAAAATTATTGCTAGTGATTCGAGAAAAATATGCTGATCAGCAGAAACAAAATCGCCAATAATAAGAGAGTAGGTCAGTTGTCATTTATTATAAAAAGTGGTGATTTTGAACAAATACCGCAATAAAATTGAAGAAAAAAAAGATTACAGAAAAACACTGTTGAATGATATTACATAAAAATTTTGATAATATATTGCTAAATATGTCTTCAAATAAAAAAAGTAATTCGGATTTGTAAAAGTACAAATTTAATACATAAATCGCTAAAAACTGGAATATTTTGTTAAATACCAACTGACCAAAGATATACTAACAAAACAAATGACAATATATTTTCAAATGTGTGTTGAACAAATGAACATAACTTCGTATGTGTTGGATGTTAGGAAAGTTGTAATTTTGGGGCATAAACATGCGAATGGAAACCATAAATCACTGAAAACAGGAATTCAATTTATAAACAACAATGGGTGAAGACAATCAATGCTTTAAATTAATCAAATATTCCTAACATGAGTGAAAGATTCAAAACGAGGTATCATGATTTCTCATGTCCTCCAGTATGTCCATCCGTCCGCAGTTCTCTCCACATGGACGGTTGTCGACGGGAAACGGAACTAGTAAGACATATACCCGAGCGTTAAGGTTTTAAACGAACTACTGTCTGTTTTACGAAACCTGCCGAAATTGTACGGCTATATAAACTATGCAAAAATAATATGTTTTTCGATAATATTAAATTTTATCAAAATTTAAGATTGAGCCTTTTTATTTTGTGAAATTTGGTCCAAAATTGATGTTATTACGAAAAACAATTTTCCCCATGTTAAATCCCCATAGACATCTTCACTCTGTGAAGGTGTCTATAGGGATTTAACATGGGGAAATTTCCAATTGTTTTCGTTTTTTGATACCTCCCACAGCTCCTGCACCTCCTTTTTCCCCATGTTAAATCCCTATAGACGAATACATTTTTTGTAATAAAATAAATATTTGACTAAATTTCACGAAATAAAAAGAAGGCTCATTCTTAAATTGTTATCAAATTTAATATTATCGAAACAAATATTGTTTTTGCATTGCTTATATAGCCGTAAAATTTGGGCAGCTTTCGTGAAACAGACTGTAAGTGTTTGACCTTGACATTTGAGTTATCGGGGGCGGGACAATCGTGAATGTGTTACACTGCAGTAGAGGATTGAAACAATATGTTGGTCAAATATCGAGTAGATTCGTGCAAGGATACAAAACATAGAATCATTGACCCAATCGTCAAGGTTTCGCACGCACCAAGTACCCTTGACCTGGGGTTTCTCGGTGGTGTGGCGATTGTGAATCTGTCAGTGGGTGGTAGAAGGCATTAGGAAAATATGTGTATGAAATATTAAGCAGATCTGTGCGGAGAAACCGAAAGTTATTTACCCGAGCGTTAAGGTTTTGAACGCGCCAAGCATATGACCTCGACCTTCTGTTTAACGGGAGCGGTGCGATCGTGGTTTGTTGCAGGGCGGTAGAGAACCATTGGAACGACACGTGTGTGACCTATTAAGTAGTTTCGTGCATGCAAACACAAACATATAAGACATTTATCCAAGCGTCAATGTTTCGACATTAATCCGAGCGTTAAGATTTGGGACGCACCAAGTATGTGACTTTGGCCTTTTGTTAACGCGAGCGGTGCGATCATGGTTTATTGCAGGGCGGTAGACAACCATTGGAACGACACGTGTGTGACATATTAAGTAGCTTCGTGCATGAAAACAAAACATATAAGACATTGACGCAAGCGTCACGGGTTCGAATTCAACAAGAATGTGACCTTCATCCTGGGCCACTACCACCCACTGACAAATTCACAATCGTCCCGTAGCCGCTAAGGCTACGGGACGATTGTGAATGTGTCAGTGGGTGGTGCTGGGCATTAGGACAATGTGTGTATGACATATCAAGCAGATCCGTGCGAGGAAACCAAACATATCAGTTATTTACCCCGCCAAGTGTGTGACATTAACCATTGGAGCTACACATGTGTGACATATGAAGCAGATTTATGCATGCAAACAAAACATATAAAGCATTGACGCAAGGTTTCGAACTTATCAAATATGTTACCTTGATCCTGGGCTTAGTGGGGGGAGGACGATCGTGAATGTGCCATTGGGTGGTAGAGTACTATGAGAGCAATGTGTGTACTATGATATGTAAAGCAGATCAGTGTAAGGAAAATGATATTTAGCTGAGCGTTATTTTGACGTACGTCACAAAGTATGGGCGCCGTTAACGCTATATGCTGTTTTACGACACAGTCGGGGCGGGCTTACATACATGTTTATGTAGTTATATGTGTAAATATAATCACTTGGTTTGGTGTCCATCTAATAAAGCTTTAATATTTTTTTTACAAATTTTAAATACCACTTTCTCGCTATCAGATGTATTCGATTTTTTTCTCATGTGAAGAATAGCTATTTATCAAGATGTTGTCCAATTTTTGGTATTAAGTCTCGAAAAAGTTGGCCGAAATAATGTTTTAAAAATTACTACAATTTATGCACTAATTTGATAGTTTTACCAAAAAAAAATAACACCCACTATGCTATTTTTTCTATAAACACTATATATATCGATTGATAATATCACCACACGTTTTTTCTCCATATTTTTTCTCTCAATTCTTCGCGATTTTTGCACCAAATAACCACTTTTCCCCCAAAATGACAGCTTTCATACCCTCCGATTTTTGGCGATTTGTTTTCTACTAATCAGCATATTTTTCTCGAATTATTGGCAATAATGGCAGTTGCGTTGCAGAGACTTTCGGGTCAAATGTTATTCTATTCTATTCTATTCGACTTATATCTAAGGGTGGGAATTGGCTCGAACACCTTCCATACCCGGGATATATAGCCCAGAAAAGAAGATGGCCGTCGGTCTGGTTTATATTTTCGAAGTTTGATTAATGTTGCATTTATTCAGGCTCCACAAATGTGCGTCAAATATAGGAGAATCTATGTAGGTGCATGTATGGTCACCTATACTGGGGGTCAAATGCTAAATTCCCTGGCCTATTTATGTCACGATTCGAAATGTAATCATCTGATGGTGTTGCAAATTATACTGTAAAACATTTTTTTTTATCAGCTCATGAACTTCATTGGAATCCTGGGGCCCATTTCACTAAACTAAAAGTCGACTTGATTATAATTGCTGATTGTTGAGTGTCAGGGGCCCGTTTCATTAAACTACGTACGACTAAAATGTTCGTAAGTGCAAACTTATGATAGTCTGTAAATGTCACATTAACAATGTTTTCTTGTAAATAATTATTGGATTTACAGTTATTGAGCATAGGCTGCATATGCAGCCTATGCTGAATAAATGTAAATCCGTCAATTGAAATTTCCAGACGATCCTAATTTTGCACTTACGAACAGTTTAGTCGTACGAAGTTTAGTGAATCGGCCCCCATAATTATAACGTCTGTTTATCATCATGGAATAATTGCACATAACGATACAAATACAGATAGCGGATATGTGCATGGTATACTAAGTACATGGGCAAACAGACATTCTGAACAACTCTTTTTGATACGATCGTTTTAAAAAAAACGATACGTACGTGTAATATGGTTTACCGCGGGGCGGGGCGGCATGCGAGAGGCGGACAGAAAAACTGTTTGTGTACACATCTCCTGAAACCGTTCAGTCAATTGATCTGAAACTATACACATACCACATATCTCCACAACACTTACTCTGATTTACTTCCAACATCCAATACTTCTTATTCATCATCCATAGTTTCATTCTAATGCCTGCCCATGTGGTCCACATGTCCAAGGTCAAGGTCAAATGACTTTGAAATTTGTGTTAACATTTTTACATACCTTATATTTCCACAACACTTACTCTGATTTACTTCAAACTTCAAATAATTATTTATTATCATCCATATTTTCATTCTATAGCCCACCCATGTGGCCCACATTCCCAAGATCAAGGTCAAATGACTTTAAAATTCGTGCTAAAGCTTTTACACACCTTATATCTCCATAACCCTTAATTCAAACTTCAAATATATACACTCCGAGACCATCAAATGCCTCGGCGGGCGCGACATGCGGGCCGCGGCCATCTGGTCTTGGGAACGAATTAATAAACAAAAAAGAATTCTACGTCCCCTGCGGGGCTCCGTAGGTTACAGTGATAAATGGCAGCAATAAAACAGCAATAAAACAGCAATAAAACAGCAATAAAACAGCAATCCATTTAAATTTCAGAAGTAACTAAATCAAGTGGTTAATCGTTTTAATGGTGTGTTTAATGTATACGGGACCGGATTTTAGTTCACTTGATCAGTTAAATATCTTCAATGTAAAAGGATTTTGAAAGCCGCCGTTTTTACGTTGAAATCCAATATGGGCCACTGTAGGGAGAGTGTTAGAAACAGAATTGCTACCCATCTTCATACCTCTCGTGAGGGTAGCAATTTTACGCCATCTCTTTAACATGTTTAATGTAACACATGGAAGAGTGATTTTTCCAATCGGTTATCTGGCGTTTTTATATGATAGCGATATAAAACTGTCAAAACTGTGTCAATAACTTTTAAATAAAGAACATACACATGCAGTAATTGGTTTGTTTACCGTGTCAAGGTGTTTATCTGACATTTACATGTATATCTTGTACATTTGAAAGCTTCATTTCGTTATGTTGAATGTTGAACAACAGCAAGAGAAAAGATGGCTTCCATGGGAAAAATATTTCCCTATTCTATTATTTTTGGCAATTTACTAGTTCCACATCAAAGATTATTTGTTTAAAGGTAAAAATATACAGTTTTGACCTACATACAACAGGTTTGGGTATCCACTTCAGTTACTCACATTTTTGAATGGGTCAACTTGTAGAAAATCGGAGGCGAAATATTGTAGCTAGGACGTATTTCCCTACACGTGGCTGTTACTGGCGAAATAGGGCTTGTGGGATCTGTGACCAGTACAGCTCCTGATCAAATATATAGAGAATAGTAGGTTAGTGCCGTGAATGGGAAAAAATATCTGGCAAGGCTCAGGAAACGGGATGGGCGAGGCTCTGCCGAGCACATCCCGTTTCCGTGCCGCGCCAGATATTTTTCCCATTCACGGCACTAACCTACTATTCTATTTATCCCGTCAACACCTACAAATGGCTGTAAAATGCAAAAATAGTATTGACCGGATATCAAAATTGTTTCACGGCACCGTGTTTCACGGCACATACGCACTGTGTTGACGGGATAAAGTATTAATGTAGCATACTAACGTTCTATATTGTTACAAGCATGACGGGTGTTTTGTTGATGGACTGGTGAACAGTGCAGATCCCGAACAGGTTGTGCTGATGTACATGCTGATCTGGATCTACACTGGTCACAGAACCCAAGACCCCATTTATCTAGTCACAGCCACAATTGGTTTCAAAGACCGAATTGCAGCCCTATAGAAAATACGTGCTGATCGATTTTGCAGATTTCCACTGTAAATCCCAGACACTTTGCGGTATGATCGAAAAAAAAAACGCTTTAAATCATACCCAATTTTACTCCGATATTAAATATCTAGAAGGTAGGACACTCAACCAACGGAAGTGGATTATTTACCTTGGGCCCGGCTCGCTAATTCAGTAATTGCAACGCTGGTCCCGGCCTTCGTACGCGTTACAATTACTGAAGTATAGAGCCGGGCCCAAGGTACACTAGTACCATTTCCGATGGTTAAAAAGATGGCGAGTGTCCTACCTTATAGATGTTTAATATCGGAGTAAATACCCAATGTACAGACCTATAAAACGGTCACAGGTACTGATACAGTAGCGCTTTTCCGCAGGTCACATAATACGTACATGTACTACACCAATATTATACGCATACTACACCAATACGATATGTTTTATACGATATGCATATAATATAAACGTACGGTATGTTCGTACCGTACATACCCACCAATAGCGTATAGATATACCATTCAATTCGTACGTTTATAGAATTGTATTGCATTGAGCCAACTGTAAGCTATTGTAAGATGGCGTACATGAATATTGTTTCATACAAATTCACATAAACATTGCTCCATGCAGCTATTGCCTAAATTGTAAAACTGACTGATGGCTGGAACACACAAGGATGGCCGACTTGGCCACTCCATGTGCCGTATAAGATACAGTAACGAGGCAGTATTCACATATAAGTTATACATATATTCGATCACATTTACGAAGCAATTATCTTTGAATCAAACGAATATCAGGTATAGAACGGGTAGATGCACTACAGATCATACAACAAACATGTGCAAACACGTAACTGCAGATGAACCGGCTCTTAGTGAGCCAACTTATCAGGGTATTATCGATGGTCTAGTAACATAAGGTCGTAACTGCTATGCTTTAGCATAGCAGTTACGACCTTATGTTACTAGACCATCGATGCTATGGAAGCGTCATGTTGCAATGCTAGAATATTATTTATCTACTAACTCCTAATTAGGAATATTAAGTCCTAATTAGGAGATAATAACTCTTAATTAGGAGATAATAAGCCCTAATTGATAGTATCTCCTAATTAGGAGTTAGTATATCCCAATGATGACTTACTATCTCCTAATTAGGACTTAGTATCTCCTAATTAGGACTTACTATCTCCTAAGTAGGACATACTATATGTGTCAATGCTAAACAATATTTCATCTCATATTTAGGAGATACTAACTCCTAATTATGAGATAGTAAGTCCTCATTAGGAGATACTAAAGTCCAAATTAGGTGATAGTACGTCCTAATTAGGAGGTAATATCTCCTAATTAGGAGTTAGTATCTCCTCATTATGAGATACATATATTCTATCATTGGCACAAGGACGCTTCCATAGTATGCATAATTTGTCAGTATTGTTCAATTGTAAAGTTGGTCAAAAATATCATGGAGAAGCCAACAGTTACTGGATATTCTTCGGTGAAAGCGTTAACCTAAAACATTATCTCGCACCGATAACACGTGATGGGGTGGTATCGGGTCAACGACCCTATCGCCATGTGCCAAATTGAATGTTATCAGTGACTTTCGGGTCGGCCGATTACGTTTGTGTCTGTGGAATTCCGTAATTATTACGAGGCCCGGCCTTGGGGTTACGCTCGCAGCACCACTACCCCCGGTCCCCCATATCCACATTGTCGCATCGCCGTTTGTTGGCAGCTACAGATTTCGACAGTTGACAAGGTCAAGAGATCCGTGGTAATCGCCTAACATGACTGCCAGATTACTGACATTCTCCATTGTAAGTGTAACACGCATACATGTATATATTACAGTAGCCCATATTTCCAACGGGTCGTCAACACTTGCTCGCATTATATCATTGGCGGGGGTTCAGGTGCCCGTTTCACGATACTTCGTACGACTAAAATGTTCGTAAGTGCAAATGTAGGATCTTCTATAAATTTCAATTGATGGATTTACATTTATTGAGCATATGCTGCATATGCAGCTTGTGCTCAATACATGTAAATCCAATAATTCTTTACTAGAAAACATTTATAGACTCATAAGTTTGCCCTTACGAACAGTTCAGTCGTACGAAGTTTAGTGAAACGGGCCCTAGTTCTTGACATCTTGACATACCTTGCTCACCAGCCATGTGTTATTGCTAATGCGCATCTATATATTTACAGTAGATTTTCTATTCTGAGAATGAAAACCGAAACCGACAATTGTAATCTTGCACCGAACCATGAAGTTACGAATCGCGAGTAATCTAGAGAGGCGGTTAATCGTCGCACCCTTAGCATATGGTTACATTTAAAAGCAAACACAACATTTATTTCACTGAAAAGGCGATCACGCTGTTGAAACTATTTTGTTGGCGTAATACCCGTGTTTTTTAAAAGTTCAACACGCAAAATATGTACTGCGACCGACACGTGCCTCATTTGCATATATTCGCATACGTGTAGACCTCAAGCTTTGTTGTTTATAAAACTCTCGCAAAAGCTCGAATAAACAACGTTCTTGTTGTGGCATATGCTTATTTTCGTAGGCAAATACTCGGTTACCTGTACAACGTCCGTTATCGGATAACTACAACTTGGACGGCCACAACAAACCCGGAGGCAGCACTCTGTGGCCATACTCCACCAGTCGGTAGACAGTAGTTTCGTACGGAGGGACATGGCTTTTTTTTATTAATTCGTTCCCACGAAATAACAATTCGTTCCCTCAATTTAACAATTCGTTCCCTCGAATTAACAATTCGTTCACACGATATAACAATTCGTTCCCACGAATTAACAATTCTTTCCCACGATATAACAATTCGTTCCCACGAATTAAAAACTCGTTCCCGTGGGAACTAATTATTATTTCGTGGGAAAGAATTGTTAAATTGACGGAACGAATTGTTAATTCGTGGGAACGAATTGTTAATTCGTGGGAATGAATTGTTAAATTGAGGGAACGATTAGTTAATTCGTGGGAACGAATTGTTAAATTCGGGGAACGAATGTTTTGTTATTTCGTGAGAACGAATTGTTATTTCGTGGGAACGAATTAATAAAAAAAAGAATTATACGTCCCCTGTGGGGCTGCGTAGTTTCCAGCTTAAATTATGTCCTTGTCCACCAGCTTTCAAAGTAGGTGCTTCAAACTTCCAGGTGTGTCAGTAGCTAAGGCAATGTGTTTTAACAATTGGTTGCACACTGATAGGTGGCTGTAACTGGGGAAATTGGGCTGATGGGTTTTGTGGCCAGTGTAGATCCAGATCATGTACGTGTGTTACCCGGAATATGGGCATACACTAATCCATGCGCTATGGAGAAACACGCATGGTATCTCGAAGTAAGATATGATCAGGCGGAAAGAGAATGCTAGACCGGCTGATCATGAGCTACACTGGGCTCAGGCTTAACACGCCCCTTATTGTGGCCGTCATTCACAAATATGTTACCGGCTGATCATGAGCTACACTGGGATCAGGCTTAACACGCCCCTTATTGTGGCCGTCATTCACAAATATGTTACACACTTGCAATGTAATGACATATAGCGTGCTACTGATGGGGAAGTTTATCTGTCGTCAATGATTCCTCAATTAACCTGTTAATTAACGCAATTAAAGCTAGTATCTCACTGGGTTGCAACTGTTGGCGACAAATTGCGAACGGCATTCGCGAGGGAGTTTCCAAACTGTCTCGAAACGTTCGCAGGTGTTCTCAATTTCCTCGCGTGAGTCGCAGGGCCTCGCTCTCGTGTCGCTGGAATTTTGAATATGTTCAAACAATTTGCGGGACAATTGTTCTCTCAAAATAGTCACAGAGTCGTCGCGGGTGTCTCGAACCCGTCTCGAACTCTTCTCAATTTAGTTTCCGTGAGTCAGAAAGTTCGAGAAATGTGAGGCAACTTTGTGAGGGGTTGGCGACATATGAAACTAAATTGTGATTGATTGGAGACAAAAATGTGAATCTGACGACATTCGCACGAATGTCGCGCGATTGTCGTGCGAATGTCGCAACTTATTCGCAGTTTGTTCGATTGACATCTGAAGACAAAATGATTGAAAAATGTTCTCAATTGTCACACATAACTGTCGCGCGACTGTCACGCGACATTCGCGCGAAAGTTACGCGACACTCGCGCTTCGCGCGACATGTATGCGAACTCCCGCGAATTTTGGCCCAACTTTCGCAAACTTGTCGTAAGTACCAATTCAGTGCGATTCCAAATTAAAATTGTCGCTAATTCGCGTATTTTCTCGCAATTTTGTGTCTCCAAATAGTCGCGAGCTGTCGCAGCCCAGTGAGATACTACCTTTACGCTCTTAAATTAACCTCTCTTGTCACATCGCAGTATTTGTCTAAATTTCATATTTACCACACATGACATCGTAAGTTGTGTCCGCTTTTTTATGAATATTCGAAACGTAATTGTCCATATGCCATTAAAAACTGGTGTCCATTTTCTACATTATGGAAATATAGGAAGTTTCATTTTGAACTCAACATTGAAGATCCTGTTGTATTAGAATCATAAGTCCTAATTAGGAGATAATAAGTTCTAATTAGAAGATAGTAAGTCCTAATTAGGAGATGAAACATATGTAAGCATTGGCACCAAGACGCTTCCATAGAGTAACTATTTGGGTTGAGTTGAGTTGAGAAAAACTGCGATCGGATAAGGGAGGTCATTACCGGGCCGGATCGTTAATTCGCAGTCAGAAATGTCTGGTCTTGTTGTGTTTTGGCCAATTTGTTGCCAATGTATATTTGCGTTTTACGAACGTATGAAAAATACAAGACAAAGTCAAGTGGTACACGATTCATGATAATCCCGAGCATGACTACTGTACCAGTGACGTATAATTATTTGTAGTATTAATTCGTTACCAAGAAATAACAATTCGTTCCCTCAATTTCACAATTCGTTCCCTCGAATTAAAAATTCGTTCCCACGATATGACAATTCGTTCCCTAGAAATGACAATTCGTTCCCTTAATTCAACAATTCGTTCCCATGAAATAACAATTCGTTCCATCAATTCAACAATTCGTTCCCACGAAATAACAATTCGTTCCCACGAGAACGAATTGTTAATTCGTGGGAACGAATTGTTATATCGTGGGAACGAATTGTTAATTCGAAGGAACGAATTGTTAAATTGAGGGAACGAATTGTCATTTCGTGGGAACAAATTATTAAATTGAGGGAACGAATTGTAAATTCGTGGGAACGAATTGTTAATTCAAGGGAACGAATTGTTAAATTGAGGGAACGAATCATTTTTTCGTGGGAACGAATTAATAAAAAGATCCATGTTCCCTGCGGGGCTCCGTAATATTGCGTGTTTATGGGAGTGCGTTTTAAAAACAAAACTATTGTCATCGTCCTAGTATAATCGCCTCCTCGCATCCGCTTAAGCATTCAAAACAAACGGTAAAACGGTACAAGAATTGTGTTTGTATATATTGTAGAGGAACGAATTGTTAATTCTTGGGAACGAATTGTCAATTCGTGGGAACGAATTGTTATTTCGTGGGAACGAATTGCTAATTCGTGGGAACGAATTGTTATATCGTGGGAACGAATTGTAAATTCGAGGTAACGAATTATTAAATTGAGGGAACGAATTGTTATTTCGTGGGAACGAATTAATAAAAGGAAATCCATGCCCCCTGCTGGGTTCCGTATACCTCCCCTGACGAAGCCGTTGTGATGCATATTGGCATTCGCCCACGTGTATAAACAACCGATTCGGAACTAGTTTTATGGCGAATGAGTCTGGAACACTTGATGGACGTTTTGATGCTAGTTTATATTTCCTAGAAAGGTCAAGCATTTACACGTGCCAATGATTGATAACAAGGCGTTTGCTATGGTGGCTCCTTAGGCACAATTCTCCTCGTCCTTTCAACTCGCATTGAGACGACATACAAGTTACGGCGTTTGCTAGTAACGTCACAGTAAGCAGGACAGAATAAACTGTAAGGTTTGTATGTTTAGTTTGTACGCGGCGTGGGAACGATGGAATTACGTGTAAGCTTCTTCACGTCCAGTGAATCCATAGTAAATCACACTTCAGACAACCATCTATAGCTCACGCTCGTATAACCCGAGTGTTCTGGTTGTCACGCAGGGCCACTTGTAAGTCGTCCTGCGTGACAACCGGATAAATCGGGCTAACGCGTGTACCACATGTACATGTATGTTGATCGCAAACATTTTAAGGACCCATTGTCTGGGGCCCGTTTCACTAAACTTCGTACGACTAAATTGTTCGTAAGTGCAAATTTAGGATTGTCTGGAAATTCCAATTGATGGATTTACATTTATTGAGCATAGGCTGCATATGCAGCCTATGCTCAATAAATGTAAATCAAATAATCGTTTACAAGAAAACATTGTTAATGTGAAATTTACAGACTATCATAATTTTGCACTTACGAACATTTTAGTCGCACGATGTTTAGTGAAACGGCCCCTGGTAATTACATGTATACGAGGGTGTACATTTTCTATCTGTTTATGTATTTGTACAATACAATACAATACAATACAATACAAATCACGGGCTATTACGTTCGTCAATTCAGTCATAAGGAAGGTTTTTATGCCAAACCAATATAGTGGAGGGGGCATTTAGTGTTACCCTCGTCCGTCCGTCCGTCCGTCCGTCCGCCCGCCCTTCCTTCCGTCCGTGCGTCCGCCACCAACCTTATAACTCGTAAAATTGTTAAACCGTACTAACTTAGTATGTAGCTTTCTTAAGATGAGTAGATGCGCAAAGTTTATTTCGATTTTTTTTATTCGATCCCCGGGTCATGGATTATATCCTTCTTTCCGACTTAGAATGTTCCAATTTTGACTAAGTCTTGTAACTCGTAAAACTTTTAAACCCTAGTAGCTACATATATGAAACTTGGTATGTAGCTTCCTTATGATGAGTAGATGTAGACTGACCAAGACCACGTGTCAGATACGCTTATCACAGATCGACTTCTCACAGACCCGAGAAATCACACATTTAGAGAGCGGGCCCGCTACTGTTGAAATGCCTTTTATCCCGTCAACACAGTGTGTATGTGCCATGAAACACGGTGCCGTGAAACATTTTTGATATCCTGTCAATACGACCTACTCACTGCGTTTGACTATGTGCGGTTGTCATATAGTCGATTCTCCGATTTTAAGGATGCGGCTGGGGGTATTTTTTGCATTTTAAATCTATTTGTAATGTTGACGGGATACATATAATAGTAGGTTAGTGCCGTGAATGGGAAAAATATCTGGCTTGGCACGGAAACGGGATACGCGAGGCGGAGCCTCGCCCATCCCGTTTCCTAAGCCTTGCCAGATATATTTTCCCATTCACGGCACTAACCTACTATTCTCTATCATTCAGCATTTCATGTATCTCATGCAATAAAATATAAATGCAGTTTATTTCTTATAAATCCCTATAATGTTTTAAATTAACTATACTTAAATGCATTTTATATCCAAACTTTCATACCTTTTCCAGATTCTACCATGTAAAGCAATGCTCACATACATCAGAAAGCCGTTCAGAACAAATGGACAAATTGGTGACTTCGAATTCGTCACCTTGTATATATGCGACCCAAGGGTGTTTCTGTCTATTTCTGGAAGTAGTTGACAAACACGGACGCCTGTCTATGCGATACCGACGCCTCCGTGGGTGTATCTGTAGTTACTATTAATCTAATACAATGCATACGAATATAGAATCTTGTCGCTAAAAATGATATTGATGTCAGTTGCAGTTCAGTTTGACTTCATTTAATTTAGCGTCCTATGTATTATTAAAGGTTCATGCCCACTCAGTAGGCAAAGAAATTGTGTTCTTCATGGGAATTAAATAAGTGTATAATTGTGTCACTATTCCAACAGTTCTAAAAATTCTCTAAAATATTCTAAAATATAGATATAATAATTTAGTAATACATGTATGTATTTTACTGATAGTGACGCGCGGTGGTATCAGGCTATTTTCATATGCAAATGAGGAATGGTATTTTTTAATTATGTATACCAATTAAATGCGTCACCTGAAAAAATAAAATTTTCGACAAATTATAAAGTATGATAAGTATATCAAAATATAAATACAGCTAATAAATAGTAATGTCCGTTAACATTTTAAGGAAACAAGGTTATCGCCCCTGATATCTGTGTGGAAATGTACGCCTGATATAAAATGTATAATCATGTCAATCAATACGTGGGGTAATGATGAATTAATGCTTATTTTGCCAGAAAATGTCTCAGATGATGTCTCTGATATAAATAACATGTTGTGCCTACTGAGTGGGCATGTACCTTTAATGTATCTATGTGTGAGTAAATTCCCAGTACTTGTGTTCACGCTATTGTAGTTACACCCAACGTGGCCCTTAAGAAGCAGATTCATGATAGCAAATTCACCATTACACGTGAACAGTATGGCACATTCAGAGACATTCAGATCGAGGCTCGTCGCATAGCCATCGTTTAATACATATCATATCACATCAACACCAATGTCAAGGTGTATGATCACGTGGTACTAACAACAACAACAAGTACTGAAACTTGCAGAATCCATCTGATTCAAAGTACGTATTCTTTTATATTGTCCTTATTACGTAACGGCTTTTAATGAAATATGGCGCATCAAACGCGTCTTGTTAAGCTGTATTTGGTGGTCTCTGTATTTTCGCCCAAACTTCTGTCGTTTTTGCGAAGAATTGATTTCCGTGTCTACTGACACGGAAATCGATTCTTCGCAAAAACGTCATAAGTCTGTGCCGGACTCCATGGACCACCAAATGCCGCTCTTGCAGACGAGTTTGCTGCAACATACACGGAGAAATAATAACTATATTTACAGTGTGACTGCCGATCTAGCTACATGTATAGGCCGGGCCGAGTTTTAGTACTGGTCAGTGTTTTGTCGTAAGTGACATCCATCCAAATTCAGCAGACAGGGGGCCGTTTCACTAAGCTTCGTACGACTAAAATGTTCGCAAGTGCAAATTTAGGATAGTGTGGAAATTTCAATTGATGGATTTACATGTATTGACAATAGGCTGCATATGCTCAATTTAATAATGAAAATCCAATAATTGTTTACAAGTGTTTATGTGAAATTTACAGACTATAATAATTTTTCACTTACGAACATTTTCGTCGTACGATGTTTAGTGAAACCGGCCCTGGAGGATCCCAGGGATTGCCTGTTCATCGAGGTGTGACTGTATCCGTGTCTGACGAACGGGACATTCGACAGGGTGAATGTTCGGTATCATATGGGGATATAACACGTGGGCCGAGATTCCGTTCATAACGACACCTCGTGGAATAGCCAGACTGGTTATTTTATTAATGTCTTCAAATATAGACACAAACAGCTCTTTGCTTTCGTATCCCTCATTTGTGGCAACGACTGGAAACTTGTGGCTTATGGGAGTTGCGACCAGTGTAGTTCTTGATCAAATAACTCATGTAGCAGGTTACCGATTTATGTCGCTTGGTGCTTCGTTGAAGAAATGGTCAGCAGTGCATATCCCAGGGATTCCGCTGGCGATCGCCACTTTCGCAATTGGCGATAAAAATAAACAATTGGCGATTTTTTTTTACAATTTTCGAAAAAAATCAGAAAAAATATTTATTTTTTTTTCGAAAATTGTCATTTATTTATCCAATTTTTTGAAGTGACGATTTTTTTTATTTTCCCCAGCGGAATCCCTGCATATGCTGATCGGACTGCGCGGAGGCGCATGCTGATCTGGATCTACACTGGTCGCAAAACCAGTGGGCGCCCATCCCGTTTCCTAAGCCTTGCCAGATATTTGTTTCCATTCACGGAACTAAACTACTATTCTCTATTTATTTCACCGCCATAAATGTCATATTACAAGCATAGAGTTGTAACTTTATCAGAGATAATATGCTATAATGAGATACATGTATATACATAACATATGAGATATGGGAATTGGAAAGGTTGGGCCATTTTAGCGCGCCTTCCGAATTCTCTATCATGCTGTTACAATTCCACGACGCTCAGACCCCCGCTAACACCGAGGTCAAGGTCACAATATTATCGCTTTCGCAAACTTAACATTGTGGGAAATCTCTTCATTTATCTTTCCTTTCACACAGCTTCTTGATATTCATTAAACTAAAACACCACCAGGCGCGCTTGGTTGTCTTCTAACAACTCTTGTTTTATCACCCGGTACGCGGGTAAACATGGGAGTATGCTAGATGAGCGATATTTACACTGGTTCAAACATTACTGTCTGTTCCACGTGTTGCTGCCGACGAACTTTTGGCTATTAAACCTAAAAAATAGTTAAAAGTACTTTTTTATCAATAACAAAAAAGTCACCCTCCCCAAAAAAAATTATTTCATGAAATTCCACCAAATATTGATTTTATTGCGAAAAAACGATTTTCCTATGGGAATTTAACATGGGGGCTAAAATTCTTCTCTTTTTTATTCTTTTTTTATTTGTGGACCGATCTTCAAAATCTAACTATTGTTTTCTTAGTCTAACCCATTTTCAAGCTATCTCGCCAGGTTTCGGAGTCAATTTCCAAATTTTTTCTTTTTTGAAGGATCAAAAAACGAAATATTTTGGAAATTGACTCCCCATGTTAAATTCCCATTGGAAAATAGTTTTTTCGCAATAAAATCAATATTTCATCAAATAAAATGTTTTGGGTGACTTTTTTTGTTATTGATAAAAAAGTATAGCCAAAAGTTCGTCGGCAGCAAAACGTGGAACAGACAGTAGTAACATAGTGAAGGGTTCAGAAATTCAGGTATATCAGGATTATTCGCTAAAACGACATAAGTATGTGCCGAACACAGGAGACCACCAAATGCAGCACATGAAGACGCGTTTGCTGCGCCATATGGCATCAACATCCATTGCATATTAAGGAAAATATCAAATAATACTTACTTTCGAGAGGCGCGCTTCGCAGCACTCTCAGCCATTGCTGTTGTTGTTGTAACCACGTGATCATTACACCTTGATTACATGGACGTTGATTAAAATGCTGAATAGGAACGAGACAATCGACAGTTAATATGTCGTTCGCAAAGAACACGGTTGTGTCCGAATGTACGGAGCCCTGCAGGGGACATGATTTTTTTTAACAATTTAACAATTTAACAATTCGTTGCCACGAATTAACAATTCGTTGCTACGAATTAACAATTCGTTCCCTCAATCTAATATGTTCGTTCCAACGAAATAACAATTAGTTCTCACAGGAACGAATTGTTAATTCGTGAGAACGAATTGTTATATCGTGGGAACGAATTGTTAATTCGAAGGAACGAATTGTTAAATTGAGGGAACGAATTGTCATTTCGAGGGAACTAATTATTAACTCGAGAGAACGTATTGCTTTATCGTGGCAACGAATTGTTAAATTGAGGGAACGAATTGTTATTTCGTGGGAACGAATTAATAAAAAAAAATATTTCTACGTCCCCTGTGGGCTCCGTACGAATGCAATTGGATTGATTAAATACGTAAATACATTCGAATGGGGAGACGACCGTCGAAAAGGGTATGCTGGTATCTTAGCAATGGTTTAGTTCGTTGTCGCTTACAATTTACAGCGTTATCGATTACAAAAATTATAATACAACTTCTGTCTTCTCTGTCGGTAAACAGCGTAAACAGTGTGTAGCTGAACACATGTGACCAGTGTATACTTCTCATCGCGATTGACTAAATACAACGTATGCTCCAATATCTAGGTGCATGATCACGTGGTTACAACAACAACAACATCGCCCACACCAAAGTAAGTATTATTTGATATTTTCCTTAATATGCAACGGAATTTGAGGAAATATGGCCCAGCAAACGCGTCTTCAAGAGCTGCATTTGGTGGTCCAGGGAGTTCGGCACAGACTTATGTCGTTTTTGCGAAGAATCGATTTCCGTGTCGGTAGACACGGAAATCGATTCTTCACAAAAGCGACAGAAGTTTGGGCGAAAATACAGAGATCACCTAATGCAGATTAACAAGACGCGTTTGATGCGCCATATTTCATCAAAATCCGTTACGTAATAAGGACATTATAAAAGAATACGTACTTTGAATCAGATGGATTCTGGAAATTTGAGTACTTGTTGTTGTTGTTAGTACCACGTGATCATACACCTTGAATATACCGAGTCGGATGTCTGGATGCAGTGAATGCTACATGCGCTGCATTGTTACATACAATCGGAGACCCTCAGGGGACGTATAATTGTGTTTCATTAATTCGTTCCCTCGATATAACAATTCGTTCCCACGAATTAACAATTCGTTCCTACGAAATAAGAATTCGTTACCACGAATTAACAATTCGTTCCTACGAAATAAGAATTCGTTACCACGAATTAACAATTCGTTCCTACGAAATAAGAATTCGTTCCGTCGAATTAACAATTCGTTCCCACGAAAAAACAATTCGTTCCCTCAAATGTACATTTCGTTCCAACGAAATAACAATTCGTTCCCTCAATTTAACAATTCGTTCCCTCGAATTAACAATTAACAATTCGTTCCCACGATATAACAATTATGTTCCCACGAAATAACAATTGTTATATCGTGGGAACGAATTGTTATTTCGTGGGAACGAATTGTTAAATTGAGGGAACGAGAATGTAGAATGCCACTTACAGTATGCATGCCTTGAACATATAAAACATGTGCAGGTATTGCACGGCGATATACCTAGGTTAAAATACATTTCAAATTCACTGTAAATGCAGTGAACAAACCGAATCTGGGGGCCGTTTCACTAAACGTCGTACGACTAACATGTTCGTAAGTGCAAAATTATGATAGTCTGTATATTTCACATTAACAATGTGTTCTTGTAAACAATTATTGGATTTACATGTATTGAGCATAGGCTGCATATGCAGCCTATGCTCAATACATGTAAATCAATCAATTGAAATTTACAGACGATCCTAAATGTGCACTCACGAACATTTTAGTCGTACGAAGTTTAGTGAAACGCCCCCCAGCTTCGCACATCCGCGAGTTCAATTACTGACGGGCAATCGACAGCATCGACGCTCCAATCCTGGCTATAATGACACAACTGTCAATCAGAGGTCGCTAGGGCTGACGTTAATTACACGCCGAGTTGACGTAAAGTAAACGTTAGATTGTGATATTGGCGCTTTTCAAAATCCGGACATCCGATACGCTACTACAAAAAGGGTGTATTGCGTTTTAGTTCATGGTCTGTTGAGAAATACGGAGCCCCGCAGGGGACGTAGAATTCTTTTTTATTAATTCGTTCCCACGAAATAATAATTTGTTCCCACAACGTAACATTTCGTTCCCACGAAATAACAATTCGTTCCCTCAATTAAACAATTCGTTCCCACGAATTAACAATTCGTTCCCACGAAATATGCTATATTTATGGTATGTTTATTGTTTTCTGCAGCATGATAAAGGTACCACAGAATTTTAATTGCCTTTTGATACTCGCTACTTCTGATTTCAATGGGGTTTTTAGCCATTTTAATTGGGTATTTAAGCAAATACGCAGCTTATCTGGAGCTCTGTATTACATAATATGTTATTAAACACATTCAAAACTATCATTCAACTATAATGTGTCACGAAATCGATACATGACGGCTGTTCCCCTGGATATGATATTTATTCATTTATTTCTGAGTTTGCTGGTGGTTGAGCACTTTCACTATGGCAGTTAGACATATACAAGTCGTTCCAAAAATACGACTTAATGTGTACTAATACACGGCCTTAGTTACTGCCTTGTGAAGCGCCGACATGTCGGGCTGCGAGAGGTTAATTATGCAGATGTGAATAAGCGGTGCAGTTAAGTAGTTCCAGTACCCAATATGACGTCACGAGATGTCCAAGGATAACACTATTGACGAATTGTGTTTCCTTGTATTTGCCAGATAGTTGTTCCCATTCACGGCACTGACCTACTATTCTCTATTTATCCCGTCAACACAGTGCGTATGTGCCGTGAAACACGGTGCCGTGAAACATTTTTGATATCCTGTCAATACGACCTACTCACTGCGTATGAATAAATGCGGTTGCTGGGATTATTTCTTTGCATTTTAAAGCCATTTGTATGTGTTGACGGGATAAATAGAATAGTAGGTTAGTGCCGTGAATAGAAAAATATATCTGGCGCGGCACGGAAACGGGATGTGCTCGGCAGAGCCTCGCCCATCCCGTTTCCTAAGCCTTGCCAGATATGTTTTCCCATTCACGGCACTAACCTACTATTCTCTATATAGCTGCCACTGGTCAAGACGTTCTTCCTTAGTATATGTTCTGCCAATTCTCGTCTATTTTTTTATCATTCAGCCCCGGGTACCACCAGGCAAGGTCATCTCAATATTGCCACACTTTCTATAATGTCATTTTGGTATTTGCATAAATCCGTTAGAGGACATTTACGCATACTACATAACACACTTCTCGAATTAGATTCTCAAATAGTTCAACTTATAGCAACATATCATGACGCACATGCGCGCTGTTTTGTTGAGATCTGCATTATTCGCCATTTACTATTATCAGGGTGCATGATCACATGGTTACAACAACAACAACAATTACTGAAACTTCTAGAAGCGCCTCCGATTCAAAGTACGTATTCTGTTATGAACGTCTGTCGTTTTTGTGAAGAATTGATGTCCGTGTTTACTGACACAAAAATCGATTCTTCGCAAAAACGACATAAGTACATAAGTATGTGCGGAAGTCCCGAGACCGCCAAATACAGGTCTCATGAAGATTATGCATCTTGATTATGTATTACAAAAGGATATTACCAGCAAATGTCAAGAACATTAAAGTACAATTCGCTGTATCAGGTTGCTGGTGTGTACTATATGACTGACATTGACATTGGACGTAAATACCCAATTAAATTGCCAAAACCCCAATTGAAATCAGAAGTAGCGAGTATCAAAAAGCAATAACAAATTAAAATTTTGTGGTACCTTTATCATGCTACAGAAAACAATAAATAGACCACAAATATAGCATATTTTTCTTATTTTCAATGAAAACACATCTTGGTATTTCATTAGAATTGTCTCCAAGGAGACAATTCTAATGAAATGTCAAGACATGTTTTCATTTCGAAGCAAACTATTCAATAAGCTGTCTGTTGATGTGTAAACAGTAGTGTGATTTTATTTTACCCGATTAAAATATTGAAATACCCAATTGCTTCAGATATGATGGAGTGAAAATACTCAATTACTAATTCCTTATCTGCAGCCCTGTAATATTTAGTTTGTAAATAGAGAATACCAGTTTATTTTCATGTCAAGTTTACCAGACAAGACTAGGCATTCCGAGGCTCACGAAAAATTCCTACCATTTTCGAGCCCATCCTGATAACTTCATATCAAGACTAGGCTAATTATGGTAGTCTATTGATCAGGTAGCGGTGTATGCTATATACGCGTAATGCGCCATTTCACGGTGTTTTCCATTGGAACGTGCCCGGATGTGCGTACATGTGCATACCGTCAGTACGCATACACAGACTTCATTCGGTGAACTACTGGTGTACGTACTTGTAGTCCAAGTGCCCGTTGTTTGTATGCGATAAACTTACTGTGGTACATGTAACATCATGTGACGCCGTTCGACCAATAACACGTCAGCCGAACAGTTCCGATTCCGTTGTTACCGGGATGCGCGTCCAGTTAATACAAGAACAACTAGAGCAGCTTGAGCTGCATCAACAGTTTGAGCCTCAAACATTGATTTCATGTGTAACTAAGCTTTAGCCCAAGGTGTAAACTATCGGTTGCAAAAAGAATTTCTGAAGTTTTAGAATGAACAGTCCAACATTATTGTGTTCGCATCATCACACCGATGTGGGGCCGGTTAACTTAGAGGTAGAGCGATGGGCTCGGAGCGAGGGATACCGGGTTCGATCCTCAGCCAAAGATTTAGCTAAAGGACAGAAATATCGACTACAGCAAAAACAATTGAAATCGAATGATAAATAACGAAGCTGACGTCACATCCGTTTGCTCTATTTTGAAAAACTTGAAAAAATACGTTCATCTTTGACATCGAATAGAGCCGTAAGTAGTCAAGATATAGCTCTGAAAATTATCATCTTTCATGCGGCTGACACTCCCCTATCACCCTGGCAAGAAATTATGTTGCTGACTGTACTGTACAAATTGGAAAACGTTTGTAAAGACCACCCGTTATCAGCCGAAATTCGGCAAAATCGTTGAAAAGTATGTACATTTTTCAACTTCAAATGCATATAGCTCTTTTATTTGAGCAGACAGCCGAAAACTGTCAGTGAGTCTGAGATAGAGAATTTTGTCAGCTTTCCGATGCAAAAAGAATTCTTGAAATCGGTTGGAAAATAAGGAAGTTATAGGAAGTATGACGTCACTTCCGTTTTCGTGGGAAGTAGCATTAACAGATATCTGAAAATCTCTGAGTCTCTGCTCACACTTGATCGATCTGAATCGGCATGCAAAATTTGAAGTCGATCCAACCGGCGGTTTGGTGTAGATGGAGGGAGCCCGTAAGTCAGCGGATGATTATTTTTCGATAGTTATCGCCCCTAAATTGCAGTTTACGCCATTTGTAAATACACCTAATAAAACGGAAATTACATATGTGCAATATTCCGCCAGTGAAGTTTTCGTTTGTTTTTCACCATAGGCCGGGCACAAAGCGGGGGGAAAGTTTTAGCTAAATGACTGAAATATCGACCGCAGCAAGAAATTTTGAAATCTATTGATAAATAACGAAGCTGACGTCACATCCGTTTGCTCTATTTTTGAAAACTTGAAAAAAAGACGTTCATCTTTGACATCCAATAGAACCGGAAGTAGTCAAGATAGAGCTCTGAAAATTATCATCTGTTATGCGCCTGACACTCCCCTATCACACTGGCAAGAAATTATGTTGCTGACATTACTGTACAAATTGGAAAACGTTTGCAAAGACCACCCGTTATCAGCCGAAATTCGGCAAAAATTCTGCAAAATCGTTGAAAAGTATGTACATATTTCAACTTCAAATCCCTATAGCTCTCTTATTTGACCAGATAGCCGAGAACTGTCAGCGAAGCCGAGATAGCTTCCAATGCAAAAATAATTTTTGAAATCGGTTGGAAAATAAGGAAGTTATAGAAAGTTATAGAAAATATGACGTCACTTCCGGTTTCGTGGAAAGTGGCATTAAGATATTTCTGAAAATCTCTGAGTCTCTGCTCACACTTGATCCGAATCGGCATGCAAAATTTGAAGTCGATCCGACCAGCGGTTTGGGCTGTAGACTGAACGGCTGAATAAAAAAACAACGAATACAATAGGTTTTCGGCGCAGCTGAAAGCCGCCTCAAACCTAATTATTTCCATAAGCGACTAATGGTATAGACATCAGGGGGGCGTTTCACTAACCTTCGTACGACTAAAATGTTCGTAAGTGCAAAATTATGATAGTCTGTAAATTGCACATTAACATTGTTTTCTTATTTATAATAATTGTCTTGCATGGATTAATATAGTGTTGACTGTATTGTAATTCTGAAATTTGCGGCGTATATCAGAAAATGATAGGTCTGAAAATCGTTTCCGACTTCCGAAACGGACCCCAGGCCTTGTGGCATATCCATAGTTTTGTCATGATGTCACAGATTGTCTAAACCAATGAAATAACGCCCGGCCGGTGTTCAGTTATTTTATTTCTGAAAGCTGATACAATTCTGTTTTAACCTCGTATGTGGGGTATAAAACCTTGATTTATAATGTTTGATATGCAATTGAGAGACAGTACACACACATTATTTATGTTTACATATATAATATTAAGTAATGATATTATATTATCCCGTCAACACAGTGCGTATGTGCCGTGAAACACGGTGAAACATTTTTGATATCCTGTCAATACGACAATCACTGCGTATGAATATGTGCGGTGGCTGGGGTTATTTGTTTTGCATTTTAAAGCAATTTAATAGGTGTTGTCGGGATAAATAGAACAGTAGGTTAGTGTCGTGAATGGGAAAAAATATCTGGCGCGGCACGGAAACGGGATGTGCTCGGCAGAGCCTCGCCCATCCCGTTTCCTAAGCCTTGCCAAATATTTTTCCCATTCACAGCACTAACGGTATCGAACCTCGAAATGCCACTTCTCTGATCCGAGGGCGTGCATAGAAACCGCATCATAGTACATGTATACCGCCATTAGACGGTCTACACGCACACACACGTTCTGAGACGGCAATCATATGGAGATAAAGAGTTATTGCCGGTGGGAGATACTATCAGAAAACAAAACCGTACATCGTACATCGTACATCGTACTCACGGCCTTTAGATACGTGTCATACTGTGCCAGTATGAACTGGCTAACGCGAACCTCGTTGTATGTTATCACATTAACACTCATGCCACACAAATACTTATTACACCAATCAGCACACATCAACAGACAGTGTACATGTATACTGCACTGGCATTGACACGCCCATGTGTATGGCCCTATCCACTGTGTGTTTGTCTATTTGTAACTAACATCGTTTTTTACACGTATATATTATACTAACACGTGCATTACGAATTTGTAATCTCCAATAGGAAGATAATAAATAAATAAATACACGTTTGGTGAAATGGACCATGCGAAAATGGTGTGCAGGGGTACATGAGGTAATTCCGGATAAATACCGCTGTCAAGGTGTACATGATCACGTGGTTACAACAACAACAACGTCGCACACTCCAAAGTAAGTATTATTTGATATTTTCCTTAATATGCAATGGATTTTGATGAAATATGGCGCAGCAAACGCGTCTTCGTGAGCTGCATTTGGTGGTCTATGGAGTTTGGCACAGACTTATGTCCTGTTTGCGAAGAATCGATTTCCGTGTCGGAGACACGGAAATCGATTCTTCGCAAAAACGACAGAAGTTCCGGCGAAAATACAGAGACCACCAAATACAGCTTATCAAGACGCGTTTGATGCGCCATATTTCATCAAAATTCGTTGAGTAATAAGGACACTATAAAAGAATACGTACTTTGAATCGGTACTTGTTGTTGTTGTTAGTACCACGTGATCATACACATTGAATGTGTGTCCCGACACGACCGATGTATCCTCAGACCAGGTGGTACATCGTTCACTATTATGGTGTACAGGCAGTCGGTGTGTTTCGTCCTCCGTCGGTACAGTTATTATTGGAGCGCTAGTGAAGACTTATATAACCAGCATCCGAATTTGAGGTCTTCCAGCTTTCATCCAAATGAGCTTATGTCGGTCGCAACATATATTTTGCGGGTTTAACTTTTTAAAAACTCTCTTACGCCATGTGTGTTCATGATCATCCATATTTTAATTACATGGCCAACCCGTGCAGCCCCTATGCCCTACATGTATGTCAAATTTACTTTATTTTCTTTCGATTTTAGGTTAAAGTTTATATATATCTGAAACCGCTTCGTCAATTCACTCGAAACTTCACATCCATATTGTCATTCTATGCCAAACCTGTGCAGCCCCTGTGCCCAATGTCAAGGCAAAATACATTGAAATTTACCTTAATTTTTTTGGTGATTAAGGTTGCAGTTTTTAAGAAACCGCTTCGCCATTTCGCTCGAAACTTCACATGTGTGTTTATCATCATTCAAATTATTTTTGCATTAAATGTTTTTTAGTACTATCAAATTCCTCGGCGGACGCGATATGCGAGCCGCGGCCATCTAGTTAATAGGTTTAATCATATTGTCAGGAGGATCGTGTAACCAATATACCAATTTTGGAGCAGCAAATGTTTTAATAACAGTATTTGTTCCTATTAAACTTAAGTTTCTGTGTGTCCATGTCTTAAGGCACTGTTCGAACTCTATTATTTTTGGGATAATATTGTATTCGTGAATAGCCGGATTGTCATTTAAAAAAATATTCTATAAATATCACGCAATCACGTATATCAGAAAATGATACAGTAGGTCGGAAAACATATTTAATGGCTCCGCTAGCGCGTTGCCATTAAACAGATTGTCCGACCTTATCATTTTCTGATATACGCCGCAAATTTGAAAATTACAATACAGTTAACCCTATATTAATCCATGCAAGACAATTATTATAAATATGTCCTATAATACAAATCAGTTAACCCTATAATCCCTAAAGTATGTGTATTGATTGAAGTCCATTTAACTTATTATTGGGGAAGCATGACACATTTGTATTTCTTAAAGCGACCACTCGCATTACAATATTTGTTTGTGTTAAGCTTGAGGGCTGATATTTTACTGAACTCCTCTATTATGCAAATGAACTTTTCAAATGATTGCCGTTTATCCCGTCAACACAGTGCGTATGTGCCGTGAAACACGGTGCCGTGAAACATTTTTGATATCCAGTCAATTCTATTTTTGCATTTTACAGCCATTTGTAGGTGTTCACGGGATAAATAGAATAGTAGGTTAGTGCCGTGAATGGGAAAAAATATCTGGCGCGGCACGGAAACGGGATGTGCTCGGCAGAGCCTCGCCCATCCCGTTTCCTGAGCCTTGCCAGATATGTTTTCCCATTCACGGCACAAACCTACTATTCTCTATGTACCATCCGTCATAAAAGTTGCATCGTCAGCAAACATCGTGTTTTTCAATTGTATGTCATCGATGTTCACACCAGTTATATTTGTTTCGTTAATATGTATCTAGATACTATTTCAATATCAATAATGAAGGTGTAAGGTGATAATGGACAGCCTTGGCGTACGCTTCTACTTATTGAAAATAAGTCTGATAAGTAACCATTGTTTGTAACACAGCTTTTTGCGTCATAATAAAGCAATTGAATCCATTTAAAAATGTCATTACCAACATAAAAATCGTCCATAACTTTGAAAATAAATTAATGTTCCACAATATCAAATGCCTTTTCAAAGTATGCGATAAAAAAATAAGCCCGGTGCTTCAGTTTCGTTTAAATAGTCCATTGATTCATAAAGTGTTATAATGTTTTCCCATAGGTACCCACCGTTAAACATCCCGTTTGTGAATAATCAATTATCGATGGTAATAATTGTTAAATTCTATTTTCTATGGCATTAGATGCACATTTGTAGTCTACTTTGAGTAATGATATTGGTCTACAGTTTTTAAGTATTGATAAGTCACTGTCTTCTTTTGGTATTAATGTGATTAGTTCCTGCTTTTGCATTTCACTTAATGTTCCATATGCAAAAGAATAGTTAAAAGAATATAATATCGTTTTATGTGATTCCAAACAATCGTACAGAATTCAACAGTTGCACCATCTGAACCCGGGCTTGTATTGCTAGTCGTGTCTGTTAAGGACATACTACATTTATATTGAGTGAGATTGCCTTCACACATTTGTTTACTGTCATCTGTAGCCTATTTCATCAACATTGCAAAGTATACTTTAGTAGCAAAGTATACTTTGAGGGAGAAATTTTCAATTTTTTTAAAAATTTATTAATTTTTATTATACTGAATTTATTACATTATCACAGCCATTTAATGGCTGTGATAATGTAATAAATTCAGTATAATAATTCTGCACTTTTAATCATGAAATATATGCATTTGTTAGTTCTATATGAAATAATGCATTTCAGGAAAAATAAATGATTACTCCCTCAAAGTATACTTTGCTAGTAAAGTATACTTTGCAATGTTCATGAAATAGGCCCCTGATAATGTATGTATGTTGTTATTATCATCATCAAATACATTTTGATGTGTATGTTGGATCTCCTTTTGCATATATATAATGTATAGAGGATATTCATATTTTTGCAACGAATATGACATATATGTTCATCGAGTGGTGTGAAATGTCCATATTTCACGAGAAATATGGACATTCCAGACCACAAGATGAACATGTATGTCATATTCGTTGCAAAAATATGAATATTCTATTTATTATATACCGCTCCATGGAAATTAACAGTTTTTTTAGACTGTATACGGTAATGCATGTGTATTTGCAGCCTATTTGCAGTCCGGCACTGCAGGTGCGCGTTATGAATATAGATAGCGGAAGTAGTCGTATTTTCACCGGAAGATGTTTATTTCATCGATGAGAACATATGACTTTTATTTACATCGTATAACTATGTATTTCATGGGTAGGTATATAATAAATTATACTATTCCTTTTTCTTCGTGTAATATGTTTATCATTGCTTGTTATACATGGACTATGTCCATGTACATTTAACCCGGTAATGTTTTTATTTTCTGATCTTTTCCTTTCTAAATTCGCAAACACTTTGGTATTTTTCCCCACCCTCAATCCATTCGGCTTTCGCTCTTAGCATAATCCCTCTAACTTTTTGTTCTTGTATATCTTGTAAATTGTTTTTGTTAACTTAGTGTTTAATTCATTTAAAACGTATTTTTTAATATTCTGCTTCTCATTCATCTATTTATTCTATTAACCTCTTCTCCGTCTTTATTTTTCTTTTTAATGGACGAATATTTTATTGTTTGGCTTCTTATTGTGCCTTGCATTATTTCCCGTAATGTGTTCGGATTAGCGTTTCGGTTAATTGTGGCTATTTCAGCTATATTATGTAAACACTTAATTCATTTAAAATAACCCGTACCTCTTTCATTGCGCTGTGTTTGTAAATAAATATATACGATTGTAAGAATGATCTGATTTAAATCATGTAGTGATTTTACTTTTTGTTATGCGATTACTTAGATTTTCGGATATGAGATGACGACACAATAATGGCGGTTTCGTATTTGAATTTCATGTGAATTTCTTTGCTTTATGATTGATGATTCTCCATTTATTCCGTCAACACAGTGCGTATGTGCCGTGAAACACGGTGCCGTGAAACATTTTTGATATCCAGTCAATACTATTTTTGCATTTTACAGCCATTTGTTCACGGGATAAATAGAATAGTAGGTTAGTGCCGTGAATGGGAAAACATATCTGGCGCGGCACGGAAACGGGATGTGCTCGGCAGAGCCTCGCCCATCCCGTTTCCTGAGCCTTGCCAGATATGTTTTCCCATTCACGACACTAACCTACTATTCTCTATGTATTCATTTAGTTCATGCTTATTTATGATGGACAATAATTTTATCTCTTGTTCTTTTGTTTGTATATTTTCTGCCATTTTTGTCCAAATCCGGATCTAATATTATATTAAAGTAACCTCCTATTATTAGTATCTCAATATCAACCTAGTCTAAACATGTCTCTAGATCTTAGAACATCGTAAGCTGTTATCCTTGGGACCATATATGTTTATTAGTGTATTATTTGTAGTAAAATGCGCTCCTTGTATGAAGCATATGCCATTGTCATTACCCTTCATCCATTGAAATAGTTCTAGACGTTTGCTTTTTGACCCCATACTATTAACATTGAAGTTTGTTATTTTTAAATCCATATGTTTATGTTATACTTTGAGTCTGAAACAGTTATTCAAGAACATGTCTACACCTTAACTCCATGGATCCAGAGGTCTATCAAATATGAACACAAAGAGATGTGGAATGGAGGAAAGTGAAAATTGCATCATTAATGATTTGTGAATGAGGGTCACCAAGTTAAATTATATATACCACGCTCGAAATAAATACATGCATATACATATACCTTCAAATTGTGTGTGCGGGTGTGTCTGCCTCTATACACAATGTGTGCGGGAGGGAGAGAGAGAGAGAGAGAGAGAGAGAGAGAGAGAGAGAGAGAGAGAGTGGAGAGTGTGTCTCATGGAAATATTACTACTTGGGTTGCAATATTAACTCAATATGGTATACAGATCATCGGTGTATCATTCCAAAATATCTTGTATACATTTACTAATTCACAGCTTTCAGTAACAATGAAACAATTATGTTGTGTTATGCACGCTATACGATAGCAATATGGCATATATAGAGAATTGTAGGTTAGTGCCGTGAATGGGTAAAACTATCCGGCAAGGCCCAACAATTTCTTTATTTCTCATCAGAGACGGTTCAAATGAGTGGTCACAACATATACTTTGGTTCAGAAATAAGGAAAATAGATAGAGAATAGTAGGTTAGTGCCGTGAATGGGAAAATATATCTGGCAAGGCTCAGGAAACGGGATGGGCGAGGCTCTGCCGAGCACATCCCGTTTCCGTGCCGCGCCAGACATGTTTTCCCATTCACGGCACTAACCTACTATTCTATTTATCACCTACAAATAGCTGTAAAATGCATAAATAGTATTGACTGGATATCAAAAATGTTTCACGGCACCGTGTTTCACGGTACATACGCACTGTGTTCACGGGATAATAGGTTGTTCTTGAGGCTCCGTACGTCCGTCCGTGTGCATTTACGCCGAACATTTGGTGGAGCTTCTACAGTTGCCGTCCAGTATGCCACGGAGACATATCCATGTTTTGCAAACATAATGTCTAGTTTTAAATTAATTATTGACGCTGGTCCAGGACTGTGAGCATTGCATTTTGAAATAAATAAATTCGATATAAGTGTTCAATGTTTTAAGAAAAGTAGAGGCAACACAAATTAAATCATCCGTTATATGTAATTTGAGAAGTTTGTAATATGAAATCATCTTGTAGAACCACCGGCACTGCACAAGTTAATTTAAGACTCCCACAAACTGGGGTGCAGATCCATGTGAACATGCCGAACTAACAAATAAGCAATTTCTAAAGCATCGGCTTATTATTGTTTAGCAATACTAATCCGGCGCTTATATATTGCTTACAATTGTTTAAAAGTTCTCATTTTAAAGGAGCTGCTTGACAATTCAAGCCCCAGAACATCTTAGAAATATGCAAATTGACAAATGATATCAAATAAACAACTAGTAATTAAAGCCATAGTTAGAACAGTACAAGCAAACATATATAACATGTGTTATATTGCAACTTAAGTGCAAGTATAATCGCTGTTGAATATTACTAGAGTCCTTGTCTAAACATACACGGTCAAATGATTTCCACGAGCGCACCGGTGTGACTTCACGTCATAAATGTACAACAAGACAACAGTATAACATCGAACAGTGCTATTGAGACATAGCGTGCCAGTGTTGTTGACGCAGACACTGCTACGTGAGGTGTGACGCCAACTAGTCGCGCATGTTTTTAAATTGCAAATGCATGTTTAATTATACTCCAGCAACGAGGTTGTGAGGTGGGGGGAATACTGGAGTCACGTTGTCTGTGCGTCCGTCCGTCACTAAACTTAACATCAGATAAATATGTTATAACATATATTTCCTTCATAGAACATTATTCATATTTCACGCATGCATTACTCTAAGGGTTCACTATCATGCTATGACAATTCCACGACCGTCCAACACCCGCTGATCCTGAGGTCAATATCACATACTTACTATCTTTACAAAACTTAATATCAGAGAACTCGTTTATATTTATATTACCTTCATAGACCCATGCTGGTCCACAGGCCCACATACTTTAAAAACATCTACTACGTATTTAGCAGTACCTGTGCCCACGCGGAGTATTCCGTACGCCTCGCTTACTGACAAACCCTCCGTGGCCATACGTTAAAAATGCATCGTATTGTTTATGGTATGCTAATATAGAGAATAGTCGGTTAGTGTCATGAATGAGAAAAAGTATCTGGCAAGGCTTATGAAACGGGATGGGCGAGGCTCTGCCATGGGAACGAATTGTTAATTCGTGGGAACGAATTGTCATTTCGTGGGAACGAATTGTTAATTCGAGGGAACGAATTGTTAAATGGAGTGAACGAATGTAATTTCGTGGGAACGAATTGTTAATTCGAGTGAACGAATTGTTAAATTGAGGGAACGAATTGTCATTTCGTGGGAACGAATTGTTAATTCGTGGGAACGAATTAATAAAAAAATACATGTCCGCTGCGGGGCTCCGTACCATCACACCGGTAATCGATTAGAATAACGAAGAATGCGTTACACTATCAAGGTGGGGGATCACGTGGTTTCCGAATCCGATTTTCCGACAGAATTATGAGATTAAAGCCGCCTATACAATAAAGGGCAACGTGTACCGCATTTGCTGCGGTATATTTCATAAACATATGTCATTCCAGTAGAAAGATATTAAAGGAAATCTTCTTTAAACACATCTAAAAACATGACGTCACGCTGTTCGGAAAAACGTGATCCCACACCTTGACTATAGCGGTTCGTTTGCGGTTGAATCCAGATCATCATGTGTATCTGCACGGTCTGAAGGATATGCACTGTTCGCCATTCCGTGAACGAAGCACCCGGCATACGTCTAACGGACAAAATAGATCGTTATAAGGCTACACAACCATTTGATCAGCAGCTACACTGGTCACCAATCTCATAAACCCCATTTCTCCAGTCACAGTCACATATAATAAGTCATCTACCGCAATAACCCGGAATATTCGGACACGATACAATAAGTTTCCCAAAACAAATTGTATCCACATCACATGCTGTAACATTGTTATTGTGATAACCATTCTAACAATAAATATTTGAACACTCCTTGCTGTGAGAATCCATAGATTAATACATTGTTCGACCATGTCCAGTTGTGGGTAAACGTTTGCCGTGGCACGAGGGAACTGTTTGAATCCCAAGGCCGTAGGCCTTGGGGTTCAAACAGTTCCCTCGTGCCACGTAGGCCTTGGGGTTCAAACAGTTCCCCCGTGCCACGGCAAACGTTTACCCACGACTGGACATGGTGGAACGTTATTGTTACATTTCCGTCGGAAATATCGTGCAATTTGAGCATTTATGCAACACTTTCGGTACTTTGATAATCTGCTCAATGCAAAAACCAGATTTAGCCATACATATTCCAAGGCCGCAGTAAACGTCGCGTGTTGCAGCCGCATCAATTTCAAAATTTCAGTGAGACCGTAGTGAACTGATCTGGTGACGTAATGGCGCGTTCTAGTAACGTCATGTGACACATACATGTCATTACGTAGGTGTTGGCTTGGCCCCGGACGCGCTGTTCGTTTGAACACGACTGTGAGCGGTGTCATGTAACAATGTGCGTTTCCCAGAATATATTGTGTCCGAATATGTAGCGTTATGACGGTACCTTGTGTTTCAGGTGTGGAAGATGGCGGGCATTGGTTGGGGGATGGCTGCACTCTGTTCCCTCCCGATGCTGGGTGTGTTCCGCCTGAACGTCCACGACGGCGTCGTACTGTGTGAGAACATTTTCCGCACGTTACCGACGAGCCACCGCCAGGTGTGGGTCGCCTACATCTGCTTCATCGTCTTCTTCATCCCGCTCCTCATCCTCACCATCTGCTACACGCGTATTTTCCTCAAGATCGCCAGCAAAGTCAAACAAAACGACCAAAGTAAAACTGTGAGTTACAAAACTGGCAAATTTCAGCTGCAATCGACGCGCAGTACATCACTTCCGCGCGCCAAAATCAAAACACTGAAATTAACATTCGCGATAATTCTCGTATTCGTCGTGTGCAGTTTACCGTATTTTATCGTGGAAATGATAATGTCGTTCGGCGCCCATTGTGCAATATCCAAGGTACTCTACGCATTGCTAGGCGGCATGGCTGCCTGTAACTCGGCAGCCAATCCGTTTGTGTTTCTCCTATTTAATGTGAATCTTGATTGGTTGAAGCAGCTGCGCGAGCGGACGTTCGCGGCGAAGAAGGCGCCGCGGTATATGTACTCGCCGACGTCCAGTACGGAGTCGCACTATAACAATGGCGCCAACAGTCGGGCGGGCACCCACACGACGGCCGCTTCATGACGGTTACCCATGGAGAGGCTCGATACGGTCACTGAGAATATAGACTGCGATCAAATAGACTGACAGTAGACAGTCACTGCAATTGCACTCCGCACCGGCGTAAAATGTTTCACGTCGGAAAATACACAGGCTCCCTGACGAGATACAACTAAGCTTTGCTTAGGGCTATCGCATAAACGCATTTTGTCACCTAGTAACCAGCGCAAATGTCTTTGTTTATGCAGTGTATCTGCATGTAGTTGAATGGGAATTTGTAAATAATCCAGCCCCCATTTCGATTTTACGCCGGTACGGAGTGCTACAACAGTGATGAGAGAGAGAGAGAGAGAGAGAGAGAGAGAGAGAGAGAGAGAGGAGGGTGGGTGAGAGAGAGAGCCAGACAGACAGACATACATACATACATTTTAAGCGTTAAAGATAGAGAGAGAGAGAGAGAGAGAGACACACACACACACACACACACACATACAGACAGAGAGAGAGAGACATACATAGATGAGAGAGACACAGAGAGACAGAGAGAGAGAGAGAGAGAGAGAGAGAGAGAGAGAGAGAGAGAGAGAGAGAGAGAGAGAGAGAGAGACAGCAGCATACGACAATTTACGTTTCCCGCATTCAAGTGTTAATTCTCTGTAATCCATTTGCCGACAGCTTTGCGAGAGTTGAACTAGTGTGGATACTATTGTGGAACCGGCCGCCTGTTTATCGCCATGCCATTCAACGGACGTAAAACTCAGGTCAATCAATATGTAACCTGGTACACGAATGACGTCACAGTGCGTCAGTATTAAAACAGGTTGCTGCAATGTGCACTGGCCCCCGGCTGATAAAACGGTAGTTGCAGCCTGTAACTCTGTGACCATCCCGTATCGTACGTACCAGACTGGTACGGTAGGGTCACAGAGGTACAGGCTGCAACTATAAAACGGTTTCGTATAACCTACATGTACGTGAGCAGAGTAGCCCCAGATCTGCCAGTGTCTACATGTACGCTGTATATTATACGTGACTGTACGGAGCCCCGCAGCGGACGTATAATTATTTTTTTTATTAATTCGTTCCCACGAAACAACAATTCGTTCCCTTAATTTAACAATTAGTTCCCATGAATTAACAACAATTTGTTCCCGTGGGAACGAATTGTTATTTCGTGGGAACGAATTGTTAATTCGAGGGAACGAATTGTTACATAGAGGGAACGAATTGTCATTTAGTGGGAACGAATTGTTAATGTGAGGGAACGAATTGTTATATCGTGGGAACGAATTGTTAATTCGAGGGAACGAATTGTTAAATTGAGGGAACGAATTGTTATATCATGGGAACGAATTGTTACATCGTGGGAACGAATTGTTATTTCGTGGGAACGAATTAATAAAAAAAAGTCCATGTCCCCTGCGGGGCTCCGTATGACGGTGCCTGCATAAATGGCACTTACAGCCTTTACGACCAGTGTCGACCCGTATCTAACGCATACATCTGCGCCTGTAAAACATAACATGTATTAACCCTTTCAACCCTAAGGAACTGGAATTGACTGTGATATGCTAATGTTCCGACCAATCCAATGGTTACAAAATGATTTTCAGTTTCGTCCATTTATGAAAAGGGGGTGTTTTTGTTTGTTCTAAGAAATATGAAAATTACTTGTAAAAAGTGCAGATCCTGATGAGACGGCTCGTTTCGAGCCAGCTCATCTGGATCTGCACTGTTTGCATAAACCGCCATAGCGGGCTTTCGGGCTCAAAGGGTTAATGCCCAAATGCACGAACAACAGTGAAAACTGTAAATGGGGTCGAAACTCGAGAGATTCAAACACATGTATATACACCCTGGTGTGCAAACATAGTCGACTATACAAGGTGCATGATCACGTGGTTATAACAACAACAACAATGACTGAAAGTGTTGAAAGCGTGCCCACTCCAAAGTAAGTTTTACTGGATATTTTCCTTAATAGGCAACGGAATTTGATGACATACGGCGCATCAAACGCGTCTTGTTAATCTGTATTCGGTGGTATCAGTACATTGGCCCAAACATCTGTCGTTTTTGCGAAGAATCGATTACCGTGTTTACCGACACGGAAGTCCGCTCTTCGCAAAAACGACATATGTATGTGCCGAAGTCCCGATACCACCAAATGCAGCTCATGAAGACGCGTTCATTGCGCTATATTGCATCAAATTCAATTGCATATTAAGGAAACTATCAAATAATACTTACTTTACAGCGGGCGCGCATTTAGCACTTTCATTCGTCGTTGTTGTTGTTGTAAACACGTGATCATGCACCTTGATGTAAGCCAGACACTCCTGCTAAGTATGTGGCGGACCATCTCGATGTCTGTCCAGTGTAGAGAGGTTTCACTCCATGTACGCAGAAAGAAACGGCACATGACATACAGCTAGTTAGTGTTCGCCAGTTATGATACACGAATCCAAATCGAAATGAAACCAATTTTCCATGAATTGTCCCAGACTTCCACTCCTGTCTGGTGTTATGCGACTTTGTAGGATTTCTTTAATTCATGTTATGGAATTACTGCGGAGATCTGACGTAGAGTTTTTGTCGCTCCCGCTTGCAGACAGCGCGATATACAAGGTGTATGATCACGTGGTACTAACAACAACGAAAAGTACTGAAACTTCCAGAATCCATCTGATTCAAAGTACGTATTCTTTTATAGTGTCTTTATTACGTAACGGATGTTGATGAAATGTGGCGGATCAAACGCGTCTTGTTAAGCTGCATTTGGTGGTCTCTGTATTTTTGCCCAAACTTCTGTCGTTTTTGCGAAGAATAGATTTCCGTGTCTACCGACCGATTCTTCGCAAAAACGGCATAAGTCTGTGCCGAACTCCCTGGACCACCAAATGCAGCTCATAAAGACGCGTTTGATACGCCATATTTCATCAAAATCCGTTGCATATTAAGGAAAATATCAAATAATACTTACTTTGGAGTGGGCGACGTTGTTGTTGTTGTAACCACGTGATCATGCACCTTCATATAGTCGGCACATTGGCGTGTGTACGAGAGGTTCATGACAGTATGAGCCAGCGACTTAACCACAGTAACCATGGTAACGGTTACCGGGTACGGTGTGTGGGCTTGCTGCTACATGTAATGTCTTCTGTGAGAACTGCGTGCGAGATTGCGGATACAAGCTGAATGATACATACGGAGATAGGGAGATAGGGAGATAGGGATATTGGAAGATCTAGATTTATCAGTGACCAACAACCTTTCCATGCTAGTCAGAAACAATGTTCTCGTGAATAATATAATGATGTATGTGTATATATGTAGTGCAGGGGCCGTTTCACTAAACTTCGTATGACTAAAATGTTCGTAAGTGCAAAATTCACATTAACAATGTTTTCGTGTATACAATTATTGCATTTACATTTATTGAGCATAGGCTGCATATGCAGCATATGCTCAATAAATGTAAATCCATCAATTGAAATTTTCAGACGATCTTAAATTAGCACTTACGAACATTTTAGTCGTACGAAGTTTAGTGAAACGGGCCTCAATATTCCTCGAAGGTTCAACAAACGAACAGTAACGGTTTCTTCTCGTGTCGTCTTCATTTCGTTTTCAATTCTTATAGCATCGATTTCATGTTGCTTTTATATCGATTGTATATAGTTTGCATAGTTTCCATTACGTTTCCATATCTTTTCCATATCGTACGTCCCAAAACCTTAACGCTCGGGTAAATGGCCTATACCTTTTGTTTCCTTGCTCGGATCTGCTTCACATTACACACACGCATTGCTCCAATGGTCCTCTGCCACCCTGTGACAAATCCACATTCGTCCCGCCCCCGCTAAGCCCAGAAACCTTCGAAACCTTAACGCTCGGGTAAATGGCTTATAATCAACTATGCCTCATTTTATTTAGCTGCCGGCGGGGGTATTAGTGTGCCGATAGGCCACATATCTAGTTATTTTTGCGTCCTAGTGTTGTCATAGGTTGGTTCATCATTTTACTGAGAAAATTATTATTTCAACCGCATGCGGGGGTGCGCGGATATATTGTGTTTTCTTTTGAAATTGATATAAACAAAGCACTGTGGTTGGTTTCTACAGAGCCCCGCAGGGGACATGGATATTTTTTTTATTAATTCATTCCCTCGAAATAACAATTCGTTCCCTCAATTTAACAATTCGTTCCCTCAATTTAACAATTCGTTCCCTCGAATTAACAACTCGTTCCCACGATAGAGCAATTCGTTCCCTCGAATTAACAATTTGTTCCCACGATATAACAATTCGTTCCCACGAATTAACAATTCGTTCCCATGGGAACGAATTGTTATTTCGTGGGAACGAATTGTTAAATTGAGGGAACGAAATGTTAATTCGTGGGAACGAATTGTTAATTCGTGGGAACGAATTGCTATAATTGAGGGAACGAATTGTTATTTCATGGTAACGAATTGCTTTTTCGTGGGAACGAATTAATAAAAGAACGAATTATACTTCCCCTGTATGGCTCTGTAGGTTTCCATTTACATTGTGATTTATTCGGATGTGCATCATTTAAATGAACCGACTTCCGACTAGACTAATGAACTGCCTTGAAGTATCATTTCTTTAAGCCACGGACTTAAACTGAAAGCTTAGATGAATTCGATTGTATGTATGACTTTGCATATGGTTAACAT
Source organism: Conchocele bisecta (assembly GCA_029237695.1). Classification (NCBI taxonomy): domain Eukaryota; kingdom Metazoa; phylum Mollusca; class Bivalvia; order Lucinida; family Thyasiridae; genus Conchocele; species Conchocele bisecta. The sequence goes on along the minus strand of CM055276.1, from coordinate 2,457,585 downwards.
AAACCATCCTTGTATGTCCACATACATGCGTCTAAATTTGTTTGTGTTGTGTTCGTTTGTGAACCTTAAAAAAACCCATGTCATGCCATTGCGTTTATCACCGATACTGGGATCTGTTTCACTAAACTTCGTATGATTAAATGTTCGTAAGTGCAAATTTAGGATCATCTGTAAATTTCAATGTATGGATTTACATTTATTGGGCATAGGCATCCAATAATTGTTTACAAGAAAAACATTATTAATGTGAAATTTACGGACTATCATAATTGTGAACTTACGAACATTTTAGTCGTTCGTAGTTTAATGAAACGGGGCCCTTACACTCAACAATCAGAAAAACATGCTTTGACAGCACTTTAGAATCATTTCCAATGGTACGAAGTTTAGTGAAATGACCCCCTGAGGCCAGAGGCAGGAACATCAGACACGGCATTATACTGTTTAATGCATACAGTGCATGGACACAGTGTAATAAAAATCATATTACCCTAGTGAAATAAATATGAAAATAAATTGTTAGAGAAAACACGTTTGGTGACCAGTACATCTTCAATGTATGGTGATGTGCTTAGGCAATAAATATAATCTAACATTTGTGATGATTTAAGATGATATTTATTAAACTCGTTGACTGATTTCATAAAAACGAGGCATAGCCTCGTTTCTTATGAAATCAGTAAACTTGTTGAATAAATATCATATTAAGTCATCACTCTTGTAAGATCCTCTTAGTTTAAACATAGTTTATTACATATAAGTACAATGTGCATGGGCTACAAGTTCTCACAACATTAGTTACAGCCCTTACCCAAGATCCTCTATGTTTACACGCCGCGTGTTCTGGATGCTGGTTGGCTTCCACAACTGTCGTGCTTGACACTGACGTCAAACGTCATCAACAACATTGACATATGTTATAGGGTTAACTGTATTGTAAATTTCAAATTTGCGGCGTTTATCAGAAAATGATAATCTTTTTAATGGCGACACGCTAGCGGAGCCATTAAACATGTTTTCCGACCTATCATGTTCTGATATACGCCGCAAATTTGAAAATTACAATGCGGTTAACCTATTTCTAATGCACTCCTTTACTACTGGCGTAGGAATACATATTGAAATAATTTGCGACCGTTCATCAACAACGATATACCTGTAATGTATGACCATCAGCCAATCAGATTGCGTGATATTTATAGAGTGCATTAGAAAAACATTTGTCGTACATCTGTGTTGAACTTTGAATAATGTACATACTTTTCAACGATTTTGCCGAATTTTGAGTAATAGCGGCGCCCATGAGGTCTCGGGTAAATCTTATTTTTCATCAATACGACGGCGGTTTCTTCCTTTTCATGACGTGTTCCAGCCGTTAACACTACCTGTCCGACAATACCAACTTTATCAGCATTACTTATGTAGTTAGTCTGAACATTCTTCTGCAGAGAAATTTGAATCGGACGGAATCGAACGTTGTTTAAACTTGGTCCGATTCAAATTGATCTGCAGAATGTTCAGACTAACTACATAGGAAGTAATGCTGCTCACTCGTGGCGTTACATGTCACGGCTGAACATGGTCCCATCATTAAAGGTAAGAAACTATGGAAGCATCCTGGTGCCAATGTTAAAATATTTGTATCTCCTAATTAGGAGATACAAATTCCTAATTAGTATCTCCTAAGTAGGACTTAGTATCTCCTATTTAGAATTTAGTATCTCCTGATTAGGAGTTATTATCTCCTAAGTATGACTTCTAATTAGGACTTACTATCTGTACCGATGCTAACAAATAACTCCTAATTAGAAGACAGTAAGTCCTAATTAGGAGATAATAAGTCCTATTTAGGAGATACTGTCTCCTAATTAGGACTTATTATATCCAGGAAATATTGACTCATAATTAGGAGTTAGTATCTCCTAATTAGGAGATACATATATTTTAGCATTGGCACCAGGACGCTTCCATAAGAAACCGCAGCCGTATTGATGGAAAATAAGATTTACCTGAGACCTCATAGGCGCCACCATTACTCCATACAAAACAATAGACCACTTGATCTCATACCCTGATAGAGGCGTGTTGGAATTATCAGTAATGAATAGAGTGCATTCACCTACCATTTTGAAATACCGGATTTATTTCCCGAGACAGCTGGAAAGCCGATACAGAAACGAGTGTGGAGCACGAGTTTCTTTGTCAGATTTACAGAAGTCAAGGGAAAAATGTTCAATTTGCTCTTAGATCAACTTATAACTTTGTCAAAATTAAACAAATTTAACGTTAGCGTATGAATTGTCTCTTCGCCGGAAATGACGTCAATAAGTGACGTCAATTACGTCTCGCGAACGTCTAGGAGGAAATATTTCCTTCAATGAAATAAATCCCTCCAAAATCACGGAACACTGGGTAACATGTAATATACAACATTTTTCGCATTTCCTGGGGATAAAAACCTGTAATATTCCAATAAGCATGGCCTTATTTCCTTCCGCCAGTACCGTTTGCAGGTGAATACCCCGATACTGACTCAATATAACAATCTGTATTCCTATATCAAGGTTACACGTGGTTACAACAACAACGACAAGTACTGAAACTTCCAGAAGCCGTCCGATTCAAAGTACGTATTATTTTATTTTGTCCTTATTATGCAACGGATTTAGATGAAATATAGCGCATCAAACGCATCCTGTTAAGCAGCATTTTGTGGTCTGCATACGTTGTCCCAAACTTCTGTCGTTTTTTGCGAAGAATCGATTTCCGTGTCTACTAACAAGGAAATTGATTCTTCGCAAAAACGACATACGTATGTGCCGAACTCATGGGACAACCAAATGCAACTCATCAAGACGCGTTTGCTGCGCCATATTTCATCAAAATCCGTTGCCTATTAAGGAAAATATCAAATAATACTTTCAACACGTTCAGCCATTGTTGTTGTTGGTGTTGTAACCACGTGCTCATGCACCTTGTATATTAAATTCGGATTATGCTGATCTATGGATGCATGTACATGTATCGGTATCATATGTGATTAGCAACGACACAAATGTGGCTTGTGTACTTTACGACAGCACTTGCATTGTTCGCCGTTCACGCTGGGCAATATTCACGATGCAACTTAAATATAGAGAATAGTAGGTTAGTGCCGTGAATGGGAAAAAACATCCGGCAAGGCTCAAGAATTTCTTTATTTCTCATCAGAAGTATATGTTGTGACCACTCATTTGAACCGTCTCGCCGAGACGCTTCAAATGAGTGGTCACAACATATACTTTGGTTCAGAAATAAGGAAAATAGATAGAGAATAGTAGGTTAGTGCCGTGAATGGGAAAAAAATATCTGCTTAGGAAACGGGATGGGTGAGGCTCTCCCATTCACGACACTAACCTACTATTATTTATCCAGTCAACACCTACAAATAGCTTTAAAATGCAAAGAAATAACCCCAGCTGCATCCTTAAAATCGGAGAATCGACTGTGACAATCGCACATATTCATACGCAGTGAGTAGGTCGTATTGCCATATCAAAAATGTTTAACGGCACCGTGTTTCACGGCACATACGCATTGTGTTGACAGGATAAATACACATACATACATGTACGCACTGTGTTGACGGGCTAAACGAGACAATTCATATGATTTTTGAAAAATGTTTGCAAACTGACGATATTTTCTATAAATGACGTCGAATGTTGACGAAATGTTCAGCGCAAATGCGGACTTCTATTTAATCAACTTTCGACGTCATTTACAGAACATACAGTCGAAACCCTCTAAATCGGACACAAATAAATATTACTTATACTTAATTATAATGGCGTTCATTGCAATTTATCTCCGCTGAGTATGTCTGTTCTTGATCGCAAAGCACCCACGTGTGTCTTGGAGCAGTTGTCTATCTGTTTTACAGTGGAACCTCTCTAAACCGGACACCCTGGGGTGTCCCCATGGTATCCGGTTTAGAGAGGTTCCACTGTATCACATATTCTGTAAATCTTCAGCCGAAAATCGCACATCTTCTTAGGTACAAAACCATAGGCTTTCGGCGTGTTTCGGCTTTCATCGGTATAACTCTATTATATGAACACGGCTTCTAACTTTGGTCATATTTCTACAGGATAACTGTTAATTCTCAAATGATCATATGAACTTGCCACTACAATATTGACGTTAGAGCCTTAAACACATCATTTAATTTATTATGATACGAGGTTGTGTCCGGTGGGTGGTAGGTGGGAGCATGTGATGGGTAATTTAACAATCGGGTTTCTTCCTTACCGGAATCCCGACTGGAGACCTGGTTTTGCCCTCACATACGTCTTTGGAATTTTGTATGTGACAGTTGAATCTGGTTATACCCCTTATGTGAGTATTGCCATTATTCGTAATACTATTTTAGGGGAAGGGGCCAAGTGACTTTGGTGTGGTATGGACCTGGCACCAGGTCAGGTTATTCTAATTTCAGGGTTGAATATATTTTTATCGATGTAAATATTCCGTTCTGATTTTAGGATTTTCCCCCCAAAGCAGCAGGTTAAAATGGGACCGAACCCGTTTGCCCGGCCTTACATGACCTTAGCTGTTGATAGGCCGTTAAACAAACAAACAAACGAGGTTGTGTCCGACCTAGGAAAAGCAGCTGTAATTCGATATTATTTGCATAATTATGTTCTAACTATGTTATTTTAGCAAGATAACAATAATTCTCAAATGAACATGAGCACTTTGTGCCAAAATATTCACATTATCCTTAATAAAATCGCGGAAATTGTCATTATACGAGGTCGTGTCGACAAAAGTTAGAAGCCTTGCTCATATATAGAGAGTTATATCGATGAACGCCGAATCATCCCGAATGCCTGTGTACAAAACCACATGGCGTGCCTCGTATTTCCCGGACTGTATGAGCCTTTGCTGATCAGCAGTTAAATGTACACTGTTACAAAAGTCAACAGTGCCATGTTTGTCGTGATGTGGTGAATAAGTATTAAATAAAATACATGCATACCCAAGTTTATTTCCTTATTCCATTCCATATATAGACGACGCAGATTTTTTCTTCAAACATTTGTGACTGAAGACATGTTTTTGTAATAAACACTAATTTAGTTGTTAATGTGTTTATATCGGGGTTAAGTTAAAAACGTACAGTGGGGTCAGCGTGTAAGTGCACACACGAACGAACACGTGTCGTGTTCGTTCGTGTGTGCACTTACACGCTGACCGCACTGTATTTATAATGCTGAAACATAACTTGCATTGACGGCGATATTCAGAAGGTATTATTCTGCGCATGCGTAAAACAGCAGGTGCCCATGACACCTTGTTCTTACCAGCCTAACGTACGCAAATGTTTTCTGGCTTTTTGTTAGTAAATACAGGATGTCGACTGTGACTGGAAAAGTTTCGTGACCCGCTGTTACAGAATGGGAGCAATAACATAATCGTGTAAGACGTATCCATCTGCCTGTTCGCAGCGCCAACATAGTGGAGGGGTACTTTGAACAGAAGTGGCTTAAAAACGACTTATTTTCAACCCAGAAGAGCAAAATCAACGACTATTCTAGATTGATACATCATACCTTCCTGGACATGAATCCGGTGTCGGTCAATCAAATTAGGTGCGACAATGTCACTTTTGGGGTCATTAAAAACATATTTTATATCACTAGATGGACATGTACGTGCATATCATGTTTGAAATATCAGATAAAGTTGTTTAAATTGTTGAGTATTCTTCCTTAGGACATATATGAAACGATTCGGCTTTATGGTGGTTCAATTCGTCGTCTATTTTGCGATTTTCAATATGGCCGCCAGGTATCAACCTTTTGTCTTAAATATATTCCGACTTGATTATTATATGGCGTTCGCCACTTACAATATGCGTTTACATACATAGAAGTACGTTTAGGTAACTTACAAAAACAATTCAAGTCTGACACAAATTCATATAAATACAAGATGGCCGCCAAATATTCACACAGACGTGCAGTAATTGTGTGTGCAATAGCACAAATAAATAGCTACACTTTCATGAACTTTTATAATTCAATTGTTTGCATTTGTTTCGGTAGTATTGAATGTGTTCTCTACAAAAATGAATGAGTCCATGTAATATACTTATTATTTGACCATGTTGGGATATTCAAGATGGCTTAAGCTCTTAGGCGCTGTTGGTCGACAAAATAGTATAGAAATGGAAAATAATTGGAGATCATATTTGTAATATTTTACAAATGCGTGTGTTCCAAACTGTACCGAATGATCTTTCGCCACAAACAACGATAAATCAAAGATGGCCGCCAACATGGATACACTTATGATACGTCTATATATGCGGATATTGTGTCATTTTCCATTATAACGAAACCTAATATCTATATATGAACAACCATAATCAATTTATTAATGCGGTACACGAAAGGATAGGCACGGCGATTGACATAGCAAAGGGAATTTGACGAATTCTGAACTTGACTGGCTACGTAACAAGTACCATTATTCTCGGTGTAGCAAGAGACAAACTCAATTAATTTAACATTTGGGAATGATATAACATATACATATCGTATATATGTAGAGTCAATGGTGTGATTATGGTCATCGCATCTCGCATCGTTTATATACGACATGTGATGTTGTTATTGCCCAAATAAAATAATTTGGATGATGTATTATTTAAGTAGTCATATGCCGGTAGCCATATACTAGGACATGTACGTGCATGTAGGAATAAGTTAATAACCAGTATTTGTGAGCCATATTCACATTACTCAATATATCTGAGAATTCAATACAAGGTGTCATCCAGGACATTACATCTCAGCTCATAAACGGCATATGCTATGTGTATTAACAATAAAATTGCGTTTGGATGACCTATAATCAAGTAATAATATATAGGTATGTACTATGTAAATAGGATGGATTGAATGGTCCAGTAGTTGTGAGTCACATATGTATGGATATTAAACTATCATGCGACCGAGATCAATATGTTGCGAGTTCATGATGGAACATATGTTGAGGTCATTCATGAGATTGTTTGGTATATAGAAGAATAATTCAGTCTATCTTGAATGCATATGTCTGTACATGTATATGTATCACAGTTATGAATGGCGCTGGTATGTGTTTAATTGTCATAACGGTGTATTATAATATCACAACCATATGTGTAATATAATATATAATATGTTACATGCATTAATATGTTACTTTGTTTCAAATGAACATGGTTGATTATTCTACTCTAATATATAACTATATCAGAACGATCCATCGTTCGTGTCTATACACACCAATATTCGACATATAAATAAGATCGTAACAGACCAAACATGCACGTATTTAGGTAGTGCTTTGTTAAATATATAGAGCATAGCATTGTACCTATATGTCTCTGACGATATTGCGATTCATGGATAACTAATGTACACAAATCAACCAAACAACCATTTTTCTGTGCAAAACGCCAATTACCGTGACAGTATTTTCAACTAACCGGGTTTGAGCTAACATGGAAGCGAAACATATAAAGCTAAACATTGACCCATACCTGATCTGAGGCCTCTAAATCATGACAGCATACATTTTATATATATATGTCACGCATAGACGCTGTCAATATTGATTTCAGTGCAGGGCACGGGACGGCACTTTTGTCGATGAGAATATATGTTAATTGAGAATATATTTCCATGTATCAGCGATGATTAAACATGCAGTCATGCGGAGAGTTTTGCTGAAATATAATATGCTGATCTGCCTTATACAGACTTATATGGGACAATTAGTAAATAGTTCAGTGTAATTTAAAGGTATGTATATGGGTATATCCACTCATGGATGTATGGATAGACACGGAAACATAAACTGTAATAAATTATATTTGATAATTGTTGTATTTTACATGAATTGATTTCATGACATGTTCTATCTTGGTTATAATTAAGTATAAAGTGATTAAAATAATATAACATACAATCTATTTAAAACAAACAGTACATATGTTTTAAAATTTTGACTTTCGAACGAGTGTAACCTAATTCGATCATCACCAAGTGTATTATCAGCGAACTACTAGTTTGAACACATGTGAATTTGTCATATACATGTATAGAAATTTAAAAAGTAAATGAAGATAGACGCGCAATTTCGCGCGATGAAAATCAAACTAATATGTTCATATCTAGCTTAGTTCCAAGATGTGGTCCACCACAGTGTAGATAATGCTGCCTGCTATTGATGAATATTGGCGTCCATCTTGGATTATTTTGGATTTTATAGCTTCCATCCATGTTTAAAATTAATACATGGTATCCAAACGTTTGTCTGCGTCCGTCCGATGTAGATCCAATTGCCTATTTGTTTTAATTATCAAATATGTACACATTTTAGGCTAAATATTGATGCTTGGCGGCCATCTTGAATATGTTGATACTCTCAACGATAGAGACGTCCCAGCAAACCGAATCGCTTTGTTTATGCCCCATAAAATAATCATCACCAATAAAACATACTTTATCGGATTGCTATGTAATGTTATGCAAGTACATATTGTATTTTCAAAATAGAGTGAGGTTTGCACGAATAAACAATTCGTTCCCACGAATTAACAATTCGTTCCCTCCATTTAGCAATTCGTTCCCACGAATTAACAATTAGTTCCCTCAATTTAACAAATCGTTCCCAGAAAATAACAATTCGTTCACATTTTGTTAATTCGATGGAACTAATTATTAAATTGAGGGAACGAATTGTTATTTCGTGGGAACGAATTAATAAAAAAAAATCCATGTCCCCTGCGGGGCTCCGTAGCAATTTCAATGTATTGATGGTTTTCCACACACAATATTCTTATTCGAATCCGCAATATTGTTACTTTAAACAATTGTCACGTGACCTCATTAGATTAGAAAAAAAAACTGTTTTACATGTGTTCATACCTCCAGCCCAATATAAACATCGTACGTGTATTCGCCAAATTATTCGTGCGAGTCCAGAAAACAATATCTCAGCTTTTCTCCCATCAATCTTAAAATAAATTTAAACGTGTACATTTTCCAATCTGATGCACAGCCTATTGTTACTGTACACGTTACCCACAGGTAAAGCCATATTTACTCGCATAGTAGGTGAGTAGACACCAGGGACAATACACTCAGGTACCTACTTACATGTCACTGGATTTGACAGCTAATACAGTAATGGGTATATACGGTATGTGTTGCATGGTTTGCCAGGTAAAAGTGATACACTGTGCGATTTTCTGTGTATGAAGCTGTTTATAATGGTGGTTCATGTTGTTCGTGGAGATTAATGACGACAAACAAACAACGTCGCGCGACGTCACGCGGTGCTAAAGTAATGTTCTGGGATATAGACGCAATACGTTGAATTGGCGTTTCCATTATCAATTTATGGACAGCGTAAATATTTCAAAATATAGAGAATAGTAGGTTAGTGCCGCGAATGGGAAAAAATATCTGGCAAGGCTTAGGAAACGGGATTGGCGAGGCTCTGCCGAGCACATTCCGTTTCGGTGCCGCGCCAGATATTTTTTCCCATTCACGGCACTAACCTACTATTCTATTTATCCCGTCAACACCTACAAATGGCTGTAAAATGCAAAAATAGTATTGACTGGATATCAAAAATGTTTCACGGCACCGTGTTTCACGGCACATACGCACTGTGTTGACGGGATAAATAGTGAATGCCCATTGACTGGATATCAAAAAAAAATCTCGGCACCGTGTTTCACGGCACATACGCACTGTGTTGACGGGATAAACTTCAATAGTGTGCTTGAAGTCAAGCAGCCTGCTCGGCCGAGTTGTGTGTTTCATAATTGCGACTTGGCATTGCCAATAGATGTGCAGAAATGTTGATAATCTGGGCAAGATTAAGGCCGGTGATTGTGTAAGACTAGCCCGGCAGCCAAAAGCCAATTTGGGCTTAACCTTGTTTTGAATAACATAGTGTTTTATTAGTCGGATTCTTGATGTGGATTAGAAACAAAATTGCTACCCCGATCCATACCGCTCGTAGATAACATATCGGAGGCGAGTTATTGTAGCTAGATGTGGATGGTCTCAAGATGTATAATCACGTGGTACTAACAACATCAACAAGTACTGAAACTTCCAGAATCCATCCGATTTAAAGTAGTACTACGTTTTTTTTATATTGTCCTTATTACGTAACGGATTTGGATGACATATGGCGCATCAAACGCGTCTTGTTAAGCTGCATTTGGTGGTCTCTGTATGTTCGCCCAAACTTCTGTCGTTTTTGCAAAGAATCGATTTCCGTGTCGAATCGATTTCCGTGTCTTCGACACGGAAATCGATTCTTTGCAAAAACGACATAACTCTGTGCCAAACTCCCTGGACCACCAAATGCAGCTCACGAAGACGCGTTTGCTGCGCCTTATTTCATCAAAATCCGTTGCATATTAAGGAAAATATCAAATAATACTTACTTTGGAGTGGGCGACGTTGTTGTTGTTGTAACCACGTGATCATGCACCTTGGGTCTGGGCAAGCTCAAAACAAGGCCGGACTTCTACCTCTATGTAATACATCACGCAGTCGCCATGCGACTTTAGGACGAACTTTGTCGTTTCCTGGAGATAGTAGAAACGTGTCTCGTGTGGTCGTCATAAATCAAAATAAGCACAAGAGTAACAGTCAGTTTAATAATGGTTAATGTGTCATACAACGGTTACTTATTCTTGGCTGTGACTGGATAAATGGAGCTTATGGGATTTGTGACCAGTTTAGTTGCTGGTCAAATTCATATAGTAAACCCATAATAATTGCCTCATAACTAGTTGTTGTTGGATACAAACATGATAGGTGCTTTATTCATGGAATGGCGAACGGTGCAGATCCTGATCAGACTGTGCGGATGCACAGGCTGATCTGGACTACAGTGGTTTCAAAACCAATAAGCCCCAGTCCTCTATTGAGAGTGACAGTTGTGCGTCAGACAGACAGCTGGGGCCCGTTTCACTAAACTGCGTACCAATAGTATGTTCGTAAGAGCAAATTTAGGATCGTCTGGAAATCCCAATTGATGTATCTCGGTCAATCCAGATTGGAAAACGGCTACGTGTATCACTGATACTTCATTTACAGAACGTAATGTCGTCCGTGTAGCACGTCTTATTACATGTATATAATATATAAATGGCCCAGTGTTTTCGCACAAAAATGTGAAGGTAAAACAGGTGAAGGTCAAGTTAATGGCGGTGTTCCATATGCAAAGGTGCGATTGATTTATATACATGTATATCATATGAAGCGGAAACCCACATATTGGATATCTCAGACATCGGAGACGCGAAAATTATTGGGGTAGTGGGGGGTGGAGGGGGTATTGAGGGTCCAAAAGGCCCGATGTTGCTAGGCGGTCCGGGGATCATGCTCCCCCGTGATATCTTTTTAATCTGAGAGGCGTTGAACGCCATTTCCTGTATTCTCAGGGCCCAGACCTGAGGGCCCAAACCTTGTTGCTAGGGGGGTCCGGAGGCATGCTCCCCCTGAACCTTTTGATGAAGGGGGTGGTGGCAGGGCCCCAGTCCCCCACCACCCACCCAATTCCGCCGCACCTAGGTACATGCCCACTCAGTAGGCACAAACTGTTCATTATAGGAATTAAGTAAGTGTATAATTGTGTCACTGTTCCACCAGTTACGAGTGCCCGCTATGCAGATATAATCATTTAGTAATATTTATTTTGCTGATAGTGACGTGCGGTGGTATCAGCCTATTTTCATATGCAAATGAGGCATGCAGTTTTTTTTCAATTATTTATACAAATTAAATGCGTCTCCTAAAAATAGCATTTTCGACAGATTATGAAGTATGATCATTGCACATCAAACAAACCAATACAGATAATAAATAGTAATGTCCGTCAACATCTTAAGAAACTCGGTTATCGCCCCTAGTATCCCTGGTATAAAGAACACTTTAGTGCTTACTGAGTGGGCATGCACCTTTAAACCGCAAATCAAATATCGTCCTATTTGTCGAACTATGTGCCACACGATTCTCTGTACATTTCACGAGAAAACGGTATTCATTGTCTTTGCATCCAACGTTGTTACAATTACATCTTCGTCTGCGCAGTCAGGACCAGGATATATAGACAAAGAGGACGTGGCGGCGACTCAGTCGGGGACAAATATCGGCTAATAATGAATATGAGTTCCGCCGTGTTTGAAAAATGTGAGTACATGTATTCTGTTCTTTTAATCGAAATTAGAAAATAATGACTGGTCGATGCTGAGCTGTGCTGAGCTGGGTTCAGCCTCGACACACACGAAATAATACGAATTTTGAGAATACGCTGAGAAAAATGTATGGCGCCCGCATCCAGATGGCTCTATATCAAAACAGCGAATACTGTGGACATTGATTAGACTGCGCCGATGTGCAGGCCGGGTTGGTTAAGCAGTAATTGCAAGCAGAGTAAGCCGGTTTTGTCATGTCGTGAAACAACACGTGAACAAACACGTGATCGCAAGACGTATGTATACATCTTGTATCTAGGTCACTCGTTTTATGCCATTTTACATTTCACATTTATTAGAATGTGTACAGGCGCGGGTACATAAATAATTGCAGGGGGTGGGGTCTGTAATTACTATGCCGACCTTCGCTAGCACGAAATCGTAAAGTAGGGGGGTGTGGGGGTCCTCCCCCAGAAAATGTTTAGATGCCAGATCGCCGCAGATGCGATTTCCTGACACCTAGGCGACGAAAAAAGTCCTCCAACTATTCGAGTATTGTAGATTTTCGTCCTTTTTTTTGACGGGGGGGGGGAGGACCCCCCGTGGTAGAGGACCCCCCCCCACCCCCCCCCCCCCTCCCCCCCCCCCCCCTGTATCCGCGCCTGGTATATCTTTGGTACATAATTAATTGAAGATAAACCAACCTCAGATTTAGCCGTTCGTTTTTCACAAATAAAATGGCCTATTTTGGTCGCGTATTAATGGTGTGTAAACCCGAATCATACCTGTCTGGCACCTGTCAGGATTTTTTCATTCACAACTACGTGTACAAATTTGCATAAAACAACACTATAACCACTGGTGTTTGAAGAGTGAATCCGGATATGGAATTACCACCCTTATCGCATCGCAGTATTTCGCCGATATTGATTTCGAAAATCAGTAATATTTTCCTTAAATGATGTCGAAAATTGATAAAAGAACATTGTCCATTTTCGATGTCTTTTATGGAAAATATTGCATTTTTTCGAAATCAATATCGGAGAAAAAACGGCGATGCGATATGGGTGGAAATACCAGATCAGAGCTCATATATTTATGCCATATCGTCGGCACGGGAATTGCACATACTATAAATATAAATATGAGAACTGGTACAAAATTCACCAAAATAAAGGAGAATATACTAAAACACTGTTTACCACCCATTTCAGTTGGGCTCGCAGCTCAGTACTTTGATTCTGACAGGAACGGAAGCAGGACAGCGGGGTAAAAAATTATCACGTCACAACAGCCACAGAGCCGCATCACACTTCATTCACCTGTGTCCTGCCACACAAAATAATCCATTCCAAACTGTAGATCTTGGCTGTGTACTAGAGCCCTTGTGTAAACACCTTCTCCACATACATTAATACACCACATCAGTGCAGCCGAACCTGCCTCAAAGTACCTGCAACACAAACTTATGAATTTTTCTATGGACGATGTTTTGACCCGGAAGCAGTCTATCTGTGTACCGACATCAATTGTCACCTCATGGCTTTAATTTTATCGAACCATATTGGACTCACAGGTTGAAGTAACGTGCCAATGTATACACGTATATTAAATATGCATAAAAGCACCAATAAGTGAGATAAAAAATACGCTAACATTTGTTTACTCCATCTTATAACACATTAATGAGTAAATCATGTGTTTAGCTTATTTTGTTACCACTTATTGATGCTTTTATGTATATTTAATGTATGAAAATCTTCAACCTGTGATTCTACTGGAATGCATAAACTCTAACTTATACTTGCAGCTTAGCGAACAAACACAGACACAACAGTGGCGTGCGGCTTATCGTGGATTATAATACTTACATACAGCCGGACTGTGGAGGAAACTTGTGTCAGGAATATTTCCAAATCCACCCCAGAGTAAAGTTCATCTGTAGCCGATTTCACGAACAAAGTATACAGTAGCATTTGTCGGGAATTTTCGTAAACCGCATTTGTCACTAATCACGGAAAATTTCACTGTCAGTTTTCCGGACATTGTTTGTTGTATTTCAGCTATTCCCACTTTTGTCCACTCATAAACATCATTTAATATTGAAAAAGATTTGCAAATCATGGTTCTGTCACTGGATTCTTTATCCATTTTGAGCAGTCAATGTCGTCATCATGTAAACACAGACTGGTAGCTGTCCAATTACCAGAATAGAGCTTCTCATTATACTGGGGGGTCTTATATGAAAAACAATAACAAACTAACACAGAATTATATTTGATTACACAGATGTAGATATAAACTCCGTGTTTTTAATATAATTTATTGTTCTGTTGATTATAAAAATGCTCAGAATAATATTCTACAGTTTGTAGATTGTTATTATCTTGTTGTTGGTATAAATCCTGCCTGTAGTGTGCACCTTAATGAATATGGTAAAATAGCATGTACCACAAATGAAAATTAAACGTGATCTGAAAGCATCTTGCAGACTGGCAAAGAAAATGGTGGAAAATTGTTTACTGTACACTCCTCTGATAATTTAGATAACCAATTTTTACTCTGATCTGATGGTGTGCCACACTACAGGTTGAGAATAACCCAACAACAAAAGTCTAAGGTCACAGTCTATTTTCTACAAGCGCCTGGGTGATACGTTAACAAAATGGACGACATGGAAACAAGCAGCACTTTTAGATAAATCTGGTTTCACAGCACTTTTACGATAAGTTTATTGTTTTAAAAAGTTTTGAATAATTGTTTTTGTATGCTTATAGCTCTAGTAACTGGCCAATGAAGGCTTATTATCTAGAACCTAGGTATATCCACTGTACTTTGAGGGAGAACATTTCAATTTATTAACTTTTTAGCCAAGTTTTTTTTTAAAAAATCCAGGCTATTGGATTGGCGAAAGCCGGGCGGGCGGCGGGCGGCGTCCACAATCAATGTTAAGTTTTCGTGTTTGAGTCCATTTCTTTGTTACTGTACCACCTAGGACCACCAAACTTTCACAGCTTCATAATCAAGGGGTGCCCACCACATATCACTATCCAACATGTTACTTTTTTTTTATCTTGACCCATTTTTTCCGCGTAGTCGACTTAGCCATTTTCAATGTTAAGTTTTCGCGTTTACAATGTTAAGTTTTCGTGTTTAAGTCCATTTCTTTGGTACTTACTGTACCACCTAGGACCACCAAACTTTCACAGCTTCATAATCAAGGGGTGCCCACCACATATCACTATCCAAGTGTCTATGCTTGGAAAAAACCTGGCCTTCGTGGCTTTGCCTCGTTTCTTGTTATTATACTGAATTAATTACTTTATCACAGCCATTTTGGCTGTGATAATGTAATGAATTCAGTATAATAATTCTGCATACTTTTAATCATCAAATATATGCAGTCGTTAGTTCTATATCGCATACAAATAAATGATTACTCCCTCAAAGTTTACTTGCAATGTTGGTGAAATAGGCTATATACCAAACACAGAGACACAACATTGGCGTGCGGCGTATCGTGGATTATACTACTAACATACAGCTGAATACACAATAATTGGAAAACGTCGTAGTTGTAACTATGGAAGGGTCTAGAAAGAGGGCAACAGATGGTAAAGTTGATGGAGGGAAGGAGACAGGTGGCCACAGTAAAGACAAGAAGTCAAGGAACCAACACGAACACCGCGAGTTGAATAACGCAGATATGGCAGGAGCGGGGGCCGCTTCCACTAAGTCTAAGGCCGGTGACGCCATCTTTGACAGACTCCTCGACGACGAGGAGAAGAAGTGTAGGGATCACGTGGACGCCATAACGGACCGATTAAACGACGTCTGCAAGTTAAGTCGGGACTACATCGATCACATTACGTCCGTACGGACGGACATCAGCGACAATAATCTCGTTCCTTTGTTGAAGGAGGCTGAAACTCTGATAACCGAGTGCAAAACATCAACTTCCGGTATTCCGCATAAATGCAACGTAAAGTCGTGCGTGTTTGTAAGAAATAAAACATTATCGGATCATTTACAGAGTGTTGGTGCTATTGGAGAATTAGTGCCGGAAACCTTCCCGTGTCTGAGTGACGACATCAAGATCCGCGTGTGTAACGTTTCTTACGTCACAGGTTTACTCGTGCTCGCCGACGGCCGGCTCCTACTGACGGACAGTTACAATGACAACATAAAGCTGTTTGACGTCAATCATAAACTCGTGTCCCACGTTAAACTACAATCCGCTCCCACCGACATTGTGGAGATAGACGGCGGGCAGGTGGCCGTCTGTCTGGCATTCAACAAGAAGATCCAGTTGGTGTCGGTGTCCGGCATCCTGACCCTCGGGCGGATCATCGAGACCCCAGTGAAATGTCACAGTGTGACCAGATGTGGCGACAACCTGGCGGCGGTAGTTTGGGGATCACCAGACATTGTGGAGATTGACATGAGGGGTAGGAAGGTGAGAACTGTATGGACAAGTCCTGATGGCTACCTCGAGTATATAATCCACAACACCCGGGGGGAGTTGATCACGACAGGCGGCGGCGGCGCGGTAACACGTGTGACCCGGGATGGCGTCGTGCTGGCCCAATACCAGGGAGACAACTTGGCGAATCCACGCGGACTCACCGTCCACCCAGACGGAAGTATCTATGTCTGCGGCTGGAAGTCTGACAACATCCACCACATAACGGCGGATTGTACCCGCAGTATTGAAGTCTTCGGGGACGGACAGATATCGGAGCCTCGCAGGATCTGTTACAACCAACACAACAATTCACTGTACGTATCTCATGGAGATTTCTCAGGTAATGAATGTATGAAAGTATTTCGTCTCGGGTATTAAAGGCACTGGGTCTCGGATATACAGACATGTAGACATGGATTAACCAGATCAGGAAAACATGGGTTGATTGTAGATTTCTATCGTGTTTTGTTATCTCAGTTATACCGATTTCTCAGGTAATGAATGTATGAAAGTATTTCGTCTCGGGTATTAAAGGCACTGGGTCTCGGATATACAGACATGTAGACATGGATTAACCAGATCAGGAAAACATGGGTTGATTGTAGATTTCTATCGTGTTTTGTTATCTCAGTTATACCTGGAAAAAACAGATTGTGAAAAATGGAATTTGTGAAAATAATGTTTTTTTATAATATTTATAATACTGGAACAATAGTTATTTTCCAGTATTATAAAGTGGAAGTGATTCTGAAGTGCTGTCGAATCATTTTGTAAATTATTCTAAAGTTGTCAAAACATGTTTTTGATGATAAAAAATAGAAAATAAACAGCAGACGACAAAATAGTCGCGACTTCATGACTTAATGACTGTCTTGTCTTGACATTAATTGGCATTTCCCTGTGGATTTTTTTCACAAAACGGTGTGATAAAATATCAAATTTACATATTTTTAAACTAAGTAACTTTGGGTTATTTCAGTATGCATGTAAATAGTAGTTGTGAAATATTTTAAGCTGTTATTGTTTATAGAAATAAAAACAAAAATTTTAAAAAATATTGACAAAATTCGTGAATTTTTTTTTGGGGTAACACATTGTATTGAAATTAACAATATTAGACATCTGTAAACTAGGGTTCAATCCAAATGTTTGTACAGTTAGATGCTGTTTATATGTTCAGTTTTATTGAAAAAATATAAAATACCAATAAACAAATACTGAAATAGCAGCCATCAAGTTGGGTCCGTGATGTTCTGTAGCCGATTTCATCAAAATTTATCTAACAAAGTATACTTTGAAGGAGAAATTTTCAATTTTTTATTAATTTTTATTATACTGAATGTATTACATTATCAGTCATTTTGGCTGTAATAATGTAATAAATTCAGTATAATAATTCTGCATACTTTGAATCATCAAATGTAGGCAGTCGTTAGTTCTATATGAAATAATGCATTTCGGCAAACATAAATGATTACTCCCTCAAAGTATACTTTGCTAGATAAGTATACTTTGCAATGTTGATGAAATCGGCTACTGGACTAACAACAACAATTAAGATAGCGCTGTAAGGGTTAAATTAATTTCACTAGCGACTATAATGGAAACTTATTATTATCTCTATAGACCTGCCATCAACTATCTCCATAGACCTGCCCTCAGCCTATCTTGAGGTAAAGTATGACAAAATAAATGTTGTTCAATGAATAATTATTTATTTTTGTATATAATTTTAAATATTTTTAGTTCTTCACATAGAAGGAAATATGTTGATAATATCGTTAAATGCTGTCTCAGCAGCTCTGTAATTTCAAAATTTTCCCGGGGCGGTGGGGGATGGAGGGGGGGGGGGGGGGTGGGGGGTGGATTGATTGACATGATCGCCATGTGATTTTGTACCTAAGACCATGACGATGCACGATTTTCCATGAAAAAGATTTACAATATTTTCCGTATTAGATGTCTAATATTCGTGATTCCGCATTTGCTGTGAAAATTTCATCTTTCGACGTCATTTACAGAAAATATTTTCTTGAACAATTGCAGTCCTGTTCTCATTATATTTTTTTTTTTTAAACTTCACAACAAAAAATAGATTTCACAATGTTTCCTTACTGGTGTACATGTATATGGAAATAGCAAAATTTTTGGAGATAGGCACAACACAAATTTTGTGATGGATTGACGGACAGACCGATGGTCGTGCGGACGGACGGACAGACGGACAACCAAGCCAAAAACAATAAGTCTCCACATTCATGGGGGAGACATAATTATTGAATAGTTTTAATTCGAAATGAAAACATGTCTTGGCATTTCATTAGAATTGTCTCCTTGGAGACAATTCTAATGAAATACCAAGATGTGTTTTCATGGAAAATAAGAAAAATATGCTATATTTATGGTCTGTTTATTGTTTTCTGCAGTATGGTAAGGTACCACACATTTTTTATTGCTTTTTCATACTCGCTACTTCTGATTTCAATTGGGTTTTTGTCAATTTTAATTGGGTATTTATAGTTTATCATAGTTTCTGGTAGTATTATCAGGCTTTCAAGCGTTCCTATCTTTTCCTACTTTTTTTTTTATTCCTACTTTTTCCTACTATTTCATAAAAATTCCCAAAATTCCTACTTTTTCCTACTTTTTCATATGAAAAGCTCAAAAAAAAATGAAAAGCTATGCTATTCTGATCTGTTATGAGATTTATTTACAGAACAAAGCTGTGCATGTTATATAGAGTGCTCTCGGGTGTCTTCTTCTTGTGGCCTTGATGTTTGTGATACAAATGTACCTCAGATGCCTGCCAGTTCGGAACAGCATACAGTATTCTCAGGTGAGTGTTGTAATATACTCTTGGATGCACACTGCCCATAAACATTGATAATATTGTATCCGATGATGTTCTGACTGAGGGTACTTGGGTTGTCATCAATTGTCAATTGTCGCTGTGTGATAAACAAAAAGCAAAACAAAGAAGACATATACTTTATCAGGCCTTGACAATTTTTTAATTTGCCGCCCGTGCAGATTGAATTTCAATACACACTTCCCAATGTGTTAATGTTCATGCTGCATTTCCTGTTCAAATTGTCACTCGTCCAGGTTGGATTTCAATCCACACTTCCCCATATGTGTTAATGTTCATGCTGCATTGCCTGTTCAAATTATCACTCGTCCAGATCGAAAATTCACTCGCCAATACGAGCGGACGAGTGGATTTGTAGAGGCCTGGTAATCCAACAGTTGCTTCACATGATTTTTATTTGTGTCTCGAGACCCCGTATACTTTAGAACTGTCTCTCATCCCAAGAATATGTCCTGGGTAGCCATAGGAATGATCTGAAATGGTATGAGGCTAAGTGATTTTGCCTCTAAGTGATTTTGCATGTGTGCCAAATTTGTAATTTTCCTTTAAATATATTACTGACGTGATGTACTCATTCTGCCTGGTTGCCTGTCCAAAACGTTTTTACTAGTTCTTAGCTTCACGGACCCACTCTGCAGTGCTCCATGCATTTCGACTAAAAATTCAGTAAACAACCAAGTTAAATGGGCAACAAATGTATGCAATTTAAAACACATTTTTACATTGAAGTTTTCTGAAGTAGTTTATAATATGCACATGTTTGAACTTGATGTTGGCATTTTGCGTCACTTTTCATATGACATCGCCATTGACATCGATTGAAAATTCATGTTTAGGGACTGGAACATCTCATGAATGGATGAGTTGAACAAGACAAGATAGCTCAAATTATTCAGCAGTTGCAACTACATTTCTGAAGCTACATTGCACAGTCCCCTTGGTATAAATTAAAAACAAAATATGAAAATACATGATAGTCTATGGGAAATGTATTTTGTCCTTTAAATACACGGCACATTGATATATTTCTTGTCTTCATAGGATACACATTAGTATATTAAGTAAATTGGGCCATCAACTGAGAAAATGGACCTTATAACTTTTCCATCCAGCTGAGCATACACATGTGTAGTTTGATCAGACTCAACACTGCTTGCCAGACCCATATCTTAGCGCCGTGTAATGGTATGTCAAACAGTGTACACTGAGATCAGACCTCATAACCTCATACATGCTGATATCCTGGTTGAAAACCATAAAAGGCATGCTCTTAGTTGGTGTCCATATTGCTGTAAAATGTTAGTTCAAAGAATAAAAAAAACAATTTCAGACTGGCAGCATCCGTAATGTTGAAGACACAAGGCCACAACAAGAAGACATCACTGAAACACCATGTTCCGAGTAACCGTGAGTACAAGAAATGTTCAAAGTAAAAGTAAAAGAAAATATGAACAAATGTTCTTACTTTTTTATCATAAATTCCTACTTGTTCCTACTTTTTTTCCTACTTTTTCACAAAAGGTCACCAGAGAGCCTGTATTATGTACTTGAATATAACCCATTATTTTGGAAAGTTCATCAAATAAAATTGTGTGATTGATTGACATATGACACGCCATGTGATTTTGTTAAGAACATGTGTGAGTTTGTACCTAAGAATATGTACGATTTTTCATGAAAAATGTTTACGATATTTTCTGTATTAGACGTCGAATGTTGGTGATTACGCATTTGCTATGTAAATTTCTTCATCTTTCGACGTAGTTTACAGAAAATATCACAGTTTATGTAAATATATTTCATGAACAATCGCACATGTTCTTATGTACAAAATCACACGGCGTGTGTCATCTGTGACTGGAGAAATGGGGCTTAAAGGTACATGCCTACGCAGTAGTCACAAAATGTTCTTTATAGGAATTAAATAAGTGTATAATTATGTCACTATTCCACCAGTTCTAAAAATTACGAGTGCCCGCTATACAAATATAATCATTTATTAATTATCAATTTACTGTTAGCGACGCGCGGCGGTAGCGGTCTATTTTGATAATGTGCGGGGACGACGACTTTCACATCACAGCTTGCGGTGCGCTTGCGCGATATCCTACGCGCGCCAGTAGGCTTCCCGCCAATATGTAAACAAGAATATCAACATGTCGAAACGTCCAGGACGGAAATTGTATGAAACGGCGTCGGCCAAAAAAAAAGGCGAAATGTCTGAGGGACAGGCAGTACAGAGAGAGAAAGAGAGAGAGAGTGGTTAATATTGGCGACCAGATCACCAAATGGAAAGAGTTACGTGGAGATTTAGATTTGGACTCGAATAGAGATTTTTATTCTCAGCTTCCGATACTTCACTGCGCATGTCAAAGATGTGATATGATTGACCGTGTCACGTGACGCGTGTTGGTAAAAATAGCACGAGGTCGGAAAATACCCTTCCTGGTCGCGGCATATAAAATGCGATTTAACACCAATTAACTCGCGCCGTAATTAAAAATAATTCGTTAGTGGGTAGACAAATGGCTCATATAAGGCATGTCAGAAAATGAAAAATAGTAGTACAATGTAACCTGCTGCATGGGCATGTACCTTTAAGGGATGTGTGACCAGTGTAACTCCTGATCACACTCTAGTAGCCCGATAACGATCTATATTGCTTGTTTGAAGCTTGCCGGGTGTTTCATTGATGGAATGGCGAACAGTTCTTCAGATCTTGACAAGACTGCGGTTGACGGTCTGATCTTGATCGACACTGGTCGCAAAACCCATGAGCCCCATTTCTCCAGTTGCAGCCGCATGTAATTTTAATTTACATTGCATGATATATTGTATATCTGAGACACAGTCCCTTCACAGGTTGAAGTAACAGACCGAGGTCTATAAATACATTAAATATGCCTAAAAACATCAATAAAGGAAAACAAATAAGTTAAATTTTGTTTACTCCCTCCATATACTCCATTATAGATGGAGTATATGGAGGGAGAAAAAAAACAATTGTTTAGCTTATTTTTTTTCTTCATTTATTGATGCTTTTAGACATATTTAATGTATTTATAGACCTTGGTCCGTTACTTCAACCTATGGCTGTGACAGGAAAAAAACACAGGTTGAAGTAACAGACGGAGGTCTATAAATACATTAAATATGCCTAAAAGCATCAATAAATGAAGAAAAATTAAGAATTGTTTTTATTACTCCCTCATTATAATGGAGTATATAGAGGGTGTATTGATGCTTTTAGGCATATTTAATGTATTTATAGACCTCGGTCCGTTACTCTTGTTTGTAATTGTTGTAAAATATATAAAGTTTAAACTGTGTATAAAAAACTATAGATATAGATCTACTCCCGGCATACACAGTATGTCGAGGGGTATATAGTTTTCGTAATTCCGTCCGTGTGTCTGTCCGTCGACGTTAAAAGTTTGGGTACCCATTATCTGTGACGGAAAGTCGGATTGACTTCATATACTTCCTTATCATCATCCAAATTTTCATTCCATACCACACTCATGCGGCCTTCATTTCCAAGGCAAATTACTTAGACATTTGCATCCGTACGATTTGTCTTAAAGTTTTCGGGGACCCATTATCTCTGCAACGGTAAGTCGGATTGACTTCAAACTTAGTATACTTCCTTAACATCATCCATATTTTCATTCCATACCACACCCATGTGGCCTTCATGTCCAAGGTCAAGGTGAAATTACTTTGAACAATCATGTTTGTCAAGATAAATATTGTTTTTACAGCATTGATAATGTATACTGTTTCGACGAATATATTGATTTTAAATTGAATATATATGATTTTTTGGGTGAAATATTACAATGGTTACTATAGTAACAATTTGTGTTTTATAGAACTAATATGACATTAATTTCTTATAATTTTATATATCTACGTATGCCAAATATGTTTATTGCTTAAAATGCCTAATGTCGAGACCAAAAGAACATTTTCAAAAATGGTTGCCATGGTAGCAAATTTCGTAAAAAAACCTGTATTTTACAAGATATTTCTGCCTTGTAGATGACAATAATTATATGATAGTAAGATTAGATATCAATTTATGTTAAAATCTCACGACTTGTATTTAAAATGAGTTTTATCTTTAAAATTGGAGTTTTTTTTTTGCTTAAAAACATTTTTTACGATGTATTTTAATGCTAATAAACAATTATTGACATATTATAAAAAATATGTATAAAATTGTATGTTATTTAATAAAATGTATGGTTTGGTAAACATTCCATCATTTGGTTTTACAATATTCCATTAAGAATGCGACACAAACAAGAATATTATCATATTTCGGTGCCGTTTTCTCCCATTCAAATATATACATGTAGCGAAAAATACAACAATATTTTCCCAAAATGTGGTTACAAACAACGGAATAACTTTTGAACCGCTTAACCGATTTTCATAATCTATGCATCAGTCAAAGCCCAATGTTGCCTGGTATTGCACTTATCTGAACTATGCATTAGACAGTGTACACCCAGCTCATCTTGCTCATCTGCACAGTATAATCTGGGTCTACACCAGGCATAGGCCATATGCCCCATTTCTGCAGTCACTGTCACATGTTCACATTTGAATAATGATGTAAATGATATACTAATTATTGCAATAGTTTATACTTCATAGCAAATGCCTTTCTGTGTCTTTTTCATCAAACAAACATTTTAGCAACAAAAAGGTGATTTGTTTTCTTTTATTTTTTTTACCCGCCACCCAGTGACCATTTTAGCATGTACATGTATTAATAAAAAAAAAAGAGAAATCAATATTTTTTTATATTTTTTTCGACCACCCAGAGGCCACTTAGCCAAAAAGAATCCGTAATCCAAGTAATAAAAACAAACTGGCCTTTGTATTAAGTAACATCAGGAATCCAAAATCCTTGACTATGATGAATGTTGTTACATGTATGTATGTATGGTTTAAAGTTGTGATATGACTTAACTCCAGAAGAAATCTTGTACAACAGCATATAATTCTGAATACAAGAAATCTTGTACAACAGGTCACACATATTTCTGAATACAAGAAATCTTGTTCAACAGGTCACACATATTTCTGAATACAAGAAATCTTGTTCAACAGGTCACACATATTTCTGAGTGAAATTAATCGTCTGAATATAATTTTCATTGTATTATCTAATAATGTTAACCATTTTATTGTAATTTATTTTTATACAGTGCTCCAGATAAGCTGTGTATTTGCTGAAATACCCAATTAAAATTGACCAAAAAACAATTGAAATCAGAAGTAGCGAGTATCAAAAAGCAACAACAATTTTGTGGTACCTTTATCATGCTGCAGAAAACAATAAACAGACCACAAACAAATATAGCATATTTTTCTTATTTTGCATGAAAACACATCTTGGTATTTCATTAGAATTGTCTCCAAGGAGAAAATTCTAATGAAATGCCAAGTCATCTTTTCATTTTGAAGCAAACTATTAAATAATTGTTGTCCGTTGAAGTGTAAACAGTAGCGTGATTTTATTATACCCAATTAAAATTTTGAAATACCCAATTGTTTCAGAAATGATGGAGTGAAAATACTCAATTACTAATTCCTTAACTGGAGCGCTGTTTATATAATATATAAACAACGCTCCAGATAAGCACGTTGCATTGTGTTTCAAAGGGAAACGAAAGTACATATTATGTACTTTCGTTTCCCTTTGAAACACAATGCAACGTGCAAGACGTCAATATTTATAGGTTATTGGATTTGTACGGAAATACATTTCGGCGTATGAGTTCGTTCGGCTGGACCATGTTGACGTCTCGTGAGTTGATATTGGTCAGTGCCGGAACTACGCTTCACATCACAAAATAGTTCCTTCTAAATCACCACTAATGTTTTTATTTTACATGTATGTATATTTGTTTATTTTTTGAAGCGGATATAAATTTCGAGTGATGTACGTATATAATAAAAAGGTTATTTGATTTGTTTTGATTTCTATACCGCACGCTGCGTAACTCGTGCATATATTCACATACACATCACAAGGTGTATGATCACGTGGTACTAACAATAACAACAAGTACCAATTCAAAGTACGTATTCTGTTATAGTGTCCTTATTACGTAACGGATTTTGATGAAATATGGCGCATCAAACGTGTCTTGTTAAGCTGCATTTGGTGG
Source organism: Conchocele bisecta (assembly GCA_029237695.1). NCBI lineage: Eukaryota > Metazoa > Mollusca > Bivalvia > Lucinida > Thyasiridae > Conchocele > Conchocele bisecta. Next base: position 2,431,807 of record CM055276.1, on the reverse strand, counting down.
TTTCTGTATTTTCGCCCAAATCGATTATATATTCTTTGCAAAAACGACATAAGTCTGTGCCAAACTCCCTAGACCACCAAATGCAGCTCATGAAGACGCGTTTGCTGCGCCATATTTCATCAAAATCCGTTGCATATTAAGGAAAATATCAAATAATACTTACTTTGGAGTGGGCGACGTTGTTGTTGTTGTTGTTGTAACCACGTGATCATGCACCTTGAATCAAATAACCTTTAAATATTTACTTTCAAGGAAAACATTGAAATGTTATTTGCTTGTTCGTAGCATAAACACTACGTGGGGGCAGATTGTACGGAGCCCCACAGGGGACGTATACTGTTTTTTGTATTAATTCGTTCGCACGAAATAACAATTCCCACGGGAATGAATTGTTAATTCGTGGGAACGAATTGTTATATCGTAGGAACGAATTGTTAATTCGAGGGAACGAATTGTTAAATTGAGGGAACGAATTGTTGATTCGAAGGAACGAATTGTTATTTCGTGGGAACAAATTAATGAAAAAATAAATACATGTCCCCTGCGGGGCACCGTACCTTTTACTAAGCTTCGTACCTCTAAAATGTTCGAAAGTGCAAATTTAGCATAGTCTGGAAATTCAATTGATGGATTTACATTGATTAATAATTTTGCACTTACGAACATTGTAGTCGTACGAAAATTAGTGAAACGGCCCCCTGAATGATATGTTATCCGTAAGTGTATGTTAATGTCACGTGTGTCATGTTAGGCTCGGAAACGGTAGGAATTATTCGGCGAGCCTCGGAATTCCTGCGCTTTTCTAATCCATACCTCTTATCCGGAATGTAGTTCGATAAACTGTGGCGGGGTTAATTTCGCCAGATTCTAGGAAATGATTGTCAATTGGGCGACAATTGTCTGCTATTTTGTCTTATTGTTTGAGAATTGCACATAAATCTGAATGTGGCAGACATGAATTCTTCCGGAATTGGATTCTACAAGGTCCCAGGAGCTTATTCATAAGCGTTAGCGCAATTCTAATCAAAATATACAATGGAACTGCGCCAGTGATAAATATAGTAAATATAGTCAATGAGGAAAGAAACGATGGAAACTAAACCAGGGGCGGCGGAAGTGTGGGGGGGGAATAATAATTGTGTTTGGGGGGGGGGGGGCCTGGCCCCCCTCAATAATTATGTAATAAAGCACATATTCTCATCCTCAAACTTGCTGAGAATGCAGGAAATTGCGTTTCACGCCTCTTAGATTTTAAACATTTTCGGGGAAGCATGCCCCCGCACCCCTTAGCAACATTGGGCCCTTTGGGCCCTCAAGACTGGGCCCTGAGAATGCAGGAAATGGCGTTTCACGCCTCTTAGATTTCGAAAATGCCCACGGACAACCCTAGAAACATCGGCCGTTTGGGCCCTCAAGACTGGGCCCTGAGAATGCAGGAAATGGCGTTTCACGCCTCTTAGATTTCGAACATGCCCCCGGACCACCCTAGAAACATCGGCCGCTTTGGGCCATCAAGACTGGACCCTGAGAATGCAGGAAATGGCGTTTCACGCCTCTTAGATTTCAAAAGGGGAGCATTCCCCCTTTGGGCCCTCATGATTGCCCCCCCCCCACCCCCAATAAGTTTCCAGTTCCACCGCCTATGTATATAGACAGGTTGCGATGTATGACGTAGTCAATCGGAGAATAATTTATAGATAATACCAGACCAGGGGACCGTTTCACTAAACTTCTTACAACTAAAATGTTCGTAAGTGAAAAATTATGATAGTCTGTAAATTTAACATTAACAATGATTTCTTGTAAACGATTATTGGATTTACATTTATTGAGCATAGGCTGCATATGCAGCCTATGCTCAATAAATGTAAATTCATCAATTGAAATTTCCAGACGATTCTAAATTGGCACTTACGAACATTTTAGTCGTACGAAGCTTAATGAAACGGGCCCCAGTATCCGTTGACATTAACTTTATGCCAATCAGGTTACTGTCTGTTTCACGAAACCTGCCCAAATTTTACCGCTATATAAATAAGCAAAAACAATATATTTTTCGATAATATTAAATTATAGAAAAAATAAGAATGACCTTTCTTTTTATTTCGTGAAATTTTGTCCGATATTAATTTTATTGCGAAAAAACAATTTCCACATGTTAAATCCCCATATACATCTTGACAGAGTGAAATATGTCTATGGGGATTTAACATGGGGATTTTTCTTCTAATTTCAGAAATAGTGGAACGATTTTCCAAATGTAACTTTTGATTTCTTAGTTAGATCATTTCCAAACTATCTAGATAGGTTTCAGAATCAATTTCCAAATGTTTTCGTTTTTAGACTCGTCCTCCAGGTTCTCCAGACTCCACATCTTTTTTCCCCCATGTTAAATTCCCATAGACAACTGATTTTTCGTAATAAAATCAATATTTGACAAAATTTCACGAAATAAAAAAGTCTCATTCTTAAATTGTAATAACATTTAATATTATCATGATTATCGTAAAAAAAAAAATTTTTGCATTGTTTATATGGCCGTAAAATTTGGGCAGGTTTCCTGAAACAGACCGTAGTGTCTTTTGATATCAAGTTTATCAGGCGTGTCTTTTGATATCAAGTTTATCAGGCAAGACTACATTACTGTAGGAAACGGTAGGAATTCCGAAGATCGCCGAGATAGCCCTGCCGTTTCCGAACCAATGATGACAAACTTGATTTCAAGTTTCAACACTAGCGTTATATTCTATCCACCAGGGGGCCGTTTCATTAAACGTCGTACGACTAAAATGTTCGTAAATGTAAATTTAGGATCGTCTGGAAATTTCAATTGATGGATTTACATTTATTGAGCATAGGCTGCATGCACTGAGTAATCACTGATACAGCGATGTGTTATCATCCCGTGTGTAATCCGACAATGATTAGCGAGTTAACTAATTTAAAATTAAATTATAGATGGCCGCGGCCCGCATGTCGCGCCCGTCGAGAATGTGATAGTATATAATTGCCGTTTCCGTAACGTTGTCAACTTGGGAAGATCACGGAGCATATGTCTGAAGATCTGCGCTACGCTACACGCCGCATAAAATTACTAGAATATAGATCCATTGACCAGGAGCCTGAAAGGGACACATTTTGGTATAAATCGCGACTACCCAGACTAAAAGCCCAAAGCTAGGAAAAAACCTGAAATCTGAAAATGCATCCATTCAATACCAGGCCAAAATAGTAGTAGATGGTCAGGTGGTAGAAGATCTGTTCCCTGATTGGCAGAACGCGATGCGTGGCAGCCGCCACGTGACCAGGAAGAGGGATTTGATTGACTCGGGTGACAGTTAACAGATCAGTATGCCCGAGTGACTCTAGCGTAAATCGTGGGATCGACTCGGGCCAGCTGTTCGCCAGGAAACCGGGCCTAATATCACAGTGCAGACAGTGCACCATACACCACGCAGCCAGCCTCGACATCGAATGATAGTGGCGGGACGAGCACCACGGGCGCGCGTGTAAACCCCAACCCGAACTAGCTAGGATATACAGGGGATAAACATGAGTTCATTAATAGGATGCACATATATTTGACTCGGGCTTATATTCATACATTTTGAGACTCAAAATGTATGACATTAACATATACATATAAGCCCGAGTCAAATATATGTGCATCCGATTAATAAACTCATGTTTCACAAGTTTATTGAGAGTAATCACTGCATTCGTTCCCACAACTGTTCACATTTTGTCTGTACCTTTTCCAGAGAGAATTTACTATTAGCATGGAAACGTCCAAAATTACGTTATTCCGCTGCGGTTTACTCCATTTCATAAAGTCCTACTCTGGGTAGGGATAATTGCACAGGGGCGGATCCAGCATTTGGGGAACGGGGGGGGGGGCGGGGGTTGTCTAGTTGCGAAGGTAACTCTTGCTTTCTACTCCCGTACTAGCTAGCTACACGGACGGTACGGGAGTAATTGTAAGAGTTACCGTTAGCAACTAGGTGGTTGTCCTATTTTCGAGCTCTTCGAAATGCACTTTCCTGTGTTTTACGGCATTTAAATTCAGACTCCAACTGGTGTTAAACTGTGATATATGGAAGCTCCCTGGCTGAACGGGAGGGGTGGGGTGGGGGTTGCAACCCCGGACCCCCCCCCCCACCCCCCCCCCCACCACACAAAATGCAACTCGAAAAATAAGCGTCGTACAAGAAGGCTGTCCAATAGGGTAACCTGTTTTAATATGACTGGAATACATAATACACAATACATGTTGTCTTTAATATGCAGTGTACGTTGTGCTTATCATGTCATATGGAGGACTGTACAGGTTTGTGTGTGATGATTAAATAGTTTGTCATGTGTAATGGTTCCTAACGACGCCGATTAATATTATCCATAATTAGGTTTGAGGCGGCTTTCAGCTGCGCCGAAAACCTATTGTATTCGTTGGTTTTTTTTTTTTTTTGGTTTTTTTTTTATTCAGCCGTTCAGTCTACAGCCCAAACCGCTGGTCGGATCGACTTCAAATTTTGCATGCCGATTCGGATCAAGTGTGAGCAGAGAATCAGAGATTTTCAGAAATATCTTAATGCCACTTTCCACGAAACCGGAAGTGACGTCATATTTTCTATAACTTTCTATAACTTCCTTATTTTCCAACTGATTTCAAAAATTATTTTTGCATTGGAAAGCTGACAACATTCTCTATCTCCATCTCGCTGACAGTTCTCGGCTATCTGGTCAAATAAGAGAGCTATAGGGATTTGAAGTTGAAATATGTACATACTCTTCAACGATTTTGCCGAATTTTTGCCGAATTTCGGCTGATAACGGGTGGTCTTTGCAAACGTTTTCCAATTTGTACAGTAATGTCAGCAACATAATTTCTTGCCAGTGTGATAGGGGAGTGTCAGGCGCATAAAAGATGATAATTTTCAGAGCTCTATCTTGACTACTTCCGGTTTCTATTGGATGTCAAAGATGAACGTCAATTTTTTTTCAAGTTTTACAAAATAGTAGCAAACGGATGTGACGTCAGCTTCGTTATTTATCAATAGATTTCAAAATTTCTTGCTGCGGTCGATATTTCAGTCATTTAGCTAAAACTTTCCCGCTTTGTGCCCGGCCTATGGTGAAAAACAAACGAAAACTTCACTGGCGGAATTACGGAAGCATGGAGGGGACATGTGTGTTTTTTTATTTATCTCATGGCCACGAGATAAATAAAAAAAAACACACCTAAAGATCTCGTGGCCACGACATAATTCAGGTGTGTGTTTTTTTTTATCTCGTGGCCACGACTTATTATGTCGTGGCCACGAGAATAAATAAAAAAAAAACACACCTAAAGATCTCGTGGCCACGACATAATTCAGGTGTGTTTTTTTTATTTATCTCGTGGCCACGAGATAAATAAAAAAAAACACACCTAAAGATCTCGTGGCCACGACATAATTCACGTGTGTTTTTTTTTATCTCGTGGCCACGACATAATAAGTCGTGGCCACGAGATACACACCTGAATTATGTCGTGGCCACGAGATCTTTAGGTGTGTTTTTTTTTATTTATCTCGTGGCCACGACATAATAAGTCGTGGCCACGAGATAAATAAAAAAACACACATGTCCCCTTCATGCTTCCGTACGGAATATTGCACATATGTAATTTCCGTTTTATTAGGTGTATTTACAAATGGCGTAAACTGCAATCTAGGGGCGATAACTATCGAAAAATAATCATCCGCTGACTTACGGGCTCCCTCCATCTACACCAAACCGCTGGTCGGATCGACTTAAAATTTTGCATGCCGATTCGGATCAAGTGTGAGCAGAGACTCAGAGATTTTCAGATATCTGTTAATGCTACTTCCCACGAAAACGGAAGTGACGTCATACTTCCTATAACTTCCTTATTTTCCAACCGATTTCAAGAATTCTTTTTGCATCGGAAAGCTGACAAAATTCTCTATCTCAGATTTGCTGAAAGTTTTCGGCTGTCTGCTCAAATAAAAGAGCTATATGCATTTTAAGTTGAAAAATGTACATACTTTTCAACGATTTTGCCGAATTTCGGCTGATAACGGGTGGTCTTTACAAACGTTTTCCAATTTGTACAGTACTGTCAGCAACATAATTTCTTGCCAGGGTGATAGAGGAGTGTCAGCCGCATGAAAGATGATAATTTTCAGAGCTATATCTTGACTACTTACGGCTCTATTCGATGTCAAAGATGAACGTATTTTTTTTCAAGTTTTCAAAATAGAGCAAACGGATGTGACGTCAGCTTCGTTATTTATCATTCGATTTCAATTGTTTTTGCTGTAGTCGATATTTCTGTCCTTTAGCTAAATCTTTGGCTGAGGATCGAACCCGGTATCCCTCGCTCCGAGCCCATCGCTCTACCTCTAAGCTAACCGGCCCCCCATCGGTGTGATGATGCGAACACAATAATGTTGGACTGTTCATTCTAAAACTTCAGAAATTCTTTTTGCAACCGATAGTTTACACCTTGGGCTAAAGCTTAGTTACACATGAAATCAATGTTTGAGGCTCAAAACGTTGATGCAGCTGAAGCTGCTCTAGTTATATCTCCATCTTGAAGGCAGATGCTATGTCTGGTCTAAGTTCCATAACGCACAACTATTCTACCGACGCGCCAAACACGTTGCTTATCTCCCTTTCTCTATTGATACGAACCGGCGTATGTGGATCTACAGTTGTATTGAAATGTAAATATATTCATGGAAGCGATCTGGTACCAATGCTAAAATATATTTATCTCCTAATTAGGAGATACTAACTCATAATTAGGACTAGTATAAAACAGTTTTAGCATTGACACAGATGTAAGTCCTAATTAGGAGAAATAATTAGGAGATAAAACTATATTTTAGCATTTGCAACAGGACGCGTCCATATATATTGCATAGTTCATTATGTATCCAGTTAAATATTAATGTACAGTATATAGACGAACGTGTATGTACAGTAACTGTTCGGTGATGACGCCCTGACACGTTGTGTCACTCACACACGTTTCCATTAATTGGATTATGGGTCTTTTAAAATATATTAATAGAAATCTACATATCCTGATGACACGGCGTGTCACAAACGGCTCAACTGGATCTACAGCGTTTGCAAGTGTTTTCATTGTGGAATGTGGGGTTGAAGAGTTAGTTATATACGGTCCAGAGTTCTCCAGATAAGCTGCGTATTTGCGTAAATACCCAATTAAAATATCAAAAACCCAATTGAAATCAGAAGTAACGAGTATCAAAAAGCAAATAACAAATGTGTTGCCTCTAACAAATGTGTTGCCTCTAACACATGTGTTGCCTCTAACAAATGAGGATTGTTAAAACAAATAAAAATATAATACGTACAATACATTTAAATGCAATATTAGTTATTTTTCAGTATTATAACCATCGATGGATGCTTTTCGTTAATATGGTTTTGTTTTTAAGGTCTGACTATAGAATATGACATTTTGTTTCAAATGTAGTATAATCGTATATGTGACAGAATATCTATATAAAGTATATCTGACCCTGTTCTGCTTAGTGTATATTAAACCGAGCATTGAGTTGACATCTCCACCAATTTAATGTGTACATGCTATCGGACAGGTTCACCACTTGGTGCGTTTGACACATACAGCCAACACTTATGGCAGAAACACAATGTGGTACAATACTTCCCGGATATATAGGACGACAACGTCCTATAAATAGACTACACACAAAGCTGGATTTCTGAGCTTTTCTACCATCTCTCACAAAATATACAATGGACACTTTTTCAATGTGTAAAATGTCAAACTGATGCACTGTCTATTATTAGAAGTACACCTGAAAAACTTAAAAAAACGTATTTACTCGCATAGCAGGTAAGTAGACAATAGTGATAATACACTCAGATACCTGCTTACAAGTTACTGGATTCAATCCAGTAAGTATGATAATACAGGTATCTCTACAGCACTGTATATTGTTCTTACTGTTACAGTCTTTACTGAATTCTCAAACATTTTAACAAATGGTCAACTAACACTTCATATATGAGACTTTGTATATACATTAGATGAAAGCAAGGCACAGCACGCTGTAGTCTGATGTCTCACCATCATGTAGCACCATATTATATTCATGTGTTTGTCATATTATTAGTGGTATGTGTCAAACGCAATAAAAACGCAGTAAAACTAGCCGATGGTTTGTACACATTAAGATGGCCGACAAGGCAACTCAATGCACTGTGTAGGACATAGTAACATGTATGTTATGCATAATCACAGATACGAATCAATTATGCATGAATCATAGTATGATCGGGGGATTCCACGGGTCCTTAAAACAACTACATTAGCGTCTATAATGGGAACGTCTTTCCAACTGTGGTATAGTATTTTATCACATAAAAACAGTGATGTAAGTCACACGTGTAATATACAAAGCGAACAGAATCAAGACGTTCCTAATGACGTCCCTAATGACTCGACAAAGTAACGATGTTTTGAGGTTGTCGTATCCAACGCATACTGACATATCTTGGCTATGTGAGTGTGTAGAGCCGGGCCCAGCTATGCCAGTGTGGGGAGCCGCGCCCAGCTATGTGAGTGTGGAGCGCAGGGCCCAGCTATGTGAGTGTGGAGGGCCGGGCACAGCTATGTGAGTGTGGAGCACCGGGCCCAGCTATGTGAGTGTGGGGAGCTGTGCCCAGCTATGTGAGTGTGGAGCGCAGGGCCCAGCTGTGTGCGTGTGGAGGGCCGGGCACAGCTATGTGAGTGTGGTGCGCAGGGCCCAGCTATGCGATTGAGGAGAGCCGGGCCTAGCTTTGTGAGTGGGGTGAGCCAGGCACAGCTATGTGAGTGTGGGGAGCCACGCCTTGCTATGTGAGTGTGGAGCGCAAGGCCCAGTTATGTGAGCGTGGAGAGCCTGGCACAGCTATGTGAGTGTGGGGAGTCGCGCCCAGCTATGTGAGTGTGGGGAACCGCGCCAAACTATGTGGAGCGCAAGGCCCAACTATGTGAGTGTGTAGAGCCGGGAACAGCTATGTGAGAGTGGGAAACCGCGCCCAGCTATGTGGGTATGGAGAGCCTGACCCGCGTTATGTGTGTGGAGAGCGGGCCCAGCTATGCGACTTAGGGAGCCGGCCCCAGCTATGTGAGAGTGTAGAGCCAGCCCCAGCTATATGAGTGGAGAGTCGGGCCCCGCTATATGAGTGTAGAGAGCCGGGCATAGCTATGTGAGTGTGGAGAACCGGGCCCAGCTGTGTGAGCTTGGATAGTCAGGCCAAGCAATGCGAGTGTGGAGATCCGGGCCCTGGTATGTGAGTGTATGGAGCCGTGCCGATCTATGTGATTGTGGAGCGCCGGGCCCAGTTATGTGAGTGTGGAGCGCATGTGAGTTGTGGAGCGCCGGGCCCAGTTATGCGAGTGTGGGGAGGCGCCCAGCTATGTGAGTGTGGAGCGCAAGGCCCAGATATGTGAGTGTGGATGGCCTGGCACAGCTATGTGAGTGTGGAGCGCCTGGCCCAGCTATGCGAGTGTGGGGAGGCGCGCCCAGCTATGTGAGTGTGGAGCGCAAGACCCATCTATGTGAGTGTGGAGGGCCGGTCACAGCTATGTGAGTGTGGAGCGTCGGGCCCAGCTATGTGAGTGTGGAGACCCGGGCACAGCTATGTGAGTGTGGGGAGCCACGCCCAGCTATATGAGTGTGGAGCGCAAGGCCCAGCTATGTGAGTGCGGAGAGCCGCGCCCAGCTATGTGAGTGTGGATCGCCGGGCCCAGCTATGTGAGTGTGGAGAGCCGGGCACAGCTATGTGAGTGTGTGGAGCCGCGCCCAGCTATGTGAGTGTGTGGAGCCGCGCCCAGCTATGTGAGTGTGGAGCGCAAGGCTCAGCTATGTGAGTGCGGAGAGCCGCGCCCAGCTATGTGAGTGTGGAGCGCCGGGCCCAGCTATGCGAGTGTGGGGAGGCGCGCCCAGCTATGTAAGTGTGGAATGCAAGGCCCAGCTATGTGTGTGTGGAGGGCCGGACACAGCTATGTGAGTGTGGAGCGCCGGGCCCAGCTATGTGAGTGTGGAGAGCCGGGCCATGCTATGTGAGTGTGGAGCGCAAGGCCTCAGCTATGTGAGTGTGGAGAGCCGGGCACAGCTATGTGAGTGTGTGGAGCCGGGCCCAGCTATGTGAGTGTGGGGAGCCGCGCCAACCCAGCAATGTGGAGCGCAATGCCCAACTATGTGAGTGTGGAGAGTCGGGAACAGCTATGTGAGTGTGGGGAACCGCGCCCAGCTATGTGAGTGTGGAGAGCGTGACCCGATATGTGTGTGTGGAGAGCTGGGCCCAGCTATGCGACTTGGGGAGCCGGGCCCAGCTATGTGAGAGTGTAGAGCCAGGCACAGCTATATGAGTGTAGAGAGCCGGGTCTAGCTATGTGAGTGTGGAAAGCCGGGCCCAGCTATGTCAGGGTGGGTCGCCGGGCCCAGTTATGTGAGCTTGGAGAGTCAGGCCCGGCAATGCGAGTGTGGTTAGCCGGGCCCTGGTATGTGAGTGTATGGTGCCGTGCCGATCTATGTGATTGTGGAGAGCCGGGCCCAGCTAGGTGAGTGTGGAGACTCGGGCCCAGCTATGTGAGTGTGGGGAACGTGCCGATCTAAGTGAGTGCAGAATGCCGAGCCTACCTATGGGAGTGTGAAGAGCTGGACACAGCTATGTTAGTGTGGTGAACCTGGCCCAGCTATGCGAATGTGGGGAGCTGGACCCAGCTGTGTGTGTGGCGAGCCGGACCAAGCTATGTGAGTGTGGGGAGCCGGGCCCAGCTATGTGAGTGTGGGGAGCGAGCCCAGTTATGTGAGTGTGGAGCGCAAGGCCCAGCTATGTGAGTGTGGAGAGCCGAGCCCAGTTATGTGAGTGTGGAGCGCAAGGCCCAGCTATGTGAGTGTGGAGAGCCGCGCCCAGATATGTGAGTGTGGGGCGCCGGGCCCAGTTATGCGAGTGCGGGGAGGCGCGCCCATTTATGTGAGTGTGGAGCGCAAGGCCCAGCTATGTGAATGTGGAGGACCGGACACAGCTATGCGAGTATGTGGAGCCGCGCCCAGCTATGTGAGTGTAGAGCGCAAAGCCCAGCTATGTGAGTGTGGAGAGCCGCGCCCAGCTATGTGAGTGTGGAGCGCAAGGCCCAGCTATGTGAGTGTGGAGAGCCGCGCCCAGCTATGTGAGTGTGGAGCGCCGGGCCCATCTATGCGAGTGTGGGGAGGCACGCCCAGCTATGTGAGTGTGGAGCGCAAGGCCCAGCTATGTGTGTGTGGAGGGCCGGGCACAGCTATGTGAGTGTGGAGCGCCTTGCCCAGCTATGCGAGTGTGGGGAGGCGCGCACAGCTATGTGAGTGTGGAGCTCAAAGCCCATCTATGTGAATGTGGAGGGCCGTGCACAGCTATGTGAGTGTGGAGCGCCGGGCCCAGCTATGTGAGTGTGGAGAGCCGGGCACAGCTATGTGAGTGTGGAGCGCCTTGCCCAGCTACGCGAGTGTGGGGAGGCGCGCCCAGCTATGTGAGTGTGGAGCGCAAGGCACAGCTATGTGAGTGTGGAGAGCCGCGCCCAGCTATGTGAGTGTGGAGCGCCTTGCCCAGCTATGCGAGTGTGGGGAGGCGCGCCCAGCTATGTGAGTGTGGAGCGCCGGTCCCAGCTATGCGAGGGTGGGGAGGCGCACCCAGCTATTTGAGTGTGTAGTTCAAGGCCCAGCTATGTGAGTGTGGAGGGCCGGACACAGATATGTGAATGTGGAGCGCCGGGCCCAGTTATGTGAGTATGGAGAGCCGGGCCTAGCTATGCGAGTAGGGTGAGCCGGGCACAGCTATGTACAGTCAGTGGTGTAACTTCAATTATGTTCGGGACAACGTGATAGAGATATGTTTGCAGGTCATGCATAATGATCTCCCTTTGCCAATAACGTGTGTCAGTTATGTCAGTTATGTTGGCTGAATGGAATTTTACTCTGAAAACGGGTTTTCAAGTTAGATTCTACCCATCATTCGCATTGGTTCGTATTATAGATCAGTGTGTATATTCCATTAGTAATTAATGTAACGATGTATTGACATTCACTGACACTAGTGGCACGGAAATTCCCGGGATAACGTGCTTCAGTTATTATTTTTGGCGCCATGTTTTATCGACACTTGCTGCAAGATAACTCTGTAGGACTTGTCCCGATAAGACAGTTAGTCATTGCTTGCCTGCTCTTTGATCGTGGGTTATGACTATTGTCATGATTGTGATTCTAAATATTATCTTGGTCAGATGGTGATCAAATATGCCCCGTCGTTTTGCTACCAGTCTACATGGTCTACACTGCAATGATAATACTTATAGATATAACTATAAGTATGTGTAGCGTTGTCTGTTGGCGTTATATAGTAACGCCTGTGTAATCAGCATTAGACAATCATGACGATGCTATAAGATACGTGTATTCGTATTTTGCGTAGCTCTGTACATGATGTAATAGACGTGTAATATCCGCGGCACTTGAGTTCTTGTATGCGCCGTAAAGTACACAATGTAGACGTGATTGATAGAAGTTGTATATTTTTAGTGTAAATATTTATTTACATACAATTAATTAAAAGTTTATAATAAAATATTTTGTATGCAGCTATCAATGTGCGACCTGTCTGTCTCCTGATTTGACATCACACACCTGCACCCTGACCATGCTGACATGGAACTGTACTGCTTGTTGGAGGCATGTTGGAGGCACCGTGTTTCACTGATTGATAAACGTGGTAGGTTATGATCAGACTGCGCATATATAGAGAATAGTAGGTTAGTGCCATGAATGGGAAAAAATATCTGGCAAGGCTCGGGAAACGGGATGGGCGAGGCTCTGCCGAGCACATCCCGTTTCCGTGCCGCGCCAGATATTTGTTTCCATTCACGGCACTAACCTACTATTCTATTTATCCCGTCAACACCTAAAAATGGCTTTAAAATGTAAAAATAGTATTGACTGGATATCAAAAATGTTTCACGGCACCGTGTTTCACGGCACATACGCACTGTGTTGACGGGATAAAATCATGTGTATGGTCGTATGGGCAGCTTTCAAACCAGTTTCCGCGCAGGCTGATCAGGATCTACACTGACGTACGTCTAATGTATCTAACACACAAGAGAATCAAGGTGCAATCTGTTCCAACTGTAGTATTGTCCCTTTTCTTATCCGGAGGTTCCGTATGTGATACACGATATCCGGACTGGCTGTTTGGCTGATCGAATGGCGGACAGTGAAGCTGGTGAAGTGTATAGACTGGCCTGCCTGTGGCACTGGCTGGTCTCAGTCTACACATAAACAACCTCATTTTGTCGGACAGTACATGTATCGTGGTAGAAACCATGCTATGGCCATGGTGATAAAGTTAGTTTGACATTTTAATTGTTCCGCAGGGATACGAAGGCTAGTTAAAATTGTAATAGTAGTGTCTTAAGTGGCTTTACAGGTAAAAGGGATCTTACAATAAATATATGGAAGTAACACAATTGATTTTTGCGCAGGTAGTTTGCGATTTTCATGTTTGTCTGAATGTGGGACTATGGGAAATCAATTGGTGGCCTGTTTCTTACAAGTCTCAACCCCATCTCACATCCCATCCAATCCATCAATCAAGGAACATCTAATCAAGTCTGCACACAGCCGCTTACATCCTTGATATTTAAAATCCATATAACAACTATTTTACTGTATGCTTAGAATATGAACAATATGACATGATATGTTTATAAAGCTAATTTATTGATGCATCTATTCATATCATTAGTTTGTTTATTTCTTACCATATTTTATTATATAAAGTTTGTCCTTGCTCTAAGCGACAATAACTTGCACGCACCAGTGACTTCATGGCGCAGTTCAAGATTTTGGAAGACATTTTCATTTCTTGTTTTATTGTACCCGTCACCTAATTTTGACAAACATGCATGTGATGCATTCTAATAAACCATAACTATACACGACTGAGGCATTCGTTTGGTTTACAACTGTTTACCATGTGATCGGCTGGTCCCACCTTTCTGGCCAGGATTGGCAGGAATTGCAGAAATTCAAAAAAAGAGAAATTCTTAACAGCGAGTGACGACCATGGTCGTGTCTGGTCGCACCACACAGCAGGTGACAATATAAATAGGACGCAGCCACCTATGTTGTACGAACGGGGTCAAAACAAAATTGACAGGTGCAGCTATACAAATATACAGGTGCACCTGTAAATTTACAGGTGAAGCTATATAAAATACAGGTGCAGCTGTAAAAAATACAGCTGCACCTGTACCTGTAAAAAATACAGCTGCACCTGTACCTGTAAAAAATACAGCTGCACCTGTAAAAATACAATTTAGTTCTGACCCCGTTCGTACACCATATGTACGAACGGGGTCAAAACTAAACTTGTGTAGCTGTAAATGTATAGCTGCACCTGTACTATGTTTATAGCTGCAGCTATAAAAATACAGCTGCAGCTATACATTTACAGCTGCAGCTGTACATTTTACACGTGCAGCTATACATTTACAGGTGCACCTGTATATGTTTATAGCTGCACCTGTAAGTTTAGTTTTGACCCCGTTCGTACATATGGTGTACGAACGGGGTCAAAACTAAATTGTATTTTTACAGGTGCAGCTGTATTTTTTATAGGTGCAGCTGTATTTTTTTTAGTTTTGACCCCGTTCGTACACCATAGCCACCAGCCACCAGTGTTTAGCAGCGTTAACGCATCTTACGAGGATAAAGATAATGCTTACCTGTGGTAATAATCAGTATACTGTACAGCATCCATAAAAATTTCACTGGCTATCGTGTCATTACTGACTGTCATTAGCGTGGAAAGACCAGTTCTCGAACCCCTTAATGTTATTTATCTCCCTTGCATTTATCTCATAATTTATTTTGAATGATCTCCCTTGGCTGCTAGAATGCCTAAGTTAAATTAAAACATCGAAATAAGACTCTTTTTACCATAAAAACGTATTCAAATCAGGTTCAATAACTTCTTAAGAATGGTATTAAAAGGCTTTGAGACATATTAATTGGATAACTTATTCATTACATGAGGATTTGGGGGAAAATGAGGATTTGGGTGAATCGTGCGCCCATCACACTGTGCCCATTTAGTGAAGACTAACTGCACATATTCCGCTTTATAGGCAACAGGTTGTCCTATGTAGTGCAATGTAATGAAATGTAATTAGAGTTATGTACTCGGAACAAAGTGAAGACCAGTGACACACAATGGTGAAGCTCTGGCTATCTTGGCTGATACAGCTTGCATGCACACACAGCATTTATCAGAATCATCTATCTCTTCATCTGAGCTGGAGTCGGTGTCATTCGCTAAGTTAATGTGTGATGGTCCCGGATGTGGTTCTGGGTGGGTTAGCTGACCACGCTGTATAGTTGGCATTTTTGAATGATTGGGCCTTTTACTAGAAACACTACCAGCAGATTTACTATTAGATTTTCTTTTCTTGGACGATGCTGGGGTTTCGGGTAACACAGGTTTGGTTCTGTCTTGAAGTTTTTTGTGGATAAGAGGATCAGTTATCTCCCTTCCAGATACAAGTTTGCTCATAGAGTTCCTTCTCATGGTATGGTTGAACTCGATTTTCTTCTCAATGACCTCCTCTGCCAATTCAAAAAATGAAGCTATGTCTGGTTCTTAGAAAATTATTAAAAGGTAAAGTTTTTGCATTTAGCTCAGTTTCCGGAAAACTATAAGTCCTACGACCTCCACACTTGGTATACATCAACACTGTGGTGTAACCATCTCACACAGCAGGAGCCCATGTGATCTTGGCCTATTTTTTCATGGTTCATTGACCTACTTTTCACATGCATTCCACTTTAAGTTTTTGCGTTTTACTATGTTTCTAAAACTTAACGCTCTGACAGGTTAATTCGTTGTAACTTCTGTTTCCCTCAATGGAATGCTTTAATATTCCATACATGCATTTGAAACAACATCCCGCATCATTCTACAGAAAGCCCATGGTGCCCGCTAACCCCAAAGGTCAAGGGCTTCGAAAATTCCGGGTTTGAAAAACTTAACGCTTGGTTTAATTTATTACAACTTCTGTTTCCCTTGATGGTATGCTTTAATACTTTAATACTTAGGTGTAAACTATAGCAACATCCGGCATGATCCTACAGAAAGCCCATTACCCCAAGGTCAAGGGCTTAGGAAATGCTCAGTTTTGAAAACTTAACGCTTGAGTTAATTTATTGTAACTTCTGTTTCCCTTGATGGAATGTTTTAACATTTCATACATGCATTTGTAAGAACATTCGCATCATCTGCAGAAAGTTCATGGTGTCCGGTAACCCGAAGGTCATGGTCATGGACGTGTTTAGCTGTGTTTGTTGGAAAATAAGTGTTTTTGTTTCCGTTTATTATCCCCTCTCTTAGGCATATAGGGATGCAAAAGTTGTCTGTTCGTCCGTCTGTCCATCACAAAAATTAACATTGGTGTTAATCTACAATAGCTTCAGTTTCCAGGAATGCTTTAATATTTCATAGGTGCATTTGTAACATCATTCTACAGAAAGCGTATGGTGCCCGCTAACCCCAAGGTCAATGACTTGTTTTGTTTTGAAAACTTTACACTTCATTATCATTTCTCTTTCCCTCAATGGAATGCTTTATTATTCATAGATTTTTATCTTTGGCTCTTTTGTTACCTGGGAGTTGAATTGGGTTATTGCCCATTATAAAAGTAGTAAGATTATTACTGATCCTACTGCTTTTGGGAGGGGGCCAAGTGATTCTGGTGTGGCGAGGACCTGGCATCAGATCAGGATTATTCTGATTTCAGATTTGAATATAATTTTTTTTTATTGTAAATATTGAGTTCTGATTTTGGGATTTTCCCCCCATTTGTACATATGTACTTGTACAGGTAATATATGGGATTTAGTACTAAACCCATTGACCCGGCCTTAAATGACCTTAGCTGTTTAGGGCCTGAAAATAGCAGGTTTACCAGTAGGTCCGGGACCTACATGTAACAAGGAAATAAGTGAAATGTCCGAGGAATTTTTGGAAGGTCGGAGAGGATAATCGCTAGAAAAACGTAGAAACATGACGTGTCTGTTTCATGCAAAATGTCTCGTCACATGTGTAAATACAATGTACTCGACTGTATCACCTTAATTATCTTACAAGACGATAATCAGAAAGGATTTAGCATAGCCATTGAATGATGATTTCAATTTTATCACCGGTCCGACAGACTTGTTGCTTGTAAAATACAAAGGTCCGACATTAAAATTTGCAGGTCCAGGACCTCGGACCAGTGCTATTTTCAGGCCCTGCTGTTGGCCGTTGAACCCCAAGAAACAAACAAACAAACAACACGTCATTCTACAGAAAGCCCATGGTGCTCACTAACCCCAAGGTTATTACAAGCTCCATATTTACTATCAAACTGCGCCAGGCGGGACATCTTGCCCCGCGGAGCTCTTGTGATAATATTTGGCCACAATGTGTGTCTAGAGATGGTGCTTTGATTTGCATATGAGCCACGTCCGACCGCCCAATGTCAAGGTCACCGAGTACTTGTGTTCACCTTGTTTGTAAGGCAAATGCGATAACAAAGTTTTTATTATTATTAACGCTGCCAGCGCAGGGATTAGCTTAGTGATAGCAATTTGGTTGTTCAGTAATTTGTTATCAGTCGGCGTGTATTCAGTCTATGCACAGTTAGTTACCTAATAAATTACTTTACTGCAGGTGTTCGAGTACGGAACGATCATAAAGGATGCCATCGATTTCACTATCCAATCGGGGAGATGGTCTGAAAGTCAAAAATCAGGTACAGTGAAACTTATCTACATTGGCCACACATCACAAAACTGGCTGATGTAATAAGGTTACTGACAGTTAACTGTTTTCATGCGGAGGAAAAATTGTTTTGCCGACGGAAATTTTTTAACTAAATGTGTTTCTTATTTCTGCATACCGGTCTATGTTGTGTGTACGTCTGTACATTGCAGGCGCGGATACAGAAATAATCGCAGGTGGGGTCTGTTATTATACCCCCCGTAACAAGTTGTGGGGGTGTATACTGGAGTCCGGTTGTCTGCGTCCGTAAACTTAACATCAGAGAAATATTGTTATAACTTCTATTTCCTTCATCTAAAATGCTTGATATTTCACACATGCATTCCTGTAAGGCTCTACTACCATGCTGTGCCAAATCCACAACCGTCCAACCCCCGCAGATCCCAAGGTCAAGGTCAAATACTTAGTCCGTAAACTTAACATCAGAGAAATATTGTTATATAACTTCCTATATTTCCTTCATCTTAAAATGCTTAAATATTTCACACATGCATTCCTGTTAAGGATCTACTACCATTGCTGTGCCAAATCCACCGACCGTCCAACCCCCGCACATACCCAAGGTTCATAAATACTTAGTCTTCTTTACAAAAACTTTAACAATCAGAAAAAAAAAAAAGAAATTATATTATAAACTTCTATTTCCTTCATCTAAAATGCTTAATATTTTCACACATGCATTCCTGTAAGGCTCTACTACCATGATGTGCCAAATCCACGATCATCCAACCCCCGCTGATACCAAGATCAAGGTCAAATACTTAGTCTCTTTACAAAACTTAACATCAGAGAAATATTGTTCTAACTTCTATTTCCTTCATCTAAAATGCTTAATATTTCACACATGCATTCCTGTAAGGCTCTACTACCATGCTGTGCCAAATCCACGACCGTCCAACCCCCGCTGATCCCAAGGTCAAGGTCAAATACTTAGTCTCTTTACAAAACTTAACATCAGAGAAATATTGTTCTAACTTCTATTTCCTTCATCTAAAATTCATAATATTTCACACATGCATTCCTGTAAGGCTCTAATACCATGCTGTGCCAAATCCATGACCGTCCAACCCCCGCTGATCCCAATGTCAAGGTCAAATACTTAGTCTCTTTACAAAACTTAACATCAGAGAAATAAGTTATAACTTCTATTTCCTTCATTGAAAATTCTTATTATTTCACTTGTGCATTCCTCTAAGGTTGTACTATCATGCTGTGACAAATCTACGACTGTCCAACCCCTGCTGATCCCAAGGTCACATACTTAGTCTCTTTACAAAACTTAACATCAGAGAAATATGTTATAACTTCTATTTCTTTCATGAAAATTCTTATATTTCATATGGTGTGAAAAATACCACGCTGAGCTCGAGGTCAACGTCCACATACATACCGTATAACCTCGAATTAACGCCCCCCTCCTAATAAACGCACCCCCCCCCCCACCCCCCCCCCCCCAAATAATTTTTTTTACCAATGACCGCCAATTTCAAACACAAATAATCCTTAAATCCTTATTTGTGTTTGAAATTGGCTGTCCTTGGTAATTTTTTTATTAGCTAATAAACGCCCCCCCCCCCCTTTTTATGCCCCGCCACCGAATGGTGAGGGTGGCATATAGTGTTACCGGCGTCCGTACGTACGTAATGTATGTACGTACGTAAACCTTAACGCTCGGGTAAATGGCTTATAATTTCTGTTTCCTTGCTCGGATCTGCTTGACATTTCACACACACATTGCTCCAATGGTTCTCTACCGCCCTGTGACAAATCCACATTCGTCCCGCCCCCGCTAAGTCCAGGGTCAAGGTCACAGACTTGGTGCGTTCGAAACCTTAACGCTGGGTAAAGCACTTATAATTTCTGTTTCCTTGCTCGGATCTGCTTCACATTTCACACACGCATTGCTCCAATGGTCCTCTGCCACCCTGTGACAAATCCACATTTTTGCCGCCCCCGCCAAGCCCAGGGTCAAGGTCACACACTTGGTGCGTTTGAAACCTTAACGCTGGGTAAATGCCTTATAATTTCTGTTTCCTTTCTCGGATCTGCTTCACATTTCACACACGCATTGCTCCAATGGTCCTCTGCCACCCTGTGACAAATCCACATTCGTCCCACCCCCGCCAAGCCCAGGGTCAAGGTTACAGACTTGGTGCGTTTGAAACCTTAACGCTCGGGTAAATGGCTTATAATTTCTGTTTCCTTGCTCGGATCTGCTTCTCATTTCACACACGCATTGCTCCAATGGTCCTCTGCCACCCTGTGACATATCCACATTCAAATATGCCTTGTTTTCTTTGGCTGCCAGCGGGGGCATTCGTGTGCCGACAGGCCACATTTCTAGTGTAAAATGTAACGCCTCCGGGGGCGTTAATTCGAGGTTATACGGTAGTCTCTTTACGAAACTTAACATCAGAGAAATCGGTTATAACTTCTATTTCCTTGCTCGGATCTGCTTCACATTTCACACACACATTGCTCCAATGGACCTCTACCACCCTGTGAAAAATTCACGTTCATGCCGCTCGCGCTAATCCCAGCGTCAAGGTCACAAGCCCACACACTTGGAAATTTTTACATATTTTAGGGGTACCTGGGCCCACGCGGGGGGTATTCCGTAAGCCTCGCTTACTGACCAATCTAGTTACAAGTCGGTGTAACGTAAAGTTAGGGGGTCTGGGGATGAAATTTTTAAATGCCAGATCGCCGCAAATGTGATTTCCTGACACCTAGGCCACGAAAAAAGTCATGCAACTATTTGAGTATTGTAGTTTTCTTCTTTTTTAGCTCACCTGAGCGAAGCTATTGTTACCGCAATGTGTCCGTCGTCCGTGAACATTTTCAAACGTCTTCTCCTCGGTAACCATTGGGTCTAGAGTCACCAAACTTCATGGTCATGGTCCTTAGGTAGGGGGATTACAAAATTGTTAAAATGACGTCATTACGTAATCCAAGATGGCCGCCGTCTAAAAATAGCACAAATTCTTAAAAAATCTTCTTCTCAAGAACCGCCGACCGGATTTCGACAAAACTTGGTAGGAATGATCGATGTACATTGCTCTTTCAAAGTTGTTAAAATGGTGACCCCGGGGTCAACAATGGGCGTGGCCCGTGGGGTCAAATTGGGGTCAAATTATATTTTTGACCGAATATGGTCATGTCATATATCAAATTAATGGTATCAATGAGGCGATCACTCTGGTGCATTTTTTGTCGAAATCAGATGGTTATGTCATCCAAGATGGCCGCCGAAAGGTCAAAAGGTCGTTCTTTTATTACAGATTTCAAAATTCTTCTTCACATGAACCGCTTGGCCCATGGTAGCCAAACTTAAATATTATGGTCCATGGGTGAAGCCTTTTCAGATTTGTTAAAATGGAGGTCATAGCTAATCCAAGATGGCCGCCGTCTAAAAATAGCATAAATTCTTAAAAAATCTCCTTTCATGAACCGCTAGCCGGATTTCGACGAAACTTGGTATGAATGATCGATGTACATTGCTCTTTCAAAGTTGTTAAAATGGTGACCGGGGTCAAAAATAGGCATGGCCCGTGGGGTCAAATTGGGGTCAAATTTTATTTTTGACCCAATATGGTCATGTTATATATGAAATCGAAGGTATCAATGAGGCGATCACTCTGGTACATTTTTTTGTCGAAATCGGATTGTTATGTCATCCAAGATGGCCGCCGAAATGTCAAAAGGTCGTTCTTTTATTACAGATTTCAAAATTCTTCTTCACATGAACCGCTTGGCCCATGGTAGCCAAACTTAAAAGTTATGGTCCATGGGTGAAGCCTTTTCAGATTTGTTAAAATAGAGGTCATCGCTAATCCAAGATGGCCGCTGTCTAAAAATAGCATAAATTCTTAAAAAATCTTCTTCTCATGAACCGCTAGCCGGATTTCGACGAAACTTGGTAGGAATGATCGAAGTACAATGCTCTTTCAAAGTTGTTAAAATGGTGACCCCGGGATCAAAAATGGGCGTGGCCCGTGGAGTCAAATCTGAATAATATTGAATTGTTTGAAAACATTGCCAAAAAAATGGGCACGTTTCTGTTTAAAACGATAGTGGGGTTGTTATATTATAAGGGACATTGGCATCTTAACGTAGGAAAATGTCCGCCTCTCGTTCGTTTAAGATCCTCTATGTAGTCACTCAAAGTTTAACATTAGATGAATTAGTTTTTAGCTCGCCAGAAAGTGAAATGATTAACAATATTGCGGTATTTGACATAAACTAATTAACCTTTAACCCCTAAGTAACTGGAATGGATTTTGATATGTTAATTTTGCAACCAATTCAATCGTCACAAAAATTATTTTCAGACCAGTCCATTTATGAAAAGGGGGTGGTTTTGTTCTCAAAAATATGAAAATTAATAGCAAAAAGTGCAGATCCTAATGTTACGAGCCGGATCATCTGGATCTACACTGTTTGCCAATACCACTATACAGGTGCGTGGTGTTGAAAGGGTTAACAAAATGCCATCAATGTTTAGATGTAAACCCATTCACTTCCACTTTTGACATAGACAATAGAAATGAACCTTTAACAATAGACCATCACATGTTTGTAGGAGCATGAGCAAGAGATGTTGGAGTGTCTACTTCAACCGGATGGATTCCAAATTGATCGCATCGGGGTCTCATGATGCCAAAGGTACGGCACCAATGCACATGTCAGCTTTTTTTCTGTCGTGTTAATTAACGATCGGGGTTCATCCTTACAGGAATGCCGACTTACATGGTTTGGCCCTCATGTTTGGCCTTCTGATACTTGATAGCTAAATCCTGTTATACCCCAGTAAAAAATAATAAGATTAGTGCGGATCATATTACTTTTGAGGTTGGAGCCAAGTGACTTGTGTGGAATGGACCTGGCACTAAGTCAGGATATTCTAATTTCAGGGCTGAATATATAATTTTCTATAAATATGCAGTTCTGACTTTGGTAATTTCCCTCATTATGGACAGGTTAAATATGGGATAGTCCAACCTGTTGGCTCGGCCTTAAATGACCGTAGCTGTTGATGAGCCGTTAATCACGAATAATCATCAATCAATCCTGTCATGGTGGGTTGGGTATACCTTGGTAATTATACAGTAAAAATCTCAAGATGTCGGATTGATGCTGCAAAACAATTGCAGATGGAGAAATTGGATACAGGAAAATGCTGCTCTCTCCCCCGGACTTTATCCATGTTTCTCCTACCTCCAGCACTTGCACTACCCTGTATCTCAGGACGTCTACATTTACATGTACTGATAATGATTGGCATAGCCGCATTTTGAATGAACTTGGTAAACTTGTTTAATAAATACCATACTAAACGGTCACTCGTGTAAGCTCCTCTATTTAAATGACAGCTTGTATAAGATTTTCTATTTAAATCATTGCTCATGTAACACTTTCTATTTAAATCATCACTCGTGTAACATTTTCTATTTAAGTCATTGCTCATGTAAAATACTCTATTTAAAATTTATATCAACGGTCATATAAGATCCTGCATTAAAATCATCACTTGTGTAAGATCTTCTATTTAAATCATCACTCCTGTAAGATCTTCTATTTAAATCATCACTCCTGTAAGATCCTCTATTTAAATTGTCACTCCTGTAAGTTCCTCTATTTAAATCATCACTCCTGTCAGATCCTATTTAAATCATCACTCCTGTGAGATCCTCTATGTAAAGTGGGTGGCAGAGATTCCTCTGGCGATCGCCACTTTCGCAATTAGCGATAAAAATAAACAATTTTCGAGAAAAAATCATAAATTTGTTTTAATTTTTTTTTGAAGTGGCGATTTGTTTTCCCTAGCGGAATCCCTGGGGTGGTAGGTGGGAGCATGCGATGGGTGATTTAACGATCGGGGTTCATCCTTACTGGAATTCCGACTGGAGACCTGGTTTGGCCCTCACAGTCATATACGTCTTTGGCATTTTGTATGTGACAGTTGAATCTGGTTATACCCCTTATTCTAGGGGAAGGGGCCAAGTGACTTGGTGTGGTATGGACCTGGCACCAGGTCAGGTTATTCTAATTTCAGTGCTGAATATATGTTTTCTCGATGTAAATATTCCGTTCTGATTTTGGGATTTCCCCCCTAATGCAGCAGGTTAAAACGTTTGCCCAGCCTTACATGACCTTAGCTGTTGATAGGCCGTTAAACACCAATAAACAAACAAACAACTATGTAAATCATCACTCCTGTATTAAAGATCCTATTTAAATCATCACTCTTGTAAGATCTTCTATTTAAATCATCACTCCTGTGATATCCTCTTATTTAAATCATCACTGTTGTAAGATTCACTATTTATATCGTCACTCCTGTGAGATTCCCTATGTAAATCATCACTCCTGTAAGATCCCCTATTTAAATCATCACTCCTGTAAGATCCTCTATTTAAATCATCACTCCTGTAAGATTCCCTATGTAAATCATCACTCCTATAAGATCCCCTATTTAAATCATCACTCCTGTAAGATCCTCTATTTAAATCATCACTCCTGTAAGATCTTCTATTTAAATCATCACTCCTGTAAGATTCCCTATGTAAATCATCACTCCTATAAGATCCCCTATTTAAATTATCACTCCTATAAGATCCTCTATTTAAATCATCACTCCTGTGAGATCCTGTATTTAAATCATCACTCCTGTGAGTTCCTCTATTTAAATCATCACTCCTGTGAGATCCTCTATTTATATCGTCACTCCTGTAAGATTCCCTATTTAAATCATCACTCCTGTAACATCCTCTATTTAAATCATCACTCTTGTAAGATCCTCTATTTAAATCATAACTTCTGTAAGATTCTCTATTTAAATTGTCACTCCTGTAAGATCCTCTATTTAAATCGTCACTCCTGTGAGATCCTGTTTAAATAATCACTACTGTAAGATCCTCTATTTAAATTGTCACTCCTGTAAGATCCTCTATTTAAATCATAACTCCTGTAAGATTCTCTATTTAAATTGTTACTCCTGTAAGATTCTCTTATTTAAATCATCACTCCTGTAAGATCCTCTTTAAATAGTCACTCATGTAAGATCCTCTATTGAAATCATAATTCCTGTATGATTCTCTATTTAAATTGTCACTCCTGTAATATCCTCTATTTAAATCATCACTCCTGTGAGATCCTGTTTAAATCATTACTCCTGTAAGAACCTCTATTTAAATTGTCACTCCTGTAAGATCCTCTATTCAAATCATAACTCCTGTAATATTCTCTATTTAAATTGTCACTCCTGTAAGATCCTCTATTTAAATTGTCACTCCTGTGAGATCCTCTATTTAAATTGTCACTCCTGTGAGATCCTCTATTTAAATCGTCACTCGTGAGATCCTCTATTTAAATCATCACTCCTGTAAGATCCTCTATTTAAATTGTCACTCCTGTGAGATCCTGTATTTAAATCATCACTCCTGTGAGATCCTCTATTTAAATCGTCACTCCTGTGAGATCCTCTATTTAAATTGTCACTCCTGTAAGATCCTCTATTTAAATCATCACTCCTGTGAGATCCTCTATTTAAATCATCACTCCTGTGAGATCCTCTATTTAAATTATCACTCCTGTGAGATCCTCTATTTAAATTGTCACTATTGTGAGATTCTGTATTTAAATCGTCACTCCTGTAAGATTCCCTATTTAAATCATCACTAATGTAAGATCGTCTATTTAAATCGTCACTCCTGTGAGATCCTCTATTTAAATTGCCACTTCTGTAAGATCCTCTATTTAAAGCATCACTCATTTAAGATCCTCTATTTAAATTGTCACTCCTGTAAGATCCGCCATTTAAATCATCACTCCTGTGAGATCCTCTATTTAAATCGTCACTCCTGTGAGATTCTCCATTTAAATTATCACATGTAAAAAATCATATTTAAATCGTCACTTGTCCCCTATTTAAATCCTCACACATGTCAGCTCCTCTATTTAAATCATTACTCCTCCGCTATTTGATCACTCTATTTGTCCATTGCATTGCAGTTATGGTCAACCAATGCCGACCACTCTATATCGAGTCTGGAGGAAAAGGCCAATGTGTGTTGTGTGAAGTTTAACCCCGAAAGCCGCTATCACCTCGCATTTAGCTCATCAGGTATTTGTTAAAAAGGAAGGAAACAGGGCCAGTGGGAACTTTTTATGCCCCCGGCCGCTGCGACCACAACAATCCGAAATCTGTTTTTAAATTAGTTGTACAGAGTCAGAGCTGCAGATAAGTTTTTATCTAAAGAGTATTATATCCCCATATTTCAAATTCAATGCATATTTTACTTTTACAAATGTATTATTCATTTTCTTCCTTAATAAAATAGGGAACAAATAATAAAAATTAAACGTCATGAGCCGGCTCATCTGGATCTACATTGTTTGCCAATACCACTATATAAGCCTGTGGTGTTGAAAGGGTGTGTTTGTGGTTCAGTAAGCATATTTGATTAATTGTGGCTGTGACTGAAATGGGGCTTATGTGATTTGTGACCAGTGTGTATCTGATCAAATAGCACACTCCTGTAGCCTGATAACGATCAATATCGCTTGTTAGAAGCATGACGGGTGTTTCACTGATGGAATGGTGAACAGTGCTTACTCTGATCAGATTGTGCGGATGCACAGGCTGATCTGGATCTACACTGGTCACAAAACTCATAAGCCCCATATCTCCAGTCACAGCCACAATTTATGATCGCATCTAACGACCCTAAGGTTTCTTTTACTCAGCCGGCATCTCAACTGAAATAACTCGAATAACTCGAAGGGCAGAATCGAATAGAGCTTGTAGCTTCATAAATGGCCCACCGCTGAGAAAAACTGCCTTACAACATATGCGACAAACATAGTCCCAGATCAGCCTGCGCATTCGCAGCACAGTCTGATCAGGGCCTACACTGGTCACCATTCTATCCATCCTTTGTTTTATGCTTTGGAAAAATGTTGCTCTGATTGTACAAGCACACATGATGGTCAGGGTGTACACTCGCCACAAATTGAGTACGGCCGTTTTCTGTCCACGCTCCCAGCGATGATGTAGAAATACAGCACAGGTGGAAGACCCTGACCTGTGACACAAAAAAACTGCCAATTAGAACAATTCCATTGCACCCCACCCACTTGGTCTCGTACAGTACTATGTTCTATATAGAACATGATGTTGAACTGCGAGTCTACATAGACCATAGTACTGTACTAGACCAAGTTGGTGGGGTAATGGAATTTTTTAATGGGAATTTTTTTTTGTGACTCGGGTCCGGGTCTATGGGTGGCGATTCATGTCATAAGTGCCATTTCTAACGCGTTAGAGAAGTAGTGAGAAGTAACGCGTTACTAATGTATGTACTATATAGTGAAACACATATTTGTAACGCGTTACTGCTCAACAGTAATGCGTTACAAGACTAACAGTGAGTAACGCGTTAGAAATTGGCTGTAACGCGTTACAAATCCTCTATATTGGCGGATCATGTCATAAGTACAGCTTCTAACGTGTTTAGAGTTATAACGCGTTACTCTTGGTAATTAACGCGTTACTTCTCAGAAGTAACGCGTTACAAATGTATGATGTATATAATAAAATATCAATATCGAACGCGTTAGTGAAGCAGGAGTAACGCGTTACTTATTTTTGGTAACGCGTTACTGCTTGACCAATCAGAGCTCGTGTTACAATACCAGCCATTTCTCCAGAAGACCGGGAATGTGTAAAGTACGGACTGGACGCAAGCTTACGAACTGAACGGGGACGATGTCTACTTCCACCATAAGCCTTAGGGATCTTCTGAGCAGTTGCTCGTACCGTGATAGCGCCATAAGATAATAATGGATCGGAAAACGGTGCAAAACAGCAGAACACTATTGTTGTTGTTTTCGCGGTCCCTTGGGGTAGGTATAAACCACGAACTGGAACTTCGATATACAGGGCAAATATGGCTTAAAGTTAAAAAGGCGAAAGTTGTTAAAACTTTGTTTTCGGCATAGAATGGGAGGTGCACATTTTCAATATTATACAAATTAGGCAATTCATCTAACACTGTCAGTGGGCCGCTGTTGACATCACTCTATGTACAGTTCGTAAGCTTGCGTCCAGTCCGTACTTTACACATTCCTGGTCTTCTAGAGAAATGGCGGGTATTGTAACATGAGCTCTGATTGGTCAAGCAGTAACGCGTTACTCGTGCTTCACTAACGCGTTAGATATTGATATTTTAGTACATCATACATTTGTAACGCGTAGAACTCTAACACGTTAGAAGCTGTACTTATGACACGGTCCGCCAATATAGAGGATTTGTAACGCGTTACAGCCAATTTCTAACGCGTTACTCACTGTTAGTTGTGTAACGCGTTACTGTTTAGCAGTCTTCTCACAAGTAACGCGTTACTTCTCGCATTAGAAACGGCACTTATGACATGAATCGCCACTCATACGGGTCTTCCACCTGTGAAATAGGGCGTTCCCCCATAACATAGATCCTGCCAATGTTTAGGGTTAGTATGACAGTACTGGTTTAATCACAATAACAATATATTTGGATAAAGTTTGTTTTGGGAAACCCCTATTTTATATATTAATAGGGGTTTCCCAAAGCAAATTGTGTCTGAATATTTAGGTTATTAACGGTTATTAAAAATGACCTATTTGGTTGCTGGAGTCTGGCGGGCTTTCTAATTAGTTCCCAGTTAGTAGAGTTGGTTATCGCCGGAAAAAACGTATCGCGATACGTATCATGATAGTCGGGACGTATCACGATATGTATCACGATATGTATCGCGGATTACTCTGATAACCAGTTACACTGCTTTTGTACTGTGCAGCCAAAGTTGTGTACCATACATAGTTGCTGTGTGGTGTTTAACACTGTTTATAATTAGTTGTATGCATGTTCTACTTGTTTTTCTTTAATACAAAATAGATCAATTAGTTATATTGCATAATTAATTGGCCTCCAGACGGTTTTCAAATAATAAAACAAATGCCCGTGGACAGAAAGAGGTGGGGCTGTGGTGAGGGGGTGGAGGGCGCTTGGGTAGGGAGGATTGAAAGTCTAGTGTCTCAAAAAAAGATTGCTAAATACACGATACTCAATAATAATGATGCAGCTCAATTTGATTGATAATAACATTGTGATTTGGAGTTGAATTTTTTTTATTATTATTATTTTTATTGAATTGTTGAACATATGTTCAAAATGAATCTACAAGGACCCACAAACACACAGAGGCATCATTAAACAACAATTGTGCACTTTAATTTTTACACCAAAAACGGCCAGTTCTACTGTAACGCTGCCTTTTTTGATGTGGAAGTGAACAAAAATGGTAGCGAAAACCCATGACACGGCTCGTGTTCCGAACTTCCGGTTTGATATGAGGTTAATAAAAAAAATGCCATCAACTGCGCACAAGCCAAACAGTTCAATGAAGTGTTTTTTGTGCACATTAATGATTGTTAATTAAACTGTTGATGTCCTAGGATGTCGAATTCAGAGGTTCCTATAAAAATCGCTTCAAATATTTTCCTCTTTCTAGCACCAAAAACACGATCATTGAAATTGTGTTAATAATTACAATGTGGCTATCGTCAACTATCGATAGTTGGCAGTGTATCGCGATACATGTATAGTGAAGATATGTACCTCGATCTATCGATGCATCGATACTATCGGTCCACCACTACCAGTTAGTGTTGACTGCTTTATGTGAGTGTTGCCTACAATAGTACATTTTAATTATAAAAGTTTAAATAGGATAAAAATGATATTTATCACCTGTATTAATTTCATCTGCATCTCAAATTAGTCGATCAATCAATCAGTCGATCGTTGCAGATTGATCCACATGTTGACTAGCAGTTAAACAACATTAAATAATATAAAATGATCCACGTGGAAGACGAACTTCACTTCTTACTAGACTTTTGAAAGTCCAATAATACTGGTGGAAGGCCTTCTATAGGCATGCAGCCAGTTGTTGTACTGTTAAGTTTAAATAAATGTATAAACAAAGGTAATGTACATTATTGCCATGGTGCATTTTATCAGGGAAAAGCTTTGTTGCAACACTTTAGAAGTCCCAGCAAAACTGGCTAAGAGACCTTGTTGAACTTTTAATTGTATAAATCTAATAACTTATAGTGGGTGGCAGATGGGAGCACGCGATGGGTAATTTAACGATCAGGGTTCAACCTTACTGGAATCCTGACTGGAGACCTGGTTTGGCCTTCACATACGTCTTTGGCATTTTGTATGTGACAGTTGAATCTGGTTATACCCGTTATGCGAGTATTACGATATTCGTAATCCTGTTTTAGGGGAAGGGGCCAAATGACTTGGTGTGGTATGGACCTGGCACCAGGTCAGGTTATTCTAATTTCAGGGCTGAATATATTTGTTTTTGATGTAAACATTCCGTTCTGATTTTGGGATTTTCCCCCCAATGCAGCAGGTTAAAATGGGATCGAACCCGTTTGCCCGGCCTTACATGACCTTTGCTGTTGATAGGCCGTTAAACACTAATGAACAAACAAACAAACTAATAACTTAAAAGCAAGTTGTTATTCGTATAATAATTTGATTTGTCGTCTAATTGCAGGTTGATCCACGTGGAGGACGAGCTGCGGCAGGAGCAGGAGGAAATGCAGAAGGTCGTCTGTCAGACCCTTGACACCGCGAACGGAAAACTCGTAACGGCCCTCAATCAGCTGAAGGAGCACTATAGCGTGACAGCCAGGAACAGACTTGGTTCTGCGGTGATGAAGATGAAATTGACCACGACGGAGATCGGGGGTGCACTGTTCGCCATTCCGTCAATGAAAATCCCATCATGCTTCTTGTAACGGCCCTCAAGCAGCCGGAGTAGCACAAAATTGACTATAAGGCCATTATAAAATAAATACTAAAGTCTCCTCCATTTTTTTCAAATTTCTTTGGGTGTGTGGGTGAAAATTTATTATTTATTTTCAGGATATCGGAAATACCGACCATCGACCATCGTTTGTGTCAACTCTTTGCATGCTGGGAATGAAAATAATGGCAATACTCTCTAACTTAATGGCAAATGACAATTCATCAATGTATTTCTTATTTCTCTCTGAAAATATGTAATTACCCATCGCATGCTCCCAACCAACCACCGCGTATTGCCAATAAAAAAAATCGGGGTCGGGCCTTAATTGTCGAGGCGGGCGGGGATGAGAATCTAGCATTTATTTTATAATGGCCTAGCCGAAATCGGGTTTTAAATGTGTGCTGATCGTGCCAATTTTGTGTAACAACTCTCAGTCTATAGTGCTATGCTGTATAGTCTATAGTGTATAATGCTATGCTGAGAAATGTGGCTGTGAATGGAGAAATGGGGCTCATTCATTTTGTGACCAGTGTAGATCCAGATCAGCATAGTCTGATTAGGATATGCACTGTTCGCTATTCCATGAAAGAAACAACTGTCATACTTCTAACAAGCAATATAGGTCGCTATCAGGCAATAGGAGTGAGGTATTTGATCAGGCGCTACACTGGTCACAAATCCCATAATCCTGATTTCTCCAGTCACAGCCATAAATGAGATTCTGTGTCGATCAAGAGAAATCACTTGACATCCGAAATGTAGGATTGAAGACGTTCATATTGCAGTTGCGACAAACAGCAAGTTTGTAACGGCCCTGTTTAGCCGAGTCGGTAAGTAAAATGAAAACATAGAACAACTAAAATCAGTTGATTTAAAGAATTTTAGTAATATTAGTCTGGACGGAATTAGCCAGCATTTAGTCATATTGACAGCAAACTCATTGAATCAACTTGAAGCTTCATTTAATTTGCTGAGAATAAGTTTCCAGACTGAACTGCCCAATTCACCAGTTTAAGCTGTTACATATAGACTATATAATTTTGCCGACAGAAAATGTAAATTAAATATATTTTTTATTGCTGCTTGCAAGTACCACCGTTTGAACAATCTCGTCAAAACAGTTCAAATGAGTGGTGACGATATAAACTTTTGAGCAGAAATAATAAATATTGTGAAATAATATTTTCACTTTTATACCCGAGTAAGGGGTACAGTGCAGTCTCCGTTTTTGTTCCACCGTAGACAACACTTGCAAACTCAACGCGAACGCAACACGAACGCAACGGTTTGCTGTAGCGTTGTATACGTTGTTTAAACGTATAATACGGTTCGTACACGTGTAATACACATTGTCAAACCGTTTAGTTTAAAAGCGTTGTATACGTTGTTTAAACGTATAATACGGTTCGTACACGTGTAATACACATTGTCAAACCGTTTAGTTTTAAAGCGTGTAATACGTTTAGCTTCAAGGCGTATAACACGCTTTGGCGTATACATATGTAGCGAGGTGAAAGAGTTGAAACGTGTACAACGCTTTACCTGGAAGCGTGTAGCTATATGAAAGCGTTGAAACGTGTACAACGGTTACACATTTTAACGCAAATACCTGTTCGGCCCCGATCGCTTCGAGCCGTCTTGTTTCGTCCCTTTTAAAATATCGCGAATACATACCCTCAGATCGAGTTCAAAGCACATCGGTGGTGTGATTTAGCACTTCAATTGATCCCTGATGCCTAATGAGTCACGCTTTTAACACGACAGATGTACCTTGTCGTTTATCAAAATGTTTGCGAATTGTAGATCGCGTGAGCCGGCTCATCAGGATCTGCGGCATTCCTATGTACATTTTATATACACAAAAATGACCCCTAATACAGCGTAATGTAACAGTTCCTAACTTAATATGGAATAGCCCGGGCCGATAGTCCGTGTCAGTTACTTGGGGTTAAATATTACGAACACAGATAAACACAGTGCATGGTTTCTTTATTTTATTTTAACATCATCAGAAATGGCGAGTATAGGAACTCTCGTATCTTTACGCTGAAGCCAGTCTATTTCAGTCACTAATCCGCTATACACCTGTCCCACGCGTGTGTTAAGATTAATCGATATTTGGAGAAACTGAATACACAGCGAGCTGCACACTGGTTTAACACGGATATGGCCCGCGGATATGTGTCATAAATTACTTGGTGGTCAAAACCGGTAAATTTACAAGGTTTTTAGCAAAATAGCAGCTGACTGGCAATTTATCACGGATTGATTTTTAAGACTAGTTTTCAAATCTCAATCGGTCTGAGAGTTCAAAAATCGGTCCAGAACCGGAAAACTGAAAATGTTAGAAGCCCTGTAGTGAGTCTAGAAGTATATATACGCACACGAAGAACGATCTGAGCATTCGCATTCTACGCGATACACGGTTGGCATACCAAAACGTGTAA
The DNA here is from genome assembly GCA_029237695.1 of Conchocele bisecta. Classification (NCBI taxonomy): domain Eukaryota; kingdom Metazoa; phylum Mollusca; class Bivalvia; order Lucinida; family Thyasiridae; genus Conchocele; species Conchocele bisecta. The sequence goes on along the minus strand of CM055276.1, from coordinate 2,398,592 downwards.
TGCGTTAAAACCCGTGGAAACGTGTTATACGTATAACAAGGTTTCATCTGTACGGTGCTGTGTACATGTAGATGCGTATAACCGTTCGTCAAAGAAAGCGTTAAATCGTTTAAACGGTTTACCTTAGCGTTGTATACGTTTACAACCGTTGTATACGTTTACAACCGTTGTACACGGATTACACGCTTTTGAAACTCAATGCGTTGTTTACAACCGTTGTATACGTTTACAACCGTTGTACACGGATTACACGCTTTTGAAACTCAATGCGTTGAACACGGTTTGTTCGACTTTCTCGCATGCACTAGATTGGGGAAACGCAACGCATGGCCGAAAACGTATTACACGTAGACGACACACGGTTTGAAACGCAACTAACGGAAACTCCACGGATACACAACGCACAACACTTTGTACACGTATAAACCCGGAACATTTTGACACAAACAACTGTAATTATTCCTGGTACTGTACTGGTGTAAGAGCAATTGATATACCGGTAGATGCTTTTGGGGAAATTGACAAGTTGTCAGATTTTAAAGGAATCATGTCTTGAATCCAGAGCTCCAGTTAAGGTGCGTAATTTCACCAAGTTGGGGTGCAATTTTGTTATTTCTTCATCAAAAATGGCAAGTTGGGAGTCCTTTAGAATCGTCTCATTGAGACGATTCTAAAGCACTCCCAACTTGCCATTTTTGATGGAGAAATAAAAAATTTGCCTCCAAATTACGCACATTAACTGGAGCTCTGAGATCTGCTTGAAAGGGTTGGAACTCTACACTTGAAAGGGTTGGAACTCTACACTTGAAAGGGTTGGAACTCTGTTGGAACTCTACACTTGAAAGGGTTGGAACTCTACACTTGAAAGGGTTGGAACTCTACACTTGAAAGGGTTGGAACTCTACACTTGAATGCGGGAAACGAAAATTGTAGTCTGCCGTTGTTTCTTATTTTGCCTTTATTGTCAATAAAAACATGTTTGGCAGCACTTTGGAAACGATTCTGAAATTCTGTCAAACTATTTTTTTGTTATTAAAAATTAAAATAAACAGCAGACGACAAAAGCTACTTCAACTTATCTTTCTAAACACCATTTTTTCAAGCTGTACATATGATACAGCCTTAAAAGATGGTGTTGTTAATGAAAAGTATAGTACATGTAATGCAAAATAAAGCTAGCCAGCTAGCATTTGTATTTTAATTTGTTTAACCCACTTTAGCCTCAGGACACAATAACTATAGTTGAAAAAATCTACATATTTGTTTATTACTCCATATAGGTATATATTACCACTCGTTTGAACCGTCTCGTGTTACCACTCATTTGAACCGTCTTGTGTCGCCACTCACTTGAACCGTCTCGTGTTACCACTCATTTGAACCGTCTCGTGTCACCACTCATTTGAACCGTCTCGTGTCGCCACTCATTTGAACCTTCTTATGTTACCACTCATTTGAACCGTCTCGTGTTACCACTCATTTGAACCGTCTCATGTTACCACTCATTTGAACCATCTCGTGTTAACACTCATTTGAACCATCTCGTGTTACCACTCATTTTGAACCGTCTCATGTTACCACTCATTTGAACCATCTCGTGTTAACACTCATTTGAACCATCTCGTGTTAACACTCATTTGAACCATCTCGTGTTAACACTCATTTGAACCATCTCGTGTTAACACTCATTTGAACCATCTCGTGTTAACACTCATTTGAACCATCTCGTGTTAACATCATTTGAACCATCTCGTGTTAACACTCATTTGAACCATCTCGTGTTACCACTCATTTGAACCATCTCGTGTTAACCACTCATTTGACCATCTCGTGTTAACACTCATTTGAACCATCTCGTGTTAACACTCATTTGAACCATCTCGTGTTAACACTCATTTGAACCATCTCGTGTTAACACTCATTTGAACCATCTCGTGTTAACACTCATTTGAACCATCTCGTGTTAACACTCATTTGAACCATCTCGTGTTACCACTCATTTGAACCATCTCGTGTTACCACTCATTTGAACCATCTCGTGTTACCACTCATTTGAACCGTCTCATTACTCATTTGAACCATCTCGTGTTAACACTCATTTGAACCATCTCGTGTTAACACTCATTTGAACCATCTCGTGTTAACACTCATTTGAACCGTGTCGTGTTACCATTCATTTGAACAGTCTTGTGTTACCACTCATTTGAACCATCTCTTGTTACCACTCATTTGAACCATCTCGTGTTACCACTCATTTGAACCGTCTCGTGTTACCACTCATTTGAACCGTCTCGTGTTTACACTCATTGAACCATCTTGTGTTACTCATTTGAACCATCTCGTGTTACCACTCATTTGAACCGTCTCGTGTCACCACTCATTTGAACTGTCTCGTGTTACCACTCATTTGAACCGTCTTGTGTTACCACTCATTTGAACCATCTCGTGTTACCACTCATTTGAACCGTCTCGTGTCACCACTCATTTGAACTGTCTCGTGTTACCACTCATTTGAACCGTTGTGTGTTACCACTCATTTGAACCGTCTGTTGTTACCACTAATTTGAACTGTCTCGTGTTACCACTCATTAATCAATCATTTGAAACTGTTCTCTGTCTAAGTGTTACCACTCATTTGAACCGTCTCGTAGGTGAAATATGGGACTCAACCCCGTTAACCCACCTGAAATGTTGACTTGCCGTTAAACACCATTAATTAAATTTACAGATCTATATAAAATGTTGGATGTTATTACAAGAAAATCTAACAGCATTATGCTGCATACAGTTCTTATGAGATGAACCATGTGATTTTGTACCTAAGAATATGTGCGAATATCAACAGAAACTGTAATATTTTCTGTAAATGATGTCGAAAGTTGATAACATTTTCATAGCATTGCTCTGAACATTTATCAACTTACAATGTCATTCACAGAAAATATCGTAAATATATTTCATGAGATAACACACAGATTCGAGTCTTTGAACATATGGGTTTCAGGAACTTGCTGATCAACAGGTGTTATGGCAAAACCTCTTTTGTTCCTATATTATGTCTTTGAACACGTTTTAATCAATCTCTAATCAGGGCTCCAGATAAGGAATTAGTAATTGAGTATTGTCACTCCATCATTTCTGAAGCAATTGGGTATTTCAAAATTATAATTGGGTAAAATAAAATCACTACTGTTTACACATCAACAGCAATTATTGAATAGTTTGCTTCGAAATGAAAACATGTCTTGGCATTTCATTAGAATTGTCTCCATGGAGACAATTCTAATGAAATACATGTACCAAGATGTGTTTTCATGGAAAATAAAAAAAATATGCACCTTGGTGTTTTTATGCCGAAAAAATATATTTTAACAAAAATATCACCTTTTTAACTTAATAGCCATTTTGTCTACATTTTTCTATACAATTCTATATAGGGTACAGAGTTTGTGTACACAACTCCTCTGAAACTTTTCAGTCGATCGATCTGAAACTATACACAAGTCATCTACACATATTGAAGATGTGCACCTTGGTGTTTTTATGCCGAAAAAATATCACCTTTTTAACTTAATAGCCATTTTTTCTACATTTTTAGCCAGGTTTTTTTTGGGGAAAAAATCCAGGCTATTGGATTGGCGAAAGCCCGGCGGGCGGCGTCCACAATCAATTTTCAGTTTTCGTGTTAAGAGTCCATTTATTTGTTACTGTACCACATAGGACCAACAAACTTTCACAGCTTCATAATCAAGGGGTGCCCACCACATATCACTATCCAACATGTTACCTTTTTTTGAACTTGACCCATTTTTTCCGCGCAGTCGACTTCGCCATTTTCAATGTTAACTTTTCGCGTTTACAATGTTAACTTTTTGTGTTTAAGTCCATTTCTTTGGTACTGTACCACCTAGGACCACCAAACTTTCACAGCTTCATAACCAAGGGGTGCCCACCACATACAACTATCCAACATGTGACCATTTATTTTTACCTTCACATATTATTTCTACGTAATTGACTTAGCCATTTTCAACGTTAACTTTTTAACGTACGTCTGGTTAAAGTTTTTTTTTATACTATATCTCTGCAACTGCTTCGCCCATTACCTTGAAACTTCACATGGGTGTTTATCATCATCCATATTTTCATTCTACCCCCCAACCGTGCGGCCCCTGTGCCCAATGTCAAGGTCAAATTACTTTGAATTATTTTGTTAAAATTTTTTTCCTGTACTATATCTCTGTAACTGCTTCACCCATTACCTTGATACTTCACAATGGTGTTTTATCATCATTGTCGCGCCCGCTTGCGAAAAGCGCAATATAGTCGGCATTTTGGCATTCGTCCGTCCGTACGTCCGTGTGTCCGGTTAAAGTTTTTTGGTTAAATTTTTTCCATCTACTATATCTCTTTTTTTAGTGTCCATGCCTCGCCCCAAGGCGCGACATGCAGGCCATGGCCATCTAGTCTACAAAAGTGGGTATAATTATGTTATCCAAGTGTCTATGCTTGGAAAAAACCTGACCTTCGTGGCTTTGCCTCGTTTCTTCTATACAATTCTATATAGGGTACAAAGTTTGTGTACACAACTCCTCCGAAACCATTCAGTCAATCGATCTGAAACTATACACACGTCTTCTACACATATTGAAGATGTGCACCTTGGTGTTTTTTATGCCAAAAAAATTATTTTAACAAAAATATAACCTTTTTAACTTAGCCATTTTTCCTACATTTTTCTATACAATTCTATATAGGGTACAAAGTTTGTGTACACAACTCCTCTGAAACCGTTCTGTCGATCGATCTGAAACTATACACACGTCTTCTACACATATTGAAGATGTGCACCTTGGTGCTTTTATGCTGAAAAAATATTTTTAACAAAAATATCACCTTTTTAACTTTATACCATATTTTCTACATTTTTAGCCAGGTTTTTTGGAGAAAAAAATCCAGGCTATTGGATTGGCGAAGGGCGGTCGGGCGGCGTCCACAATCAATGTTAAATTTTCGTGTTTGAGTCCATTTCTTTGTTACTGTACCACCTAGGACCACCAAACTTTCACAGCTTCATAATCAAGGGGTGCCCACCACATATCACTATCCAACATGTTACCTTTTTTTGAACTTGACCCATTTTTTTCCGCGCAGTCGACTTAGCCATTTTCAATGTTCAACATGTGACCATTTTTTTTACCTTCACCTATTATTTCTACGTAATTGACTTAGCCATTTTTAACGTACGTCTGGTTAAAGTTTTTTGGTTAAAAGTTTTTCGTTATACTATATCTCTGCAACTGCTTCACCCATTACCTTGAAACTTCACATGGGTGTTTATCATCATCCATATTTTCATTCTACCCCCAACTGTGCGGCCCCTGTGCCCAATGTCGAGGTCAAATTACTTTTTTGTTAAAGTTTTTTTGTGTACTATATCTCTACAACTGCTTCACCTTGATACTTCACATGGGTGTTTATCATCATTGTCGCGCCCGCTTGCGGAAAAAGCGATATCGTCGGCATTTTGGCATACGTCCGTACGTCCGTGTGTCCGGTTAAAGTTTTTTGGTTAAAGTTTTTCCATCTACTATATCTATTTTTTTAGTGTCCATGCCTCGCCCCAAGGTGCGACATGCAGGCCACGGCCATCTAGTCTACAAAAAGTGGGTATAATTATGTTCTCCAAGTGTCTATGCTTGGAAAAAACCTGGCCTTCGTGGCTTTGCCTCGTTTCTTGTTCTATACAATTCTATATAGGGTACAGAGTTTGTGTACACAACTCCTCCGAAACCGTTCAGTCAATCGATCTGAAACTATACACACGTCTTCTACACATATTGAAGATGTGCAAACAAAAATATCACCTTTTTAACTTCAGCCATTTTTTCTACATTTTTGTATCCAATTCTATATCATTTCTACTTTACACATCTCTGCCTAAATTAGTATACATGTTTAGCACGAGATGAAGAAATAATGCTATAGAGTTTCAAATTCTCATTAATGTTTCTTGCCTTGGTGACAGCTTCACATATCTGCATCTTCGCTGTCTGGCCCATATTCGAGGGGCGTATTTTGTGACTTACGGCACTCTTGTTGGCAATTTTAATTGGGTATTTAAGCAAATACACAGCTTATCTGGAGCTCTGTCTAATCATATATAGTGATCAGGATCTACACTGTTCACTGATTTAACCCATTATAGGCCCAGTATGTTTTTTGCCATTTTCTTTATTTCTTTTCAAAAGTATATGTTGTTACCACTCATTTGAACCGTCTCGATGAGGCGGTTCAAATTAGTGGGGAGAACATGGTTTTTATGGAGAAATAAACAGATTTTTTTCTCGACAAAGTAATGTATCCATAGACTTCAATGCATTAACGTCATAACGTGCTATACATGTCCCACGTAGACATACTATACGACCAGTGTAGATCCAGATCAGCTTGCGTATCCGCACAGTTTGATCACAATCTACACTGACCGTTGAATGTTGACATCTGTATGTGTAGTTGTTGTACATTTTGTTGATAGCTTGTATTAATGTACCGTGTGTGTATATACCTCGAACCTCGGACGCCTCTGTGAGGTAATAAACTTGTTCTCTACATTCTTGTTTCTTCTACATTTCAGGAGGATCGGAGGATGCACGTATCTGGATGAATCCACCCTTAAGGATTCATATTTACTGGGATTCGCACCTGGTGGCAAGTGGTCTGGAGTAGTAAGGGTGCCTGGCAGCAGATCGGGATATTGTGTCCGTGCTGGAAAGTTTTGGTGCTGAATGTCCAGTGCCCGCCCACATACTGGTGAATTCCTGTCTGAATAATGACCTGCTTGTTCGGGTAATCGTACCCTTCTCATGGCCACACGTAAAGTCTATGGAAATCTAATAAAAAGCCCTACTCATAAACCGTTCTTTCACCAACAAACCATAATGTATGTGTTTATTAAGTCTTTATGGAGATGACACCATATGCTGTAGTAAGACAATAATAAGCACGTGTTGATGTTTTATATGAATAATTTTGCTTCTACACACCTGTAGTGTAAATACACATGTAAAACATCAACACTGGTGTATTATTTGCACATTACAGTAGTAGGTGTATTTTTATCTGCGGCAGTATCTGCATAAAGACTTGCTGATCACATTCATATGGTTTATTTGTGTAAGTAGCTAATTGTTATTAGTAAGGCTTTTTAATAGATATTCATAGACGTTACATTGAACACCCTAATCGATCAACAACAGGGTCATTTACATGATTTAGACAGGAATACACCACAGGTGGAAGGCAAGACTGACATGTGACCTAAACAAAAACCCCATTACCCCACCCACCTTTTGTCGTACTGTACGTTATGTTTCCTTATTTCCTTATAGGAAACATAACATACAGTACGACACCAGGTGGGTGGGGTAATGTGGTTTTTAATGAGTGTTTGGTCACAGGTTTTAGTCTTCCACCTGTGCAGTAGGAGCACTGTATGTTCAGCACTGAGACGACAATATCCTGATCCTGCGACAGGCACCCTTACAAATGCGAGATTACTCGTCACCATTCGAAGTGTGAATCCCACTAAATGAATGCGTATCCTCCCATCCTCTTCTCGCCATATCTCCCTGGTTACAATTAATTGAAATAGAAACGTTCCTGGTCATTGTTTATTACTAATAAACCAATTGATTGATACAGATATCATATAACCCCCTATTTCGTCCCAATGCCCTTGGTCAAAGTCAAATGACACTGAAATTTTTTGTTTGTGTTTCTGCTAGTAGCCAGACTCGTGTTTCACTGACTGATTGGTGAACAGTGCAGACCCTGGTCAGACTGGATGCACAGGCTGGTCTGGTATACACGGGTCACATCGGCCATAAGCCCTATTTCTTCAGCCACAGCCATACGAGCTGCCAATACACGTTTGTATGCTTTGTAATCATGAACAAACATTAGGAGTTGAGGTAAATGATGGTGAAACACCAGCTACATAAACACATTGGAATAAACATTTGTGCAGAACTGATCTGGGTTAATATGTCGATTAATTCTCAACAAATGTTTCTTCCATATAATTCCAACAAAAGTCTATTCACACATGGTCTGATGTAGGTCCTATGTCCATGTTTATGTCCCTTAAATGGATTCATGTAGGGGACAATCTGTGATGCAGAAACATCGACAGTGGCCATCTTGGAAGCCATCTTGATTTGATTCATTGGTGTTTAACGGCCTATCCACAGCTACGGTCATTTAAGGTCGGGCCAACGATTCGATCCCGTATATAACCTGCTGCATCGAGAGTAGCCATCTTTGAAGCCATCTTGAATCGTGGTCATTGTCCTGGAATTCAAAATGGCGTCCAAAATGGCTGCCATACAGACGTATTTGTATATAAAAGTTGTAACTGCAGAACTAACAGGGAAAATGTAGGATTTTATCATCATTTATGTCTGAATAATGTATTTACCAGAAAAATCAATGAATTTTGTGTATAGAAAATGTAACTGTCATATAAAAATGAGTTTAGCAAAATTTACAAAAAATATAAATAAAAATGTTGTTCATTACACGATTGCATTTCTTTTTATATTAAAAATAAATATAATTATATTCTCCACATGCTGACTGCATGGATAATAGGTGCCAATTGCAATCAATTTTCATTAGAATGATAAGGAAAAAAATATTAATGCATATTGGTGGGTGGGGTAAAGCACATTAAAACACATTTACAGACTATCAGTGACTATCATTATTTAAAAGCTAAGTCTTATTTTTTGTCCGATTTGACTGAAAATTTGTAGATTTACTCAGTTTTTCATGCTGATCAATATGTGTAAGTTTCAGCTTGATCAGAAAAAGTTGATGAATTTCTCGAAAAAAACACCAAGGGGTACACCTTGATGTTTTTTTTACGAACCAAATTTTTTTTATGTCCGATTTGGCTGAAAATTTGTGGATTTGTTCAGTTTTTCATGCTGATCAATATGTGTAAGTTTCAGCTTAATCGGAAAATGTTGATGAATTCCTCTAAAAAATGTTTTTTTTATAAACAAATTGTTTGTTATGTCCGATTTGGCTGAAAGTTTGTGTACACATGAACAGGTTTAATATCAGACATAGTTTCATAGGTTGGAATATATATTTCATGCCCCTTTTTACCTTTTACCTCAAATTGTGACCTTGACCTTGGTTGTGGCTATTGAACGCGACACAACATTTCATCATGCCATGGCAAACACTTGTGCCACATCATTTGAAATCCATTCATTGGTTAAGAAGATATACAAAATCTTAGGCGCATTTTTTACCTTTGACCTCCGAGTGTGACCTTGACATTGCTTGTGGACACATTGGTGTTGAACGCGATGCATCATCATGGCAAACAGTTATGACAAATCATTTGAAAATCCATTTGTCGGTTTAGAAGATGTACAGAAAGGAAATTTTATGCACATGTTTGACCTCCAAGTGTGACCTTGGAAGTAGGTACGGGTTTTTTTTTAACGCGACACTTCGTCTCATCATGACAAACATTTGTGGCGAATTATTAGAAAATTCCATTCATCGGTTTAGAAGATATTATATACAGAAATGAAATCTCATGTACATATTTGACCTCTAATTGTGACCTTGGTATATGGCCATTGAACGCGACACAACATTTCATCATGGCAAACTTTTGTGCCACATCATTTGAAATCCATTCATTGGTTTAGAAGATATACAAAATCTTATTGACCTTTGACCTCTGAGTGTGACCTTGACATTGCATGTGGACACATTGGTATTGAACAATACACATCGTCTCATCAAGGCAAATATATGTGACAAATCAATTGAAAATCCATTTGTCGGTTTAGAAGATGTACAGAAGGGAAATCTCATGCACATGTTTGACCTCTAAGTGTGACCTTGACCTCGGACACAGGTACATGGGTTTTTGAATGTGACACATCGTCATCATGACAAACGTTCCAAGTCGAATCATTTCAAAATCTATTCATTGGTTTAGAAGATATAGTGTGGAAACGAAATGTGACCTTTGACCTCTAAGTGACCTTGGAGGTAGACATGTCGGTATTGAACATGACACATCATCTCATCATGGCAAATCATTTGAAAATTCAGTAATCGGTTTAGAAGATACACAGCCGAAACAAAATCTCCAACAGACCGACATACAAGCTGATGTGGACATGTATGATGTATTGAAATATTAACGTAATCCTTCAAGGGATATAGAAGTTATGATGGAATTGAGAAACTCCTGCAACTTTCTTAAATTTTTAACACGCATTAAAGCGTATTTGGTGATAATTGAAATCTATTTACTAGAAATTGACATATTATCAATATCTTATTGCAGTATCAGTATGCAGTTATGTTTAGAGTAATGCCTAACCATAAAGAGAATAATATTAAACTAGAAATGTGTCCATGGGATACGGATGCCCCCACTGGTAGCCTATATCAACAGAAGCTGTAGAACTAGCAGACCCTAAGAATAGAGGACACACATGTGATGTGTCATGATGATAATATTCTGATTAGGATTACTCTTCTAAAGGGTATAAACAGTTTCAACTCTCACAGCCAGACGTATCTGATGGTTAAGCAGGGTCTCCAGTTGGGATTCCAGTAAGGTTGAATCTCGATCGTTAAATTACCCATCACATACTCCCAACCAACCACCACATCGTGAATATGGATATAACTTCAAAAGTACAAAATCCAATCATCTTTCTTACATGCTGCATGCCTCTAAATCGTGATGTACATATGTGTAAAGTATCATGAACATATGCCATGCGGTATACGACGTACAACTCAGACAAAGACCCAAACAAACAAGAACATTTTGTCAAAGGGAGATAACTCCAAAAGTACAAATCCAGAGTCGTCTTTCTTGCATGTAACACGTCACTAGGTCATGGTGTATGCATGTGGGAAGTATCATGAAGATATGCCAAGCGATATACAACTTGCAGACTTAAACAAGGTGAATATTTGTGTGACGGACTGACAAACAAACAGGTGTAAACATAAGGTCAGGCACCCCCAATAAACAAAAGGCCCAAATGGGCCTATAACGCTTACCTGACCTACGGACCATAACTGAAGTTTCACCAGTATTGGCCAAGCGGTTCACATGAAGAAGACGTTTGAAATCTATAATAAAAGGATGACTTTTCGGCTGCCATCTTGGATGAGGTAATCATCCGATTTTGACAAAAATCTATTTGATAATGACCATATTTGGCCATATGTGAATTTGACCCCCCACCGCCCATGTTTGAGCTCGGGGTCATTTTAACAAATCTGACTAGAGCATTGACTATCGACCATTCCTGCCAAGTTTCGGCAAAATCGGTCGGGTGGTTTATGAGAAGGTTATTTAAGAACTTAACCTCATTTTTTATGGTGGCCATCTTGGATGATGCGACAACCACCATTGTAACAAATATGAAAAGGCTTCACCCACGCACCATAACTGTGAAGTTTTGACCACCATCAGCCAAGCGGTTCACGAGAAGAGGATGTTTGAAATCCATAATAAAAGGACAACATTTCGGCAACCATCATGAACGATGTAATCATCCGATTTTGATAAAAAAGCTCCAGAGTGATTGTCTCCTCGATACCTTACATTGGATATACAACACGACCGTATTTGGTCGAATTTGACCCCTACTTGACCGCGCCCACTTTTGATCTCGGGGTCATCATTTTAACAAATCTGAAAGAGCATAGACTTTCGTTCATTTCTGCCAAGTTTCGTCGAATCGATCTGGCGGTTCATGAGAAGAAGATTTTTAAGAATTTGAGCTAATTTTCTACGGTGGCCATCTTGGATATGCGACGACATCCATTTTAACAAATCTGAAAAGGCTTCACCCATAGACAATCCCCGTGAAGTTTGGTCAACATCAGCCCAGCAGTTCAGAGGAAGAAGAGGTCAGAAAATGTTGACTGACTGACGGACGGATTATTGATTTATGTTTCAATAAATCCACATGACATACAATGAATTGTTAACCCTAACCCATAAATAACATAACTATAGTACATGAAAATGAAAGATATGTCTGTTAGTGTGTGTTTTACTCTGATTTTCCCCATCCACCAATAACTGACTTAACATTTTTTTCATTATCATTTAAATGAAAACTGATTGCAATCGTCACCTAATGACCATGTAAATGAGTGCATGGATAATATAATTACATTTATTTTTTAATGAAAGAAAATATGTAATCTAGTAAAAGAATTCCATTTTTAATTTATTTGTTTTTTCAAATTTTGTGAAATAAATTAATTTTTACATAACACTTTAATTTCTAAACACCAAATTATTATTTTTCTAGTGAAATATCATTTAGTTGACATAAATGATCACAACATCCTACATTTTACCTGCTGGTACTGCAGTTACAACTTCTTATATACCAATATGTCTGTATGGCAGCCATTTTGGGCGCCATTTTGAATTCCAGGAAAACAACCATGATTCAAGATGGCTTCCAAGATGGCCACTCTCGATGTTCTGCATCAGAGATGGCCCCCTACATGAATCCAGTGAGACATTTCGGGACAAAACATGTACACCGAACCTACATCAGACCATGTGTTAATACAGAATTTATGGTGTAATTATATGGAAGAAACATTTTGTGAGAATTAATCGACATTTAACCACGATAAATTCCCCACAACTGTTGTTTATTCCAATGTGTTTCTGTAGCTGGCATTTCACTGTCATTTATCTCAACTCATAATGTCTGTTCATGATTGCAAAGCACACAAACTTGTATTGGAAGCTCATATGGCTGTGGCAGGAGAATTTATGGATTATGGCCGATGCGACCAGTGTATACCCAGATCAGCCTGCACATCCTCACAGTCTGACCAGGGTCTGCACTGTTCACCATTCAGTCAATGAAACTCGAGTCCAGCTACTAGCAGAAACACAAACACAAATTTCCGTGTCATTTGACCTTGACTGTGGGCATTGGGCCGCATGGGAGTGTATATATATATATATATATAGAACATAAAGCATATGAAGTATCAAGACCATTTGAGACACGCCATGCGACTTTATACCCACAAAAATGTGTGATTTTTCATGAAATTTATTTTCAGAATCTGTGATATTTTCTGTAAATGACGTCTGATTTTGTCAACTTTCCCTATCATTTACTATATTTTTCATGATATATCACACATGTTTCTAGGTACAAAATCACATGGCTTGCCACATTTGACTACGGCTGCAGAGATAATATGCATGTGAAACCCATTATCTTATGTTTGTTTGTTTATTAGTGTTAACGGCCTATCAACAGCTAAGGTACTTTAAGGCCGGGTTAACGGGTTCGATCCCGTATTTAACCTGCTGTATTAGGGTAAAATCCCAAAATCAGAATGGAATATTTACAGCGAAAGAAATTATTCAGCCCTGAAATTAGAGTGAGTGAGTGAGTGAATAGGGTTTAACGTCCGCTTTTCTGACATAGAGGTACAAGCCTCAGGGAGTCTACACGCAGACGGGTCAACGGGGTCGAGTCCCGTATCCACCTGTCCAAGGGGGGTAAATCCCAACTTCAGAACTCAATATTTACAATCAAAATATATATTCAGTCCTGAAATTAGAACAACCTGATCTGGTGCCAGGCCCTCGCCACACCAGCATCATTTATCCCATCCCCTAAAAGTAATAGGATTAGCGCTAATCTTACTTTTATATATGGGGCATAGCCCGACTCAACTCTCACATACAAGAAAGCCAAAAATGTACATGAGGGCCAAATCTGGTATAGTGGGTTCCGGAAAGTATGAACCCAATCGTTAAGCCAGTTTAGTCGCCTTTTACGACAAGCAATGGCTACTGCAGCACTATTCTCAGGAACAGTTGATCCCGCCCCGGTACCTGCACGGGGCACCCTGAAATTAGAATAACCTAACCTGGTGCCAGGTCCATACCACACCAAAGTCACTTGGCCCTTTCCCCTAAAAGTAATAGGATTACGAATAATCGTAATACTCACAAAAGGGGTATAACCAGATTCAACTGTCACATACAAGAATGCCAACGAAGTACATGAGGGCTAAACCAGGGGCTGTTTCACCAAACTTTGTATGTGCAAATTTAGGATCGTTTGTAAATTTAAATGGATGGATTTACATTTATTGAGCATAAGTGCAAACGCAGCCTATGCTCTAACAAGAGGGCCATGATGGCCCTAATTCGAATAAATGGACCTTTTGGCGGCCATCATGGATGTTATAATCATCCGATTCCGACAAATATTGCACCAGAGCAATCACCTCATTGATACCTTCAATTTGATATATGACATGAGCATATCCGGTCAAAAAGAAAATGTGACCCCACGGGTCACGCCAATTTTTGACCCCGGGGTCACCATTTTCACAACTTTGAAAGAGCATTGTAAATCGATCATTTCTACAAAGTTTAGTCGAAATCCGGCCAGCGGTTCATGAGAAGAAGATTTTTTAAGAATTTATGCTATTTTTAGATGGCGGCCATCTTGGATTAGCGATGACCTCCATTTTAACAAATCTGAAAAGGCTTCACCCATGGACCATAACTTTTAAGTTTGGCTACCATGGGCCAAGCGGTTCATGTGAAGAAGAATTTTGAAATCTCTAATAAAAGAAAGACCTTTTGACATTTCGGCGGCCATCTTGGATGACATAACAATCCGATTTCGACAAACAATGAACCAGAGTGATCGCCTCATTGATACCTTCGATTTGATATATAACATGACTATATTCGGTCAAAAATAAAATTTGAACCCAATTTGACCCCACGGACCACGCCCATTTTTGACCCCGGGGTCACCATTTTAACAACTTTGAAAGACCATTGTACATCAATCATTCCTACCAAGTTTTGTCGAAATCCGGTTAGCAGTTCTTGAGAAGAATATTTGAAGAATTTGTGCTATTTTTAGACGGCGGCCATCTTGGATTACGTAATGACGTCATTTTAACAATTTTGTAATCCCCCTACCTAAGGACCATGACCATGAAGTTTAGTTACCGAGGAGAAGACACATTGCGGTAACAATAGCTCACATGAGCTTCGCTCAGGTGAGCTAAAAATGTAAATCCAATAATTGTTTACAAGAAAACATTGCTCATGTGAAATTTACAGACTATCATAATTTTGCACTCACAAACATTTTAGTCATGCAAAGTTTAGTGAAACGGCCCCCTGGTCTCCTGTCGGGATTCGAGTAAAAATTAACCCCGACGGTTAAATTACACATCAAATGCTCCCACCTGCCACTCACAAACCTATTATTTTATGAATCAACGAACAGATGTACAGACGAAAAGGTGAAACCTATATAGCCCCTGACATACTACATATGCGTTATGTATACTGAAACTATTTAACGCAACAAGCAGGAAAACATGGTATATATTACATGTTACCCAGTGATTTACCGAGTTTCTGGAGGGATTTATTTCCTTGAAGGAAATATTTCATCCTAGACGTTCGGGAGATATAATTGATGTCACATTTGACGTGATTTCCAGTGCAGAAACAATTCATACTAATTTTGACAACGTTATAAGCTGGTCTAATGGTAAATTTCAAATTTAACATCTGTAAATTCGACAAAGAAACTAGTGCTCCGCACTCGTTTCTTTATCGGATTTCCAGATGTCACAGGAAATAAATCCGGCATTTCAAAATGGTAGTTGAATAAACTCTATATTCACCCATTACATAGCAAACATTTTATAATGAGGATAAATAGTAATTCAGTAAAACACACCCGGAATTGAAGCATCAGTCACATGGTACACTGCGATCACGTGTGTAAATCAATAAGGGTGTCCAATAACATGCCAACCTCCGTGTTGCATTTTTAAATTGGTTCAGTATACATTATATTAACTAGATTTGTCAGTAAGCGAGGCTTACGGAAACCCCGTGTGGGCCCATGTATCCCTAAATATGTAAGGAAATAGAAATTATAACATCTTTCTCTGATGTTAAGTTTTGTAAAGAGACTAAATATTTGACCTTGACCTTGGGATCAGCAGGGGTTGGACGGTCCTGGATTTGGCACAGCATGGTAGTAGAGCCTTACAGGAATGCATGTGTGAAATATTAAGCATTTTAGATGAAGGAAAGAGAAGTTATAACATGTTTCTCTGATGTTAAGTTTTGTAAAGAGACTAAGTATTTGACCTTGGGATCAGCGGGTATTGGATGGTCATGGATTTGGCACAGCCTGGTAGTAGAGCCTTTAAATACAGGAATGCATGTGAAATAAATATTAGCATTTTAGATGAAGGAAATAGAAGTTATAACATATTTCTCTGATGTTAAGCTTAGTGACGGACGGACGGACGGACAGACAACCTGACTCGAGTATACCACCCCCACAACTAATTGCGGGGGGGTATAACAAGATCTAATACAGATTTCTCGCCTGAACCACATGTGACCCAGTAAGCTCCGTCTAGTGATTATAAAACACGTTGAGAAGGTTCTTGAAATGTGGCTGTGACTGGAGAAATGGGACTTGTGGGTTTTGTGACCAGTGTAGATCCAGATCAGCCTGTGCAGCCGCACAGTCTGATTAGGATCTGCAGTGTTCACTATTCCATCAATGAAACACATATCATGCTTCTAACAAGGAATATAGATTGTTATCAGGCCAAAGGAGTGTGCTATTTCATCAGGAACTACACTGGTCACAATATCCATAAGCCCCATTTCTCCAGTCACAGCCACACACATGTACTTACTATCAAACAGTTTCATTGGTCAGTCAAGGCTTGACCAATGAAATTGCTTGGTTTTGAACAAGCTAAGTTGAGCTATGATTAGAGAACCTGAACAGAATGTTTTATGATCTCTTGGCCAGAATTCTATCATTACTTTAAAGGGACTGTGTCTCAGGAAAACATAGCTAAGGTCATAAAGGGACGGGACCACAGTTTAAAGTCTCATCCGACAGACCAGTGGGATAGAAATACTATGAAAGTATTTTTAAGCACTAGGGTAGGTTTAGAACTCACAACCTTCCATATTGAAATCCTATTTTCTACCCCTCAGCCTATATTCTACCCCATCCCTTGGAAGTGATGAAACCGATTGGAAAAAAATATTTTAACCCTTAGACCGCTATCTTAAGTTTTTTGTTGTCTGCTGTGTATTTTCTATTTTCCATTTTTATCATCAAAAACATGCATTGACAGCACTTTAGAATAATTTTCAACATGCTTTGACAGCATTTCCATAGGAAATGATTCTGAAGTGTTGTCAACCCATGTTTTTATTGAGAACTAAGGCAAGCTATAAAAGCAACAACAGACGACAATTGTTGTGAGTAGCGGTCTAAGGGTCAATCATAGATTTACATAGTATTTCTGAACCTAATTGTACATATCACTCTGAAAATAATTTGGGATTAGCAAATAAAAAAAGTTGAATACTGAAAAAACGCTATCGATGGTTACTAATTTATTGTTATTTATATTACTAGTCTATAATGGAAACTTCATTGTAAATGTGATATCACATGATCATTACACAAGTACTCTGTAAATTTTCCTTAATGGTACGTGTATACCGAAAATGCATAACCAAATTATCTCCCCTGTTTTATGACATGATCGTATACACTTGAATATAACGCAACATTTTATGGGAATTTGATCAACTGGTGTGATTGGTTTTATAGGTCATTGCAGTGCATGAAGCGAAAAACCATGTATTAAATATCTGAGACGTCATCTGAGACACAGTGCCTTTAAATGTTTTGCCAGGTCTTATTTTGGATATAAATAAACCTACCGCAATAACACTAAATTTTCAGACACAATTTATTATGGGAAACACATATAAATATATGGTTTCCCACAACAAAGAATGTCCTAATCCTAGTTAGGTTTTGCAAATCCATATTTAATAGGAGTTTCCCAAAGCAAACAGTGTCAAAATAGTTAAGGTTATTACGGTAATATTGTAAACATGCTGGCAATATGAATACAGTCAAACTTGCATTAAGCGACTACCCAAGGGACACACCAAAATTGGTCACTTAGAACAATGGTCTCTTAACACAAAAACTAAAAAGAAATTGGAAATCCGGGTACTGGCATGTCCGGTTATATGGTTTAATATTCGAAATCAGGAAATCGCGAATATTAAATATTAACATAGAAATAAATAAATTAGAATACTACCGGTAATGTTTACTGTGCACTTTTCTGAATTATTCAGGCTTTATTTCATCAAAATAGATGAAAGCATTTGAATGTTATTGCGAAATAAAATCATAGGCATGAGTTAGCCTAATTCCCTTTAGTAATCACTAAGAGCGAGTTTGAGCTTAAACTATGAGTACTATAGTTCAACTAAACAACCGAGAACGCAGACTGGTTCGACCAGTGACGTCATACATCTACTATAGTTCGACTAGCCAAAAGACACCTGTTCCACCAGTTTCAAGATGGCGGCGAATAGGTAAAAAGTTCTAGAGAGCGGGAAATGTACCGGGTACATGGAAATTCTCTACTAGACATGCGCAATGCATCTACTATAGTTCAACTATAGTACAAACCCGAACTCGCTCTAAGGAAACTAGTGATTCAGAACGAGGTTTCAGGTCAATAATCATAAACAATGCAACATTCACACATTTTGACAATGACAGGGGATTTGTTTACTTTGTCACACGCTTGAGGCTAATTTCACCTGGAGAAAGTGACATCCTGTCAATTAATGGTCATTTAATACAAACTAATATTGCTTTTGTTTACAAAATAAGTGACCGGTGGTCGCGTTAAGCGAAAGTCGTTTAATATACTGTCATTATATAGGCCAAATGGTCGGGGGGATTTGAAAGTGGTCGCTTAAGACAAAAGTCGCTTAATGCATGTGGTCGCTGGTGCAAGTTTGACTGTAATTCCAATTCTGAAATGTTATATGGTAATTTTACAACAACCTTCAAATGAGCTTGGAACTATGTCACAGGTCAAGTCCAAAACTGGATGGTAGTGAAACAAAAATTTGCTGAAAACATTAATCACATTACCAGTGCATAAAGTTGGATTGGTCGAACTGTCTGATTTGGGAACAAATTTCAAGAACCTCCGATTTATTGATCGATTGGTCAACTGGCATTTAAGTTGGTCTCGTCCAAATTCCAAACTCAATTGAAGGTTGTAGCAAGGTCATCATTATCACTAAGCTAATCCCCATCACTGGCAGCCTTAAAAACAACAAAACAACTTTAACACATTTGCCTTACAAACAAGGTGAACATGTCCTCAGTGACCTTGACCTTGGGCTGTCGGACGTGGGTCGTATGTAAAACAAAGCACCATCCCTAGACACACATTGTGGCCAAATATGATCGGTGTGAAGCAGTTCACGAGTTATTAAAAATGAAAGGTGTTACTCACGTACTCACGAACATGGACTAACGCTATATCCCCTCTTGCCTATCGGCGAGGACATAATAAAACTCCCAAGAAAGACGATCTATGACTGATCCTAGTCCACCGCTATTCTAGCGTGATGCCGGCGTTACTGGGAGATTTCACGGTCTCCCCCAATTGTTCTAAGATTTCTTTTCTATAATTGTCAAATCCTCCATCGACCTCGTTTATACACTTGTCTTTGACGACCCAGAGTTGGCAGCCGGTGTCGAGTATCAATCTCTCGTCGTGGGACACTATCACCACTGCTGCAATAAATTTGATTTGATGCAATGGTGTTTAACAGCCTGTCTACAGGTATGGTCATTTTAGGCCGGGTTAACAGGGTTGATTTATTTATTTAATGGTGTTATACGGCCTATCAACAGCTAAGGCCATTTTAGGCCGGGTAAACGGGGTCGAATCCCATATTTCACCCGTTGTGATGGGGGGAAGGGGGGAAATTTCAAAATCAGAACTAAATATTTACAGAAAAAAAATGTATTCAGCCCTGAAATTTAAATAATCTGACCTGGTGCCAGGTCCTCACCACCCCAGAGTAACTTAGCCTCACACCCAAAAAGTAATAGGATTAGTACTAGTCTTACTACTTTTAAAATGGGTATAACCGGATTAAAATCTCAAGCACTGGAATAAAATCAAATTTATCAGGTAACTGGGGATGCATTGATCAAATAATGAAGCATTGACAATGTATTTCAGAGCTCCAGATAAGCTGCGTATTTGCTTAAATACCCAATTAAAATTGTCAAAAACCCAATTGAAATCAGAAGTAGCGTAGCGAGTATCAAAAAGCAATAAAAAAATTGTGGTACCTTTATCATGCTGCAGAAAACAATAAACAGACCACGAATATAGCATATTTTTCTTATTTGCCATGAAAACACATCTTGGTATTTCATGAAATTTCAAGACATGTTTTCATTTCGAAGCAAACTATTCAATAATTGCTGTCTGTTGATGTGTAAACAGTAGTGTGATTTTATTTACCCAATTAAAATTTTGAAATACCCAATTGCTTCAGAAATGATGGAGTGACAATACTCAATTACTAATTCCTTATCTCGAGCGCTGGTATTTACTAAACATGCATATCTGGGTCACCACCATATTCGCTAACATTGTATGAACGGCGTCACACGATGTTACCGAACATAGTAAATCTAATGAGACAATGTTAACATTTTTACAAGTTTGTGTTCTTTTCAACGACCAGATGGCCGCGGCCCGCATGTCGAGCCCGCTGAGGCATTTGATGGTCTCAGAGTGTATTTATTTGAAGTTTGAATTAAGGGTTGTGGAGATATAAGGTATGTAAAAACTTTAACGCAAATTTTAAAGTCCTTTGACCTTGATCTTAGGCATGTGGGCCGCATGGGTGGGCTATAGAATGAAAATATGGATGATAATAAAGAATTATTTGAAGTTTGAAGTAAATCAGAGTAAGTGTTTGTGGAGATATAAGGTATGTAAAAACTTTAACACAAATTTCAAAGTCATTTGACCTTGACCTTCGGCATGTGGACCACATGGGCGGGCTATGGAATGAAAATATGGATGATGAAAGTTGGAAGTAAATTGGAGTCACAATTGTGGAGATATAAAATTTTATAATAACGCAAACTTCTAAGTCATTTGGCCTTGACCTTGGTGCACAGGGGCCACATGAGTGGGACACAGGACGATTATATGGATGATGCCCAATAAGCATACGAAGTTTCAAGCAAATCTGACGGTTACAGAGATAGTAGGTATGTGAACAACTTTAACGCAAATTTTGACAGAAACTTTAACGCAAACTTCTAAGTCATTTGACCTTGACATAGGGGCACAGGGGCCGCATGAGTGGGACACATAATAAATATATGGATGATGACCAATAAGCATACAAAGTTTCAAGCAAATCTGACTTACGGTTACAGAGATAGTAGGTATTTGAAAACTTTAACGCAAATTTTGACAAACATTTAACGCAAACTTGGGCACAGGGGCCGCATGAGTGGGATACAGCATGAATATATGGATGATGACTAATAGGCATATGAAGTTTCAAGTGAATGTGACTTAGGACTGCAGAGATATAAGGTATTTAAAAACTTGGACGGACAGACGGACGGACGTTCCTACAAATGGATACTTATGTGGCTAACCCTAACCTTTTCCTTTGTTCATCCCTATTGTTCTGTAGCCACATAAACCCATTTTTAGCCACATAAAATCACGGAACAATAGAATATTACAAAACCTATTCTCCCAGCCACATATGTATCCATTTGTAAGCTCGGACGGACGGACGTACGGACGTACGGGCGGACGCATGGACACCCGGACGTCATTGTGATCACTATGTCTCGCTTTCCGCAAGCGGGCTCGACAAAAACCATGACGTTATTTTGCTCATCCTCTAGAATGACTTGATCAATAGAGTACCAGGCTAGCGTCTTTTGATATTGAGTTTATCGGGCTTGGCTCGGAAAATATGGGATTCCTCACACATCCTAGCCTTGCCTGATAAACTTGGATAAAATGGTTTAATAACTGTATTGACACTATCATCATAAATAGTCCATTGAAATTACTCAATAGACATAAGGCTTATCTGGAGCCTGTTTAACAATTATAATGCAGATTAATTTTTGTCGTCTGCAGTTTTTTAAAAAAGAAATCCAGTTTTCTCATCAAAACATGTTTTGACAACACTTTAGAATCATTTCCAATGGAAATGATTCTGAAGTGCTGTAAAACCATCTTTTTATTGAGAAAGAGAAGAATATAAATATCAGCAGACGACAATCTACGTTTCATCATAAATAGTCCATTTGAAAATACAAAATATGCTTTGAGTTTGAAAATACTTTTTAGACACAAGGCTTATTTGTCGTCTGCTGTTTAATTTAATTTTTAATTTTTCTCATCAAAATATGTTTTGACAACACTTTAGAATCATTTCCAATGGAAAGAAGACGGAATATAAAACAAGAGCAGACGACAGTTGGCAGCCACACCCACCTCCTGTGTAGCTATTGATGGCGTCTGCGAGGGCGTCTATCGACTCCAGATCCAGGTTGTTGGTCGGTTCATCCTGCAACAGACGCACGACAAGGTCATTGGGGTCGTGATCTCACATACTGATTGTTTAAACATATTTTACTGAATAAAATTGACTTATGCAGTGTATTAAAAATCATACTTGTTTTAATAAATATGTAAATAAGACAGCTGCAGACAATTGGCACGCTCACAGGGTCGCGATGTAATAAACTGATTGGCTGGTTTAAACATACATGTATTTTATTGCATACAAGAATTCTGCCACGGAAGCGGTGTCGCGTCTGTCGAGGCATTTGACCGTAACATGATCATGGGCATGTACTAAGTAAGCATTACAAAAACAGTCAGAGAAGTACATGCTTAAAACACAAAAAAAGGTTAAGGTTGAAGAAACTTTTTGATTTAAAACCATGTGAAGGTAAAAAAGGTCAAGGCATGAGTGAGTTCCAACTGCTTACATGTATCAAGTTTCTAAATATTGAAACAATCCATCAAGTAATATTAATGTTATACGAAGATGAAGAAGAAACTTGTACAAAAAATGGCTGAGTGTTTCCGAAAACATGTGAAGTTACAAAAGGTCAAGGGTATTTTAATGGGGGCATGAGTGTGTTTCAAATGCTCACATGTATCAAGTGTCAAAATATTGAAGCAATCCGTTAAGTAATATTAAAGCTATATCATGATGAAGAAGCTTGTACAAACTTTTTGACGCAAAAAAAATAGCAATGTTTCCGCAAAAATGTGAAGGCAAAAAAGGTCAAGGTCATGTTAATGGCAGCATGAGTGTGTTCAAAATGCTCATATGTATCAAGTGTCCAAATATTGAAGCGATCTGTCAAGTAATATTAAAGTTATACCATGATAACGTAGCTTGCACAAATGTTTTGACATTTCGGACGACGACGACGGAAAAAGCAGGCGTGACAAGTCACCAGTGAGTGTAATAGCTAGACTTGTCAGAAAAGCGAGTGCTTACGGAATACGCCCCACCCCCAAACATGTGCACCAATGTGAAAAAATGTGAAGGTTATGTTAATGGGGGCATGAGTGTGTTTCAAATGCTCACATGTATCATTGAAGCAATCTGTCAAGTAATATTAATGTTATATCATGACAAAGAAACTTGTACAAACTTTTTGACACAAAAAAATGGCTAAAAGTGTTTCCGCGAAAAATATGAGGGTAAAAAAGGTCAAGGTCATGTAAATGGCGGCATAAGTGTGTTCCAAATGCTCACATGTATCAAGTGTCCAAATATTGAAGCAATCCATCAAGTAATATTAAAGTTATACCATGTTAACGAAGCTTGTACAAACCTTTTGACATTTCGGACGACGACGACGGAAAAAGCAGGTGTGACAATAACACACCAGTGAGTGTAATAGCTAGACTTGTCAGTAAGCGAGTGCTTACGGAATACGCCCCACCCCCAAACATGTGCACCAATGTGAAAAAATGTGAAGGTTATGTTAATGGGGGCATGAGTGTGTTTCAAATGCTCACATGTATCATTGAAGCAATCTGTCAAGTAATATTAATGCTATATCATGACAAAGAAACTTGTACAAACTTTTTGACACAAAAAAATGGAAAAAGCAGGCGTGACAATAACACACCAGTGAGTGTAATAGCTAGACTTGTCAGTAAGCGAGAGCTTATGGAATACGCCCCACCCCCAAACATGTGCACCAATGTAAATGTAACTTTTGAGAACGCACTGTGTCTGTGACCTTGACCTTGGAACCATCAGGAGTCGGAGGATCATTGACTTGTCACAGCATGACATACCAAAAGACATTTACCACTATCAGATGAATGTATCAAGAAGTTCCATGAAGGAAAACAGGCTACAAGACATTTATCTGCCACGCTACGTTTTGAGAACGCACTAAGTCTGTAATCTTGACCTTGGGACTAACGGGGATTGGAGGGTCATGGACTTGTCACAGCATGACATACCAAAAGACATTTACCAGTACGTTAAGTTTTGTGAAGCACGGACAGACATACGGACCCTCCAGACAATTGCCTGCAGGGGGAATAATAAGCAAGTTAAATGGTAACTTCGCACAAACAGCTGAATTGTAAATTTTGCCAGACCAAGACAATAAAACATTGAAAGTGAAAGGTAATTTCTTTGTTTGAGGTGTTTAACGGCCTATCAACAGCTAAGGTCATTTAAGGCCGGGCCAATGGTAATAATGTCCCAGAAACAGCTAAGGTCATATAGAGACGAAACCTCGGTTTAAAGTCTCATCTGACAGACGAGTGGGATGGAAATACAATACAAATATTGTTCATACCTACAGCGGGGATTGAACCAACAACGTCTGGTATTGCAGTTCAGTGCTCTAACCTCTAGGCCACAACCCATCCCAGACAATGAACGGTTTATTGTGTGGGAAGGGCGGGTGAGAAGGGGATATCATTGACAGCTTACCAGTACAAGTGCGTCCGGCTGTCTACACGAAAGGTCGGGGAGGGCAACTCAAAACTTTTGACACCCAGAAAGGTTGTGGTTCTTGATCGTGTGGGCATGGCTCGCCAACCCAAACCTCCCCAACATTTTACGGCTGTCCTGGTATTCCAGGTTAAACAAACGCTGAAAATTTGAAATAATTTCTTTATTTCACATCAAAACTATATATACCATTTGAACCGTCCATTCAACAGCAAGGTTATATACTGACAGGAATGTACCTGTATGAAATGTACCAGTACCTGTATGGGGGATTGATGGATTGGGGTTTTACATCCATTCAACAGCAAGGTCATGTACAGACTGGAATGCACCTGTATGAGGGGTTGATGGATTGGGGTTTTACGTCCATTCAACAGCAAGGTCATATACAGACAGGAATGTACCTGTATGGGGGATTGATGGATTGGGGTTTTACATCCATTCAACAGCAAGGTCATATACAGACAGGAATGCACCGGTATGGAGGATTGATGGATTGGGGTTTTACATCCATTCAACAGCAAGGTCATATACAGACAGGAATGTACCTGTATGGAGGATTGATGGATTGGGGTTTTACATCCATTAAACAGCAAGGTCATATACAGACAGGAATGCACCTGTATGGAGGATTGATGGATTGGGGTTTTACATCCATTAAACAGCAAGGTCATATACAGACAGGAATGTACCTGTATGGGGGATTGATGGATTGGGGTTTTACATCCATTCAACAGCAAGGTCATATACAGACAGGAATGTACCTGTATGGAGGATTGATGGATTGAGGTTTTACATCCATTCAACAGCAAGGTCATATACAGACAGGAATGCACCGGTATGGGGGATTGATGGATTGGGGTTTTACATCCATTAAACAGCAAGGTCATATACAGACAGGAATGTACCTGTATGGGGGATTGATGGATTGGGTGGGCATCCATTCAACAGCAAGGTCATATACAGACAGGAATGTACCTGTATGGGGGATTGATGGATTGGGGTTTTACATCCATTAAACAACAAGGTCATATACAGACAGGAATATACCTGTATGGAAGATTGATGGATTGGGGTTTTACATCCATTCAACAGCAAGGTCATATACATACAGGAAAGTACATGTATGGGGGATTGATTGATTGGGGTTTTACATCCATTAAACAGCAAGGTCATATACAGACAGGAATGTACCTGTATGGAAGATTGATGGATTGGGGTTTTACATCCATTCAACAGCAAGGTCATATACATACAGGAATGTACCTGTATGGGGGATTGATGGATTGGGGTTTTACATCCATTAAACAACAAGGTCATATACAGACAGGAATGTACCTGTATGGAAGATTGATGGATTGGGGTTTTACATCCATTCAACAGCAAGGTCATATACATACAGGAATGCACCTGTATGGGGGATTGATGGATTGGGGTTTTACATCCATTCAACAGCAAGGTCATATACAGACAGGAATGTACCTGTATGGGGGATTGATGGATTGGTGTTTTACATCCATTCAACAGCAAGGTAATATACAGACAGGAATGTACCTGTATGGGGGATTGATGGATTGGGGTTTTACATCCATTCAACAACAAGGTCATATACAGACAGGAATGCACCTGTATGGGGGTTTGATGGATTGGGGTTTTACATCCATTCAACAGCAAGGTAATATACAGACAGGAATGTACCTGTATGGAGGATTGATGGATTTGGGTTTAACATCCATTTAACAACAAGGTCATATACAGACAGGAATGCACCGGTATGGGGGATTGATGATTGGATTGGGGTTTTACATCCATTCAACAGCAAGGTCCATATACAAGACCAGGAATGTACCTGTATGGAGGATTGATGGATTTGGGTTTAACATCCATTTAACAACAAGGTCATATACAGACAGGAATGCACCGGTATGGGGGATTGATGGATTGGGGTTTTACATCCATTCAACAGCAAGGTAATATACAGACAGGAATGTACCTGTATGGAGGATTGATGGATTTGGGTTTAACATCCATTTAACAACAAGGTCATATACAGACAGGAATATACCTGTATTGATTGATTGGGGTTTTACATCCATTCAACAGCAAGGTCATATACAGACAGGAATGCACCTGTATGGAGGATTGATGGATTGGGGTTTTACATTCATTCAACAGCAAGGTCATATACAGACAGGAATGTACCTGTATGATGGATTGGGGTTTTACATCCATTCAACAGCAAGGTCATATACAGACAGGAATGTACCAGTATGGGGGATTGATGGATTGGGGTTTTACATCCATTCAACAGCAAGGTCATATACAGACAGGAATGTACCTGTATGGGGGATTGATGGATTGGGGTTTTACATCCATTCAACAGCAAGGTCATATACAGACAGGAATGTACCTATATTGATGGATTGGGGTTTTACATTCATTCAACAGCAAGGTCATATACAGACAGGAATGTACCTGTATGGGATATAGACAGGAATGTACCTGTATGGGGGATTGATGGATTGGGGTTTAACATCCAATCAATGACAAGGTCATATACAGACAGGAATGCACCGGTATGGGGGATTGATGGATTGGGGTTTGCTTGCTGTTGAATCCCAGTACCATTCACCACTAAGGTATAATGTTTGTTTGTTTATTGGTGTTTAATGGCCTATCAACATTTATTAAAGGTCATTTAAGGCAGGGGCACTAAGATATGCATCTTTACAATAAGCTTTACAATAATTTCATGTTGGCTGGTCACATATGAGACACACCATGTGATTTTGAACATGTGCCATACCTCATGAAAAATGTTTACGATATTTTAAATGACGTAGAAAGAGGACAAAATTTTCATAGCGAATGCGGAATATACTTCCGCATTTGCTATAAATATTTCGTCAACTTTCTATGTCTATTGCAGAAAATATCACAGTTTCTGTAAATATCTTTTATGAAAAATTGCACCTGTTCTTAGGCACAAAATCACATGACGTGTATCACATATGTGCCTGCATTAGATAAACCCAAGACTTACCTGCATGTGTTCTACCGGCGACTCGTCCAGTCACAGTT